>OU015532.1:32039338-32639338 GCA_907165065.1 Caprimulgus europaeus | reverse complement strand
CTAGACCTTTACCAAGCATGACCTTCTATTTAAAACTGCAAAATATAATGAAGCAATTTTAATGTCAAAATATAGCTAAGTAAAATGCAGAAAATAAAAGCACAGAGTTCAAATATTTAAACTTAGGAATAATTTTTTAATGCAAGATTTTATCAGGCAATTAATCATGTTTCACTCAGAAAGGTAAAAAAAATCATAATCACTAAATCACTCATTTCTGAACACTCAGTTCTGTAAAATAAAGCTAAGAGTAATTGGATAAATGTTTTGAATTTAATCTTTTGACATTTATTAACAAATTCCCTTACTTCAATTCATGGGAGTTAAAGATATGCCGTATTTGATCACTAGTTAGAACCACGTTTCATTGCAGGGTTAATCTGGTTTAAACAGAAATATAAGTGGAGGTATATATTGGATCATCATCTAGATGTAAAGCTTCATAGAAAACACTACAGGAAATAAATGAAGAAGGTGTAGATCAATGGCTGTATGACTGAATTAAAATAATCAACTAACAGTTACTCAGCAAAAATGATATATGTGATTTAAGAGGTCTGAACCATATTTTTAAAATTAATAAACAATCCTAGTATTGATTAGAATGTAAATGAGTAAATTTAAATTACCATTTCATACCCTTCACAGAAATTATAGTATAAAAGCCTCAAATGCCTGTAACACTCACAGTTTCTTTTGTGTATTTACTTTAAAAAGTGACCAGGGCTGACTGTAGTGTTCAGAAAGGAGTTGGTTTCTTTGGCTGAGGAGCAGATACATGGTAATCAATAGCAATGGCAGATTTTCTGACCTGCCCTGTACCTCAGCTCCTGAAGGCCTCACAATATTATTAAGATTTGCACCTTAACTAAGTCAGTTGAGATAACATGGTCTCATATTAACAGGATGAAATATGGGGACAACCCCTAGATCAGGTGTGGAGATATCCCTTACCATCACTGGCTTCTGAGAGAACTGGCATCAGAAAAACTCGTAGAACGAAATGGCTAGCTCACTGCTTTCAGCCCGCTAAGCAACATCAGACACTGGTTAGCACAAACTACACCCGAAACATCTGATTCAAACCAGAGTCCTAGCACCATGGAATGTAGTCCACTGCACACAGTTAGAGGTATTTCATATAAATGTATAAGCTTCACTCTTATCTCTGCCTTTTGCTCTTGATATTTTGAGTTATAATTCAAAAGACTAATTTATCAAAACTTTCTACAGGTAGCATAGAAAAAAACAGTCTAACAATTCCTTTCTGGGAATTTCTACATTTTAAGCTTTTACATTCATACTTGCTATTAAGTGTGAACAAAATAAGAAAGGAGACCATAGAAAAATAACATACTAACGCTGCTAGGCACAAAGTCACATCCCTGGAATTTTTGGTTTCTGTGTAGCTATGTGATGCTATTTGTCTTGTACTTTTGCAACATCGCTGTTCAGTTACACTCACAAAGATCTTAAGTCAGTTTTGATAAAAGGCAACTGTGAACTTCAGACTCTGCTTACAGAATTCAGTGATATAGTCCAAGATTATTCAGAAGTTTGACAAGCCAGTCAATTTTACTTTTTTTTCCTTGTCTTCGATGTTTGTACTTTTTATTCCTCCTAATTTCCAAGAAGCCTTAGAATTTCTCTGCAGAGAAAGAGATGTATTTCTGAGTAATCTCAATAGATTTTTCTACTATGCCATGCACTGAAAGCATGGCACTGACACTTTAAAGCAGTCCTCAAGGAAAGGTCACTTACAATCTAATTTAATTCATGATGTAATGAGTACATTTAGGGAGCCAGTACAAGGATAATGATGATGTGAAATCCAGTTTGATTGAGTCTATTTAAGTGAACAGCTAATAGAAAAGAGATCAGAAGTCACAGAACCATTAATTCTATGGATGAAAAGGATATTGAGGTTATCTGCCCCAAGAGAAGATAAATCATAGCTCCATCATTTCTGGTCTTCAGAACTCTCAGTGATACCCATTCAACCATATTTACACCATTAAAAAACATTTTCTATTGTATAACTTCTATCTGCTTTCCTGCAATTGTAATACCGTTGCTTCTGAAGCTATCTATTATGAAACACTTTAATCCTCTTTAATCCTTGTTCTTCATATTATCTTTTTATGCATTTGAAAGTCATCACCATGTATTCTCTGTTTTTCTTTGCTACACTAAATGACTTGAATGTTTTCAGACTTTCCTCATTGTTTACACTTTGCAGACCATTTTTGTCGCCCTTCAGTTCCAGGCTACTCTCCACTCCTGTCAGACCTCTCTCTGTGGAAAAGGCAGCATGAATGCAAGCAATATTGAAATTTGCTACTTGTCCATAACAGAGCAGTAAAAAGGCTTTCAGATTTTTTGAACAATATTTTTTTTTTGTCTGAAAAGGCTAAGAATAAAGAGAAAATAATCATAGGAACTTTACAGTTTGTTTTGTAGTGAAAGATACACAATGAAGAAAAGAGTGCTGGGGAAAGAAGGATGCCAAAACTGTGTTAAGAAAAAGAGATGGGAACAAGGAGAAGGTAGCAGCACACTCTAGCAATGATGGTTTGAATGTTACATATATTTGGGCATAAGAAACTGTCCCAGGAAAAAATGAGTTATTGCCAGAGAGATGAAGTTGTTCAACTCAGCAGAAAAAGGAACAAGCAAAGGAGGTAAAAAATTAGCTAACAGAACTAATGTGAGAGAAAATGAACAAATGTGTTGCTCTGTGCAGAAAAAGTGTATTTTTATTTGAATGCAAGAAATACTCCAAATGGTTTTTATTTCAGATTTGTTGTCATGGTGAAGCTTTAGCTACAGTGCTTCCTAGTCATGTTCTCTCTGTCTGATCAAATACCTAAGGCAGTTTTTAAAATACAAAGCTCAGCTTTGCTTCATTAAAAAACAAACTTTAATGGCAAGCTCAAGAAAAAATATTTGAAGATAAGGCGGCTGTACACTTCCAATATCTTAAGCAAAATTCCCTGTTCAGTGTCCCAGGTGCTTTCATATATCTACTATCAAAAATGCAAAAGATGAACAACTTCACTCACTCTTTTGGCTTACCTGACAACCTGCACGCATGTGAAGGCTTCTTGGATCAACACAACAGTTATTGCAGCAATATTCCTGCCTCCTCTATACCAAGCTGCTGCACTTTGTATTTGCTGATATAGAAAAAAAAACCTTTCCCAACAGTTCAACCCCAGATGGTAATTGGCTTCTAATAACAGAACAACCACAGAGGTTTCCTGCTGCTTAGCCTTGCTTTAACAGGCAACAGCAGAAAGCCAGCCACCTGATAAGTCCTGTAAAAGTGGTAAGAGTTAAAAAAAATAACATAGTGCCATAAGGGTATGATTGTCTATACTCTAATATAGTGTTGGGGTTTCTTCAATCACAGCATGACAACAATGCCAAGGGATAAAGATCCCTGCAACTAGCCCATGTAGCATTTTTCAGTTTGCAGCGTGGTTACTTGACTCAGAGGTGTTTTCTGCGGTATACGAGACCTTAGATTCACTTCTAAAAAGCCAATGAAACAATGTAAAGATTTATATATAAAGAACTTCAGTCCCAAATGGCACATTCCTTGGAATCAGAGTTGAAATTCAAAGATCTCTAAACATCAGGCATGTATCAGCTAAAGCAGGATATACTTCAAAACATCAAAGAAGTAAGGAAACTTTTTTTTTTTCATCAATAAAGAAGTGGTCTCCACGCTTAATTTCCCACATTGTTATTTGCACTTTTTTTTCCAGTTGTGTCTTCCCACCTGTAACAGTATCCTCCAAGCCCCACTTTTGAGCCTGTCTGATATAGGATATCTGAGGATATCTACATCTCTCTTGTAGGCACCAATGCCAAAGCTATCCTGTATTTACTAGTCACGCGCAGTAAAAGGATCAATACAGCTACGAGTGGTTCTTTCCTGCCATCACCAAAAGTTCTCTATGAATTCTTCCTGCTTTAAAATGATGTCAGATATCCTCAAAAACGAGAAGAATCAGAATAGAGAAAATGTAACTTTCTCATCTGCAGGAGATCTTTCTTTCTCTTGTGACAAGCGTAGTGATCCGGAGTAGAAAATTATCTGAATTTTCTTACATCTCTTTATGGACAGCACAGGACACGGGAAAACCAAACCAAACCAAACCAAACAAAACAACAGACCACCTCTTTCTTCCCTTAAAGGCAGCTGAGGAGCTATAGCTGAAAATGAGAACTAAGCTGGAGTCAGTTTCAGCCCAGAGTCATGACATTCTGCTGAATGTTAGACACTGCTCCCTTGCAAAGGACAGGGAAAAATTATGTGACTGTTCTCATCATAACACCACTTATTCTGTAGTCCACAACACTGAAAGCAACAATAATTAGCACTGATGTAAAAACAACAGCATCTGATATTGCCACTTACATAGATTCAAGTGACCAGCATGCTTAGGTTTAAATATAACAAGAAGAGACAGCATAACCTCAGGACACAGGAAGCCAACATCCAGGTCCTGCTTGCCACTACCTTGTCTTTTGCTCACAACTATGTCTCAGCAATCACAGAATCGCTGTCTGAACCTTTTTTTCCTTTTGCTTGCTATGCTAGCACTTGCTGGAATTTAAACACTGTTACTGTGCTTCTCTCTTCACCAAAATGATGAAAGAATCTCTGAACGTTTCTGAACTTCCAATGTCAAAATAGAAATTCTAAGCACACCAGCCCTAGCATTTTGAGATCTTCAGAGGTCTAAGATACAATCACATCATATTGTAAGTAGGAAAACAGCTCAAGGACTTCTGGTTAAATTCTTTTCTTCATCCTTCTCTATGGATCTTTCATTATTTCAATAACAGCAAGTCTAGCAAAATATAAAATAAATGGACAGAAATTGTGCCAATTTATCTTGGGCTAGTTTTGACCAGGACAGTGTTTTGTGACTTTTTTTTTTCCCCTTCTCTTTTACTTTTCCTTTCTCATATGTCCATTCTTGGTGGGGTGCTATAATCGTCTGTTATTCTCCAAGTTACAGACCCAGATGAGAACATACAAGAGCCTCAGGTGTCCACTCATTATAATTCTCTGCTATCTTATGATGCATATAACACACCATTGATACCACGATGTTTTCCAAAGGACAGTACAGACAATCCTCTTCAAGGTTTTCTTCCTTAGTCTGACATACAGATCAAAG
The DNA here is from genome assembly GCA_907165065.1 of Caprimulgus europaeus. Next base: position 32,634,143 of record OU015532.1, on the reverse strand, counting down.
ACACTTCCAAGATACGTTCAGAACGCAGGTAACTAAAGCACTTCCAATCACTTATTATTGCTCTTTCTCAATTACCACATTTTCATGGCACATAAAGGTTGGCTGACAACTGTCAAGTTAAATAGCTCTATGTACATTCTTATTTTCTCTTGTGAGATATTCAGATATCATCGAGCTCAATAAATATTACACTTTCTTGGAATGTTTTTTTTCTGTTACATTTTTGAAGTTCTGCCCTTTATTTATGTTACTTGGAATGTGTCATCAATATTTTTTATATTGATATAAATAATATATTTTTTGGTTTTGGCATTTTTTAAATCTGTTTTGCTCTCAAATACAATCTTAATATCTGTGGTTTTGAACACAAGGCTATTTTGAGATTTGTTATACTGAACATTCTTCCAAGAGAGAATACCAACTCTATTCCTCTCTTTTCCACTTTGTGTAAATCAGGTGTCTCATTTGCCAGAACTGCAATACTGTCAAATCAAGTTCATTATAACTTTACTAATCCTTTGCATTGTATTGCTATATTATTTCTAGCAATTGCATTTTTCAAAAGAAGTTAAAATTCAAAGTTTCAAAATTCAGTGGGGTTTTGTGGTTTTTGTTTTTATGGACAGACATAATTAACAAGCCTTTCTGTAACTTTGCTTCGCATGTATCCATAGAAACTTACATAAATGCCATATCTCTATCTATCTGTCTCTAAAGACAGAGAAAATATCAATGCAACAACTTGGGTAACTAAAGAACACACTTCATACAGCAGCCTGGATTGGCTTCTCAGTGGAAGGTTAGAGCTATCATCTCCTTAAACTGCATTCTGCACCTCTTGGTCAATCTGCCAGAACTCCTGTATGTGCCCTTCAGTGCTGAACAGAAGCAGAGTTTAACAGAGAGCAGGTAATCAATAGCAGTTATGTACTGCAGCAAGGTGAGAAGACACATTATTTGTCAAAAATATTTAGGGAAAAATAGTTAATTATCTCCTATATAGCCTGACTAGTTACCGCAGTTTAAAGAACAATTAATACGACATTGTAGTTCAGAAATATATCTGAAAGAGCTAATTACATTCTGGTGGAGAAACTGTTCTATTTTTTCTGTATTTTTTTAAAAAAAATAGTAATGCATTAACTGTATTCTAGTATTTCATATCTTATACTTTAAAGAGTAAGACAATTCATTCAAAGGCATTTAAAGATTTTAGACCTTTTCCAATTAAACTTTATATTACTATAATAGACAAATTAAAATATTTCATAGATGAGTACATTAGCAGCACAACCCACTGTTTGACAGTTAGAATTCACTAGCAAGACAAGTCCCAGATTCCTTGTGTTTCTTGACAAAAAAACAGCTCTTCATGTTTTACAAGAAACCATTGTAACAGAAAAAAAAAAACCAAACAGACCTAATGTAATTTGCCGACTGGTATCAGATCTGCTAAAACAATCCCTGTTCTATGAAGATGGCAGAGCAGAGGCTAAAACAGAAGTGATAATGAAAAGTATCGTATCTGAAGCAGAACAACCATGAATAAGAGGTGATAGCTAGAATAGTAAAGTTAGTTGGTAGGGTCATTTAAATTGGAATCTGCTTAAATTTTCCTCCTTTTTTTTGCTACTAGTGACTTTCCTAATAGTTTTCATATGAAATATGGGATTCAGGAGAGAAACTGCTTTTTTGGAAACATGTAATGGATAGTACAACTGTTTAACATTGTTTTGGTGATTTTTAAAAGGCCAAGATAATTATCATCGCAAGCACAATGTAGCTGTTTATCAGTTTTAATTGCTTCAAGTGACATCTGTAATGCTCTAAGAACTATACCTATAAATTCACATATACACATAAAAAAGAATACTACAGCAAAATTACTTTTGCTTTTCACTTGAATGATTGGTAAGGACACTTCTCTCCTTCAGGGTGAATAGTCATGCTTGAATTCATGACAGAAAAGCACTATGAAGAAAAACGCCATGAATTTGCTTTTTTCTATTCTGTAAATTCAGTATAATTATGATATTAGTAACAACATATTTCAAAGAGTATAGTATCATGATCTCTACTCTGCAGATCCAAATATAATTGGTATTGTGCAGGAACAAGAATCAGTTGACAAAGAACTCTTTGCTCTTCTTTGAGTCATCATTTCTCAGACTAATTGTTAAGTACTTAATTACTGATATTTACAACTAAAAGTGACTTCTAGAAATCTCTTTCCCCTGATGAATTAAAAAAACCCCCAACAACCCAACCTAGACTGATATGGTTGGAAAACTGTAGAAGGGAAAAAATGCACTAATTCAATCATCACTCCGTTCTAGGAAGGGGAAAAATACATTTTCTAGCACCAGTTGTGGTAGCACATTCTTTATGTCTTGCTTCAGGAAACAGTGGAATGTGAACTAACGGTTCTGCTCATGATAGTTAAGGATTTATTATGAAGCAGACAAATATCCTACTGTTTCAGAAGAATTTTCTAAGAAAATTTTTTATTTTTTGACAGTTGTCTAGCTCAGGTGACCTCATATTTCATCTTACTGATATACAAATAAAAAACCGGGATATGGGATATAAAACTCCTCAGAAAATGGAGGATTTCTATGTGAAAAATTCTCACATTGTAAAGTCATATTACAAATTAGAAATGTGATGTACTGTGGGTATGTTTTGAGTGTTGCATGTGTACATTTAGTAAAATATCCACGTATTCATTGTGTGCACCTGTGAATTGTTTTCCTTTCCATACAAAGCCATGAACAAGTGCTAGATGGGTGTGAATGAAACTTGTACAAGTTCACAGTCAATTCCAAACTCCAGGGACAGTGCATGAGAGAGAAATGTTTACATAAAAAACATTTGTTATTTTAATAGAAAAATGAATAAACAACCAGGGAAATGGGGATACAAACCTGTCTAAAACAAAACGAAACACCAAAACAGAGGCTTCCTCATGCCAGCGTCATTGCAGCATTTTTTTGTTTGCAAATCAATAAAGATGTAATTTATTGTAAATTGAAATGGACTCCAGTAACTGCAGGGATTAATGATCATGACAAATTGACCCAGTGCATGCATTGCCTTGTCTAACTCTCATGTGACCCAAAGATATGTTGACCAACAAATAGAATTTTTAATTTTGCTAATTTTAAATTGACATTGGAATTCTAGATTTAACAATCATTACAGTTAAAGTACATTTTTTTATGTCTCTTCCTCAGACGCTCCAGAAAGCCTGGGAATGCCTTTTTTTATCAAACAACTAATACTCTATGGTAATTCCTCATCTTTCAAATCTAAATCCTAGACCAGAAAGACCTAGTCTTTTATTCCTCCTTGCATTCCTTGCCCACTATTGGTAAACCATTCTATTGTGCTCACAGAAGTAATCTATTTCTCAGGTCCTATTTCCTGTAATTCACACTTTGAGACATAAAGAATATTAACTTTTCAATCTTTTCAAATGAGCTCTAAATGACTCAATTTATTGTGTTGGGCAGGGGAGTCTTAATCTCTTTGGTCTGTCAAGACTGAAGGAAAATATGCTGTGCCACACATCCCACCTTCTCTTTTCCTCACTTGTCTCAAAAGGGCTTCAAAAAGTGTATGGCTCACTTCCATCCTACATGGCCAGGTTTTGTTCTTTCAGAGCGAAACAAAAGGAAAGGAAAAGAAGAGAAGGGAAGCTTATCTAACACAAGTCATATAACCAAGACAAACAAGGGAAGCTTGTTATCTAACACAAGGGCAGGTAGCGATAGTATGGCTATAAACTGGAAGAGGGTAGAATTAGATTTGGTATTAGGAAGAAATCTTTTACTGTGAGGGTGGTGAGAGACTGGCACAGGTTGCCCAGAGAAGTTGTGGATGCCCCCTCCCTGGAAGTGTTCAAGGCCAGGTTGGATGAGGCTTTGAGCAACCTGGTCTAGTGGAAGGTGTCCCTGCTGATGGCAGGGGGGTTGGAACTGGATGATCTTTAAGGTCCCTTTAAACTCTAACCATTCTATGATTCTAAGATCCAGAGGTGGCCAACAGTATCCTTGACCATAAGTCAGTTTTAACTGTCAGGCTAAGAAGACTTACAACAATAAAAAATTTCACCAGGGAATCTGTACTGTATTTGTACATTTACAACATTTCAGAGGCCAAATTAATAAACTGAAAGTTAGTTTCTATATCATTGAATGTAACTTGCAACATTATGTAAGACCACCACAAAATTCCACGTGCTTAAGCAAAATAGTCCTTCAAGGCACATCTAGTGTGAAATTCACCTCTTATTTATGTCTTAATTATTAAGACATAGAAGACTGAGAAAATATGCCTAGGCTAATTAACTCAGTAAGTGCCTTTTGATAGTAGAATGGTGTCTCTTCACATTATTCTATTTTTTTCAGTGCAGCAAAATTCCTGCACAGAACATTGTTCACATCATTCTTCAAAACCTTTCTTAGAAGGTCTTGATAAATCCACACAAATACGGGGCTTACGTGGACAAATAGAGTTTACTGCAGCAAAACCACCTATGTGTTTATTTTGGTTACGTTTGTGGTACCACTGTCTAGAAAGAATATACATAACTCAAGAAATCTGTTATCTGCACTTACAGAGAATAGAAACACTGTATTGAGGGGAAATTCAGAAAAAGGAAGAAAAGGAATGATAATACAAACTAACTGCAATAACTAAAATGATAAGCATTAAGTTATGGCTACATGACTTCTGCTATACTGTGCCAAGCAAGCTTAACTACCTAGTCAAGCTATAAAAACAGGTCATTTAGATCCTCTTAGACTCCCTATTTGTGAAATAAACCATGCTTGCTTAAAACACAAAGGGAGGGTAACCACAAAAGTAGTTTAAACAAGTTTGCTTTATTTGCTAAGCCCGAACCTCGCTAGTTGTCAGAACATAAACAAGGAACTCATTAAACCCTGGTATCTGAACTGCTTCTGTGCCTATATTTTTCTAGGTATCAGCTACAGCTGATAGGATGAAAGCTATTGAACTTCCATCTTAATGGAAAATGTTCTTCTGTTTCCTTTGATCATATGATTACATTTTTATAACAAGTAGTTGTTCCTTGGTTATGCCTGGCAAATAAGCATTTTAATATACTAATGTGATTTTGCTAACTTGCCTCCATGAAAAGACACAATGTACTTGCATGTTTTCTTTGTTTTACATGCATCATATGAAACCTTGGAAGGTTTTCCTGCACAGCATGCTAGTTAATTAGCCTATTTACAAAAGCTAAAAAGAAAATACAGTTTCTTATAATTCTTGTTAATTCTGTCATGCTGATTAATATGAGCAATAATGATGATGTGCCTTGTTTCTTGTCTATTGGGATGTTACCCAAAACCCAGGGCATCTATATATCCCATTCAGAAGTGCCTTGATGCACTGTGCTGAAACTCATAACAATCTCAGAGCTGAAGCTTGGGCACAAAAATTGTCTAGAGAGTCTATGATTATACAAAACAACCTTTAACTATCATCACTTCCTAGAAAGCCTTTGCTCTGTGCTCTCTAGGCATTCCAATCAGCCCTTCTCTTCATTCCCTTCAATTTAACAAAATAAAATACCTTACTACCACCATTCCCAAAGCCTTTCCATCACTGTTTTACACTGATGGTGTTAGCAACAAAAATCCTGAAGCTATTTTACTTGTAGAGATTTCTAGATTCCCCTGACTCAGGTAGCTGCTGCTGCAGTCTGACTTGGGGAACCACTGCCTGTCTGGGAAAATGCGACTGCTGCTTTACAACCTTTGGAATGTCAAAAGTACTAGAGATTTTAACACAATTTCTACTAAGACAGGAATTAATATTTACCAATATGAAGAATTTGATTGGAATTTGGTAACACTACACTGGTTTGACGAGTTATTGCAGTTCATAGCATGAGCTGTCAGCCACTAATCCTGCCATGATTTGTTTACTATACTGTAAAACAATAAAATTGAGATAAAGGCTTTGTGCAATTTTAGCAGTAACATTTTTACAAATCTCAAAACTGAAAAATTTCAGGTTTGAACACAGCAGACACTAAGTTTTTACTCAACCTCACTTACAGGACACTTAGTGGAGCTGGTAAAATACTAAACCACCAACACTGCAAAGTAGTTCTTGTACGGAAGGGATGGCCAAAGAACAGTTTCTTGTATTTTTTGATGAGTTAGAATGAAAATTAGGACACCTGTTTACCTTTCATTTGGGTTAAACTCTGACATTACATTAGCATTTGATTAGGAATAGAAAAGTTTCTTACAGCTTATGGCATGAAACTTAACAATGGTTGAGCTAAAGTCATTATGAAAATACCTTAAAATGAAACCCTATGCTGTTCATTAAAGATAGCTAAACTATTTGATGTTAAAGTCTGCCAACTTTTCTATTTGTAAATTTCATTAAATCATTCAGAGAATTGAAGTTTACAGAACTGCCTTGCTTATTTCTTGCATTATAATCACAAATTACATCGTTTTCACAGACTATCACTTCTCCCCTGAAATGCCAAGTGTTGATGCCCTTTGAAGGTCAAGGTGGTCGAGTCTATCCTCATTTCTTCACTGTGACTTTTTGGTCTTTCTGTGCCTCTTGTGTTCACTGCATGAATCTCCTACTGAGTGTCATCCAAGGGTAGTGGCAAGTCATGTTTCCAAAAGTAGTTCTTAACCTATTCCACGTTGTTCTTTTGTAATGTCTCTTTCACTTCAACTGACAATCTCAATGCTAGATTTCTAAATTCCAAAAGCAGGGACAGGAAAGGCTATGAAGAACTTTTAAATTTCATTCAGCTGAGTTAAGAAACAGCTCAAGTTAGGCTGCTTGAAATACTGTTCGTAGTATGAATTCCTACAGGAAATACCATTGCAAAATACAAGTATTTCCGTTGCTTTAGGATTTTTCTTTTCCTTGAATTACTACTTCTGTGCTTTTAGGAGGGAGGATTCGTGTATTTCAAAAGGGCAGTTTAAGCAAAGCTGACACTGACAAGGCGCTCTGTGTGGCTCTGACACAGAGATGCTTTTGTTCCTTACACTGAACCAGAGAATGTCAGAGAACTGTTTGAGCACAAGGCAACAGATATTTTTCCTCACAGTTGCTGAAGCCTGTGACAAATGGCATACACAGGCAGCATTCCCCCAGATACCTTAAAGTGGGTTCTTTTATTGCCTTGATACAAATACATTCAGCCTGAAAGCAGACAGCTTCTTGCAGTGCTTGTAAAATCCAAGTAGAGAAGCAATGAGTTTCATTGCCACCTTTGCCCAGCTTTCCTCTAGTGTCTCTCTTTCTCCAGAAGTGTTTTGCAACAACATGGGGCTTTGCAAGCAGTCTATACTGCACACCATGAAAGATATTATATTACTAGAGCAGGAAGGAAAAATTCTTTGTCAGAAGCCTACTTTTGTTTCTGATGCTTTTAAAAAAACAAGGAATTAAAAATGTTTCCATTATAATCCTGACTTTCTACTAGGAAGAGAGAGATCTGGGGTTTATATTCTCAGGTTTCCATTCTATTCCTGCCCATTAAATTTACTATAAATTACTTACTTTCATGCCTTAGTATATGCCTCTGTGAAAGAAATTTGGTATTCTTCTTCAAAGTCTTGTTACAGAAGGGTGAAAAATACTACATTCAAGATAAATACCTCATATTATTACAGCTTCAGCAGTCTTTGGAGGAAAACCTTTAGCAAGTTTAAGGAAGAAACACCCAAGTTGGTGGTCTAGCACTATGAATTTCTGACTATTAAATCTTGGCCTAAATTCTTCCAGACATGCTGAAACACCTTCACCACAACTCTGCCTTTGTAATGTGAAGTATCCTCATTTTAGGTGCAGTGCACATCTACATCTTCATCTGCAAATAGTAATAAACTGCAGTCAGTAAGCAATGCAACAGAAGCTGTTCGAACCCCGAAGGGCAAGGTCTAAAGATTGTACTTCATGGCCTTAAAAGTCCCGAGAGTTTAGCTGTGGAGCCACCTCTTAGGATGAGGGACTTGTGAGTAATAAGAGAAGAACATGGTACTGAATATGGAAAGATGGTACAAAAGTGTAAACTAGGAAAGACAGTTGGGGTAGTAAGGGAAGCCATAAATAACCTTGCACATTCACTGGGCTAGACAGAGGAACAGGTTCTATGAAGCATACCCAGTCAATGATCATGAACACATAACCTCTTCCTTCCCACCCATTTTTCCTCTTTCAGTGCCATTGCAGAGATTTCCATATAGATTAGAGACTTCAGGAAAAAAAAAAAGGATTTTAATCTAACACCTACTACATTCAGGTAATTAGCAATAGCTAACTATGAATGGTGCTTTCCTCATGAACGGATACTAAGAGTTATGAAACCTTGCCTGGCAGATAAATGGTACCTTTCTCAGCCATCTGTCTTACAAATGATCCTGGATGTACAGCTATTATTTCAGCCAGCCACTGGCATCTCTGCTATTGTTCATGGCCTCAGTGAAGAATAGCACCTGTCATGCAGTTTGAGGGCTCTGACTTTTACCAGACCTGTTTTCAGTTTGTCTGAAATGCTAACAACTGCACATGGGGAAGCAACAGACAAGAACAGGTAAGATAAAAACCAAGGGTACTCCAATTTCTCTATAAGTAGGTTTAAAACCTCTCAGGACTGTCCTGAAGAATTTTTGCTAGAACTCACTACTAAAATTGCAGATGGTCCTCTACACACTTGTGAGAAAATGCTAATGCCAAGCCCTCCACCACTGCTGTCCTCCTCCTGGGAGCTGCATCATCACAGGGCTCACTTGGCAGTTACTTCATCATCTCTTCCGACTTGCTCACATGGTGACCCAGAAGTCTCCATCCCTTCCCTCATTTTTCCCATCCTTGCTCTGATTTTAGCATGAACAGTGCTTACAATCCCTTATCCCTAAAAAGCAATATTGGGATGCTTCCAACTGACATAAATTCTCTTACAAGCCTGAAACAAATGAATGTAGCATTCTATTATTAAAGCTAAATATCTTTTATCAGAATGCCAGCTGTACCTACAACACTAGGGATCTCACAGCTTTTAGATGTTTCCAGATGCTGTATATACTATAACTGGTAAAGGTTTTGGGAAGAAGGATTCTCAATAAAAATCTTAATACTGCCCACGAGTAAATGCACTTTTTGTAGAATTTTCTGACCATGCTAATCCAAAGAAAGCATTACTGTATCTCTTCTTTCTGAAATAGGAAAAAAACCCCTCAACTCATTGATTTTGCTGCAAACCAGCATGTTGATTAATTTTAGTTGCCTATGTTGAAGATTTCCTTTGTGATATAGTATGAAACACTATCTTAATTTTCCATTTTGTTTTAATCATATTTCCTTTCTGTTCTATCCAGCAGAGAACATGTAAGACAGAAGAAAAATCTCTGTCCTCCCATTTTTAGCAGCAACAGAATTTCAACACAACATAGGCTTGAACTTTAGTTCCTCTGTGAAAGTTAGCACTACTTTAGCTACCAGAGACATGTAAAATTGGTTAAAATATCAATGAGAATTGTTAGATGCCTATTCTCTGCATTTCTAAAGCCATTCAACTTCACAAGCTAACCTTACTTTTATACCCTTTTATACCCTGAATACTTGGCCTTAACACTGAAGATCTGCCATACCACTATGTCTCCATGTAACAACATCTTTACACTCAAGTTTAGAGTTGCTTGGTCATTGTAAAATAAATTACATTTTGTGCCTGCAAACCCTAGTCAACCCCTGCCAAAGTTAGCCACCATCACATTAATTATCTATTAAACAGTTTTACCACAATTCAGATTGCATGAGGTGACAGCAAACAAAAAGACAGTAACAACACAAATAATTAAAAAAGTATAATTGAAACATATATGTATATAATTCCATACAGTGCTTCCAGATGATTCACAAAACAAGCTGAAATGTTGTGCTATGAAGCAGATGCTGAGGTTTCAACATAATTGGAAAAATTATTCTGAAAATAATAATTCTGCACATATGCATTGATACCGACTTGCAGCTGAGGTGAAAGGAATCTTAGTTTGATTTTCTCAGTCAAATACTATGCCTTCAAGAATATAATCAACAATATTCTCCAACACACTCAACATACTAGCATATATTTTATTTAGAAATACTACTATACTGAATCATTAAACACTCATGCTTGAGCCTCTCCCATGACTCAAAGATAACAAACAAACCCCATTATTATCATAAATTATACACAGTACCAAATTACACTGATGATTGATGAAAGTCAAGAAAAAAATGCCAACATGGTGAAATTGATCTAAAAAAATGCTCAGAAAATGAACCAAACATGTTCTTTTTATCTTCTCACAGGATAAATGTACAATAATGATGAAAAAGAACTGCCAAATTGTTGTGTAAACTACAACAAAATGTGGTTCTGATCAAGTTTGCTTCTGATCCCCTACAGACTTACTTCTTTTACCAAAAGTTTTATCCAGTTTGGGCACTGGGCATGTATGGCATTCGATGCCAGATGGAGGCCATGCATTGCAGCAAAATGTACCTAGTAACTAAAGTAATTTAACCAGGTGACAATATTTGTCAACAGGACATTTTTGAGATTAGGATCTTAAGGACCATGTTTAAGCCTGAAAAAACAGAGATGGCAGTAAAGTCAATCCATATTCTATATGATTCTTCTGCAAGTAGCCCTCATTCGAATCTCTGCAATTGCTTCTCTATGTGTAGAAGAATTCTACCTTTACAGTTTTATTCCCACAAGACAATTAACATTGCTTTTGCTTTGATAAGAATTTATCAATAAAATTAGAGAGCCAAAAGAAAACAACATTTGAGGATAAGCACTTCATAGCAAACTGAAAGAATACGAGCATAGAAGTTCTTTTTAACCTGAACAGCCTTTAGGCAGGATGCCAACTTAAACCTGTGTTAACTGTTGTCTGGAATCTGCTTTGACATTAAATCCTTCAATCTAGTTCCCGTTACTTCTTTTTTATTACAGTATTCTATCTAGAGAAAGTCTTAATCTATAAAATGGAAACTAAGTTTTATTCAGTTCTGCTAGAGTGAAATATAAACATGTAATTTATGAATAATTTGTATTTTGAATAGACAACTCAAATAATCCAAAGACAGTTTTCTTTTCATCACAGTTAAAGTATTTAATGACAAAATCAGGGTTTCCAGTAATGACTCAATAGAGCAAATCCCACTTTTTTCACCCAAGAATGGCACAAAATAATTTCTAGATCTTTGAGAACTTTCAAGGAATTGGTTACAACAGATACTAGGCAAGTATTGCAATTCTGGCATATCATAGCAAAACCTACCTACCTGTAAGATCACTTCTTAGAGAGCACATTTTTGTTAATATTTCACATATACACAACTTTTGCTAGACACAAAAGTAGCCTTTTAAGACAGAGTTTGCAGTACAGCAGTCAAGTCTAACAATACATTATTTTTATTCTTTGCAGAACTTCAAAAAGATAAAACTATTGATGTTGTTACAATTTACAAATACATTCTTTCATATGAAACATTAACCTGAATTATATGTTATGTACATAACTATCTAATAATACTAGGTTGTATACACTACAAGCTAAGTTCCAGAAGGAAACTGCAATGCTCTAAGATTTACCTTTGGACAGACATTTATACACCTCTGACTTTTTTTTTTTTCTAAAACCTACCAAATCTTGTAGTTTAACGAACAGCAAGAACAAAGTAAACACACGAACCACTTTTCCTTCATTTAATAACACTAGGTTACTTCGAATTCCCATAGTAAATGGCTTCTGATGGTTGGATAAAAGTCCTGAGCTATAATACGTAATGAAATATAATTGACTGGAGGATTTTTTTTTTTTAAAGAAAAAAAGGCTGAAAAGCTGTCAGTGAGATTAAAGTACTTTTTCAGAACAGTTCAATTCACAAAACTTCTGGAACTTAGCAATGCAACTGTGACCTTGTCCTGTGCAGCTGATATTCATGTAAACAACTGAAAAACTATGCCTTTTTATCAGAATTTAGACAATTAATTCTTTCCAAGTTTATCTGATCTGGGTTTTAGACATTTCTTCTAAATTATTGACAATCTTAGAAGACCAGCTAGATGGCAGCAGTTCAAAACCTTTTCCTTTCTCTCAAGAGAAAGACTTGTGAGGTTAGCAGCAGAAAATAGTTTTAAAAGTTAAGAGTGGAAAAGATTATAACAGAAGATAGCTATGTGGTCAAAAAACGTACTCCCTGTCTGACTCCTAATATAGCTATTTTTAAAAAATAGCCTAACATTTTGTCTCTAGCAGAAGTTTAATTTCTAATGAGGGACTCTTTTCCTGGTTAATTTGCATAAACATCTATAGTTGTTACAATAGCACTAAGAAAGCTAATGACATTTCCAGGGCAAGCATTAATTGTACATAGTTCAACAGAGTGTTCAGAACTCGTGTCATTAATGAGCCTGCTCTGTTTTATAACAGATGTGGCCAAATTCCTTTTCAGTTGATGGTGCTGGATGTAGTAACTGTTAGACCATCAGCTGATGCTAAATAGATTTAAATGATTGTATGGTACTATGCAGATGGTATTTACCCCTTCTCTCAATTCCCAGTGTGAAATTAAATAAAAAGCTTCATACAAAACAGTTTAAATTACAGAAAAAAACCCCAAACCAACAAACCCAGATGTAAAGTTTGAATGCAATCAGTTAACTAGACAGTGTCCCTAGTTCAAATGAGAATGTTTTCCTAAAGTCAAGCATCTTTTTACAAAATGGGTATTTCCAAGAGATTTTCAGTTACTTCAGCTTGCAGTAACTAAAATATTCTCAATTACCACAGAAGCTTTTATCCCTCTTACAAGCACTGCTCTGAGGATTTTAGACTGTTTAAAGTGTCATTAATAATGCAAAAATCTTATTCTACATTGAAAATTAAAACTACAGTGTATCAGTACATTCATATAATGCCAGCTTTCTGGCTCTCTGGTAAGATGAGGACAAAAAAGAAGAGCAGGCATCTTCAGAAAAATGAAGGCTGAAACTTCTGCTAGGATTTCTCTTTCTAGCTTGCTGTTTGAGGGGGGAAAACAAAATAACAAAACAGCATTTTTTTTTTCCCCCTTCATTCTAAAAGCATATTAGAACATCTTAAAAAAATGGTAAGAAAACAGCAGCAAAGAAAAAGAGTAACCTACTTATTTGTGTAAGAGAATACAGTGCATATATTGCATATAGTGAATCCAGAAAGAAATAGGGAGTCACCCTTCCAGTGATAATATATACTGAAAACTGAGACTCAAACTAGAAGTTACAATTCTAATGTACCAAGACATGCTTTTTGAAAGCCTCTATCCTAAAAATCAGACAACCAGCTAACATAAAAGTCATTCTAATCAGACAAATACCTGGAGTGTTCCCAAAAATTCTCACTATACAGTGAGAATTATGAAAAACAGATGACTTGGAAAACAGTGCATTCTCATTTTCCCAGGCCTCTGCATTCTCATTTTCATAGGCCTTTAGCCACAGAATCACAGGTATGAAGAAAATGAAATGTTATTTTATACCAGATTGATAAATTCTAGATTGTGTTTGAGGCACAGCTAAGTGTACATAGATGTAAGAACTACTTTTTTCCTCAGTTTTGAGACCTCAAGCATAGATTCTGTAGGTTTCATTCTACTATTCAAATAATCAATTCAGAGGGGAAATAGGAATATTCAAAATAAAGCACTGGTAACAGACTCCCCTATGAAATTCAGATATGCACCTCTGAATGCTGGTGATGGCACCTGCAAAACTTCCTACACTGGGTAGGAGAAACAAGTTTTTCTGTTTCCCAGGACAAAGCACTATAGTTACAACCCCAGGTGTTTTAATTCCAACATTCACATTCTGTTGATGCTACATAAAATGAAGAAAAGTATACCCCTTCTTTGGATTTATTTCCACATATATGTGCACAAACAGTTAAATAATTTTCTGTACAGCTAGGGAAGAATATTACTATTTTAATCCTTATCAGCTTGTCATTTGGTCCAACTCTCCTGTTTGTTTTCACTCCTGTAACAACTGAAATACAGGTAGAAAGTACTGCAGGACTGTGTAGCAATATTACAAAAGAGGAACAAAAGTAAGTCAAAAAGGTAGAAATGCAACACTTTTTCCTGCACAGAAACTGAAAGAATGCATCTCCACTGAACTGGAAGAGGAAAGCACACAGAAGTCTGGATCTCCTGTAAAAGTTGCTGAGTGTAGCCTTTTCAGTTTCTCTGGGGAAGATTTCAGCTTTGGGCAGTATCTCAGCATTTGTGCTTCATGGCAAGCTGAAAAAGAAATTAAAAATTAATTAAAGAGAATACATGTAACGATATCTATATCAAGCTAATGTGGCTAGTCTGGATCAGAAGAGTTTGTAAACCGAAATATCCAGGATGCCCAACATCTGTAATGTTTTGCACACAAATATGCAGTTGTTCCTTTCACTGTGACAGATCAGCAAGGTCTCCCTTCGCTATGCTGAGGAGGCAGGATTTAACCTGCTTTCATAGCTGTGTTTCCCAATCCTGACTGAGATGGGCTAGACCAAGTTGCTAGAAGGAAAGGCATGCTTAAAAGAACAGTCATTTAAACCTAATGATTTGGATTGTTAAATTCAATCAGAAATTCTAGATCAGTAATTTAAAACACATATTCAGTAGCTCTGCCACTACTTAATGATGAAAAATTAAGGATTCGCTGCCTTTCTACCTCTGATTACTGATTTTTTCTATTTCAAACATTTCAAAATTTGACTTAAAACTGGGAATGAGAGAGAAACTAGGAAAGAGCTAAAGTGAGTTAAATCCTGTATAAAAAGTGTAGACAAATTGACTTTGGCAAAGCAAGCAGAGAACCTAGCTTTAGTCTCTGTATAACAAAAAAAAATTGGTACGTGCAGATAAGAACATGCTAACAAAGCTGAGATAAGTGAACTGTCTAGGAAGTTATCTACAAACTAGAACTGGAAGGGGCAGTTAAAAGTTCCTTATTTGCTACCACTGAAATGCCAACCAATATTTACCAATTTAACTAACATATACTCAAGGACCTGGTCATAAATACGGCATTTTTTAAAAATTATTTGCTTAGATATACTGGAAAGGCATTTCAGCCTGAAAGAACTCCAACCAACACTTTTCTTTTTTTCCCTCAGACAACTTTTTTTTCAATGTGTCTTTAGCACGCAGCTCTGAAACAAGTTTTTATTATACAGAATCCATAACTCTGAGCTCTTGTGCAGTTACCAACAAGGGGAAGGAATTTTTAGAGACACACATAGGAGGTGAAGAAGATGTTATAAGGAGTATTTGATATTCTGAGCTAAGTTCCAGCCTTTACACAACTATGTAATATATACACAATATATATCTATGCTATCACTTAATAAACTGATTGCCAAAACAGAAACACTCTCTGAGAGAGCTATTATTTCTGGTGCAAACTAAGTGTTAGTGCCCCACCACCAGGTGACTAAGGTGTTTTTGAAAGATGCTAGAAAGAGTATTTCTATGCCATGCATCACTGCCTACATCACATGGTTTTATATTTTAAGATAACCTGACATACCTGAAGTAGAATTACAGAAACATTTAGGCTGTAAAAGACCTCTAAGATCAGAGTCCAACCATTAACCTAACACTGCCAAGTCTACCACCATCTGCCTAAGCATCACATCTACATGTCTTTCAAATACCTCCAGGGATGGTGACTCAACCAATTTCCTGGGCAGCCTGTTCCAATACTTGTCAGCCTTTCAGTGAAGAAATGTTTCCTAATATCTAATCTAAGCCGCTCCTGGTACAACTTGAGGTCATTTCCTCTTCTCCTATCACTTATTACTTGCGAGAAGAGACCAACACCCACCTTGCTACAGCATCCTTTCAGGTAGTTGTAGAGAGCAATAAGGTCTCCCCTCAGCCTCCTTTTCTCCAGGCTAAACACTCTCAGTTTCCCCACTCACTCCTCATAAGACTTGTGCTCCAGGCCCTTCATCAGCTTCATTTCCCTCCTTTGACCACGCTCCAGCAACTCAATGTCTTTCCTGTAGTGAGGGGCCCAAAACTGAACACAGAGTTCTATGTGCAGACTCACCAGTGCTACAGGGGGAGGATCACTTCCCTAGTCCTGGTGGCCACACTATTTCTGAGAAAAGCCAGGACACTATTTGCCTTCTTGGCCACCTGGGCACACTGCTGGCTCATATTCAGCTGGCTGTCAACAAAGACTTCCAGGTCCTTTTGTGCTGGGCAGCTTTCCAGCCACTGTTCCCCAAGCCTGCAGTACCTCATCCTTTTCCTCAGCCTTTGTCACTATCTTTCCCGCTGCATCCAATACTCCTTAGCCCTCCTTTTGTTGCTAATGTATTTACAGAAACATTTTTACTGACTTTTGTGACAGTAGCCAGATGAAGTTGCCCAAGATGACCTCCATCACATCATCCACAAGTCTTTCTGTGTTCACAAACAGGTCCAGCAGGGTGCTCTCCCTAGTTGGCTCCCCTCACCAGCTGTGTCAGGAAGTTATCTTCCACACTCTCCAGGAACCTCCTAGACTGTTTCCTCTCTCCTGTATTGTATCTCCAGCAGACATTTGGTAAGTTGAAGTCCCCCATGAGAACAAGGGCTAGTGATTGTGAGACTTCTCCCAGCTGCTTACAGAATATTTCATCTACCTCTTCATCTTGGTTGGGTGGTCTATAACATACTCCCACCATGATATCTGCCTTGATGGCCTTCCCCCTGATTCTTACTCATAAACACTCAACCCTACTGTCACCATCATTAAGCTCTTAGACAGTCAAAACACTCCCTAACATACAGGGCTACCCCATCACCTCTCCTTCCTTGCCTATCCTGTCTGAAGAGTTTATCGCCATCCACTGCAGCACTCCAGTTATGCAAGTCATCCCACCATGTTTCTGAGACTGCAACTATATTGTAGTTCTCCAGATGCTCAACAGCATCCAACTCCTCCTGTTTGTTGCCCAAGTAATGTCCAGACATACAAATTAAGCTGTAAGAGAAATCTGTATCCACCCATAATATTACAGTAATGAAATTAATTATGGGCTGACAATAACTCAAAGTTTTACTGTTTTACTGAAGACAACTATAAAGCAACCAAAATGGGAACTCTGCTTTGCTGCATAAAGTGTTATATAATATTAATAAGTTAAAACTGGTGCCCTGATCTTCACTGTCACTGTTTATGCCATTTAAGCAACACTCAGCTGGACCTTGCTTGCCTGGTTTCACTGGAGTAATATGTTTTGTTTTCTGTACAAAAAAACATCACCTGAGTAGCAGTTGTCCCTCAAAGACTTAACCAGAACATCAACAATAAACAACACTGTACTTATTCCTAAATGCTCCAGAAACACCGCAACAAAGCTCTCTTGCAAACCAAAGCACACTACCATAAAACAAGTGTCTCTAACCCAATACATTCTTTAGTGGCAGCCCTGTGCATTTTGGTGAGATAACAGTAGAAGAATTGTGGGAATATTGCACCATTAAGACACAATTCAAGACTTGGGGCACCAATACAGATAAATATGCAAGAAAAAAAAATGTTGTAAACCCCATTTTACCAAGTTATCCTTATGATCATTAAGATGACAAGTATTTATTTGCAGTCCTCTGAGAACTAAACTATATTTTGTTTCCTTCAAACACGAAGATATTATTTTCTTGTTAAAAAACCAAACCCCCAGCATTTATTACAAATCCTTAGCTATCATCCACTGAAAGACTTTGCAGTCCTGTTTGTGGTAACTGGGATAGCTTCAACAGCACACAGCTTCACACTCATCTCAGGAAGATGAGTAAACTGCAGAACTGGACTGGCAGGAAGGTTTCATAAATCTCAGTGCAGCACACAGTCCAAACAGAGATTACCCTTTTCTATTCTGCATCACTCAGACATTTCCTGCAGACACTGCTCTCACTTACTGCCACAGACACATGTAAACTCGAATGACTATGTACAAAATCCCGATTAAGAATTTTCCCATATTTTTTTATTTTATTAAAAAGATTAAAATACTTGTATTGTGAAAATTTTTCCCTTCTCCACCATTCTTGCTATGTTTCCCTCCAATTTTTGTTTTGAACAATTACATCAGGATTTTGTAAACTTTTATTTCTAAATATGGCACAGCACAGGCTATCAAGGATGGTACTTTTATTACAATACTGCATCCTTTAATCCTGATATTTTTAAAATAAGATTTTCTTAATAGAATCAGTTGAAAAGATTTGTTACTGTTCACAACATGTGGAACTGCTGTTCTGCACATGTGGAAAATGAAAGGGCAACACACACTAACAAAACCTATACAAATATACACAAATCTTAATCAAGATCCATAGCAACCCAACTATCAGAGGCATTTTACATTTTTGAACTCCTTTACAATCAGCACTCTATGCTTCACTCTAAAGCAGTAAACCTATCCCAGAAGCAGTGGTAGCTGCTGTTCAAGGCTGATTTTCTAAATTGGCATAGCTACCACTGGGCACAGGGAGGGGAGCTGGCAGTGGTAAGGCTGCAAGTTCTAAGAGTGGGCTTGTGCCATACTCAGGCCACTAAGCTGAACCATGCTAATCTAAACGGACCACTAAGAGGAGGATTATCCCAGTAAATATTAAAATAAGTTGTTCTGTGACATTTTAAAGACTTCATAAGACAAAGGCTTGTATAGAACAGCAAGATATCAATCCAGGATTTCTAGTGTTAATGCAGTAGCCAGGCACTTTTTGGCATAAGGATGATAGAGCCTAACACGTGCTAAGCAGCAAAACTATCAAACTTGCATGTTAAAATGATTGCTAACATTCAAAAACTTTATTTATTTTTTTTTTCAAAAGCATTCTGTCTGTGGTGGATGTGTTGTTACACAGCCACCAAATCGAATGCTACAGATGCCCGGAATTTCAGTCACAGAGATGGAGGCTCAGCACCACTATGCACACGCAGAAACAACAGGCATAGCACTATCGGTACCTTCCACCAAGGAGAGGGAATGTCCCTACAGTACCAAGGAAAAAGAGCAAATTGTTTGTAAACAGTGACTGACTACAATTCTTCCCAGAGCTTCCTCCTCTCAAAATAAAGGGATGTGTGACTTTAACCTAAGAGCCTTATCCTGCCAACATCTTACCTTGTGTGCAGTTTCTGCAAACTGCTGAGCACTGTTTTTCAGCTCTTCTGTCTTTTCTTCTGCTCGACCTAACCTTTCACCACGCTCATTCAAAGCCTGACTTGCCTTCTGTACTGCACTTGTCACACTGTCTGCTGCTGAATGGAGTATGCTGTTTCCTGCAATAGCAAAAGAAACTATTAGAACATCCAAATATATACATGCTTTGTATTAAATACGTTTTTTTTTTCATTTATAAAGTTCTAAAGCTGATGTGTTATCTGGTAGTTTACCATCTAGTTGCATGAGGTAAGTTATTGTTTCCTCACTCAAACCATATTATTTGCAAATTATAAACAAGTATCATATGGCAACATAATACTTGGGGAACATAAGGAAACAGTGGACCTAACTTAGTGATGTATTACCTTTTTAAGCCTTATGCTCATGCATCATTGATGATCAGGGGCCTGGAGTATCTTCCATATGAGGAAAGGCTGAGAGAGCTGGGACTCTTCAGCCTGGAGAAGACTGAGTGGGGATCTTATCAATGTCTATAAATACCTGAAGTGTGGGGTCCAAATGGATGGGGCAGGGCTCTTTTCAGTGGTGCCCAGTGACAGGACAAGGGGCAATTGGCACAAACTGGAACACCAAAAGTTCCAAACAAACTTAAGGAAAAACCTCTTTACTGTGAGGGAGTCGGAGCACTGGGACAGGCTGCCCAGAGAGGTTGTGGAGTCTCCATCTCTGGAGATGTTCAAAACCTGCCTGGACACTTTCCTGTGCAAGCTGGTGTAAGGAACCTACTTTGGCAGGGAGGGTTGGACTGGATGATCTCCTGAGGTCCCTTCCAGCCCCCACCATTCTGTGATTCTGTGATTCTGTGATTTCAGGAATCTGTTCTACTAAATCAATGAAACCATTCACAAGCACACACAGCTTCTTCACAACACTCTCACATTAATATAGATTAACTTTCTTCAGAAGTTAACACTATTTCCCAAGAGAATAAATGATTGACACCACACATTTATATGAATTAAGCTTTTTTTTCTCCATATCATAACTACTATAATAATATTTCATTTACAAGTGCACTCCAAACCCTATTTCTACAGTTATTTTTTGCTGCTCTGACCTATGTACCTTTGACCCTTCTCGACATGGAGCACCAGCTATGTTTCACGTCACAAAATACTCTATTTAAACCTTAGAATTTAAAGTCCCAGAAAGGCTGAATATCTTCTAAGCCTTTAGCTTTACCGTCCAAATCAACTTAGCAGTTTCTCTGTTTCTTCTCAGGCACACAATGCAGTAGAACTGCAGAACTGCATTTCTCCTCTATATTTATCCCTTTTAAATGCTCACTTTTCAGTACCTCTTTCTATACTGCTTCTCAACAGATGCGATTCTCCTCTTTCTGGAATGAACTGCTGATGAATGTTCACAATATGAACCGCAGTACAAACTGAAAACTCTTCAAAGAAGGTTACATGTCATCAGTATGAACTGGTATGTATTAAAATACATGTAGGACAATAAAAAAAAAAATTGTCCTATGCTTTAACCTTTGCAGCAAAAGACTAGTAAAAATTCATCTTTTTTGCAACACAGGAGTCCCTTGGTGTCTTCCACAAGTTTTCAAACTTCATCTACCTTACAGGGAATGTGTTATTTAGAAATTTGTTGTCTAGACATATATAAAGGCGCTAAAAGAGCCAGAAAGCCAACACAAATAGCGTACTAACCACTAGGTACACTGTTGCTGACAGTTTTCTAAACTGCTCCAAATATTGCAATTGCACAGAACCTTTTTCACAGCTTTAAAACCAAATATGTAACACACTAAAAGGAATTATGCTGGTAAAGGTGTGAAACTTGTTTAACACACAAAGCTGAACCAAGCAAGTCAGCAAACAACAAAGTCTGCAGTTCTTATGGACATACAAAGACAACTGAAAATAGACATAAACTTACTGCTTTTATCATTATTTTGAAAAGTGTGTCAACTTCAAAAATATTACCATAATAAAACCCAAACATCAATTTGAAGGGTTATTTTGCTATTCGTGTCATACAGAAAAAGAAGAACAAAAGACCCATTCACACTCATTTTCCAGATAATACTCCTTTTCCTTAGAAACAGCAAACAAACAGTGAAGAGTGAAACTGTAGGCTGCCCCAAGGAGCCTGTGGAACCATACTACAAGCTGCACATGCAGGAACTCCTAAGATAAAAAACGGCCTTAAAATTGTATTAAACTAAAACACAACTAGTATCAAACTATGGAGGTGGGGCAGGGACTCAAGAACCTACACACAATGACTCACATACAATGAGTCAATATGAGAAATACCAAGCAAAGAGCACCCTGGCCTCCTGTATACCAATATTGTTACATTTTTCAAATCAGTAATTAAAAATAATGGATGTATAGAATGTGGAACAGCTACAGGTTTGATTTGCTTCTGTTGTTGTATGGAACAAAGAGGTTGCATTTAGAAAAGGAAAATAGCGATTGGCATTCATGTTGAAGAGATGAGTATCTGAGAATACTGAGTTAGAATTGGCAGAGTCAGAAATGAAAGACTATTTTTTTCCTCTCTTCAGACCCTGAGGAACCTGATAATAAAACCAAACAACTTTAAATACTGTACACTTTCTTAGTTCATAATTTTTCAGTCAATTGCTATTTTGTTCATAATTTCCTCATTTAAAGCCAGTTCTTAAGAGATTATTTTGGCTTCTGTTCAGTTAGCTTTTCCAATAAACACATGTACTGGGCAACACCGGACTGGAAACAATTTCCCTTTTTTGGTGGTGTGATCTAAACGCATTAACCTCTTATAAGTCAGAACTGGTTTTCTAGGAAAACAGTTTTAAAAGTTCTCAGCACTGGATTAACTCTGTTGTTGCTTTACAAGATCACAAAAATTCTGCTGAATTCAAAGGAAGCAGGGTACATGGTGAGCTTTATAAAACTAAGCATCTTCTGAAGTCTTAAACTGTGCTGCGGAGATGAAGTTAACACATTGCTGACCTTCTGTCAAAGTCAATAGGAAACTGTAGAACAAAAAAATTCTGTGTTTTCTATATTCCTGAAAATATCAGGATTTGTGGCCATAGATTGATATCTATCTCGACATCGTTTTCAGCAGAGCAGAATGTCCTTAGAGGTTTGGCACAATACATATTAAATGAGATTTTCATGAGTTTGAATTATGTTTGTATCCATAGAGAAGCTTTGGTATTTAACAATTATTTGAACTAGGTAATAAATCTGTGCCGAGAACTTCAGTTGCTAGTTTACTTGAAATACTTTTTTTTTCGCTAGCAAAGACAATATTGTGTTCTCTCCAGGTAAAATCTGTTGTACTTTTCTATAGGCAGTGACTTGCAGAAGCTGCTATTCTGAGACTGTTTTGGAGCACTACTTTTGGATAATCTTTTCCAATGGAACATCTTTAAAACAATATTAAAAAATTTCCACTGTAATCTATGAGCAACACAGAAACTCATGTCAGTAGTCTATTGAATTTCATCAGTGTATTTCTAGAGCATGTGTAGGTGGTTGCTGGTATGACTGACTATGCTTCGTCCTTATATTAGTATTGCTGCAAGAATAGCAACACTTTTACTAGATGTATTGGAGAATCATTCCTACGAACAAATCACCTACAACCTGCAAAATTTTTAAGTTGTTCTTCAGAAGATAACTACTGTGATTCAAGATCTCTAGAGTAAAGTTTGTTCCATGACTGAACAACAAAACTGCCTGAACTGTACCCACTTATGTCTAAATTTATGCTAGCCAACTGCACTCAACCACTGAAGAAAAACTTGAAGAAATTTGATGGCCAACATCTCTTTCCTACCCACCTTTCCCCAACCTCCTCAGAATCTGAGGGATTTCTCATCTACTAGGTTAGAGACACAAGCTCCTCAGTGGAAAGCTTTCAACAGCTTTTCACATACATCTTCTGAGGAAAGAGATTTTTATAACACTTGCAAGATGAGATAAACACCACCAAAATATGGATATGGGTCAGCTGATGTTCTGAGTTGTTTTTAGTAGGAAAAAACTCGTATTGTTCCCAAGATATTCAACTCCAAGGGCCTGTGATCTCAAATATCGCATGGCCACAGTCTTCACTGCGAGCAGAAAGACTCGCATGCTTGTGTTGCTGCTTTTTCTAAGGTATATAGTGATCCTCCCATTTTTGGAGCACATATATCTTTCTATAGCTCTATATAACAGATCCCAGCAGTTGACACTACAGAATTTTCTCTTTCAAATAAACATGAAAGGAAAATAGAAAAGTTTATATATTTTGTAATTTTGTTAAACAGCTTTTTTTGAAGTCTCTATTAAAGGCAAGCACACAGCTTTTTCCTATCATACTGGCAGACTCACTAAGTGAAAGTTGAGCAAATATTGACAGATAACATGGGGAAAATATGTATCTATACTGAGTTTAATATAAAGTATTAGGTTAATATTAATTTCTAGTATGTTTACGTCAAATTCAGTTTGAAACTTTAAAAAAAAAAATCAAGCTTAATTCAGTGGGTTTCTTCAACATAATGTTACTGGGAGCAGAAATAGCAGAAAGGCAGTGGCCCTTGGGTGAGCGCTTTAGACCAGTGATCCTGGCAGTGTTACTAGCTTGTGACATAAAAACTGAATAAATATCACTTTGTGGGAAGCACCACAGCTCCTCTCAGACTACTTTTAAAATTTTTGGTTCTTATGCTCACAAGCTATAGTAGAAGGTCTTGCAGCCCATGAAATCAGGTGACATTGCTTTAGGCCTTTTATCATGCACAAGTCCATCCTTAACCCACCATACCCACCATAGAGATACTATCATCAATCAGCATGGGAACTGGCCTGTTTGTTGAAGAAACTAAAGATATCATTCTTTAGTTTGCATGATTTGTTTTATCACTCATTCATAAAAAGGTTCATCGCATTCTCTATTAGCCATATGAAAAATATTTCAGTTCAATTTATCTGTACATTTGTGATAAGACTCTACAGTGACTGATTTGTAAATGCAAGCATTTACTTTTTAATTGTGTATGAATTAATACAGCATTTAGCAACTAACTTCTGAAAAGGAAATAAATAAAATTAGCTATGATATTAAGAAGTGCTGTCTATCACATGAAAGTTTTTTTTTTTTTACTTAAGAAAATAGATATTTACGGTTCCTATTGAACTGCATAAAACTGGACCTGTGTCACTTAATAAAGGATAAAAGCATAATGACAATTGGTTCAAGTTCATTAACAAGACCACCTCTATCATATTATTCTCCATGCCTACACATACTATTTCCACTCAGATATACTGGTGCCACTAAAAGTTCAACAGAAGTTTGCAGACACTGATTGTAAATACAGAGAATGGCTTTTTTCTCCTTCAAAATTTTGTGTTTTGTTAACTGTCTGTGTACTCGTCGCTTAAGAGCCAAAAGCATTGAACAATTAAAATATCAATACAAAACTAAAGGACTCTAGGGAGAATAGAAAGATGCTGAACAATTAAGAATAAACATAACCTTGCGAAAGAAGGGAGCACCACAGAGTTTTTTTAAGTGGGAAAGTGGTCTGATATGGGAAGAGGCTACATAGTTTAGCATTATTTTTATTCCCAAGATCTCTTCAAAACACCTACTGAAAAAACGGTTTATATTGGCAAAACCCAAAAACACTAAGAGGGGAAGAGATTAATATAAATTCTGGGATTCCTGACAAAGTATACTGAAAAAAGCCTTAAGGCTGTATTTCTATTTATAGCTAGGAATTAAGATTACTTTCCAGCTTATCTCATCACTCTTCAAAAATGGAGGTGACAAAGACAGAATATAGCTTCAAAGAGGAATTTGGAAAAAAAAAAAAAAAATCACCTTTTAAATTTTCATCTAAAATTACTAATGATCTTTTTGACTCATATAACTTAAATCCTTTGCTTAGTTATAGCAGTTTTCTAACCGTTCATACCAATGATTATTATTAGATTCCATACAAATATATAAAATTTGATTAATTACAAATAAAATGACAATGAAAAAACCCAGTTTTCCAATATATTGATCTTGTGTTTGCAGGTTCTAAATCTCTTACTGCAAGCTACCTAAGCAGGGGAAAAATGCTCAATATAAACAGTAATTTCAGGTCAAGTATTTTGTTAATTTTTTAAAAATAATACTTCTACTTTTAAATGAACCTCAGAAATATAATAAAGTTAATTTTTTCCCTTAAAGAACCACAGCTAATTTCTCAGGTGTCTCTCAGCATTTCATCCCATCATCCAGGCTGTTGAATAGCATGGGCCTTGGTGACGACTTAAAAGGAATGTCAATAGTATCTGGCTACCGTTCAGACCTTGAACTGCTGACTATTCCCCTTGATGTCCACCCACTTTGTTGCCTACCTATCCAGTCTGTCATTGCTATGGCAATGCTAGAGGAGACTGTGGAATGCCTTGCTGAAGGCAAGGAAAATAACATCTGCTGCTCTCCCTTCATCCACCAAGCCGGTCACTTAATTGCAGAAGACAAGCTGGTCAGCAACAATTTGCTTTTAACAAATCTCTGCCAGCACTCCTTGCCTTCTGTGCATGTAGGAAGGTTTTTCATAAGGATTTAGTCAACAGCCTTACAAAGGTAAAAAATGTATTTCAAGTAAACTAGCAACTGAAGTTCTCGGCACAGATTTATTACCTAGTTCAAATAATTGTTAAATACCAAAGCTTCTCTATGGATACAAACATAATTCAAACTCATGAAAATCTCATTTAATCTTGTCCTACACATAACATGGCCGTTCATGTTGGATGTTGTCTTAATTGTCAGTCTTGAGCATTAATTTTCAAATTCTAGGCTTAATAAAAACTACTACAGCCATTTGTGTGTCTCAAAGTAGAAGCAGTTTGTGGGTTTTTTGGAGGGGATTTTTTTTTTTCTTTTTGAATCATCAAACCTTTTTTATCCACCCCCATGTTGGTCTTCATAAAAGGTTTTGAAAAACACCTACCCATAATTACTGCACAGCAAAGATCGACAATATTTCCTTGATACTAAACTCATTCACTACTGCTTTAAGAAGTTTTAATAGACTGGAGAAATAAAAATATCAAAACTATCAGCATGGCAGCTCATACCAGTCACTATGAGACTCTTTTTCTAATTAACCTAATGTCCTTTTGTGTCTTTTTGTCAGTGAAAAGCTGCTATTTTAGCATTCTGTTTCTGGTAGGTTCTCCCTCTGGCAGAGATAGTTCGTTAGGCTAATCCTGAAGGTACTGTGGCTCAAGCAGGAGGAAACTGAGGGGGAAGAAATCCTCTAGTGTGGGCTGCTGTGTGGGAATCTGCACTTGTTCCAGCTAAATATCTCCACCAGCAGTGCTGATCAACAGCTTGCAAGTAACCAGGCTCTGCAGCCTGCCACCCATGAACACTCCTGACGTAGGCTTCCCTAAACCTCCCCTAAATCTACTTTCAAGGAAGTTTTAGAGTAAGTTAAACATAACAGCGACACTTACATAGCATATTTTCCAAGTCTCCAACTATGTGAGCTGTCGGGATTCCGTGAGACAGAGTATCTTTGCACATATCATCTTTTATTATTTTAATAAACTTCTCTAAGAAAAGAACTGACCCCAATTTTAGCTACTCAAAAAGTATTATCTTCAAACATACTAAGTACATGCATCTGGATGATCTCTGCTGTTTAACTCCCCTATTTCAACATAACCTAACCAGAACCACACAAATTAAAAAAAAAATCAAGTAGGATGAAACACAGCAGACCATTAGCCTACCAAAACCTGAAAGCAGCACATGAACAGAATGACTTTTGCAGAAGACAGAGAATAAAATTTAATCAAGTGGAGAAGATGAGGTCTTTAAAAAAAAACCCCAACCAACCAAACCTTAATTACCTTAAAGGTTCAACAGTTCAATATTTTTATTGCTAACAAGCAAGGTGTATCCAAATTTCCCAATGTGGTTTGCAAAATCTTACATTTAGAAAGAGGTCTATCACAAAAAAATAACTCTTCTTATGGTTCAGCAAGGGACAATAAAAATCCTTGCCATGGACAGTTGTGTAGGATAAGCTTTCTTGCCACAGTCAGAAGAAAATGGAAGTGTTATCTCTGATGCTAGTGTCCTTTTATTTTAAATACTGACATTAAACAACATAGGGGCCAGTAGAGTAAAAAAAAAAAATTCACTGAGATCTTTTGATAACAAGAATACCTCCTGATCTACTGAGATTCTCTTCTGTTTTACTCAGTACTCCACAGTAATAGTGTCAAGTAAATTATTCTTAATTTTGAACAGTTAAACTAATATAAATGCTTTTATACACACAGATTATTTGTGTTGACTGAAAAGATAAATGTCCTTACAGATACTAAAAGCAAGCTATGTTGTATAGACGATTTATGAAAAAATACTAGTTATCTAAAGCTTTACAAGTATTACTCTTCTAGGTCACCTACGTAAGACCAGTTTCAAAGGTGGGGAAAAAGGATCAAAAGAGATTTTCTCCACAGAAAATCTGACAAAGACCAAGAAAAAGAAATTAAAGCTCTGCATATGAAAAATGATTCTTAAGAATGTCTGCACTAGTCATTAAGAGACTGATCTGATCAAATTACTGATTCAAATTTCAAAGAGTAAAATTAGAAGGATTAATTTAATATATCTTTGCTTCAATTTATTGTAGGAGTTTGTCTCTTATCTTTACTTTGCTCAAAATGTTGTCAGTCCTTGGGGAGGAAGGAAGAAGATGAAGCTGTTACTTTTACTACATTTTAAGCAAATATCTTCTTACAGATAAATCCCAACAAATTAAAATCAGTATTAAATAAGATTTAATGGTGGTAGTTTGTATTAGTGCTCATATGAATGATAAACAGTTACAGTCAAAACTATTAACACAGTATATCAAATACAGGCCAAATACACAGAAATTTGCACCTTTGGGAAAAACTTCATATCTAAAGATCTAAGCTGGAAAAGACTTTGTATATAATAACTTCAAAAGCCATGCAGGAAGAAAACCTAATTTGTTCTCTGAAAAGGGTAATTTTCTTGGGGATTATAAAACCAATAAAATCTAAAAATCTTACTGAGCAGTGATATTTGCCCGTTACAAGAATTATGAGTTAAACAGGTTTACTCTGGAAAAGTTCTGGAATTCTACAGGATCTGAAGCAATGTCACTATTACAGACGACCTGTCTAAGAGCAGAACATGTAATTAAAACAAAGCTCAGCAGCTGTGCACCATAACAAGCTTCTGTTTGAGACTGAGATGCCAAATTTAAACATTTATCTTAAATGCAGTTCCATTGGCGCCACAAGTGGAGAGCTGTGAAAGTTGTGAATACTGAAAAAGCTTGTGAGCTTTGCTGCTGTTGATCAGCTGACTGGTAAAATTACTGATAATGGGATAACTTCCATGGGGATTTTTATGGATATTTATGTCATCCTATAAAGAAAAAGTATGGGTTTTTTTGGTTGAAACCTTTCAGCTCTTTCTGCCAGTATGTGAAATCCTGTATTTCCTACATTTCTTCATGACCACAGGCTGAACTATACAGTCAAATTCTACTCAAAAATCAGACTATTTTTCTGTAAGGAATATTCAGAAAGAGATTTCATATAGAAAAAAAGACAGTGATTACTATAAACAGTTATATTTAATATGAAAAAAAAAATCTATTTTGAATGAAAGTCTGTGGTGGGTTAACCACAGGTTGGCAGGTAAGCTCCCACCCAGCTGTTTGCTTACTTCCAACCAGTGAGATGAGGAAAAAGAATCAGAAAAAAACCCCCCAGATGATGCAAAAACAATCACTCACCATCAGCTGCCCAATGTCCAGCCTGTCCCTGAGCAATGGCTACCTTGGGAAAACACAGCCCCTGCCGTGTTCTTATCGCTGAACATGCTGTTACATGGCATGTTACATCCATGGCATCTCCTTGGTCAGTTTGGGTCAGCTTCCCTGGCTGTGTCCCCTCCCAGCCTACTCACTGGAGGCAGGCTGAATGAGAAACCAGGAAGGCCCTGGCACTGTGTAAGCATGGCTCACCTAAAACACTGGTGTTATCAACACAGGTTTGGTCACAAATCTAAAATACAGCACTATACTGGCTGCTGAGAGGAAAAGGAGCTCCACCCCAGCCAAAATCAATACAAAGCCTAATTCACCTTTCCCCTGTCAAGGTAATCCAAAGGCTTTACAAATCTCCAGATGCAGTTTTTTATGTTGTTTTGTTTTGTTTCAAATTCAATTCACCAAAATATTAACATTTCTTTTAGGGTATGTGGGAGAACTAGGTAGCAGTATGCCCTGAAGCTAAAACACCAGATTTTTCTAAACACAGATACTGCTTCCAGTCACTGTCTCAATACTATTGATTGAGCTTCTGATTAAGTAGTATTAATTACTATTGAGAAACATAATTCACTAACCTGCTACAATGGAGGCATGGAACACAATGTATTTGTCAACACATTCATACTGCTACATCAGGTAAGAGCCTTTGAAAATTCTGTGTTTGCTACAAATGCAATCTGTATATTTACAAAAAGACTATTTAAGTAGCATATTAAAAATCATCAAATTCTGTTACCACCTAGGCTGAAATATAGTTGTAGCTTATGAGTAAGAATGAAGACGGCTGAGTGAGAATTGGTCAAGGTCAAAATGAAGTCAGTCAAGCCATGGTTTGAACATATCAAACAAAAAAATGCACTGTCTGGCCTGAGACTAGCTGTGCAAGAGCAGCTGTTCTCAGAGAGAACGTGGTCTGGTAACCTAGGAGCTCTATATCTAAGGCAAATCTTTTAGCAACATCCCAGTCACACGACTGGTATGACTGTCTTTATGTCTGAATGTTTTCTCTGCTAATTGTGTACATTTCTCCCATCTGTTTCAATCAGCTACTGTCAATAATAAAAATCAACTTGAATGTAGCTCGTATCTGACTAGTCACTTCCAGAGAGCACTTCACAAAAGCTACCTCCTCCAAACTATTATTAACCACCAAAACCAACACTTTCGAAAGAAGAAAGTGATCACAGGAAGCTCAAGTTCTTTACTTGGCATTTGTTCAGAAAGGAATTCAACTGCCTTCGAAAAGGATTTTTTTTCCAAGGAAAAGGGGAAAGAGGAAGTTACAAGTTTCTCTAGTCTGAAAGTTTTCCTAGGCTGTCACGGCTCAGGTGACTCCCACATATCAGCCTGATTCAGCAAACTGATAAATTTTGTTAGTAGAAAGAATTATGTCATTAAAAAAACCCCCAGAAAACACAACATGAACAACAAAACCAGAAAACCCAGTTGTTCATTACTACAACACAGCACTGAAGACACACAAGCAAAATTCCTTCACCAAAATTGTCATGGAAACTGTTTACAACAAGGAACAGTTGTGCCCAAATGGCCATCAGAAACACTACAGCAGTAATAAAGGACTAAGTGAAGTCTAGGCTTCTAACTCAGGAAGCTTAGGTATTTCAAAATCAGAATATTTAGACTGTTTAAGTTCCAACTGATGGTGGCACTTCACACTTCCATCAGCTTACCGAGCATACTTATTTTGTTAAAATCATCATTACCAGAGAGTTTGAGTTCCTTGACTACCATTAGCCCAAGGCTTTCCACCACTACTGTAACAGATGATCATAAAGGTCGACAGGACAAACATGTTCTTCCTTTCCTTTTTCACCCCTCTCACCTCTCTGCCAAGTGACTGTTACACATCCTTACACGTGTATTGGTAGTGTCAGATTCATTTAGGAGCTATTTTGAATATAAGAGGAAACTGTTGTTAAAAAGAACCAAATAGATAAAAGGTTTCTGAGCTCTCTTAAAAACCAGCCAATTGAAAACCTTATTAAGCAGCTCAAGCTATTAAGTAGAAAATTACAGAAATAGTATTTCTGTGATTGTAATCCTATTACATAATTCTCCCTCACAACTTAATGAATTCTTGTATCACATGAATGGAATGTTCTCTAGATAATTTCAATATTTATATTATCAGCCAGAAAGGATGACTAAGTGATTGGAAAGTTACAGAACATTCATAGCAACTGTACTTAATACAACTTTGAAATACTTGGAGCTGCAGATTTAAATCTGAACATCAATTTCTCAATTTATCTTCCAAGGATAATGTCCTTCCCAACTTAAAGCTTTAAATTCTAGAAGTCTCCTAACTCAGCCTGATCAGGAGTATTTCCATGGACTTCCACCTTCTTTGAAAGTAAACGAAACGCTTGCGTAGGTCTTTGCACATGAATCTCTAACGTTTATGACCTTCAAAAGAAGTATTAGTTATCAAAGTCTGGTAACTGTTACAAGTGGCACATAATCTCCACTAAGTTTAGCTTGTACTGATCATGCCACATTAATAGCCACTGTACTGTCAAGTCACAGATCAAAGTTCCACCTTCGTAAAAATCTGATTCTGCTCAGGAAGTAACGCAGGTTTCAGAGTAAGAAGTGATCTCATATTAAGACTGATTACACTACTTGCCCCTGTTCTGATGTGGAGTACGCAATTTCTTCTGACTAAAATTAACCTTTTAATACCCATTAATGCCAACAGTGGCCGAGAACAGCTGTGAATAGAAAAATGCAGGCAAATTATTTTGAAACAGAGAGGTTTTTAGATTAAAAATCCATCCAATCTTGCATTTTGTTCAAAGCACATAAGGCAGAAAGAAAAAAGAAAAAAAAAAACAAAACTGTGGATTATAAGCACTTTTTAAGTCTCTAGAAACCTCTTAAAATATGACTCCATACATTTCAGTCTTCCTGATTTCAAACACCTGAAATGAAGCCTACAACATTAATTCTAGTAATTTAGGATATCTTACACTGTAACAACATGTTCTAATATAACCCCAGTTACTTCATTGCTTTTCAATCCATTTGTTACACCTGCAAAAATTTTCTTTTTACATATCTGTAATCTTGCACTTTTAAGGCCAAAAAAGTCAAGTTTAACATATCCCAGTTCTCACATGAGTAAACAGCATATTTTGTATCTGCTACTGGTTAAGCAGCATCTATAGCCTGGGAGTTAAACAGATACTTCCAAGTTATTTCTTATAGTAACAAAAAATACCTTGTGAATCATAACATTATACTTTTTAAAAAGTCCTACTGATTATAAAGAATATAGGAGGCAAAATTATAATCCTAACTGTTTAGCTGCAAAACCTTAATCAGAAAACAAGAAAACAAGATAAGCTTTATTGACAACTGAGATCAGTTTCTTCCTCTGCTCTCATTAGCCATGGCACCTCTTTGGATTTGCAAGGTACATTTTAAGTTAAAAAACCACCACCAACAACAACCCCAAACCAATCAAACTAGACTAGTGGGTAACATCCCACTTTTTGTTTTAGCCCAGGATTTAACCTATTTACAGGAAAGAATGCTAAAAAAAGCAAGATACATACTCTTTCTGTACTGACTGACTGAAGAATGTGTCTATGTTTCAGACTTCTGCAATGCCTGCAGCCTACATCGCCATTCCAGATCTGGACTGCCAGCTATCGATGGACTCGCGAGTAATACTGGCACAGCTGTGCAAAGCTCAGAACAGGCTGCGAGGCCCACCTGAGAATCTGGGTAACTAGATCACTGATAGTACTCTACTTATTAGTAGAGTTATGCTCAACTTGTCTGCATGAACTTCCTTGTAATAGCTTTGTGGAAATGTTCTGAATGAGACACTGATGGAAACTGGACACAGTTTCCTCACTTTTGCACCACTATTAAGCAGGAACCATGCAGAACACTCACAGTATGCAGGTGCTCAACAGGTAAATAACTTAGAGCTGAGGTTCACAGTGAATGGAGTCTGCTATGGTTCCTGAAGGGGAGGCTAAGTGAAGTCTGAAAGATACTACTGACCTTAATTTACCAGAAGCAGGTGGACAGGCTACTAAAAATCTGTCCAGGTCAGAAGAGCAATGACTTTCCTAACTGGAAGCTTAAATCAAAATCTTAGAGAACTTTACATTCCATACTTTCCTGTACAAATCCATAACCAGCTTTAAAGCATCATTTCAGCACCAGTCCTTTAGAGGGGGGAAAGAGAGGATAAGGGAACAGAAGAAAGATTTTTTTTTTTTAATGCAAGTGTACCAACTGAGGGTAACTGGTAAGCAGAAACAGCAACCAGTCAAGGTACCAATTTTATATTCTTGTCAAATGTCAATAAAAGCATAGAGGGGAAGAAACCATTTGATGTTAGATCTTGTTAGTGGTCTGGCAGTGGAGAGAGAATGGAAAAAACTACATAGATCCATCAATTATATATTATTTTAATGAAGAAAAATTTCTAACAGATGTAGAGATGAGACAGAAGTCTTTACAGAATTTGTTTGTGGCCTGATAGCGGCACAATAATTTGTTTGTGGCCTGACAGCGGCACAGGATCTGTCATGGTTAGCCAGTGTAACTCATTTTCAGCAGCTTGGACCAGCTTCTAACCTTCAATAATGGAAAAGTTAAGTAATTTTAGGGATCGGCATTTCAGATCTGATTCCACCCCTGTGAATCAACAGTGGCATCCATACCAAGCCTCTTCTCCTCTCAAAATGTTCTATAGTTGCATGGAGGTAAAGCAATGCATTAAAGTCTACAGTGAGTGAAGGTGATGTAGAACCAATCTGTTTTGCATTTTATAAGTGAGTTTAAATACTGTGAAGAGAAAGACAGACAGAAAAATCGATAAATTATATCCTTAGAAAATTACTATCATGCCACAGTAGGCATTCTGAAACAATTATTTTGAAAAAGAAGTAATTCTGAACAGCAAAAACCCCAATGCTTTGGTCTAAAACGTCATCAAGACTATATACAGTGTTCTATTTCTTTATGATTTATATTAAACAACAATGTTAATCCATGAAAAGGAAACACAAAAATATGAAGTCACTGCAAATAATTTCATGGGTTATTTTTCAAATGGCTTGAGTGTCCTGCAAGACATTTTCCTATTTATCTGTTACTTAGACTGATAGTCTACAACTTTGTATTTTAATTTACCTTTTGCAGGTTAGAAATCTAAATAGTTTAAAAACCTAGGTTAGGAGGAAGTTTTCACATATAAATTCATTTGGAAACCAGATGAAAGATGCCAGACACCCAGAAACCAGGTCTTCCTTCTAAGCCAGAGAAAAATAGGGACTGACATTCTGTGCAAATGTGGACATCAGATAATTAAACTAGGATGGAACAGCTGTTAAAATCAGGGGTGGAAAGCAGAATTAGACAGGGCTACTTTATGTTACAGCATTGCCAGCAGACTTTTTTAAACAGTTATATACACAGAATTGAAATAGAAGAAAGAGATGAAAACACAGAGAGAACATTGTTCATCAATAAAATACTTAATAGTATTTCTTTATTGTACATTTAGTTTTGCTGGACACAAAATTAACTATGTATTAAAATATAAAGAAGCAATTTTAGTTGTTCTATTCCTTTATTCCTCTAACTGGCTTCCTGAATCTGGAAGTTCTACTCCAGGTGACCAGGAAAGGATTATATTTTCTTACCATGTGGAACAAAGGGATCACCTCCCAACATATCCCAGCTGCTGCTGAGTAACCTTTCTTAACCTCCTTCCCCTCAATTCCCAGAAAATCTAAAAATAGATAATTTACTTTAACTGGTGTAATTTAGCTCATCTTCACACAGATTTAGCATGGACTTTACAGTATTTGAATACTGTTTCCAGTTAATTTTTTGGAAGCCCTAAACCTAAGAAGGTCAGCGATATTCAAAGGCAGTTTGAACTGCAAGAACATAAATCAGGGGGAAAACAGTCCTGATTTTTTTTCTACTGTAGTGGCATATTCTAAGTTGTGTGTTTTCAAACACCACATTTACAAGAAGGCAAAATCTAAGCCATAGTTACTCATAAATAAACAAAAAATCCCCACAAAACACAAACAAATGAAAACCAACAAAAAAACTGCAGTGTATATATATATATACACATACATATATACATATATATATATATATACACACACATGCTATAGACATTCCAAGTTAAAACACAGCTATTAAATTAGCATTGCATGTGAACAATCAGAAAGAAAAATTAAATGTCAGGAGGAAAAAAAAAAGTAAATAAGACTATCCAAGCAAGGTCTTCTACCTATCCTTGTGTCAATATGAGAACTGCAAAAGATGAAGGAAATGCTAAAATCCTTCAGAAGAGAACTTCCTATGCTATCGAAGTAGCAAGAGAGCCATTGCTATGAAACCACATGGTGGTAATATATATACTGAACTGTTCCTACCTGTATCAACTACTTGTCCTAGTACAGATGACTGAAAATGTCAACATTAATGGATTCCTGTTAGTTAAGAAGGACTACACTGTAGTATATTTAGAATTATTTTTGGACTGGAAACAATGCTGGACAAGTTAATTTACAATTTGTAATTACTTCATTCAGATGTACAGTAATATCATTGTCTTATGACTTTGAAAGGGACTGTTTATGAAAAATATGGTATATAGGATTTTTACCCAGAAGATCAAGAAGTGATTCTGAGACTAAGTCCTATCCTTTACAACTGGAACTGCAAAGAATCAAAACCAAAAAGGTAACAAAAAGATACTCTGAGAAAAAAAAAAAAAAAAAAAATCATTAAGCAGCAGATGGTTCTAAGCAACACATTTCAAATGAGCTAGTGGCTGTGTGATTTTTCAAACAAGATGAGGTTAAACAGTTGGAGCACTATCAGTTTAAGAAAAAAAATGATATTTGATGCTTCATTTAAGTTTTTGTGTCTCAAGCAACCTGCTTTTTTTTTTTTTTAAATAAATAAATAATAATAAAAAAATCATTCTCAAGGACTTAAGAAGCTCACAAATACTAAGAAATGGATTTGGATTCACATGAAAGTGTGTCCCATACATGTATTTTCAGTAGTTTATTTGCAGTTATTACTATTGATGCTATTTACTTTCTTCCATAAAGGCATTTTTTCAAGTAGAATCCTAATGCACCAAAACTGTCAGTACAGTAACTTGCAAGCCACAATAAACAACACATTCAGTTTAAATGGAATTTCCTACAAAAGTATTTACTGAGGCACAGACAGTGAAACAGAACACACAGAAGCTATGGCTCAGAGGTGCTGGAAGACACTACAGAAATGACAGCAGTTCAGTAGAACTGCATGATAAACCAATTGTATTTTATTTACAGGGGAGAAAAGTAAACAGAACTGCCACAGTGGATTAGACTAGTGATCTATCTAGCTGTATTCATTACCATCTTCTCAAAGGGATGCAATACTGCAACAGGCAAACTGGAGTAACTACACAACAAAGTCATCCCCTGAGCCTCACTAGGTACTAGTTTGCTTGAGGAACAGAAGAACAAGACAATAATAGATTAATTCCAGTATTTGCTTATTAATAAAGTTGTTCTTATGTTCATATTCTTAGATAGTTAATCTTTTAAATGTTTCTACATAGGCAGTGTATTAAAGTAAGGATTTTCATAAGCTAAGTGTTCTTTTATTTTATTTCTACCTTTGATCTTTTTGTCTTGATCTGGTTTTAGCGCTAATAAATGTTCCATTAAAAAAAAAAAAGGATTATATTATCTATAATTTTTCAAGCCAATTTCATTCACACACTTTGGTTTCTTCTAGGGTTCAGTATCACCACATAGTTTTGATGTCCTCTCCTTCCTGCCTCCCAAATACAATTCTGAAGTTTAAAGCTTAATTTCTAATTAATGTAATTTTGACTAATAATGAAAGTCTGAAAAATATATAGCACAAAGATTAAGAGCCAAATTCACAGCTCAGAAATGCCATTTAGAAAAACTTATCTTCTCTATTTCAAATGCACTTCTCCTGTTGATGTTTTTAAGTACTAGCATTGAGGCCAGGCCAGGACATTATTGCATATTGCGGATAGGCTCTACTGGATAGGATGAATTAAGGAAATATCTAATTAGGATCAGTTTCACATTACCACAATCTTTACCCTCTTCCAAACTGAGAAATTTATTTAAACTTCAAAGCTTTAAAGTCTAATCTAATACATTTATAAAAATCAATACTAATCTAAGTCAGTAATATTTTCGATATTAACTAGTGTTTATACTTAATGAAGGTCTAACTAGCTGTAACTTTCAGAATCGTTAATTATTACAAAAGCACAGAACTCCATTCTGGCTCTGTAAACATCAAAATCTGGTAATTTGACACAACAAATTTTCCAATTTCTATGACAAACAGTCATATTCTGCATCTTGAAGATAACAACTCACTTAGACCTTCAGTCTTAAGAAAGGTAAGAAAATATAATGCTTAATGCTTTCTGTATTATCTCATCTCAGTTATATAGATCAAAAAGGAACCAATCTTTATAATGATAAATGTCCTTTCTTATTTTATGTACCCCTACAGATTTGACAAGAACATAATGTACTTTTTTGCCAAGATTCCCATTTTAGAAAGTTAATTTAGAGCTCTGATTATATGCAATATTTCTATGGAACTGCACTCAACTATTCTTATCCATTCTGATCTCAACACATGGCTTTTATGCTTAGTTATCTAACTACAATCTATCCAGTTAAATGAAAAAATGGTAAAGCAGAATTAATCTTGACATGAATATGCAGGGCATAAAAGCAAGCACCTGAAATGGTCTTTGGCAGCAGAAAATTTAATTCTAATATTTCAGTCTCTAGACTGACAGTAGCCTTTATTTTCTCTAAAGCAAACAACTGAGTATTTGGTATACATTGGCAAGAAATATCTTAATCAAATGTAAAAAAATGTGTTGTTCCTGTACGGCAACATTGCTAAGATTCACCTGATTGGTAATTTCAAAACACCAAAACACCATCAAAATAACATGGTAGACTTTTTTTTTTTTTGTCAAATTTGTTTGCATCAGAATTAATTTACAAGTGAAAGTGTGTAAGAATAGTATTTTCAATTACACTCTTTTATCAATGACTATCAGGTAAGAATTGAAACTAACACCACCACCAACCAAGTATTTGACAGGAGCGAGGGGAGCAATCATCTTTCTTCCCATCCTAATTTCTAATGGTAACCTTTCGTTCATCAACTTTAATCAGTCATTAATCTTGTACAGTATGGTAAACACCACTGTATGCTTACCAGGTCTCAAATGTGGTAATCTAAGATGAGTCAATAGCACATGAAAAAAGAAGTACTCATTACCATTCTCACACTGGCAATATATTCTTGGAGGAGAAAAAGAATGATCCATTAATAACTCCTGCCAGTTGTCCTAGAGAAAAGGTTATAGAGGCAAAGATGTCATTACTGTGGGCTTCCAAGAATATTTTAATTAATTCAGCAGAATGACTGTTAAAACCCAAGCATATAGATAGGACAAATCTTAAAACAACAACAAAACCACAAGACTATAATCTTCAACCTGAGGTCTTCCTCCTTTCCAAGGATTATGCATTTCTAATATGTATCTAAAGGTGGCAGCAACTGTTTATTCTTATAGGCCCAGAATTACACTTTGAAGAGCTTCAAATGCTGTATGGCAGGGTTCTATCCAGAAACGAGGGTCAAATTCATCCTCAGTGTGAGCCTAATGTTATGTCAATAATTAAGCTGTTCTAACTAAAAACCCTATAAATGACACTTTCTGCACACCATTCATCTGCAGCTTTGTTTTTTACATTACTGATGTAAAAGCAATACAATCTGATTAACCTGGCCAGTGAGTAAAAATTAACATAACAAAGATACTCCGAATTAGACATATTCCAGTATCAGCACCCATACGTAAGAAAGATACAAAAGTGGAAAATATTTCCTACCTCAGTCAAAAATTCCTCTACCTCCAAATGCCTGACTTTCTTTTCCTCTCCAAAATAACATTAGAGAATGCATGCAAGCTATGGAGAGGGCTCTTCTAAATTCTAAACAAAAGACAAGCTTGAAATATTTAGTAAAAGATACTAGTGGGAGGAATCTTGTTACAGGCTTCCTAAATTTGAATTTGTTCTTTGTTCTCAGAATTAGCACCCACACCTTTAATCAGTTCTCATTATCACAGTAATTACTAATGTCATTAATCAAGTTACAGAAAACAGTCTAGTCTATTTAGCTCTACAGACTATATCCTCACATGATACTCAAATGAAAATAAGTAAAAAAAATGGTTCTAGAGAAGAAGAATCAGGGGCAGGGCTCTGGCTCATAGAGGGAAGCAAGTGTGAATGTGTGGGGAGAGGCATTTTTTAATATTATTTATATTTCATTATTTATATTTATGTCTATTGAGGGGAAGAAACAATGACTAACAAAACCCCAAGTCAGCGTGCACTTCTCTTCTACAGTTTGATGACTCAATGAGAAAGAGAAAACCAATTTTTGTATTCCAGTTGTGAACAACATGGGAGGTGTAAAAATGTTTAAAAGTGTTCTTTTTACAGTAGACAGAAATGAGACTATTTTCAGAAATTTCAATCTAAGGGAACAACTAAAAGAGTTTATTCTCCTAAAGAATACTTTGTGAAATATGTGAAAATCCTCTCCAAAAAATAGGTTTTGTTGCTCAGGAAGTCGATGGTAAATACCAATTTCACATACTGACCAGACTTTTTTTACCTAATCAGACCTTTTCCAGTCTAATCCTGGAAATTCACCTTAAAATATGCGACTTGTGAAATGTAACAAAACTCTAAACTACTTTTAGTAGGAACTACTTCAGGCCACTCAGAAATGTTTCTGGATAAACAAAAGTAGACAGAGAAATTGAAATCAAGGTTGCTAAAAAAAAGAGAGAGGTGAATGACTTCTCACAAGGTGGGTAGGGGATGTTGCCTCCAGAACTGAAGAGTAGGAAAACAAAAATAACAGGAGTATGAAGTGGTACTTGATGGAGAAATGCTGAAGCCTAGAAGTCTGCTTCTGTGAAGTTAGTATATTCAAACCCATGATCTCAAGATGTAATTAGGCCGCAAACTTACTTGAACATGGAATAACTCACATGCACATCATTTCATGTCCAGCTGCACAAAGTACTCCAGCTTCGATTCACTTACCTCCCATGATTTTAGATTGGCAGTTGATAAATTCTGGCTTCTTGTCTGTAAGGTAACGCTGACAAGTGTGATGTAGAACCTGAAAGAACGTGCATTTTTCTGAAGCTGTGCTTGCTACCCATTGGTCAAAAGCATTTTCAAATAGTAAATCAAATTCTGGAGAATCCTAGAAGAACAAAAAAAACCAACACACTACTATTATTCCAGTTTTAGAAAAGATTTGGAGAAAGATATAGTGCTATTATTTTTTAAAAGGTATTATGTTGGGAGAAGCAAAAAGGTCATGCAACTCAAGAGCATCCTGGGATTATTTTTCCTTTGTATATTTTTGCATGCAAAAAAAAAAAAGCAAGCAGGAAGTTTTTTTTTCTTGCAGGTATTTTTAGTGAGGATTATTCAGCTTTGACAAAAAAAACACCTGAAAACAAAAATATCTTAGATCAAAAAACTGGAAGTTGGAATCTCATAAGAAATCCTTGTTATAGAAGATACAGTTCTGCTCTCAATGCTCAACTAAAAAAGGAACACAAAGAGCAAGTCCTAGTTATTGTATTTACATGTTATTATGAAGTGTTGCATAAGTTTCAGGGTAACATGAACAAAAGAGCACTCACAGAACAAATCAAAGCCCAGCCCTATATCATGCATCCACTGCCAAAATAAATTGATTTTATGCAAGAAGTATTGCTATGTACTTAGCAATATTTGCTAAATATTGTTTTGTAATCTAATCTAGTAAATGCTTTTTTGAATCGATGACACTAGGAATTTACAGGAGGACAAGTCTGAAAGGACATGTCTAAGCGGAAGAACTTGACAGGACTTTCAATCAGAGTATCCCAAGGTATCTGTTACTTACATAGCTGCATAGCAGATGCTGGGAAAACCCACATCCCCTATCCATCATTGCTCTGATTTTCATTGCCCCGCTCCCTGAGAAAATATAACCCCACCCCCTGCACTTCATAGGGCAGTGAACAAAGGGCTTAGTTTTTGTACAAAACACTGTACTGGGTCGTAACAGAATTTGGTGCACCATTGTTAAGATGCTTAGGTGGCTGATCACAATACAGGTTTGAACAAATCACAAACATTTTGCTGTACAATGAACACAGTAAGTCACTTTGTGATCACATAGTAAGAGTCATATTCCTAACTTCTAATTCTGCTGGTTTACTACTGAAGATTTGTATTCATAAGCTTATTCCATATTAGCATGACTTTGTCTTGAGACAGCTCAAGGCAGGCTGTATGCTCTACATCAAAGGAATAATTCCAGAACTGTTTAGTGGGGGTTTGTTTATTTTATTTTGGGGCTTTTTTTGGTTTAAATCAGCGTTCATTTGCCACTGGCAACTAAACCACAGCATCACCCTTTGTAGAAAAAGATAAAAAATGCAGAAGGATCTGAGGAGAGGACTGTCCTAGGAAAAACACAAGGTTCACAGTATTTCACAAACTTGAACCTCAGTAACCTCTCCTGTCCTTGCTTCTACTTACTGTTCTATCTTACAACACAGCTGCATGCCAAAATGGACCCCAAGAGGCTTATAGCTGAAGACAAGGCAAACAAGGCTCTTGTTTTTCTCTTTACAGAGGGAGTAGGAGGAAAAGTAAGGACAGATAGGAAGAAAAAAATCCCATATGACTATGAGCTTTGGCCTCCTCCCATCTTTCCTATTAAAATCTACTTCAAATATTCCATTGAGTTATTTCTTTTTTGAGAAGTTGCACTTAAACCTGTATCTCATCTTTCCAGATGCCTTTTAAACAGTAAAAGAATGTCTGATTCACAAATCAGTTGCAAAAAAGCTCAACTATAATTTTCTAGAACTATTCAAACTCACCCGATTAGGGTCTATACCATTGACCTGCCGAAGCTGCTCGAGCATCCACTGTGTTCTCCTGACAAAAGATGTAGAGCCTTCAAATTGCTTCACCTTCGTAATAGACGCTTGAGCTGGTTTCTTGTTTGTCACTGAACATACAGAAGAAAAAAAAAAACCATCTAACTAAAGTGGGCTTAATGTTTCGGGAACGTGTCATTTAGTTCTCTGTATCAGTAGCTGGTTTGCTGGTGTATTTTCTATAATGTCCCACAAAGTAAATACATGTCACAGATTCTGACAGTAGAACACATTCCCTTTCCTGGAAAGCATACTGAAAAGTACATTCCTTATTGTTAGAAGGATGGTACAATGCCAAACTTGGATATATTTTAGCCATTATCAGCTGAAGTTGCCAATACCCTGTAAAAAACAGAACTAAAACAAAGGTCTTTCCATGTGCATTGTTACAATGAACTTACTGTTGTCTTTTCCCCACACTAACTAGCTGAGGTTTCTCACACCCACCCTCTTATTCATTTCTCTTCTCATTTTAGACAAGAGAATACAAACCAAAAAAACCTCCATGTAAGTATGAGTCCATTTATACACCTTTTTTTTTAAAAAAAAATAAAAATGTTACTTTAGACTGACTTTCATGTTGGTGATTGATTGAAAAAAAACAAAACAAACAAACAACAAGTTTCTCCAATCTTCTCACAGCATGTCACTTGTAGGTCACGCTTGTATAACACCACCAACACCTGTGACATCCAATTCCCAATTTCCACTTTCCAGTCAACAGACATGCACTTACTGCACTGAGAAAGTAAACCAACCACACAGTAGTCTGCAAAAAATAGTTACAAGAATTAAGGAACTTAAGATTGCTCGATCCCTCCAAAAATACTAGGTACCACAAAGATCATAAATAAGAACAATCGATCTGACTTGTTAGAAACAAAATGCATGTTAAAACCCACAAAGTCAGTCATGCAAGACTGCTCTGCCTTTGGAAAAAAAAAAAAAAAGAAAAAAAAAGAAAAAAAAAGAAAAAAAAAAGAAAAAAAAGAAAAAAAAGAAAAAAAAAAGAAAAAAAAAGAAAAAAAAGAAAAAAAAGAAAAAAAGTTAATATAAACCACTCTAATTAGTGCATCCTTAACTCAGCATCAGGTTTTCAAACATTAAATCTATCTTTTCAGCAGCAGCAAAATCGGCTTCCTGTACTTTACTTTTTCTCTAAATAAACAATTTTTCTTTTCATCAGTATAACTTTTAACCTCCATGAAAGTTTTCTAAGCAGTTATAGGCACTTTCTATAATCATATGCTATATTTTATTTACATGTTATTTATCTGTTGCTGTACATTACATATTTCATAGAATCATAGAATGGTTTGGGCTGGAAGGGACCTTAAAGATCACCTAGTTCCAACCCCCCTGCCATGAGCACGGACACCTTTCCACTAGACCAGGTTGCTCAAAGCCTCATCCAAGCTGGCACGCATTTAAGTGAAATACGCTGTTTCAAAAGCAGATCAGAGAAGACAAGGCAGAAGTAGTCAGATCAGAATTAGCTTCAGAGAATGCTGTGATAGTCAGGAATGTCACTGTTCTCATCATTTCGAACACATGGAAACAAGCATATTTGAATTCCAGACCTCAGCTAGAATCCAGTACCACATGCACGTCCAGCATCTTAATCAGCAAATCAACATAGCTCTTCACAGAGAAAACTATGGGAGATTAAAGTCACAGTCCAACTTAATCTCATCTTCAGTCCAGAATAGATTTGCTTTATTTGTACAGTCTTCTAAAGTATTTTTACTTGAATGGAAAAGATAAAGTAATGAAAAATGGTTAATTCCTCAAATTCCTACCCCAAAATACCTGATCTTGAGAAATAGTCTGGAAGCTCTAAACCACTGCACTATGAACTTTTCTTTTATCAAATTTGAAATCCATATTTAAAAAACTATGTCTGTCCTTGAAGTCTTCACTCTGGATATCTGTGTCTGTTTTGGATATTCTTCAGATTTGGATCTGTGTATTTAACAACTCAAACTCTAG
Source organism: Caprimulgus europaeus (assembly GCA_907165065.1). Next base: position 32,589,907 of record OU015532.1, on the reverse strand, counting down.
TTAATTAGAAATCTCATCGCAATCAAATGAATTGCCTCACAAAATTTCTAGTCACATTGCAGTGTATTTCTAAAGTGCTGAATGACTGAAATAGCTACTGAAGGGAGAAATTAAAAAGTACGAAGTCTTGAAGCAGGCAGTGACTGCTACAACTGTTCACATCATAACTTTTTTTTTTTAATCTGGGCATTGTATAAATTAATAAATTAAACAGCCTTAACTTTTATTGCTGTTGTGTCACTAGCTCTTTAGGAAAAAAATAAAGAAAATAGTGCAAATGAAGTAAGATCACTCAGAAAATTACTTTCATGCATGAAATTATTTAATTTGCAAAAGTGACAGGCTAAGACTCACTCCTGAGCAGGCCTGCAGAAGTCTACTAAAGACTTCAACTATCCAAAACTAGTTCAATCCAAAACTATTAATCAATTTAGTATTCAATCAGCATAATCTATCTGTATGTCAAATCTTGTACAGTGGATACTTCTCCCTCAACTCACAAATAACCAATGATGTAAAGTTCATCAAACTGGCTGTTAATAATTAATGATGGAAAAAAAAAAAATCTTTAGAATGCACTCAAGACACTGTAAAGACTTTTTAAATAAAGATCTCTTTGATGAAGAAAAAGTTGAACTCAATACCATGGCAGTGTGATGTGATTTCATGGTCACTGTATCTAGAATTTAATCATTCCTACCTTCTTTTAGAAACGTTGCCCTAAAGCAAAACTCTTCTTTTCACACTAAGACTAAGCCTAAAAACAGCAGCTTTTGATTCAGTCAGAATAAAAAGAGCAAATTTAAAAGCAGCAGCACATCTTAATTAAAAATTATATTTAATATCTAACACAGATTTTATTAGGAAACAGATAAAATTATGTATTAGTATTTGTGGTAGAAATGCATTTTTTTTCAAGTCAGTTCTTAAGGAAAAAAAGTAGGTTATGAACAGACTGTGCCAGAGATAATTATTCCTTTATACTTTCCAGTTCTGCAGAGTTACATACTGAAAAGCTGTCTTCTCCCTCCAGACTTCTGTTTGTGCTATTACATCTAATTCTCATTCTGCTAGTCCCTTCACTCCCAACCACTAAGAAAACAACTATTTCTCAAACATGCAAAAAGCACATTGTCTAAAATTCTGACAGTCAAGTACACAATCCCAGTAAGCTATGGCTACCAGTTTGGCTGATGATCTGCAGTTTCTGACTGTCAAAGAACTAATGACTTTTTTGTGTCTTTGTCCAATTGCTACTCAATTCTGCTACATGTTTGAGTTTTTATATTCAGAGAACAAAGCATGGTAACTTGTGGAAAAGCCTCAGAAGTCTGAGGAAACCCATGACAGATTTCTTCTTGCAAATGTCATGAAGTACAAAGGCTCAAAGAAAAGACAACATCAACAAGATATCTACAAGGACTGACCCTCATTTGCTATTCTCACCTACATCATTCCAAAGCAAAAGTCAAGAAAAGATTTGACTATATTCCTCTAACAGGAGGAGCATTTTCTTCTGTCACAAGAACAACCTTACAATTTTTTCAAAAGCTTTCTCTCCCTGTTTTCTTCCCAGAGTGAGCAAAAGGCGACTAGGTCGGGGAAAGGAAGTTGCCAGCCCCACTCTCATTGCTTCCCAGATAAAAATGTACGAAATATGAATCTTTTAATTAAGGTTTATTCATACATTGTTCAAAATACAGTTTTGTTTCAGTATTATTTTTTTTTTCTACGTACAAGTTATCTTTACCTGCTAAATAGTAAAGGAAAAATCAAATACTAAAAAAACCCCTGGAAATTCAGATTAAGGTATGTGGTATCTTCCTGAGATGAAAGACTAGGCAAAATAGTTGTCTGGTGACTTCAAATAAAAAAAAAAAAAAAAAAAATTGCTTTGAGCAGCATGATTTTTTTTTTCCATGTGTAAGACACCATAAAGTGCTATAGGCCTGAAATGAAAGCCTATATGTTTTTCAAACATACCACTGAGTGCATTAATAACAAACTGCTGCTTACAGAGTGCCTTGCCTTTCAGTTTTCCACCTACTTTTCCATTATATTTGATTTTCATAAAACCATGTAAACACATGTCCTTAAAATGGTTTTTACGCCTATTCAAACACTTTAAGCCTCCATCACACCATATAAATTACAGTCCTTACAGTTTCTTGACAGACTAAATTTTCATTCCTACCAATTTTTTAAAGATAGAAAGATAGAAGTATTGCAGTTATAAATTAATAGCTTGCTTAAATTAGTCTTCCTATATCACAGCGATATAGTTTAAGATATTGATACCAAAGCATCTGCTTTTCATACTGGCACAGTTGTACTGGCAGATGCAGTTAACATTGGAAATGGCAGACTTCATTTTATAGCCAGAGAGAAAGCATCTGGTTAACTGCAAATATTTGGAAAGGAATCTTATTAAACACATATTCACTTCCAGAATGATGACTGAACTTCCAGGTTTTGTTGCAACTGCCTTTTACTATTCCATATTGCAAAGCAGCCAACTTCCAAACTTTTCCCACCTCCTTTTTCCTGCATACAGATAGCCAGCTGCATTTGATGACTCTTGAGATACTGCTAGTCAAACACGGCTAATCTCAGTTGTGTAAACGTTTTTAGTTAAAACCTAGTTGAGAGGACAGGATGGTGCTCTGACGGATCTACCAAGGCACTGATGCTACAGAGGAAGATAACAGGTATTCCAGCCAGGTCCCAGGGAAGAGAGATGACTTACAACCCAGGACCAAAGTCTTCATCAAGGGCCTCTGAACTAGTGCAGAGCTCTTGCTGATCCTAGCCTAGAGCATTTTGCATTAGTATTTCACTTTGCCCTGGGATGGCAGAGCCTCACCGCTAACTGAAAGGTATTTGGTGACTGAGGATTCCAGCCCACTGTAGCATGTGCCCTTCGGTATTAGTCTGGATAATCTACAGCTTCAATCTTTTCCTTAAAAGGAAGGCAGCATCCTACATAGATTTTACTGAACAGGATACTTTTAATAGCCTTCTAAGCATTTATGCACACTTCAGAAAACCTCACTTCAATTTAGTTTAGAAATCAAGGCTTGAGATACAGACCACAGTGAATATCTATGTGGGTGGCTCGAGATATTCCTTTTATCACATTCCAGTCACTTCAGCACCCACAACTATGGAGAACCAGTTAAGTCAATACCACAAAAGTATTTCTACTCTTAAGTGGAATTTGGCATAATTCCCATACAAGTTCACAGATGTGCATCCGCATGCAGGGAGTACACTAGGAATTACCTCACCAACCTGAAAACAATGTTTGAACTTCACAGCAAGTGTCCTGAGTGCAGGAAGAGGCTCTGGAAAATTAAAGTTCCAATTCGTTACTCAGTAACTCACACAAAAAGTACAGTACTAGGAAATAGTTCTCCATTTATAAGTTCACTTAGAAAACTTGACAGGCTTCAGGTTCTGGAACAAACTGGCCAATGATTTAAGATCTTACGGTATAAGAGGCCCCTCTTGTAAGAGAGTGTTTACTGAAGCTTTTATAGTAGTTACTTATAAAACTGTGCCCCTTTCTTGATTTTGTACTGAATCAATGATCTGAGATATAGGAGATGAAACTACTACTTAAAGAAAATACTTTGCACACAGCAGATGCAAGAAAGGACTAACACATCTGTTCAACACAAAAATCCCCAGCTTCTCCTATACAACAGTCTAAGTCAGAACAGCAGTAGGCATAATAATATAATTCCATATTACTACAACTCAAACTTTCAGAGGAACACAATTCTACAACAAAACATCCAAGTCTCAATATAAGCAACTAAAAAAAGGCTGGTAGGCTTTCACCACTTCAGATTATGAAGAAAAACCAAACGCATACACAAACCAAACCAACACAAACCCCAGAAACACATCTGTGGGGAAGTACAGGCAGTGACTGAAGAAGAGGGCAAGCAGGAAGAAAAAGAAGTGGTCCAACAGCTGCAATTTCAAGTTATCATCACACATTACTTTAACTGAAGCCAGTTATTTAAATCCTGTCCATTCAGCAACAACAAAACCCACTATTTCAACCTCTGAAGTACTCTACCCACAGTATGTAACACACAAGACATTTACTAAGCAGAAGCCAGATATCCACGTTTTCTTGCATTTCATCTCTGGAAGTGTAGTAGTTACCATGAAGGGATTTTTTGTTGTTGTTTGAATTATTTTCTGCACACAACTAAAATGAAAGACAGCAAGCAACATTTACATTTCAGATAGGACTTAGCCTGAAATATAAAGGTAGGAAAAAATTTATCTCTAAAGTATGTATATTCTGAACATTTTGAACTTGATTTAAGTTCATAAAAGTAAGACTACCAGTACTGCTATTATTAGATCTGGGAGAATGCTCAATGTTATGTATGTCTTACACAAATCCAAAACGATATTTTGCATATCAGCAAGTCCCATCTCTATCTTACGTATCCAGTAGTATTCCAGAGAATATTTTTTTTCATATATATATATATATATATATATATGAATGAACAGACTTTTGAAATGCAATCTTACACCCCCCCCCCCCCCCCCCCCCAACTTTTTAACTGCTTTAAAAAGTGTGAATGCAACTTTAGACATCAATCTTCTCAAATTTACATATTAAACACTATCAAGGCAGTTTAGACCAAAAACCTCTCTGGGACAGAATCCTGTTCAATGTTTCATGGACAGTTCAGCAGATGATATCCTTGTCACATTTCCAATGTGCATTGTGCTTTGCGAAATCAGTTCTCTGCTGATCTGCAACCAAGGGTTTTCAATGCTTGCTCTTGTACACTGAGTTCAGTGGTTAAGTCCTCTTTTCCAATGGCATCAACCAACAAGTATTCTTGACACAACCCATACAATAAACAAAGACTTTCTTAAACCTTCACAAATATTCTCTACAGCTTCAATTATCTGAAGAGATACAGTACAGTCTCTTGCCAAGATGTTCACTACTATTTCCATGTGCTGTTCAACAACAGCAGTTTAGGGTCAGAAGTCACCTCCATTTATTTTTATGTCAATTTAGTTTGCAAAGCACCCTGAGATCATGAGATAGACGGTAATACATTACTATAAAATCTTGAAATCTTTAAGCACGTGAATAGTGATTTGAAAAGCAAGTGAAATTGGACCCTAATGAGGCTAACTTAAAAAGTGCTAAAAAAAAAAAAAAAAAAGAAAAATCCATTCTATAGAAATAAGTGCCTTGCTGAACTGGGACCCAACACTTAGGTTGTACATTTACCCTCCATCCTTTTTGACTGTGCTTTCCGCTCCTGCTCCATTTTGAATTTGTACAATGATGACATTTCTCAAGCTGCCTTTTTTCCTTTCAACTGTTGATTTATTGGAGTTACCCACTGAGCTTGTTGCACTCTGTGAACAACATGCAGGTAATTAAAGAGTCTAGAAATTAAAGTATATGGGTCCTTTGGTACTTTTAATATACCAGTGCTTACAGACCGACATATCAGAAGGCCCTACCACAATAAACCAAGAGCAAACAAACAGCTGCAGGCAACACTAGAGAATGAGAGTGACAAACACCGAACAACTGGTTACAACTCTAAAAATATGGAAAAATAAACATGAAAAAAAACCCCAAAACATGTTAGACCCTTTAAAGCAATAAAGCATTATGTTTTGGTTCCCTTTCTCTTTAGACAGCAAAACCAGGAAAAAACAAAAGTCTAATTCAATACCCCTCCCCCTGTCTTCCCATTCCAAAATAATCAACATGATCCTGATCTCACTGATGCCACGTGCACTAAGGTGGTATGATTTTTGTGGGAAAGGAAGAATTAGCTGCTCAAAATCTACAAAGAGCAGGTCAGTGAATCAGATGATACATATATCTTTTGCTGTCATACTAAAAGGTTTTAAAGAGAGTGAAGCATAAGAATTTATGGTATGAACTGAGGAAAGGCAGCCTTCTGCTACTGGTATAGAAACAAAAAAAGCTCCCACAATTCAGGAGCTCTTGTGTATTTGTTAATACAGAGACAATTTATATTAAACCTATATTTAAGACTAATCTGAAATGGTTACTTCATAACATTTATGGAAATTAACAGCAAAGCAAATACGTACTTCACGTTATAAGAAATAATTTTCAGAACTGAGAAGACAGCACATGACCACTGCACCTGAATGCATTTCAGTAGGACCATCTGAATAACTTTTTTTTTTTTTAAACACAGCAAATACAAATTGCTGATTAATTGGTTCAGTACCTTCAGAAAAGCAAAATTAGTGCAGAAACCTTTGGCAATATACTTCAAATGTGTAAAGACACAATTTCTCAAGTTTTGAACAGACACGTGAAACTGAGTATTTTAGCTTCACTGATTTTACTCATTTTATAAACAGCTACTCATTTTTCTTAATACTTGGATTCTACTCACATTCAGAGATCAAACATATCCAGTAGGAATATATCCCTCATTAGACTCTGTAGAAACACATTTGAACTGCAAGAAGAGTTTTCATTCTATATTCTATAGTACAAATTTCACACCTGCAGTGGAATAGATTTTATCTGAAGGTGCTATGTGCAGAGTGTTCAGTTACTGTATGCAGTATCTTAAGTTATCAGAGATACAAAATACTGCATAAAATTCCTTTTATTAACATACAGGATTTCACTGTAAAGAACAAGAGCAGAAACTAAAAAGTAAATACTTAGCATCTGAATTGTTACTACCATTACTACAATCAAAGTCCTCTGCAAAGCACTGAAAATATGCTTCTTTTAACTTTTTTTAACACATGAAATTTAAAACCAAAGAAAAAGTTGGAAACAGGTTTGAAATACAATTGATGACTTATGGTTAATGAGAAAAATAGATACCCTACAGACACAGAAACACCTCAGGAAAAAAAAAAATCTAGAAATAACTCTTACACATTTTAAATAGAAAATAGTATCTTAAAATAGTATCTTAAAAATTTTAACAATTTATTATGCTAATATGGCATTAATTTTTAATTTGCAGTAACATTTTACTGCTTATAGTAGCTTTTCCTTTGTGAAATTTTTTCCGTTGAAAAGTACTCAAAAAAATCCATATTGCCAGTGTTACAAAAGGTATTTTCTTCATGAGTATATTTTAGAGCACAAAAAATGAGCAACAACCTTATTTCTCAGCACATTATCAATCCTGATAGCAAAAGGCCTTTACAGCTGACTGGCTGTCCACAGACCTAATTTTTCTACTGTACTGTACACATAGTACCACACTATTGTGAGGGACAACATCATTTTCATTACATTTCCTAAAACCAAATAAAAATAACTGCTAATATTCCACACCAACTGCAACAAACATGACAAACTCATTACCATGTTCGAGAAGTTATTAGTTTTAACTGAAAAAAAACTGTTTCCAGTAATTGCAATGATTACTAGCAAAGTCTTTACTGAACATTAAGGTCATAATTTCCTTTACATTTTTATCAAACAGGACTGTTAAAAAACATGTAAGTAGGTTTCACAGTGATATTTTCACATTCGACAAATAACAGGATTCACTTTTTGCTCCTCAGAGGATTAAGTTTGCCAGTAGTTCAGTTGGGATGTGTCTGCATTTGACCTGCCTTTCCAAAGAAAAATAGAATACAGGAAATAGCCCACTGGCAAAAGTACTAAAATCACCTAAACAGATAAAGTCTCTTATACTTTTGTTATTTTACTACTACTATGTTGCTCCTCTTTGTGCAGTAGTAAAAGGCCCAAACACCACAATAACAAAGAAGCCCAAACAAACAAACAAGCCACAATTATTTTCTCCTCTTTAGCTTGGCTTGTAAGAAAGTACTTTTCAGGTTAACAGACACTCACTAAAGCCTTCTAAGCACCGTGATCCTACCAAAAATAGATACAGAGCAGAGAAGGAAAAGTAACAGACTCAAAAGCCATGAAATAATTTTTGACACAATAAATAATATATTAAGAGGCCAGACCTAAAGACACAGCTGAAATCTGAAGTGAAGACAAAAAGACATTTCAGTTTGGAAACATTTTAAAGTTTCATTTTGGGTCCCAGGTCAATAGTGAAGTGTTATTTAATAAGTCTGTACAGATTGCACTAATTTTGTCCATCATCTGTAAATGCCAACAAGAGAAGTTACTAAAGACGTACATTCCAATTTCCTTCTACCAAGTACCAATTAACATCAAGCCACAAAGCCCCTGAAGAACAAAGAAAAAAATCATTAAAATACATGGACCCCCAAAAGCAAAAATCTCATTGACACAGTAAACAAGTTAAATAGAAACCCAAATAAGTGATTAAAAAATGAAGACAGAACTTTCAAAGAGTTATTTTTATACTATACATTAGGGGTCACCATTCAATTTAAGACAAATAGGAAGCACTCAGTAGTACAGCACCCAGGTGCTATAGCACGTACTTCTTGCAACTGCCAAAGACAATTCTGATATTTTCTAGCAGATTTTACTGATATGTCATTTTTTCTGAAAGTTTAGAAACAGTGATTCTCTCCCTTCTCGAATAAGATGCAACCACAAAAGCTGTCGTCCTCCTTTACACAGCAAGAAATGACCCACCATTTTCAACATGTCCAATATATAGACTAAAATACAAGGCCTTGGGTTTTTTTTAGCAGTTGAATGATGGAATCAGGAGATAACTAGTGAAGTCTACACCTCAAGAGCTGCAAAAGAAGATATCAACATCCATGTTTTATGAACTGAGTTGGCCTTTTGAGGGGTTATTAATCATCTCTACATAGGGCCAACTGAACTAACAACAGGTCCTCTCAGTTCAGCTCTATGGACAGGGAATGCTTACTAACGCCTCCTTTAAAATAGATCAGCAGATGAGCGTTCCAACACTATCCCATCTAAGCTTGGTCTGCTGTGGCATGCTTCATGGAAAGCCAGAAAAAGAGAGAAACTCTTCCTCAGAATATAAAATGCATCAAAACTATTCCACACAAATTGCCCACACATCTAGCCCATGCATCTGTTTTGCAAAACAAAACAACAAAAAAACCCACCAAACCAGAAGTAAAACCATGTCCTGCTAAAAGCACTACTTCTTCCTTTTTCTTTTTTTTTTTTTTTTTAACCATTTGAACAATAGGATTTTATCTGTCCAAGTAGATAACTATGAATTATTTGGCTCAAAGTATGTGTTTTGCATGACTGAAGTGGATCAATTTCCTACCAGAAAACAGCCAGTGAAAGTGAAAATGAATAGACAGTACACAAAGGATACAGTAATGGAAACTCATACACAGAGGAAAGAGTATTTTCTTTAAAGTAATATCCATAGTGTTCCCAGATACAGTACACTAATACCAGTCTTTGAGAGGAGAAAATCAATTACTTTCTTTTGTAAATTGTGTGAATGAGTAACACATTTACATTTGTAGCCAAATTAAAACGAGGTGGAAGAAAAAAAAAATTGTTCATCAGACCCTGACTATCTCTACCTTCAAAGGTTAAAATAAAAGATATATGGAAGCAGATTCATGCAACAGTTTGAAAGATCTTGAAAGGAGAAAAAAAAAAAAAGAAAAAGAATAGGCATGAAACATGAAGAAAGAATAGATCACAGAAACCATGAATCTTAAATATTTAAAATAGTTTCACTATCTAGCAAAAGTTATACAACTAGGACACTCAGTGGGTTGAACTTGTGCCAGCAGGTGTGCCCCCTTAGCCGAGAGCCATGTTGTGATTGTTGGTATGAGAACTATAATGGAATGCAGCTAACTACTGCTGTCTTGGTGGGCGGTCGTACAGAGGACATTAGTACAACTGCAATCAAATTTAAAAATAGAGAGTTATTTCCACAAACAGTCACATATGAGAAGAATACAATGCTACAATAGTACAAAAAAAAGAAAGCCCTAATCCATGGTATCTGTAGGATAAATAATTCCCCAGAGCAGGAGAAATATAGGAAGACAACTTTAAACTGCCAAAAAAAAAAAAGCTAAAAAAAAAATCTGAGTATGAAGAAATGTGTCAAAAAAAACCAATCACCTGCATTTCACTGAATGATACTACAAGCACCACTGTAACACCTTGCAGATTTGTTCCTACTGCTGTCCCTATGTATTCATTGAGAGGGATTTATTTTAAAATGGATTAAATGTTCATTACATCTCCCTATACTTAGTTCTTCTGACTGACTTACAGCTTCTCTGTGGCAAGAAATGAGGTGCAAACCAGCACACTATCAGGCAAATTTGGTACCTGGCAAGTTTGTTAAGAAGTTAAAAACCACAGCAAATTCCAGTGGGTTTTCTAAAAGCACATATTTGAAGTTTTAATCTCTAAACTCAACCATCTCTAAAGAGATGCATAATTTGCAAAGTGAAATCTGACAGTACAGCTTTCACGTCTCATGACTTTTATTGTCTCATGACTGTTTTTTCAGTTCTTTGCACTGCACTAGAGGTAACAGGGAGGATAACGTATACCGTGCTGCAAGTTTTACAAGAAACTCTCTGGAAACGTGCTTGATATGGAAAATGCATTTGGTTTCTTCCAGTCAGACATCAGAAGTACAAAAGACCAGACAAAAATAATTGCAATGTCTTCTTTAAAATGAGAGTCCCTAAATGAGACTGCTTACTTTTTGTGTCTGCAGTAATCCAGCAAGAAGGCTCAGTAAGCTTGCTGCAGAAGTCATGAGAAAAGGGGTAACTTGGGTTCACTTTCATACATCTGTTGTAACACTTAACCTAAAGCAAAATATACTAGGTCTACCCAATCTACACTACGACACAGAAACACACCAAATCAAACTATTTCCAACCAACAGATACAGAACGAATACATGACAGTCATCACTGAAAAGTAAAGTAAGCTTCAAATATCGACTTCAATAAATAGGACTTTACCGTGGAGTTTCCTCATGAGGGAGTTTAATCTGGGAAGGTTAAAATCAAACGCGTTTTCTCTCACAGCATGATCTTGCCACACTTCACTGCTAAATTTTGGGAAAGATAATCAACAAACTTACGACTGAGCAGCAATGCTTTTGGCAATACTTATCAAGGGCAAGGATAAAATTAGTTTAGTTTTATCTTGAGAGAAGCTTCCCTCTCTCACTAAACGCCTTGCATCTACCAGCATCCTAGTTCTTTGAAATGCACTTGTCATTAAAAACAAAGTTAATTCAGGACTAAAAAATATCTCCAAATCCAGTCTTCAGGAAAAAAGAAAACAAAAACAAAACAACGTCCACTGGTATCAGTGACAGCCTTAGGAAGCACCCAGTATGTTCACAAAGAGATTTAATCTAGGATTTACTAGTTTCTTCTTCGTCCAGATTTTTTTTTTTTTTTCTTGTTCTAATTCCTAAAACATTGGTGATTTCATGACAGACGGGAATTACTTTATCTAAACGTGCTGGAGCTCTTCCACTTCTGCCTGCTCATTTATACAGTTCAGAATCACAGAATTGGAGCAGACCTCTCAAGGTCATCTAGTCAAATCCCTGCTCAAAGCAGGGCAAATATTAACACTCAGTGATGCTGCTTAATGGCAAAACAGTAAAAGTAAGTGCACAACTTCACTTTCCCACAGTGATTTTTTTTCCCCCCCCTTTTAACCTATTGGGATTTTCCTGATTGTGACTTGTATACAGTAGAAAAGTAGAGTCAAAGGTGACATCAAAGAAGAAACCATTTCTACCTTCCCTACAGCCATGAAACATTTAAGGAGTGGAAGGCTGCAATTAGATCTCCTCTGGTCTTGCCTTCTGATTTTATGCCTAACAAAACCAGTCAGTTTCTTCAGTCTCAACTCCTGTCATATGCTACAGCTTCCTAAATACCTTAGTTGACTTGTGCTAGACTGAAGTTCAACGGTATGTGCCTTACACTAGGAGGCTGAACACAGGTTTCCAGATGCAGTCACACATGCCCAGCCGAGGAGAATCATCACTCCTGCTGATCTGCAGGCTATGCTCCTGCTAATGGAGCTCAACACGCAGTTTGTCTTCACTGCTGCAAGGGTGGTCCACTGGCTTCTGTCCAGCCAGTCTTTCCCACCAGGCTGCTCCTGACTCAGCCAGCCAGCCCCCAGCCCGAGCACTGGATTATTCCAGCTCAGGTACAGGACTTCACATCTATCGTGGTGGAACACCATGAAGTTTCTGGAACGTCCCATTCCCCCATCTAGAATCAGCTTATTAAAAGTTCATCTTCCTCCCTGTGTATGAACTACACTCCCTCCACTTTGGTATCACTTGCAAATCTGAGGGAAGCACAACACGTTCCATTGTCCTGGTTGTAGACAAGGACATAAGCTAGGACCAGCTCCAGTATCAGCCTCTGCACCATGCCACTGGCAGCTGGCTCATTAGACTCCAAACCACTGAGGAGACACTGAAACACACCTCTGAGTCCTGTGCCATTCCAGCTCTTTCCCTCACCTCACAGTCCACGTCTCCAATTCAAATTACCTTATCTGCCTGCAAGGAGAGAAAGGCAGAACACTGAAAGCTGTGCTGTGCTGCACTTCTATCGTGACTAGGTTCCCATAAAATAATTGTGTGATCTTAGATTTACTTTAGGATTTATAAATTTAATTACAAGCATCAATATGGCAATTTACTGTTGTAATGCAAAATCGTGAGCTAGAGATCTTCTGTCTTTTGATATCACTTTTATATAATACCTATTTTTTTACCCTCACCAATATTCTACTTTAGCATTACTTAATTATTGAAGGCATAACAAAATCAGACCCATTATAAAATTCCACACATGGTGTCTAAGGGCCCAGCATTAAACAGATTGGCAAATGAAATTTGATTTGCAAATTTCAATTTAAGTAATGTTTACATAAAGTTATAGTGAAAGCCTGAATGGACTCTAAAATACACAGAAATTATGCACTTATTACTCAGAAATAACTCTATTATTCAGCTTAACTGCCCTCTTACTTGGTGTCAGCATTTTCTCCTGATCAAATTCTCTAGTCTTAACATTTATGTTACAGCCATTTTTAGTGTGCTGACTACTCTTTAAAAACTGCAAGCACTTTAAAGTGAGGGATTAAGTAAAAGAAAAAACCCACAAAATTTCTACCAAATTACCCATTCCTCCACTTCTCCCTATTCAAATTTAATTCTATACCAAAGAAACCAGAAGAATCTCCAAACACCACGACTAACAACTGGAATTTCAACATGTAACTAAACAATTCCTATTTTTCTTGTATGAAATTTATTACTATACAAATACAAAAATGCATTTAACTTGTACCTGCCTTTTGAAACAATCTGGCTTGGTGTGGCTTTTCGGAGTTTCTTTCTTATTCTCTGCTTTACATACCCCTAAACCAGATAATTTCCATCCTGAAAGGAAAGCTCCTATGTCTGATCTGATATTGTATGTATAGCAGAGAGCATTTGCTTGATTTTCCTGTTCTCTGATACACAGTATTAATATACTCTATTATTCTAAGCCTCATTGCTTGTAAATTTGCTGTTAATAGCTTCTTCCCACTGCACAGTTTAGAGCCAAAAATCACCATGAATGTTGGCTTGTCTCCTGCCTAGTCTATGAAGGCTATCCTGTAATTACCCTGCTAGAGCCATCCATAAATATTCACTGATAAAACAAGTTAATAGTGCAGCAAATAAGAAAATATATCTGCTGTCCTTACTGTAAATTGCTTGGTTTAAATGTATCAATATGTTTCCCAAGGGCCTGAAATGATATTTAAGATGTGAACAGAATGGCCTTAAACTTGAACTACAGTAGTGGGAATAATAACTCCATAGCTTTTAATTATAAAATTGTTTTATAATAACTAAAACGTGGTTGCTTTTGTTACATTATTAATAACTGTAGACAAACCAAAACAGTGGGACTGTGATCCGAGTGATGCATTCATGAAACAAATCAGTATTACTTAAGCACATGCATTTGCATTCAGCTTTGGCAACTCAGAAAGTAAATTCTGAACATTGACCAAAAGTTGCATCAAAGCACCTCACTAAAATCTTCCCTGAAGTATTTCTGCTTATGCTACATAAATTAAGAAACTACATTCTACATTTCTTTCTTGTGAATCTCTATACTTGAGACATACTTGCAAGTGTACAAATGTATAAAGTTAATTATTCTCTCTCTCAGATTTTTAGACTCCTCCAGTCTAAAAACAGCCTTTCCAACAGACAGCCTCAAAGTAAATTGTCACTACTTCCGCTGCCTCCTATTACTGACACTACATATTTTCACTAGAGATTAGGAAAGACTTCCCGGTAAATCAATTCATGATACAGTTTATGTAAGAAAAAAAAGTTACTGCACAACATCCTTTGAAATTACATTTGCCATGTGATATCGAGATGAACCAAGTACTTAAGTAATGAAATTCAGAACACCATTTACAGATATTGACTTATTAGTTTAAAAGCTTTAAGAAAGTGGTACCTTTATGGATCAATAACAGGCATAGCTACACTTTTAATATAACATTCAAAAATTGTAAGATGAGAGCTGACCAAGAAAATGAAGGCCAAAACTTCCTAAAGAAAATAATCCTCCTTAAAAGTACCAGATTTTGCCACTAAACTCAAGCTTCAACACCTTTGGCCAGTGATATAAAGTCATTTATATTACCAAAATGAACTCAAAAGTATTTTTAGTGAATAAAGCTTTTACAATTACACAAAAACAATATAGCAGCCTTAACAGATTTACTTTGAAGAACTAAAATATTGTGAAATAAGTAATAGGCTGTCAAGAGGGTGTAAGTCCCAGTCCAACCTCAATTTAAACACAGTCTTTAAGTCCCCTCATCAGTTAATGCTAATGGACACACATCCTTTGATGATGGTCCATACTGAGGAATTAAGATCAGATGTTTTACAGGTTAAGCAAGAGGACAACACAGTTCTGCCAAATCAAGAAGAGAAGCAACTTCAGTATCACTAGGGGTTCTAGCTTGTGGTTTCTTATATTTATTAAGAATCCTCATACTAAATAAACAAACCAAAAAATGTCCTGGAGAACACTGTAACAGGACACATAGGAAATAAATGCAAGCATTACACTCAGGAAATATTTTCCGTAAGAGTCTATTTCACAGTTTTTTAATGCCTAAATGTCCCTTAAAGAATTGAACTAGGACTTATTTCAGAAAATAGCTGCTTCATAGGAAAGTTACGGAATAGTTTTCTAATAAACAGGTTTTAGACTGTCCTGTCCCTCACCCCAACCATCACTATTTAGATGTTTTGGGGTTTTTGTTTTGTTTTTTTTGTTTTTTCTTTATTTTTAGCCAGTATACATGCTCTTGAAATTATGCCATGAATTAGGCAAAACATATTCTATTTTCTTGAAACACAATCTTCTATATTCTCAGTATAACATCCTTTTAAATTCTTCCCGAGTATCAAGAATTAAAAATTTATTTAGTTGCGTTTTTTTTTTCCACCCATGTCTAAAGAAGTTATTAGGATTGCTTAACCTCAAGTGGAGCCGTCTTTTCCCTTTTTAACTTTATTAAGACCACTCTCATCTAGATTAAAACACCACTTTGTTTTAACTATAATATAATATAATATCTTTTTATCATGAAGAGATAATTTTACAGACTCAAGCGTGACTTTTCTAGCTTGGATGCTAGCTATCCTACTGAATCTTTTCTGGACAAGACATTATTAGTACCACAGCAATGAATCAATATAAAATCCACTCAAAAAGTTCAAGTTTAGAAGCAAATCAGAATTACTAAATCCAGTAACTGAAACAAAACATTTGTAAAGACTGTGTTATCACAAATTTTAAAAGGAATCACTGACCATAAAAGAAAAAAAAGGTTTAAAAATTGATTAGACAATCTTGTAAAAAAGGATCCTCAAAAAAAAAAGTATCATGATCCAACATCAGGTTCAGTAAGTCTAAGATTAGTGAGTATACTGATGTGTGTTTGCCCTTTCCTTACCTTGGCTCTCCAAGTACTCTTTAGTAGCCAGTATGAAAGAAAATGGGGCTAGATGGATCCTTCTCAGTATCACTGTTACAGACTAACCAGTCAGAGACAAACTAACTCTTCCTTACCAACAAGCACCAAGTTATCCAGTAAAAATCCACTGTAGAATAAAAATCTATGGAATTGTATTTTTGTTTGCAAGTTACCCAATGCTTAGTTGACTTTGTGGGGGGGGGAATATTGTGAGAATTACTTCTCAGCTGCCTTCTGTGAAGTCCTTATAGTGCTCAAAATGGCTAAAGCAAGATGCTGGGCAGTGAAAATAATACTGTAGAACTCTAAAGCATACCAATATATGCAAGTTAAAGTCTTTTATTTTGAATCAAAGGTTATTTACTCTACTGGGCTCAGCTATATGCAGTTTCAGGAAGTGAGGCTGGGAAATCCAGAATTGCAGCCCATATATATTCCCAATAATTAACTGAGCTGCACATTTGTACTACACACCACTACTCTCTGCAGAGTTCACACTTGCAACAGTTCCCTTTCCTATCAGAGCCCTGCAACAATGTCATGACAACCTTCTTAAGATAAAAGGAGAACACTGTAAGAAGCTTTGGCACAACCTATTTTCCCTTAACAGTTCTCTTCTGTGCCATTTCACAGCCAGCCATCAAGAGATAACTATATCAGAGCTCCACTCTTTGGCTGATGTTTCAAGATGAAAACAGTTCCAAGCCACTTACACACATGGCCTAAGGTTAATATTTTTTGGTTGGTTTCATAAATTAAGGAAGATTTCAACCATGCAGTGTCAAATTGTGTCCTGCTTCAGTATTAAATGACTGCTTTGATTTGCTCAGCCTGGAAGAACTCACTACACTGTATCGAGACCTGTTTTATTATTGTGGTTTACAGTTTGTGTTTGGTCCTCTAACAGTAGAAATGAATTTTGGTACAAAAAAGCTCTAACCAATGAATCATATAAATGTTTTGTTTCCTTCAGATAAGCACACATTTTGAAGAGACAGAAAATTCAAAGCAAGTCAAGCATGGCACATCTATAGCTGGCTTCTGTCTCTGTTCTCCATTCACCTGGGAGGTAGAGTGCACTTCCACACCTTTTCCTTCTAGAAAAGTCAGACATAGTATTTATTAAATTCCTTTGAAATGAAACAAGTTGGACAGAATTGTTGCTAAAGAATTTCAATTACTGGGGGGGGGGGGGGGGGGGGGCGGGGGAGGAAAAAAAGCACAACAACAAAACAAAACAAAAAATAAGGAAAAAAAAAATCACTATTTTTCCACAGAAGCAGTTAAAAAAAAAAAAAATCACAGATCAGTTCCTGAAATCACAAACTCTATTCAACAAACCTCTATTTTACATAACAGAACCTTTTTGAGTAAATAAATCATAACAGCATTCATAACGTAAGATGGAAACAGAACAGAAATGTAAAAAGTGTTTGAAACAAAAATGCAAAAACCTGGGTACTTAAGGAAGTTCTCTGAGCATTTAAGTTCTGTTTTCAGTTTCACATTAAAAAAACCCAAACACACAGGGTTTGCTTCACAACATAAAGACTCACTTTCACAACTTCAAAGAATTTACAATAACAGCATATTGTCAACAGCTACTGTAATTCCTGCAGGTCTAACCCTGCCTCCCACTGAAACTAAGTTGGGAAAATCAGCTGGAAATTTCCGAGTCTCAAGCCTTACTAAGTAATGAAAACGGAAAAGAAAAAAGTAGTAATAAAGCTGAAGCATTATTTAAGCTGCTTCAGAGTGAAATTTAATAGAAAGTAACACCACAGGAATCTCCTAGAAATACAAGTGTTAAGAATTTACCAGCATTCATTAGTTTAATTACATGAGTACACATTAATAGTAGCAGTTAGGCACAGCACCTTAAGTGGTGGGGGTGGGGGGGTGAGGAAAGGAGTTGTGTGTGGGGGAAACATCTCACCCTACAAGCTAATTCTCTTAACGAGAAACGTTTCATTGCTTCACAGATGTCCACTTCCATTACCTTTTCCACCTTGTAGTTATTCGTAGTTATTGACCTGTTGCAAACACTATCATTTCAGTTTCTGTTTGCTTAGAACAGCATTCTGCTGATAGGTAAGAAAACTTACCTTTGGTTTACTAAAACCAAAGTTACTTTGCTTCCCCCTGAAATAAATAAATAGAAGATAAAGAAATAGGAACCCTCATTTTAAGAGGTTTAATTTTCCCCTTTCATCTTTTCACAGAATCCCCTGTCTAGCACTTTTCTGTCACTAGCTTTTCAAGAAGCCACAACCTTTCTTTCAGAACACAGTCTCTGTTGATTAAAAAATAAATGGGACATCAGAATACCTGGGAATCACTGGGACACAGTAATTAGTACCTATCATCTGACCTGCTTAACTACTGCAACAGCTGTTTCTAACATTTGCTGACAAAATCTCCCATGGCACTGGTGAGACATCCACTAAACCCTTCCATCCTTCTGCCAAGTCTGAGAATACTGAAATGGTTTGCTCTTACATGAACTAAACCCACAAGATTACCTATGAACCTAAAAAAGTTTTTGCCAGCTGGAGAGAGCTTTGTAGAAGCAGCCAGCTGCTGCATTGGTTGGTTTAGCAGTTCTTAAGAAAACACATCTGCATCCTAGTTCCAGGTTTCCACAGACCTACTCTATCACAGATGTGAATAATATGCTATTTGAAACTAAAAGTAACTAGCACTATCCTAGAAAATTTATACTACATAGAGACAGGTATTCAAGCACTTAATTCTTTGGCACTGCTAGAAGTGCAGGGATGTCTCCCTATTAGTATGTCAGGACAGAAACTGATGGTAATGAGACCTTCAAAAGGCTCTTCAGAAGTCAATTTAGCCTTGTCAGAGATGTACTGAATGAGGTATAACTGCAAAGACTGCCAACACAAGAAGTCAAATGTGATCCAGAATAGCTACAGAAACCAGGACAAAACAACAACATCAGGGAAGGAAAGCAAGGGATGCAGATGGAAAGGATGCAAAGACTAAAATTACAGGGGAAAGGAGCAGAGCAGCCCTATCCCATTCAAAGGGTTTTATCTTGTCTCTCTCCCTAGTCAAACTGAACAGCATGAAGCATAACAGCAAGCACAGTACTGATGAACAGACTGGTTCAAGAAGCTTCCCCATAGTACACAACTGCTCATAGATTACTGGACATTACCATAAGAATAGTGAGGCCTCCTGGTTTTAATTATATTGAAAAGGGATGTCTGATTCAGTTGTATTTTATGTGCTGAATTAGGCCGGATAATTCCCAGAGTAACAAGTATTGAATATGACCAGCAAGATTGTAAGAAAATAACTAGGATCAGTCTACTTTACAGCAAATAATTGAACCACATCAATTTCTCTCAAGTAGAGCTGAAACACATCATCAGTCAAGTGATGTTTCACAGCTACCTCACCCACACATATTAGGCATTTAGAAAGTGCTCTAGAAGACAGGCAGAAACTTTTCCACCCTTTTGTGTTTGTCAAATTATCCAGCCATAAGAGCTATTAATTTAATTTTAAACAGACCGTGCAGTAATAAAAGACCTTCAAGCTACACAGCTTTCCTACCCATGGAGCACACACAGATTAGCATCATACTTCTATGAAAAAACAGGAAAAGGGATGCTATCTCATGCAATACTTTTTGCTGAAGAAGGAGGCAGTTTACTTACATCCCACCACGAGATACTCAAAAAGATTAGAATGTGACAGGAAAACTAATAATGCCATAAGTTCTCACCAACTCACCTAATGTTGCCAATCAGAAAAATCATTTTTCCTGAGGAAGATGAAGATGGAGATATTATACAGCTACTTTTGCAATAAATGTGATACTAATTAGTTAGTTCATTCCAATAAATATAAAAAAGAAGGTCTGAGACCATCTACAATGTTGATACTTCCTAAGTCTTCAATCAGTGGCAAATAAAGAACAACAGTCTGAGGAAATAAATCATACATTTCACGTAAATCTGGTAAACACCTGTAAGACAGGTATCATCTTTACAATAAGACACAAACAGCCATCTTTCAGAGGCTTGGATGACCAAGCTGAAACACTTATTTGGGATGTGAGCTGCCACTCTGTGGCTGAGAACGCTGAGCAGCTTGCTAAAATCTCCTTTATGTTGTGCCCCTTCGCTTCCTCTGAATGCATATCATAATATACATGACTCAGGGGGAGGCTATGCAAACTACTGTTATAGTCTTTGGAAAAAAAGCACTTCTGAAGTAAGTATTAAGGTAACAGTAATAACTTCTGTTTAGGAAAACCTTTCCATGATACTTCAGCCTTGTGAATTTAACTTTGTTCCTGTTTTGATTATTTAGATATGGTATTTTTATTTTACTTTTAATAAATGCAGGTCTTTATGAAGACCTCACTTTATCTCAAACATATAAACTCAAAAAAAGCTTTGCAGTAACGCATGGAATTGGTTTGTTGAGGATTTGTATCAGCACCAAACAAGAGCTGCAGTGCAGAGACAGCACAGACCATGATTAGAAGCTTGGTACCTCTATGGCTTAAATCAGGTACTGCTGCCAGCTACCTCCTCCCATTGTTTTGGCTTTCACTATGTCCCATGCTGTGGGTTTCACAGTCACAGAAAGAACCAGACTGGAAAGTGAGCAGGCTGAAAAAGAACACAGGAAAAGAAAAATATTTTTCAGTTGAATCAGTTCCTGAGCTGGGTCAGTATACGACCGCACAGACTGCAGTGCTATCGGAGAGAGGGGAAGCTCTCTCAACTGCCATCACAACGTTAAGGGTGAAGACTTACACTGAAGAACTTGATTTGCAGACTCTTTTCAGACCTGTGGATTTTGTCTTTTGTTTTGTGTTTTTTGTTTCTGTTTTTGTTTGTTTGTTTTTTTTTTTGGGGTGGCGAGGTGGTTTGCATTCTGCCACATAACCCAGTACATTACTGAGCTAATTCCTCGTCTTCCATGACCTGGACTGTGTCAGGCCCCCATTACACTGGGTAAGAGCTGACTAAATACCAGTTCAATCTCAGTTACAGGGCAGTATTCTGTGACCTATGCTACAGGAGAGGTAAGACTAGACACATTAAAAAGACTAGGTTTCCTCTATGTTTTCTAAGTTCTGGTTCAAGCTATGGCCTTCCTGTTGATTTAATGTTTGGTTCAAACTGTTTCAAGTCAGAAAAGTAAAACCAACCAAAACTCTGCAGCTTGAGAAAGAAGCCATGAAACTGTCAAAAATTAAACCAAAATAATTCACTTACATTAAGATGTCCTGGTTTTTGCTAGGATATGGTTAATTTTCTTCTTAGTAGTTAAGCTATCACAGAAGGAAACAGACCCTACTGACTAGTTTGAAACACTTGCTTGACCTGTGTTTCCTATTATACTTTTCAAGCTATTCTATCTGACCTCAACTATATCTTACAGCATTTAATTCATTTAAATATTTCACCCAATTACTTTATCTGAATTTATGACAACTTAATATACGAGATTAAAAGTGGGGACTATTTATTTCAGCAAATAATCAAGTTTGGGGCTACTGAAAACACACAGCCTAACAGAACTCAATTCCTTTATTTTTATAAATGCAATTGCTGAACAACCCTTACTGCCTCAGGATCCTATCCACTTTCCAATTCACCCAGCAATATAACAATAATGTGCTACCATTAAAATAAATACTTTGTGATTTTTGTTCAGGTGTAACATCTAATCTGTCTTTTACTGCTAGATTAGCCAGAAACTACTCTTCTTAACAAAAGCACTGACAATAGAGCATTAAAGTACATCTTCCTGCAGCAGCATTGTCAGTCAGGACTTGGTCATAAGTATGACAAAAAAATGAACAGTTACAAAATTAAATACATAATTAAATCCTTATAACCATTAGGACAATAAGCACCACTGGTTATATAACTAAACCCACCCAAATCAATACAGGTAAAAAAAAATTGTAAACAGTTCACTATATACCTATAAGAATGCTGTGCCAAGTTCTCTGGGTCATGGCTAGGGATATTCCTGTTCAGTTAGGAATGGGGAAACAAGGCTTTATGAAGCTGCTTAAGAAACTGTGTTTCACACAGGCAGAAAGAGGATCCACTAGATGCATTCAATTACAAATTGGGGTAAAAAGATCAAGCATTCTGATCTGGGAAATTCAATTGATACACAGTAACTCAGACTGATTCACACCTGGTCCCCAAATCCTAACACACAATATACAAGTATGACAAGCTCAAAAAATTCTATGTTAGTAACTGTCATCTACTGTAGATCAATTACTTTAACATTATCAAACAAGGCTTTAGCTTTATTGGATGCAGGAGGAAACACAGTGACAAAGGATGAGGAAAAGGCTGAGGTACTTAATGCCTTCTTTGCCTCAGTCTTTAATAGTAAGACCAGCTGTTCTCTGGGTACCCAGACCTGAGCTGGAAGACAGGGAGCAGAATGAAGCCTCCCATGATCCAAGGGGAAACAGTCAGTGAACTGCTATACCACTGAGACACACAAGTCCATAAGGCTGGATGGGACCCACCCAAGGAGCTGGTAGAAGTGCTCACCAAGCCACTTGCTATTATTTACCAGCAGTCTTGGCTAACTGGGGAGGTCCTGGTGGACTGGAAGTTAGCAAATGTGACAGCCATCTACAAGAAAGGCCAGGAGGATCCAAGGAACTACAGGCCTGTTTGTCTGACCTCAGTGCCAGGCAAGGTTATGAAACAGACCATCTTGAGTGCCACCATGTGGCATGCAGAGGACAACCAGGCTATCACACACAGTCAGCATGCGTTTATGAAAGGCAGGTCCTGCTTCACTAACCTGATCTCCTATGACAAGGTGACCTGCTCTTTGGGTGAGGCAAAGGCTGTAGGTGCTGACTATCTAGACTTTAGTAAAGCCTTTGGCACCTTTTCCCACAGCATCCTCCTGCAGAAACTGGCTGCTCATGGCTTGGATGGCTGTACTCTTCTCTGGGTGAAAACCTGGTTGGATGGCCAGGCCCAAAGAGTGGTGGTGAATGGAATGAAATTACAGCCGGTCACAAGTGGTGTTCTCCAGGGCTCAGTTTTGGGGCCAGCTCTGTTTAATAACTTTACCAATGATCTGGACGAGGGGATTGAGCGCACCCTCAGTAAGTTTGCAGATGACACCAAGTTGGGTGGGAGTGTTGATCTGCTTGAGGGTAGGAAGGCTCTACAGAGAGATCTGGACAGGCTGGATTGATGGGCTGAAGCCAACTGCATGAGGTTCAACAAGGCAGAGTGCCAAGTCCTGCACTTGGGTCATGCTACCAGATGGAAAACTGCCTGTCAGAAAAGGACCTGGGTGTCTTGGTCAACAACCAGCTGAGTATGAGCCAGCAGTGTGCCCAGGTGGCCAAGATGATCAATAGTGTCCTGGCCTGTATCAGAAACAGTGTGGCCAGCAGACTAAAGAAGTTACCATTAACCTGTACCAGGCACTGGTGAGGCTGCACCTAGAACTCTGGTCAGTTTTGGGCCCCTCACTACAGAAAAGGCATTGAGGTGCTGGAGTGTGTCCAAAGAAGGGTAACAAAGCTGGTGAAGAGTCTGGAGTACAAGTATTGTGAGGAGCAGCTGAGGAAACTAGGGTTGTTTGGTCTGGAGAAAAGAAGGCTGAAAGGAGACCTTATTGTTCTCTACAACTACCTGAAAGGAGAAGAAATGGTCTCATGTTGTGCCAGGAGAGGTTTAGATTGGATATTAGGAAGAATTTCTTCATTGAAAGGTTTCTCAGGCATTGGAACAGGCTGCCCAGGGAAGTGGTTGAGTCACCATTCCCTAGACCTTCTGGTGACCATCCTGATCACCTCCTGGACCTCCTTTAAAAGAGATGTAGATGTGGTGCTTAGGGACATGGTTGAGTGGTAGACTTGGCAGTGTTAGGTTTCCATTTGGACTCAATTATCTCAAAGGCCTTTTCTAACCAAAACAATTCTATGATTCTATTTCAAGATTTTGTTTCTAAAACAAGTCAATTTCCAGAACACTGAAAATAACACAGACCTAAGAAACAGGCCTGCCCTATGTTCAGATTTCCTCAGATACAACTTCCTCCCTTTCCATCTGAAATTCTTCCCTAAACCTAAGAGAGGACTTTGAGTAATTTCATGAGGTTTCCCACACTATTTGTTGCTCACATGAGACTATGAAACTGAACATCACACAAGGATCCTGAGAAACACCTGTACAGTGTGTGCACTGATTGTTCACTTGCAGTCCATCTGACCTATCTCAGGACTTGCGATGCATGCACTTCCATACATATTTGTCTGGAAACCACATGTAGAAACACAGGCATTCTGCTTAAAGATTGTCTGGAGTCCTCCTTACTACCACAAAAATCTTACTCAAGTACTCCTTCACTGAGAAGGATAAAGAGCTATCAGAGTTTCATGTGCTTCTCCCAGTGGAGCAAATAAACATGGATTCAAAAGCCCACGGCCCGGGATGACATCAGCTAGTTCAAGGACCTGGAGTAGAAATAAACTGATACTCAGCTGAGTTACTTTCCCTCACCCTGCCTGTAGCTGCTGGAGAAAAATCAACCATGTCAGTATCTCCTTAAAGTTCCTGTAATTCCTAAGCCTTCCACATACACATGGCATACTATTTTTTGTGCTGAACAGTTCTCAGAAAGGGTCATATCTCAAGAGATTAGAAATTGCACAGTATTGCAGGTAGGGTTTTGCAGGAGGGTGGCTCTTTTGTTTAGAAGATTTTTCATAAACAAATAAAAAATCCTAATGCCTAGTACTAAAGATATTTAGATCTTTAAATGGTTTATTTTAAAATCAGAATTTCACATCATACCTACCAGCATTATCCTCAGCTTAATATCACTCTGAGGGCTTTCTTTTGCCAATATAGTATATTAATCAGTTAGCTTTAGCAGGAATCTCAGCCTTTACTAATTCATTCTACCACCCTACAAAGCTCAGCCTTCAGTTTAATTTAAGAAATTATACAGCAAATTCATAGTGGATTCTCAGTATATTAATGATGTTGAACTTTAAAACTGATCATAGCACACTGCACAATACTACACAAATTACAGTTGTATAGCCCCAGACTGCAGTCAGTTCTCTCGCCATTGTTATTTAACCTATCTGAATTTATCCTTCTATAAAGGATACATAAGGAAAAGGATTTAATAACATAAGAAGCAGCTGCAACTTGAACGCTTACACAAACGTTACCAGCAGAGATCCTGTGGAATACATAATACAGACAAGACGCAGCCAAGAGTGATTATCATGTGGATGACCCTGTAGAGTTAAAAAAAAAAAAAAAGAGCAATGCATGAGTAGGAAATTATTAAGCTTTATTACTGCATTACGATATACAATGTTTATCTGTACACTGAGGTACAGATTACAGAAGAGATCTTGCTGCTGAATGATTTACCACTATGGGACCACAGACACAGTACTGTTTGTTATCACAGACAGAGGTTCTGGATAACAGGAATAAGGGCTTGGGGTTTGGTTTTTTAGCGTCATATATAATCTATAACTGTAAACAGTTCTGAAATTATAATCAAATAGGAATCAGAATATCAGGATCTTACAGGATAACCACCTTCCAGTCTTCAAAGACAGTTTGTCAATAACCAAGTATTTGGGTGCAGAGGTGGTCCTGTATTCTTGGGGCTATGAGTTACTGCTAGGAAAATGTAAACTTCAGTTCTCCTGGAGTGCATCAAAGTATTTATATAAATAAGAGGTCAAAGCTTCCTAGCAGAATAAATACAAATGTCTGGAAAAAAAAAAAAACCACCAAAACCCACCTAGTAAGTGTGTGATTATACCTGTTAGCCCTCTCGGGGAACACTAATAAACAAGTTCAAACACAACCCAACAGTAGGACTGGCACAACAAACACCTAGCCAACTGTGTAGTAACTTTAATGACATTATGAACAAATGCAGATACCGTATATCAGCTATAAAATAAAATAAGACTTGGTTGAACTGGATATGGTAGTATCCATCTAATTTTATAAATCAGCTGTACTGTCAGCAGGACACATTGACTGCAGATAGACCTATGGCTCTTTTCCCTAGCTGAACCCCACCCTTGCCTGGGTTATGCTACCTGACACCTCACCAACTTCCTTCGATACCACATCTCAAACAACATACTGAACCTGGAAGAAAACAACATTAAATTCTTTAGAAGTTATCAATAGCACTATTAACTATTTATCAAGCACTTACTGGTACAACACAAAATAGGAGGGGAAGACAACAGTCATTGTCTCCATTTCAGACCAACAAAACGATCCCAGAGGTGCAGAGATGGAAAAGCAGAACACACCTTACACCACTCAGCATTTGCTTTCAAAGTACAACCAACTTTTTAGAGATGTCCATAAGAATCACCTATTACTGCTCAAATGTTATAACCCTTTCCAAATTCGAGATCCTACCAGCACAAGGTTTGCATGTATTGACATACATCACTTCGGTAAATCAAACCCCTTTTGCCTGCCTAGGTCTGCTTGTTCAATTCATTATGGTCAACACCAAAGGGAATGCGAGCTAATTCATTACTTCTATCATTTGTTCTTTTCATACTGTATTATAGTGGTGAAGAAAATCCTGCAGACTCTCATGGTATTCAAAATACTGAGAAATAGTATCCTGATGCCTCACTTAATTGCATTTTAGATGTTCTGCAGCCATCATCATTCCCAGTGAATTGTTTTCTTTGTGGCTTATTTTAATTTATGCCCGCTACCCCTTTAATCAAGATTCAATTTCAATAAAATAACTACAAATACTATTAGCTAAAACACCAAATCTATGAAAATGTGTCCCAGAGGTTCTGAGCCTCACTTTCCAGTGGCTGGAGATACTGCACCTGAAGGTCTGGCCACACTGGCTGTGAGCAAAGCAGTTGCACAGCTTCACCCTTCTCATGATGGAGGCTGCACATCATCCTGTGCACAGGATCTTCTAACACATATACCTAACATATTCTTAGAAAAGAATTCTTAGTTTTATACCAGAAACATTGGAAGTGGTCAGTCTACCCATTTTCCATATGCAAGCTTATAGTCACTTAGCAACTTGGTGGTAACTGCCTTTGTTCCAAGAATATTGATATCTAAATTATGAAACTACTGGTTCAGTAAAAATAACATCTTAAAATAAAGGACGTCAGTCAAGTTATCCCTATTCTAGGAAATTCTATGTGTACTCTGAGTCAGATTGCTTTGACAGATAAGGCACGTAGTCAAGACACAGCCTGACAAAGTTGCATCTGCATATATTATAATGTTTCCAAAATTTATTGAGTATCAGTTCCATCCAGTTCTTGAGTTATTTGTATTATGCTCAAAATGAATCAAAATCCATGCTTTAAAATGCATTTCTCTACTTCTACTTCTGAAAAATAATTTTAAAATCAGCCCTCAAATTGATGCATTCTTATTATAATTTAAGAGAAACTGTCTGCTCAAGCAGCACTTAAAGGCCCACAGAATTTGCATTTCTTTTATTCTATTTTCTATACACATACAGATGTTTGACAAACAGTGTTATTAACATGTCACACTATCAGAGATAAAGCATTTTATGAAAAAGAAAAAAAATAAGTCATCATACTACTCAATTTTTATCTGCACTCTTTTGCAAGAAGTGCTGTGAGACTACTTATAATAAATAGAGGAACTAAGTCTAAAGCTAATTTTAAAGCATATGAGGATGAATGCGTTGAAAGAGAGATCAATTTGTGTTCCTCTCTCCTGTGTTGTTCACTGAAGCCTCAACACACAGAAAATGCAATACACTTTTTTTTTTTATACTTACATGATAGTATTTATGAAGAACACTGTGTAAAAAGAGGGGTAAGAAGCTGTAAATTCTCTTTCTGTTCAGATTAATATGCAGAAGAGAATGAAGCATGAACAACAGTGAAGCCAGTAAATTCTCCTGGAGGGAAGAACTGACACAGTTTAACAGGTGAAAGGAAGCCAAAGCACAACTAGCTAAAGCAGAAGTTTACAGCTGAATCCCAAACAGGTAAGAAAATACAACACAGTTGTTTCCAGTGACCCATCACCAAAAAGGTATCTTAATGACTACTCATTCACAGTCAAAAATACAGATCTACAAGGCTACTCTAAAACTCATTCTTTCTTTGCTATTCTATGCACTTAATTTTACAAGAAGTTTTAAAACTAGACTCAGTGGCCAAAAAAACCTTAAGCCATTTTTCAGTAGCCATTTCTCTGCCCTCCTGCTATGTGACCCACTGTACTGAGCTGACATGCAAGCACTAAGACTGCTTTAATAAAATATTATACAAATCAGCTGAATAATGCTTTTTGATCTCCCAACAGACACTCACTAATAAAGCATGGAGTTCACAAAACCCAACAGAAACAGCAAACATTTAATTGGTCTGGAGGCAAAGCATGCAGGAAGAATAAGAAATAGGAAATCTGTACTCCAAATGATTCCTCCTGAGCAGGGCATGAAGCCAAGTGATAGGATATCAAATTTTCACGGAAATAACATAGTGGAAGGCAGAGTTTACAGCTGCAGCAGGATTCTAGAAACAAAGGCAAAGAGAAAAAAAGGCAAAACAAAACAAAAATGTGGTCCAAAAGAGCAGATGAAGCACTGAGAATGAAATAGCTGGACTGTAAGATGGCAAAGTCATAAGAGTGAACTGCTTAAAAAGGGCAAGAACGTAAAAGGGGATGGAACAGTCACATGAGGTTGAGAGACAACCAGCCACATTACTAGTCTGCACTAGGAATGGAAGAGGTTGGCATAAGCAATGGTTGACAAAGGGAAAATAGTGTTATGTTTTGTTTAAAAAAGGGTAGATTCTTGCGTAGAGCTGGACAGCTGGAAAGAGAGTTAAGCAGAAATAACGGCCAGTTGACAATAGCTTGTTACTAGTGAATATTCACATTCAGGAAGGAAGTGCGCAAAATTAAAACAAGAATTAACTTGAAGTGAAAGACCTATGTTTAGTGACTGAAATTTCTCCAAGAAGGTGTTGTAACCTAAGAGAAGCACAATCAGCTGACAGAAAACAGTTGATATGGACAATAAGCAATGCCAATGGCTGCAGAAATAATCCTATTAATTAACCGTAAAGAAAAAGGAATATTTTAAAAGTAGAAGCAATAAAGAGAAACCTTGACAAAGTAAAACTTCCACAAATAAGACAGGAAGAAGCTATCCACAACAGATTTGTTTTAAAATAGGAGTTACAGAAAAAGGGCATTTAAAACATTTTTTCCAGACTTTCAAGGCATTTTAGAGATGCAAAAAGGGAAAAGACACCATGAAACCAAGTTGATTCCCCTAAATCGTGGAGCGTTTTTTTAAACAAGAGAGAAAAGAGCAAATGGAAAGGAGGAATGTTTGAACAGGTCCACGGTAAGCAGAGAGGTGAGAACAGTCTTTATCAAATCCATTATGAAAGTGATCAAGACTGAGCTGAAACAGTCTGAAATCACAGATTATGGGTAAATGCTTACAACAGGAAAAGCAGAGCTTTAGAAAGTCACAACTACAAGTAACTCTTACAAGATTTTCTCCACTTTATTAAATTTTGAGTCCAAAGCGACAGTACATCTCTGATTACTCAAGTCTTTGAGACTGTACCATCTGTCCAAATGCACGGTTACTACAATTCTTGAACATAATTCTACTGTTTAGACTACTGCTCTGGATAATTCTAGCAGACTGCCTGAATGACACTGTCTCCTTACACACTATTTTTTTTAATACACTATTTAATGAGTAAAGGTTGGGCCTAATGATCCCTCGAGGCCCCATCCAACCTGGGCTGTCCTGCCATTCTATGATTATCATAAGATAAAGACTGAAATATGACTAAAGAAAAAACAAACAAACATTTTTGTCACATTTAAAAGGCAATTGGAGCCTTTAACAAAATCTATGTTATTTCTCATCACCTGGATCACAAAAACCCCACTACTCACTGGAAGTTAATGGTAAAGTGCTTCAGTTCTCACAACATCTCAGTATGGACTGAAAGATTTGTCTTGCAAAATGGCAACATCATGCTGCAATACATCATTAGAGCCAAGAGAAGTCTGTAGTTCTATCAGCTTGCATAGTTGCACACATTGATTCTTTCCATTCTGCTCTTCCTCTCCTGACCAAGAAAAAAAAAAGCTATTTGACATTAGCACAAAAATGTTTTCTCAGGCTACATCAGTTTCTAGCTAGAAAACAAACCTCACCTTTGGTTAGCACTGATATGTATTGCTTTATACAATCTGCTACAAACGCAGATCAATGCTTCAAGAAGCTGACACATTCCAAGGCAGGCTTGCTTACTTCTTACTTTTTTTATTTTTTTTTTTTTTAAGGGGTACTGGGGGTGAGATAAGGACAGGACACAACAGGAAAACTTTTTCTAAAAGTTAGATTTACCAAAAAAGTAGAATTGCATTTGGGAGCACAACTGAATAAAACATGAATACTTCATGGCTTTATCAATCTTTCAAATGCCACAGGACAAGCCATCCCTTTTTCCAACTCCTGACAAATTCCAAAGCATCCTTCCAAGTCTTCTCCAATTTTATGTTCTCCACAGTTGTGGATGATTTTTGTTCTTCTGCTTCCCAATTACCTTCCATTAGGGAAAGAACACTAGGTAAACAACCAGCATTCCCTCAGGCAGATGCTACAGCTGAAGGATGTTTTGTGTGTATTTGTATGCTAAATTTACAGCTAAAGTTAAGAAGGTTATTCTTAAATGAAACTGTGATATCTGAATACAAAAACACAAAACAAACTATTCCAGAACTTTTGTAGAAGTTCTCTACCTAGCTCTTCTTTTCATTTTAATTAAATTTAACAAATTTCAGCTGCCAAAAGTCTTATCAGATAGTATTTCTGACAACTCTAGATGTTCCCAGGCACTTGAATGGTCAGGATTTCATTAGGAATCTGTCATTAATGCAGGTGAATAAACAATGACTAGAGGTTGAAAGCTTTTGTTTATTTAAGCTTTCAATTTTCACCTCACAGAGAAAAAGCATACCTTGTGTAAATGCTTTGAATGCTTTGTGTAAATGCTTCTCTTGCTTCTAGCAAGACAATATTCTTTTAACAGTTCTGATCTCTTCCAAGTCATTGATCCAGTCACAGAAAACTGTTCTTGCCATTACTACTGTGTTCCACAAAGAGTGACAAGAGGCAGAGATTTAAGAAAACTAACACCACAGGGGCTGATATATTATCCATGAAAAGCATTTACTAGTTATTTCATCCAGCAAGACGTTTTACGTTACAGCTTCCATTCCAGCTGAGCCTGTCCTCTGAAGACACATCTGAGGAGACAATATGGAAGGACAATTAGATGCTTAAAGCAATTTTCCAATAGCTGCCTACATTTAGGGGATAAAACTGCCTAAGAAACTTCACTGCCTGATGCATATGTTCCACAATATTATAAAGCTATCTCAGACCCACCCCCTAAAAATTTTACCTAAATGAAGTTTTCTTCAAAACACTAATGTTAGAGAATTTGAGCTGCAGTAGGGTTTTAACTCCATCATTCCCTGAGGCTACCAAAAGTTACTGCGTGCTGCTGAGCTCTAATGAACACAGCAAAGGAGCAGCTCAACAGGGTGTGTCAGACTTTCTCTATGAAGTTGTTCCAGCTAAACGGTTACTAGAGATTGTTTTAACTTGGACAAACGGGTAGGCTCCTCCCTGATACAAAGCCAACAAAACTTTGCATAGTTTATATTCTCTCAGCCTCCCCACCCTTCATGTGTTGTTTTTTCCTTCTTGTTAGGATATGCATAATCAGACTACAAAAACCAAGTTACGTAAAAATTTCAGTGTAAGTAGGCTGGAGGAAAAACACTGCCTGCTGTAAACACAGAACAATTGTTTGTGGTAGCATGTATACATGTGTAGATGTCTTTATTGTCTTTATTGCTACAGTCCAAAATGTTCAGATATTACACCAGTGAGGGAGAATTGGACAGAATTAGTTCAAAACTCTCTCCCCACTCTATTTTATAGGTGGCTTGCTACTTGATTGGTATCCGAGCTCCTGCGGGATAACAGGAAAATCACAGCAGAAGATCAGGTATCAGTTCTGATCTGTTTGCTTTCTATTTAGTGTGCTCTAAAAATAATATTTATAGATTAAAGTCACAAGCAGAAAATATTTAGAGATCGGGACTGCATTACTCATCTTTTTCTTTGTCAAACCAACAGTAAAACCTACCTAATGACAGAGAAGCTTGATGTAATATTTTAATCGGCTTAGCAATTCCTTTATTAAGTACTTCTTATGTGCTGCTCTGTACTGAAAATTATTTGATAGTACAGTCTTCAAAGGTCAAAAGTATGATGAAAACTTACAGGATTTGACCCCTACGGCTTGGAGTACTATAAAAGGATAAGTTTTTAATCTGAAGTTTATCTACTAAAAGAGACTGTAATACACCAACCACGGGTCAGATAGAAGAGAATTATCTGGTTTTCTTCACAGGTTGATACAACTACTAAGAGCAGAGCTAAACAGCAATTAACAGAAACAAAACGGCAAGGGACCAATCCAGATGTCTTCTGCCCAGTATGATTCAAGTTCAACAATCCATAAGGCAATGAGTCAGGGTATTATAAATACCACTTTCCAGGACCATGAAAACTAAGAAAACTGTTCAACATGAATCCTACCCCAAAGCAAAACTCACCAGTTTTAACTGCTATGGTATAACAAGAATGGTTTCCACCAGAGCTAGCAATTAGGGGATACTCACGCAGGTCTGACATGCACAGTTGCTGTTAAGTCAACTTGAAGGAACAGTTACCCTGCAATATTGTTTAGTATATCCTTTCTTCCCAAGCCCTGCCAAAAACCTCACTTGGACAAAGAATAAACAAACTACTTCCAAAGACAGCATGACATTCAAACATTTTAACCTGGCATTAAACTTCATGCAAGCATCTGCCATGTTCTGGGCAAACACCGCAGTGGAATATGATGCACACGCTAAAGGAAGCTACTGCCAGCTCTTGAGGAATATAAACCTACCCAGCACAAGTAATTCCAAGGAATATATACAGCACTGCAGAGCCACTGGCCTCTTCTGAACACGGAAGGGGGAAAGGGAGTCTGCAACCTAACTACTTAGTTTAAGTAGTCACAGTAATTTTTTGACATCTCCATGGAAAAGGCTACAAATTCCAACTAAGAGTAACTTCATCAAGCTTCCTTTATGATGAATGGGGCAATATACAGCTTTCAGTGTACATCTTCCAACATACAGCTTTGCAACCAACTTGTTTTATGCATAAAAACTTATTGCATCACTACAAGCTTCATTTTTATGAATATTAAACCTATCCCTTTTGATTACTGCAAAATTACATCTGACTAAATAAACACATCTGATACCTCACTTTTCCCCATCAAGTTTTCTATGGTTTATTTTGCTCATGTTTTTTCCTTTCTTATTTTTCCACAATAATCTCATTTGAGATTTTGGAAATCTTTCCACTGAGCCCATGTGTGCTCGAGGTGGAGAGAAAAGCAACTCCAAAAGGTCAGTTCTGAATAAAACTGAAAGCAACATTAGTAACACAAGTTCCCTGGACTGACACATAATTAGATCAAGTAGTGTGTTGAGGAGATGCATGGGAACACATATACATTCTTTCTCCACTTT
Source organism: Caprimulgus europaeus (assembly GCA_907165065.1). The sequence continues at coordinate 32,556,193 of OU015532.1, read as the reverse complement.
AAGAAGAAAAACAAAACAAAAAAACACACCCCAAAACAGTCCACTAATCTTAGACTAGATGCTTTCGAATATGCAATTCTGTAGTTTTACTACAAGAAGATTTCCTCCTGCACAAAATTAATGTGACAAAGGACAGGTTACATTAAGTTGAACAACTCTGAGTCATGAACACATCAACCTATATTAAGGGTATTATTCTGAATACAGTCAATAAATGTAGCCTACCTGCCAAAGTAGTTCAAAATTTTCCCCTCTTCTATTTGAGTAAATACAAAAAGATCGATAATGAAGAACAAAAGGTTAATCTGTCTCTCACCCAAAAGCCACCAGTTTTACCAGTGATCAAATCACAGAAGTGAAATTTTTTCAAAGACCTTTAACATGACTTCAGATTTTAAAATTCCTTTTATAAAACGGAATTTGGCATTTATTATCACTAAAAGCAAGTGATATTTGGACTTCTAAAACTCCTTTTGGTTTTGGGAACTATGGAATTAAAATATCAGAAATACCTAACAAAGAGTGTTCTGATAAAGAAGGGAAAAGAGGTTTGGTTAAGAACTGTATTCAGTATCACAATCACTTATTCCAAGTAGATGAAGGCAATGATATTTTGACAGTTTAATATGAGCACTGCACCCAAAACATCAGCATTGTGGCAAATTCACTGAGCTGTGATGCAACAAGGAAGCTGGTTTTGAGACAACAGTTACCCTTGCCTGTTGCTGCCAGTGTCCCAAGCCACCACGTGAGATATGCCTGAGGCACAGCTAGTGACTGGAAACAACTGCTACCACAGATTCCAAAAGCCCTGAGGCTATCAGATAAGTGTAGATGAAAACTTTGTACTATGTATACATTTAATATATGTTTATTTAGATATACACAGTACACTACATGAATGTCACCACATTAAGTAATATTTCAAAAGGTATCAGTGTTCTCCGTTACCCAACTTAATGGTCAGTTGAGAGCAGTGAATACAGGTGACTGAGCACACAGCAAGGGCAACCAGACGTTCATTTGCCCTACAGGTACCTGAATGATTAAACTTTCATTTTAAAGACAGTACCAAGATGAGACAGTGATGGTTACAAACTTTACTCTTGGAATAAGTGGAAGGAAGAGAAGCTTGTTTGGTTTTTATCCTGTTCTGACTTACAAAAAAAAAAAAAAAAAAAAAAAAAAAAGATTTGCATTTTCATGATGAGTAAGTACATAACTTCTGTTGTTACTGTTGTTTAAAACAAAACACAAAAAGTCCAGCTAACACTTGAACCCAGAGCAACACACATGCAGCTGCTAGAGGGCTAGAGGCTCATGGTAGAGAAGATGAGGTCTGAAACATCTCTTGGACTTTATTTTTTATTTCTCTTAGAACAGAAAACATCAAGGTTATAACAGGCCCGAGTTCACTCCACAGAAAGGCTAATGATAATATTATGCCTCTGCATATGTAAATTGCTATTTCCTTATTTTAAAAATAATAAAATTTAAATAATAAAGTTTTAACCAGAAGTTTCTGAATATTTTTAGGTAGCTATTTCAAAAGGAAAAGTAAAGGAGAATAAATGTCAGAGAATTCCTCCAAACTACGATGGATTATCAAGATTAAAAGAAACCCTGGCAGAGACAAGGTAGGAATGCTGAAGAGACCCGTTTGCCTTAATCCTGTCACTTTTAGAAAGGATTCTAACTCCACTCAGACGGACTTCTGAAGCAGTTATGAAGGGAAAAAATGTATCCATCCATGAGAAGCCATAATCATTCTGGCACGTCTGAAGGTGTAAACATGTTTTGCAATTGAGAATTTACATTACGCAGAAATTGCCTTTATAGCAACCCTGACAGTCAGTGAGTGTAGGGGTTTTTTTGCATAGTATTTACTGAAATTTTTGAATTTGATATCATCACTGGGAATAACTTTGCTAAGCAACAAATATGAGCACCAGCCTAAAACACTCAATTCAGTGGTAAAGAAAATAGAGTAATCTGCCAGGTACACAATCCGAAGAAGGTATCTCATTCAGAAGTAGAACAGATAAGCACTGGAATGATCAAACACATTTTTTCTAAGTTAATGGAGCAAAGCAAAGAAGAAAGTGGAATTACCCTATTCCACCCTCCAAACACTGAAAGTCTCAAGGCAAAAATGTACATACTGAAAAGAACACAGTTCTTGGCCCTTTTTAATGTTTGCCACAACCTCCTGAGTCACTTCAAGGAATTCTCACACATGCCCTTCAATTTCACTGAAGAGCTTAGGTATGTCACCTTGTTTCCTGGAAAGCTTCTTCACTGAATGAAATATTTCCCCAGATGAAGAAAGCTGATTTTTCAAGACTGAACCACAGCTAGAACGACTAAAACTGAGTATTCAAATTTCCTCTACAAGCTCCAGTTATCAACTAAGTATTACACAGATGGTGTGCTGAAAATTGTTTCCCAGATTTTCTAATCTGAAAATAAAAACAAAAGAATAGGAATATACTTGTGTACATTTACTTACTTTCTGGTGGTAAAACAATTACTGTATGAAGATTGAATAAAGATAAAAGGATTTAGTATGATTACATTTTACACAGGTATATGCCAGCACACTTATATGTAAGTGTATGAAAAGGTATCTAGCAGTAGAAAGAGGGGAAAAAAAAAAAATCAGTAGTTTATTAATCAGAAAATAGTAATATTCTTGATTTTTTTCCTGTGCTGAAGCTACTCTAAAAAATTTATGTGATGATGTATTTAAAAAAAATATAAAATCTATCTAGAAGTAAATCCAAGTGATCTTTCACAGCATTTTCTTATCCTAAAGGCAAAAGTAGTCACCTTCAATGCCATTCCTGACACACTTCCACAGCTTCTCAAAGGTCTCCAATGACATACTATACAAATACTTTCAAATCTAGCTATACCAATGACTTGCTATTCTTGCTGTAAAAAAAAAATAATAAAAAAAAAAATCAAAAACCAAAACCAAACAAAAACACCAACCCAAATTCCTCATAGCATTTATCACTGTACTTTATTTTTTACAACTTTAATGTTAGTCTTAATGGCTTCATACGAGTGAAAGTCAACTAAAACTGTTCATGTTTCTCATGGCCAGAGACTGTTGCTCACACATTTGCACTAGTTCAGCTGCACGAGTAATGGTAAAAAGCTTCAGTCAGTTGCTGTGGTCAGCTTACTATGTAGACACATGGACACCAGTGTAGGCACTAAGAAGGCAGTTGTGATAGTTTAACTTAGGTGGCAGCCAAACAAGACACAGCCGCTTGCAGCCTCGCCCCCTGCCTCTTCCTCCCCCACACCCAGGGAATGGGGGAGAGAACTGGAGGGGTGAAGGTGAGGAGACTTGTAGGCTGAGATAAGAACAATTTAATAATTAGAGTAAAAATAAAATTAAAATAATAAGAATAATAGGAGTAATAATGATAACAAATATATATCTACGAGTGATGCAGAGTACGATTGCTCACCGCCCGCTGATCACGATCTCGGAGGAGTGAAAAGTAACCCCGAAACTGAAATCGCAGTCCCAGAAAAGTGAGCCCGAGCGATTCCCGAGAGAATCCTCCCCCTTTTTCTGTCAGCCCCAGTTAATACACTGAACATAATGTGATATGATATGGAATATCTTATTGGTACATCCAACTGTCAGTTCTGGGTTTTGCTAATTAGTACACTTTTCTTCTCCACTCTCCCCTTCCAGTCCTCTCTTCATGGAAACTGCCCAAGCACAGTGTCCTTGTAGTTATCAACATTTCTTCTCATAGCAATCCTCACTGAAACCAAAACACAGCACTTCCCAGCTACTAAGAAGAAAATTAACCATATCCTAGCAAAAACCAGGACAGCAGTCAGAGGCATCAGTCCATGGAAGTCCAGGAATACACGCAAAAAAGTTGCCACTAAACCTGAACCTAACTACATGTGTGTGGAAGCCTCAGAAAGTTACGCCAGTTTAACTGCACCCACACCAGCAAATTGTATCACTTCAGCTTAGCCAACACGAATGCAAAATCTGCACAAAATCCATGTAAGTTTGCTTCAAATTACTCAGAGATCTAAAGCAGCCACTGACTGCACAATGAGAAGGTTTTAGAAGGATCAGTAGCAAATCAAAGAAAGTCTCCAATACGTCTGTACTTTGACATTAAAAAAGCCAATAAAGAATGAACAGTACATTTACTTTCTACAGTCTTGTCCATTGAATTCTGGAACAGTTTCTCCACTGGCCATCAGAAAGTTATCAGGTATTTTCAGATAAAATGCAAAAGTGTTAAGCAGAGAATTGGTGATGACAGCCACAGTTTTTATACTGACAGATAGTACTCAGGAAACTCATCTGAGACATAGGAATACTTAATGTCCCTCTTGTCTGAGGGACAGAATATGAGTCTTTATGTTAAAGCCATCATCTGCAACAGGTAGCCCTTGGATTAAGTACACGTACCAGAAATATTTCCCTGATCCCTGACTGCACATACGAATCTATGCCCAGAAGTTCAGCCTACTGTGCCAGTCTGGGTCCATGGGGCTAAGGAAAGCACCACAACTGGCTTGGAGCTGTCTTCAAGTGGCTGTCCAGGTCAGAAGACTGGACCACCATTTGGTATGCATGTTGTTCTGGGCTGACTGAACCTCTCATGTCAGTTATGTTCTATGTTGCATAAATAACTAAACATTCAATGGAGAGTCTGACATCTCAGTGCATCACACTCAAAGTGGATGCCACTCAACACTCAACATATCTGACCACAAGCACCGAAGTATCATTCTCGCTCCTTACTACATTGAAACAGAGGGGAAATGCCAACCCCCAAAATGTGCAGTAATACCTCAATATGCCCTGTGGGGAGGCAATTACAGCATTCTCCTAGAAGGTCAGTGGAAAGTGAAGTTTACTTTGGTTTCTCATGTCCTGAGAAGGAACCATGAGACCCCTCTGCACTATAACCTCCTGAAAAAGGGATGTTTTCTTCAATAAGAAAATATAGAAAACAAACTGGGAAATTTTCACGTTAGTATAGTAGCAAAACTCAAATGGAGAATGAGAGCATATTAGGAAAAAAATGAATTATTTTGATATGAAGCTCCTTCTCACTACTTTCCAATTTTCAGTTCAGCTATCATGCCAAAAACTCAATTGCACTTAACCTGCCCTTGAACTCCCCATGAAATTATGGCCAATTTCTGGCAGCCATGTCAAGTGACCTTCAAAGGAGCAAGAGATACAGGTCATTCCTGGGTAATATTTTATTCCATGAGCAGCCAGTATGGGAAGAACAATAAATCTATATTTGGAAAAACAACTTCATGGCACCATTGGCTCTAGAGGCAAAAAACAGAACACAAAGCTTATGCTGGAAGTGTAGCCTGGTGGTGTGATTAGCTATCTGCTGAAGTCAGTGTGCTGTAACAGCACGTATGAGGGTATTCACAGAACTATGTAAGCTAATGAGGCAAGGCTCTCTCTGTGTACCTAGAAACAGAAGGGGAAAAAAAAAACCCAAAAACAAACCACAAACAAAAAAACCTCCCACAAAACAAAAAAAAAGCCCAAAACCTTCAGTGGTATCGTCAAATAGCTTTCTGAGCTATTTACTGCTTGTCTCGAAAAAAACAAAACAAAAACTGTGACATGGTCAATAAGGTTAAGTTTTGAAGAAGGAAATAAAAACCAACACACTATCCCCCTGCATGTACATCTTATTTTTATATACTATGTTTTAGGATTTCTTTGCATTCCTTTTGTTTTTCTAGGATCATTCTTGATAGAGTGTATTTGTGCATTAAAGCCATCAAAAAAACCTCCCTGAATTGATAATATGTTAAGTTGGAGAGAAAGAACACTATCAAAGCCATAACCACAGGGGGAAAAAGTTCCACTCCCAGTTTTAAACAACTGTAGCTTTACAGTCAAATCCCAGGCTTTTCAGGAAGGACCAGAAAGAGCAGTGCAGCTAAGCTGAGAGTTTTATGACACACAGGAATTCAGGTTCAAAAGGAACCATCTGGTTCATTCAGTTCAGTGCAACTGCAATAGATTTTTAATCCTAAAAGGTCAACACCACATCCACATGGACAAACTGGAACGCTTCCAATGCACCATAACAAATTAAAAACCTTTTTAAAAATTAGAAGTGACTTAAAAAAAAACCCCATAATGATAGGGTTTCAAAGGAAATAACACACACAGAACTGCGCACAAGCAAGTAGGAGAAATCGCCATTGTCCTATATTTCTGAAGTGACCTTTTAAGCATTTTATACTCAATTCAGAATTCTAAATAAAGATAAGAACTATTTTAATCAATTATGTTTTAATTACATAAGACAATGGTGACAAAATTAAAACTTAGATCTGATCCACTAACTGTCACTAGGTCTGCTAGTGTGGAGGAGGTGACAAATATCCACTTTCAGCTCTGAATTTCTTCTCTTTTCTCTATGTTAAATATTCTTCTACTTTTTTTTTTTTTAAATCCCACTTTTCATCTTCTCTGTTCTGCCTACAGATACCCCACCTCTGCTCTTCCCATCTGTCTACTCCTCCCTTGCTGTTCTTCAACTAAATAACTCCCCAAAGATCTCTCTTGGCTCTGCTTGCCAGTTTAACTTGGCCAGCCCCACTGCTACAGCAGGCTAGAAGGCTGCAGGTAACCCAGCTGCTTGGTTTCCACCAGTCTGGCAAGCAGTCTTGCTCCAGCTTTCTGACATTAACCTGTCCCCAGTTTCAGATGACAGGCTTTAGGCACACCTTTTTGGAGTGTATTGGGTTTGCACAGCAAGGCTGTGGTACTGGTTTTGGTAGTGGGGTGGGAATGGGGGTGGCTTCTGTGAGAAGCTGCCAGAAGCTTCCCCCACATCTGACACAGCCAATGCCAACCGGCTCCAAGATAGACCCAACGCTGGCCAAGGCCGAGCCCATCAGTAACGATGGTGATGCCTCTGTGAGAACATAATTAAGAAGAAAAAATGGGAAAGAAAAAAAAGCTGCACATTTTGCAGCTGGAGAGAGAGGAGTGAGAAGATGTGAGAGAAACAACTCCACAGACACCAAGGTCAGTGAAGAAGTAGAGGGAGGAGGTGCTCCAGGTGCCAGAGTAGAGATTCCCCTGCAACTTGTGAAGACCATGGTGAGGAAGGCTGTGCCCCTGCAGCCCATGGAGGTCCGTGGTGGAGCAGATGACCATCGGTAGCCCGTGGAGGACCCCACGCCAGAGCAGGTAGATGCCTGAAGGAGGCTGTGACCCCATGGGAAACCCACGCTGAAGCAAGTTCATGTCAGGACCTGTGGCCCCATGGAGAGAGGAGCCCATGCTGGAGCAGGTTTGCTGGCAGGACTTGTGATCCCAGGGGGGACCCACGCTGGAGCAGTCTGTTCCTGAAGGACTGCACCCCATGGAAAGGACCCAGGCTGGAGCAGTTCGTCAAGAACTGTCAGTCATGGGAAGGATTGACATTGGAGAAGTTCATGGAGGACTGTCTCCCATGAGAGGGACCCCACGCTGGTGCAGGGGAAGGAGTCCTCCCCCTGGGGCAGAAGGAGCAGCAGAAACAGTGTGTGATGAACTGACCCCAACCCCCATTCCCTGTCCCTGTTGCTGGGATCTGGGGGGAGGAAGTGGAAATCGGGAGAGAAGCTAAGTCTGGGAAGCAGGAGGGGTGGGGGAGATGTTTTAAGATTTGGTTTTATTTCTCATTCTCCTCCTCTAATTCAGTTGGTAATTAATTAAATTTCTTTTCCTCAAGTCAAGTCTATTTTGCCTGTGCCAGTAAATGGTGAATGATCTCTCTCTCTGTCCTTATCTCGACCCATGAGCCTTTTGCTATATTTTTTTCTTTCCCCTGTCCAGTTGAGGGGAAGTGATAGAGCAGCTTTGGTGGGCATCTGGCACCCAGCCAGGGTCAACCCACCACATGGAGGGTTAATGAGTATATACCCTTCTCACCAATTCAGTATTTAGTATTGTCAAATAAAAAAAATCCAGTTTATACTTCAAACAAATTTTAAGGAAGAATCTCCCTTACTGTCCCATCTTGCTCTGTTCCAATATTTGATCCTTTAATGCTTCACTATCTCTTTGAGGTCTAAGGGCATTCTCCCTGCTCAGCATCTCTACCCACGCTTACAAAAATGCAGATAGACAACAATTATGATATAATGTATTTTCAATTCAACACAGAGAGGAAAACATTTAACTCTGATTAGAACAACTTGTGCAATTTGTCAGTTACAAACTGAGCAGTAAATAACAGTAGCTATCACAATGGCTGATGTTTAATTTTCTGTATCCTATCTTGAATGAAACTACAACTAGGCAGGATAATTTATATCCCCAAATATTTATAAGTCTCTTAACAACTCAGTTTCTATGTGTATACTTTCAACTGACAAATTTAGTTCTAAACAGTAAATTCTCAAATTCCTTTCAGCAAAGGCCAAACCGAATTTGTCCAAGGAAACTAAGACAACAAAGATATTGCAGACACTATGTTTCTCTAATACATAGCAAACCTGGGAAAAACAGGACAAGAGGCAAAGGCTGATAAAGGTGTTTGCAAGATGCATGTTGCAACACTCAGCGTTAAAGCACGCAGCGCTTGAAATGGAAACTAAAATCCAGAGGCAGCCACCACTGTGCCTCATACACTGTACCGAATCAGAAAAATGGAAGGTCACCAAGAACATTCTGTTATCCACAGATACAGTTTATCTTAGACCGTTTGAGGACACAGCAGAACTGCCATCCCCACATTAACTTATCCTTACTAAAGGAAATTCTTCTCTTCCTTTGTAACACAACTTCTTGCTGCAACTAAACCCATTATTGCTTCACAATCATCAGGAATTGCAAAAACCAGGTTATTCTTGTCACCATTTCCATTAAACCACAGTGGCAGAAACAGTTGATTCCTACCCCTTAGTTTTGTGCCATTGATTATTCACGACTAAATAACCAATTGCACTTTACCCTACTGAATTGCATCATCTTTCTGATCAGGTTGTCTGGAACTCTAATCTTGCTCTCAAACAAAAACACAGCCACAATCCCCTCCCTAGTCATTCGTCACCTGCTGCAGTTACCAATCATACTGTTCTGTTCCACAATGTAGACTATAAACATATATAACACAGCTGGTCCCAGATCCCTGCAAAACCCCACTGACACCGAGCCACACATGAGGGCTCTTCCAGTATAACGATGCAGCTTTTCAAGTGCCCACCACATAGTAATTTTATTTAGATCCTGAATGCTTCTCCTTGTCATCAGTGAGAAACTGCTGAAGTCAGGACATCTGCTGCTTCTCCCTTATTAATATGTTATTCTGTTGCAGAAAGACATTAGATGCATCTAAGATCATTCAATCTCTTAAAACCCATGCACATCAACATGGGGGTGCGGGAGCTGAAGGAGGGCTAGGTTCCCCACCACGGCAATTAAAAATAAATAAATAATTAAATCCATCTAGTGAATCGCCTTAGCTTAAAGAAAATTATAAACACAGAGCACACCTCTAACTTTTCCTCATGAACATGGGTATCAAATACCTCGGTATTCCAAAACTTACTGTACAGACCTAGAACAGGATTGTTCTTCCAAATAAGACTACTTAGAAAAAAAATTGGACTGACTCTGGAAAAATGTGACTGCCAAAGGAAGAAGAGCTGAGTGTTGGTTCAAAAGGTTAGCGATTTGAACATTTCTTTAAGAGACGGGAGACAGAGATTCAGTTTCCTTTGCAACATGAGAGAGTTGAAACCTACAATCCTTACATCCAAAAAGGGTATCCCAACCACAAGTCTAGGGAACAGCCTAGGTGAATCAATTTTTAAACCCTTCCTTGAAGCTCTTTATATGGGGGCAATGACAAGCAGAACACTCAGCTGGAAATGAGAATCTTTCTGGTTTGTCTCACTGTCCTCAGCATGTGAATGCATACAATCCGCAGCTTCTATGTTAACATAAGCATTTGTACATATGCATACAAATAACATTTCATTCAATAACTTTAAATAAATGTAGATTTTGTGTGCAGGTGTATGTCTTATACCAGTATTACAGTCACTGGGTTTTACTTCCTATTTTTTGAAATTTTTAACATATATTTCAGTGGAAAAAAAAAAGGCGGAGTCCATGAAACGGTATCTTCCATTTAGTCCAAAAGTAATTGCAGTCTTCTGAGATTCACAGAGCACTTCTTCCTCTGACCACCAGCTGTACTTCCAGGAAAATGCACATACTCAAAGGGAGCAACATACACTCAATTGGCAGACATAGAAACAAGGGATTTCTGCCTTTCTAGAGAGCTACCTCAGGGAAGGGCTGGAAACCTAAAACCTACCTCCAGGCAACTGAACTCCACTCTAAGTCTGAAAACAGTTATAAACTACAGGCAAATAGGGATCACAAACTGCTTTCTAACTGCCTTAAGACATAATCCTAAATTAAGGTAAATTTTACTACTATAACCAGAAAGTATTCAAAGCATGAAAAAAAAAAGCCAGCCAAAAACCTACAATACCAAAGTTAACCACAAGTTACCCAATCAATGGGTTTCATTTATACACTTAAAAATATATTAGACCTTTATTTTTAGAAAAGGTAAAAATATAAAGCAAAATATACAGCTACTGCCTACCCTATTTGTGAAATACAGATTCCCACAAGTGCTGGTTTGACATTGGAGAAACTCAAATTAATTTCATCTGAACACGTTAAAAACAGATCATTTCTCCCTGTTCCTCATGACCTCTCACAAAACGAGCCTTTATACATCCTTTTCTCCTTCAATCCAAATATGTCCATCTTAATCCCTTTTAAAGTCAGGTGATTGACACACAGCACCACTGTTCTGTTCAATGAACCGAAAAAATTCTGGCTGAAAGTTGCCTATTTAAATACCCAACAAGCTGGTAACATACAGAGGCAAATATGAAAAGAAGAAGAAAATATTTGCTTCAAACAAAAAATATCAGGGCATTAAAATGAAATACAAGGTAAAGTTAATCTCTCCAAGAGAGATCATAACCTCAATAAGCAAAGCTTGTTACCAAATATTCTATCTGTCCGTACTCTGCGGCTATGCTGTGAGCGAACACCTGATTTTTTTTAAGCAATGAAACCACCTGTTCAATTCGTTATATGGTATAAACAGCCTTGAGTGTGTGGTTTCTCAAGATTAAAGAATTTTCTGGTTATATTATTAAGATTTGAGTCACTCAGCTTCTTATTGTCACCAATAACATCTGATCAGTTAATCAAAGATAAATCTAAACAGATAGGATGTCAAAATCATTAAACTTACCTGACAGGCAGATGTACGTTAAATATTCACCCTGACCCCCAGTAGCTAAGAAAGGGATCTTTTTTTTTGTTCTTCTTTTCACTTGGACAGCTCCCAGCATCCTTTCATCGTGTGGGGCAAAAATTTCTTTACTGATTGCAGATTTGGCATTCATTGTAGATCACAGATATAGCAGACTGCTGCTCTCTAAAAATAAAATCATAAATAGAAAAAATATTAGAAACTCTGAAGTTACGTGAAAGTCCAGTTAACATACATCTGACCTTCAAATAAAGTTTTACATGATTCAAAACATTCAGAAAATAACTTCATACACTTGGAGGCAGAATTTTCAAAGTATCCAAGAGTCTTCACTGAAGTCATTCTCCACACTTAAATTCTCTTAAACTAGCTTATCTTATTTTGGGCAGAAGCTGTCCACACTAGCACTTCAGTATGATGCAAAAATCTTCTTGGAGGAACACACTGGAACTCTGTGCTCCATAAAAGCTTTTTTAATTCCCTCTCTGGTAACTGGAAGGAAACTCATCTGTCCCACATAGACAGAGAAAGCACTGCAAGGGCATATGGAAATAACACTGTGGTTGAGTGTCCACTCTGAGCTTGGTTGTGCCAGCAGACAAGTCATGCTCATAGAAGACACAGAAAGCTTCAGACTGGGTAAGACTGTTCTTTCAGGAACACTGCTCTTGATGACGGATCTTGATTAAGCAGCTCCTGCATCTCCTGCAGGTTTAGCACCTCACCCCCTCAACTCCTCCGTAATTACCAACAGGGCAACTGCACAGGAAACAGTAACAGAGAAACCCTGGGGGTTAATGCAGACAAAACCACACCTCCTCTTTTCTGCCAAGTAATTTTGACCCAGGTCAGTTCCTCAATGTGGTTCATAAGAAAAAAGCACAGACAACTTAGGAGAGACATTTGGCAAGTGGAAGCAAACAAACAAAAAAGTAGAGAACAGGGAGGGAGAGGAACAGAAGCTGATTATTCAGGTATGTGAAGCAAAAGAAAGGTTGATCTGACCACAGCTTACAGAGAAACCTAACTAAAGGATAGAGAACTCCTTTTAATTAATCAAATACAATGAAGCTCCAATACACACATATTAAATCCCATATTTCCATATTATTAAGACTTTTAAGCCCACAGATTTTTCTTACCTTGTGGCGGGTTGACCCTGGCTGGATGCCAGATGCCCAAAGCCACTCTATCACTCCCCCTCCACAACTGGACAGGGGACAGAAAAAATATTGAAGGCTCATGGGTCGAGATAAGGACAGAGAGAGATCACCCATGTGGTGGGTTGACCCTGACCATAGGCCGAATGCCCACCAAAGACCACTCCACCACTCCCCCTCCTCAAATGGGCATCAAAACAGGATGATTGACAAACACAAAATAGCCCAAAATAAATGCAAAACCTGTGAGATCTAATTAATACCTCTCTCTATGTATACGCGCATCTATATCTCTTAATGCAAGTGCTTTTATGCACAAACATACAAGTCCAACTTTAAATAAAGACAGAATAAATCTCCTGTTTGAGTACAGACACTGAAGATAAGACATAGAAGAATCAAATATGGCATTTATTGCTGCATGCTATTTTTTGCTTTGTGATTAAGCTGTTTTTATATACATCCACCAGAAATTGTACACAGACAAACACAGTAGACACCAAACGCAACTGGAACCTCCAACTAAAGCATGCACTCACTGCCTAGGAGCATGTGATCCTTCTGTTCCCAATACTTGGTTTACAACAGCCTCAGATGCCAGAATTAAGCAATTAATCTAATGCAGTGTACTTGATATGATTGCTGAATCTAATCTAAATCTAATGTGGAAACTAACACTACCACAAATCACAAAAGCCTATTTGAAAAAGAAAACATCGACCTGTGCCTGTGTACAAAACAGACTTCTGAGACTGAGCCTGTCAGTATAGCTTGGATGAAGTTGTTTCCCGTAGGTCGAAGAAGTATCAGCTGGGTTTAAATAAGTAACTTTCTTCATATTTACTGGTGGATCTACAGCAACTGGAGTTTATGATCCTTATGGGTCCCTTTCAACTTGAGATATTCTAAGAAAAGCAAAGGCCATATTAAAGCCTGAAGTAAAACATTCCAGCATTCTTGTACAAAGCAGTCATAATGCCATCTTTTTATTAGTCTTACTAAAAGTTATGGAAGACTTGCTCAAGGAGCATGAATAAGTCTCATTTTTCCCCATTCTCCAATAATAGCACCTCTTTTCATCTTAAAAAAAAAAAAAAAAAAGATGCTGGCTGTACATGCAAAACTCCATGTAGTGCACGCAGATTTCTTTACAGAGTAATGTTTGTTCTTGGCACACGTTCCAGGATGAATTCAAACCACCAGCATTTTCCATTCATGGCCCATGTGGACTCACATGCTTTGGAATGAAAACAGTTTCCCTCATGCTTGAGTATAAAATGCCTTAAAAGTAGAAACTTTTACTGAAGGATGTCTGAACACTGAGACAGTGAGTTACTGTTCACAACATTTATCCCTGTGCAGCAAGAGGAATTTATCTGTTTCAGTAACTTTAAGAGTCTTAGAAGAAAGCCCATGTTTCCTGCCTCACACACTTGCTTTCTTCCACATACTTAATTCTGCTCGAATTATTATAACGATGCTTTCAGCTGAATGAAGAAAATTCCATTTTCCTCTCATTCCTCTCCTCTCCTCCACATTACAGAAGAGGATGTCAGCATTTACACTGTATCCCTAACGCTCGAAAGAAATGAAGAGGGAAGATTCCTGTGCAGATTTGAACCAGTGCCTGCAACACACTGCTTGTTTCCACCTCCTCAAACCTCCTGTGCTGCAATTCTTTTCCATGATATTTCTATCACTAAAAACTCCTCCTAGGAACAGCTGACCATTCCTCTATATGTGTGCATGAGGATTAAAGGTAATTTCTATAAATAAATAAATAAATAAGACCAAGATACTTAAGCTGATATCTTCACAGATCCCACACATTCAGTAACAGAAAACTTGGACGGTTTTCTGGTTAGTCAAAATCTCAGCCTGTTTTTGGGCAGACAGCCAGCAAGCAGCTGACTTATCTTTTCCATTCAGATGTTTTACAGGACCATGCAAGTAAGTGGGAGGGGGGCACAGGGGGGAAAGGAGATTTACAGTGTCTTTGTTGAGGTACTGGTATGCAGAAGGAACTGGGGAAACTAATCCTCAGCAGAATTTAAATAGTAGTAAATTAGCAAGGAGAAATGAAATAAGGATTAAGAGAAGGAAGAGCAAGTAATGTTTTCCAAAAAAAGAAACAATGTTCAGTTTGTTAAGTCTCACTGTTTTCAAGGATTTTTAGTTTAACCACAACCAGGGATGGGCTCACAGGACAGGCAAACCACTGACATGTTGCCTGCAGTGCGAAATCATCTGAGCAACCAAGTATCACTGGGCTGCACTGGTAGCTCCAGCAAGCACTGAAATCTGGTTTTAATAAAGCCACCATCCTGACAGAGGACATCTACTTTAGGGAATCATTGCAAGGTACCGTTATTAAAAGCCCAGCTTCTGTTATTACAATAATTGTCTGATATTTACTTGCTGGAAGTGTTGAGACCACATATTTGATCATTACCATTCATCAAAATTCTGTATTTGTTGTCATCTCAAACAAATAGCTAGTACAACTCTGGAAAAGCACAAAATCATTGCTAAACCAAGGCAAAAGTTTAAATTCTCAAAAAGCAAATGCAAAAAAAAAAAATTCTAGAGTTGGTTTGTAATAGATTTCTTAAGCTTAACTGTATCCTAAAAGCATAATGCCAAATTTAGTTAGCTCTGCAAAGATTAGACAAGTAGATCAGTTGAGGTAAAAACTTCAGAAGGATTGAATGTAGCAGGAAGATCAGAATATCTTTTGTCACCGTTCTATTTGCAAAATCTAACTTTGCTCAAGAGATTTTTATTTAAGTTGGGACAATAGAGGCAGCCACTGCACAGGCCATAAAAATTCTGCTACAACCTACTAGCATAAATTTACGACATTTTTTTTTTAGTGAGGGGGAAATAAAATCTCCAGACTTAATTGTAAGCAGTCAGATTTCCAATTCACTTTTTCAAATAAGCTTTTGGTGCTGACTGGTTCTAAAATATGAAAATTATTAAATTGTACATGTATTTGTGGAAATTTAAAATAGAAACAAGAAATGTGGTTTTACTTACATATATAATTACAAAGTAAACGGTCTACCCAATCAAGCTGAACTGGACACAAGCAGACTTCAGAGAGCAGCAGCTCCTAAATCTAAGTCTTGAAAGCATTCCGATAGTCACTTTTTGCCTTGCTTTAAGTGGAGCCCACACAGGCTTTATATTATAGCCCATCTGATCCAAGACCAATGTTTGGCAAATAACACAAGCTTAACACACTCCTGACATGCTGCATACTTCTTCCCAGAAATCCTCCAACAGTAAGCATCACCCAATTTAAAAGAGGTGAGCCCAATAAAGCTTGCAAAACTGCAAAGGGTCATGCAAACTTGAAGAAATTGTGAAAACCTGGGCTGCTCCAGTGTTTTGTTCAACAGATGTAATAACCTCAGGAATTATTAAAAATGCCATCCATGGCTTTTATCCCTACACTATGTTTGATTGTTTAGCTCTGCACTCCTGAGAGAATTCACGGGAGAGGAAAAAAAAAAAAAAAAACAAACTACCAGAAACCACCAACACTGCACAAAGATCTTGTATACTTGAAGACTTTTTAAAGTGAATGGCTTACTGTTTAATCTCACAGAAATCTGTGAAAAGCTAGAAGGGAAACTATTGGCTTTTTCCACCCCCTTAATGCTTTCATAGTACTTTGCAATCACTGATCGGTAATAAAAGTATTCTATTTTAACAACCAGAAACTTTCCATTAAACATGGAGGTGGTGGGGAGAAATCATATTATCAGTGCCAGCCTGTTGGGAATGAGATCTTATTATTTTCAAGTAAAAAAAAAAAAAAAAAAAAAAAAGGAAGATACTGCTTCTCCCTCTTCATTCCTTTCAGAGACCAAGTAGTGACTTCCTGAGGATGCGATAGCTTTCATCAGTCATCCCTGACGAGGTTTCAGATATCTAACGGATAACTAGAGAAAAGTTGTTCCCTCCCCAACACTGAATTGAATTTGTAAAATGCCAAACCTTGACTTTCAGAGCCTAAGAATTATTTTATTCTTTAAACCTACAGTGTCTAAATAAAACCAAGCTATTGCTTCAGGAGCCGAATAGCTTGTTTCTTTTACTTAAGAAATCTAGGGGCTAGTGAAGGCCAAGCCTCCACTCAAAAGCACTGACGGTGCTCCACAAAGGTGATATTGTGGGGTGTGGTTAGGGTGCAGTGAAATCCAGGCTTGGGCTTTACTAACCTGTACTACAGCTATTCCCGGGCCTGGCTAGACAAGGGGCTGACTCAGAAAGACATGGGAAGCAGTTTAAGTGATAGACTCTTGTGCCCTAATGGCCTTGCCAAGTACAAAAGTAATTTTTTCACACTGTAAGAGTCTTAGGATAAGCCTTCTTCCTCAATTTATGCTCAGCTGTCTCTACAACATATTACTCTAAATGGGAGAAACTCTGAAAATTAAAACTCCCACAGAAAATCAGACTCTAAAGAAGAAAAAAAAGACTAATGGGAGGGCCTGTGACTAATAGCTGGAGTGCAGGATCCCACTGCTTAATGAGATTGCCAGACAGAGAACCTGAATGCAGGAATATATGCAAGAGACCCGGAGAGAGAGCTACTGACCACTGCGGTAACAAAAGATCTTGGAAAGCATGTGGGATCCAGCAGCTGAGGTACAAAACAAATTAGATTCTTTTAAAGGACTGGGACTGGATCAATTTCCATATAAATCACATTTAGAGACTTTATAACGTGTCAGAAAAGGAAGCTCAAGTGCAAGGTGATTACGCTAACCCAGCTGTGTACATTTCTGACAAAATAGTTGCTGTTCTCATCTTTTGAGCTACAGCACCAAATCTGGAGAATACAGTTATACAATATCCTTGCTGGACAGTATTCCAAAGTCATTGCATCTCTTACAAACATTAGAAAGAATGGACTTAAGTACTGAGTGACCTCAATTTCTTCTTGTAAATAAATCGTAACTCAATGAGATAAATAAACTAATACTTCACAAATAAGACCTCAGAAAAAGTGCAGAAGAGAATAGCTTCATTTTCAACAACCATTTTCCATCTACTAGTGTCACAATACTGCTTTTGAAGTAGTTCGTGTTTAGAATCCAATTTTCTTTGAAAAATTTCTGTACTACTTTTTGCTAGCCACTCCAAGCTTTTCCCTCAATTATGGTATTTACCCATATATAAACTTAGGCCAAAAGTGAACTGGCAACAACATGCTGTTCCTCACCACTCGATCCATATTCTTCAACCCCTCTCACTGCATTCAGATTTTTACTTTTAATAGTACAGAAAATTTTGTCCAAGTCCTTTCAATCTGTTTAATAGGGAAGAAAAGGAAACTGCTCTCCCGGAAGGAGACTCCGTAAAGTAGCAGCTCAAAAGTAGGTCATGTGCAAGTGTAAAAATAAGGTAACTTTTACTGGCTCCACAATGTAAGTCTTCTTTTTGGAAAGCACAGTGAAAACACTTAAGTCTTCTGGTGATCTCATTGCAGGAGATGAGCACGGTTCCCAAACCCATGACTCACTTCGGTCCCAGGAAAAAAAAAAGAAAAAAAAAAGGCAAAAAAAATAAGCTAGGGAGCCAGATGTTTTGTTTATGATGAATTAATTCTTTCAGCATGTTTTGCTCAAAAATATCAGGCTTTACTTTCTATGCAGAAGATAAAGCCTGACAGTCATGCTCCTGCCTTTCTCTTTTCTAAATACTATTGTGTTAAAACTGAAGTGGCAGCGGATGCTGCTGATGCTTGAACATTTAGGAAAACGAAAACATTCTCTTGCCAATAAATATTTAATTTCCCAGTTATGATCTGTAAAAATGTGTAACTTCTAAATATTCAGGTTTCTGGCTTTAAAGTTTACTTCTGTTGGTCTTATGTAGCAAATACTATTACTATTTGTTTCTTGTGGCATAAAATTAAGCTAAGGCCCGAGTACAGTGTATTAACAGATAATGAAATTGAAAGAAATAACTTTCAGCATTGCTCAATTTGACATCAAACCTTAAAACAGTAGGGTGTTGTCACTCAGAAAGTTTTGTTAGTTACCTAATTTTTTAAAAGTCTTTTCTCACTACACACTTGATCAGTGGAGTTTGCCAACTTAAGAGAAGTAACCAGTACATGTTGTTCCTCCCCTTTTAAAGAAAATATTTATTTTTGTCTACCCCTAAAATGCAGACTCCCAGTACGAACCAGTTCATAGAGAAATTTACTCAAGATACACACTTATGTTCTGCTCCCCCACCCTCTTTCATCACCATATGCTCCTTTGCACATGGCTCATTGTTTTTGAACATAATACTTCCTCCTTCCTATCCGGTTTCTTTTGTAACACTACACTAAGGTGTATCTAATTTGCATCCCAGTGAAGAAAAACCTGGCACTTCAAAACATTAATGAAAAATAAGTAGCCATAACTTATAGAAAATCCATAGAATTGAAAACTAGCTCCAAACACACCGTCAGAAACTCCTCACTTCAAGTTTTTATTGATGTTCAAAGATACTACATTCCACTTGCATTTAAGGAAATCTCTGATCTTTATTCAATGTTCTATATACTGTTCAGCACTGCAGAAGACAGACCCTTCTCACAGCTTTCATAGCAAATGCAAGAAGAGACATGTATCCATGCACCTGAAATGTTAGCACTACTAACTTCATATATTTATGTATTGCCAACAGCAAAGAACAGGTCAATTTATGCCATATAAAGTAAAATCAGTGTGGAAAAACTCCCAGGTTTTTCGTTGTTGCTGTAAACCATATGATCTTTGGCATATCAGTTAGACGAAGGAAGCTCTTCACATACTAGCTCTTATTTAGCACAAAGGAGAAAAGACATAGATGGAGAAGGGAGCAGCGGAAGTAATCCTCTTTTCTCAGCCAAGGTTTAAATGCAGACTACAATTCTGCAAGAAGACATCAAACAAGCAATGACAAGCTGTTATTTCCATAACATTCAGCCTGACCAAAAAAGAAAATTGCACATTGAAAGTACCAGCAGGGGCACACCAGTAGAAATGTTAAAATTGTGCAGCACCTGTTATTGTTACAGAAAAGAAATTTACAATGAGCACGTTAACGAAATAGTCAAATTTTAAAAAAAATTTAAAAAGCTATGTTTTATAGTGCCAAAAAAGATTGCCAGTATGTTCATGATCTTTCTGTGCTAGAAAAGATCCTTGGTCCAGCCTTCTGCACATCTGACAACCACCAGTGCTTCTGCTATGTTTTCCTCCTTTCTTGTGAAAACCCCTCAATATTTAAATAGGCATTTTTAACTGTTCTCTTCGGTATTTTAATTTTACAGCTAAAGCCTTGTACAGGTTTTGTCAGCACCCTGACAGGCCTTACTGGCCCCGCCTAATGCCCCCAGGATCCCCCCCACCCTGCCCACAGCCCAGGACCCCATGTCAGTCCCCGAGGCCACCAGCCCCAGTGCTGCCGCAGCAGGGCCGCTCGCCAGCTCCTCAAAGCCCTGCCCTGCTATGGGCCTTGCTGACCTGGGCCCACCCACAGGCCCCCATCCCAGCCGGGCCTCAGCCTGTTCCTACAGCCCTGTCTGACCGTGGTTCCCCACAACAGGCCTGATCCTGCCCCCACCCGCTGCTGGGCTGATGTCCTGGCCTGGGCTTGTGCCCATCCCCAGGGAGGTGCCCAGTGCCCCAGGCTGGGGCTGTCCCTTGGCCACAAGCCCCCACTTCTCCTGGCGGGGATTTAACCAACAAAATCGAAGGGAGAAACAAAAGAGCAACTCAAAACCATCAGCAACTATTTGCATAAGGAACAGCTTGAGTAAACGTACTAAGCAGCAAGCAGGATCCAAAGCCCATTCTGACTCAAGCCTTCTGCTATCACAGTTATTCCAAGTCTCTTTGTGACGGGGAAAGAGAAAAAACAAAGGAATTGAGCAAATAAAATTGATTTTTACATGCTTTCACAAGGTTTGAAGTAATGGACTGCAGATCATGACAAATAGTACTGTGGAAACTACCAGTAAAGGAGAGACAACCGTGAGAGCAGAGGAGCACAAGGAAGGAACCAGAAACACTCAACCAGTGCTTACACACACACAGCAGTATCCCCAATTCAGCAGCAGCAGCCAGCCTGAGCTATTTTTCTTTTTCAGAGCAAAAGAAATTATGCAAGAGATTGCCCAGCACAGCAGCAGGAAGGAAGACAGCACATATCTGAAAGCCATACCACTGAATCAAAAACTTTGTGCTTATTTGTGGTTAGCAAGGGCAGCAAAGACTTCCGAACTGCAGATGGAGATCTTCAGACATCGAGCTGCAAAACTTCTGCAGAACAGCAGCAGCCTGATCTGACTCTGACCCAGAAAGGCTACACCATCTCCCTTAGTCACCATGTCTCCTGAAGGCAAGCCTCAGTGCACAGAGCCAAAGTGACTAATGACATTCTTCGAAACACTCATCAGCATCGCAAGAACATATTTAGTCCTTCTGACAAACTCAGAGCTGAGACGTAGCAGGAAAGAAAAATTATATGAGCAATTCCAGTCTAATAAGAGCACATTAAAAAATTGGTTCAGTGACATTGCCAAGAAATTCAAATGAGATAGGAGGCAAAGGACCTGCCAAGCCTTGCCAGTTCTTCCACTCCAACTCAAGACAATGAGATAACCAGTTTAACAACAGTACAGTAGAGAGCCCAACACATCATACTGGTGTCAATAAAAATTCCTTCTTATTCAAAAACAATAGTTCATGTATAATAGAAGTAAGTGCTCAGATTGCAACTGATCCTTATCAATACTTATCAACATTCTCAGGGCATAATCCCATTCTAGTGAGAAGATAAATTGAGCAGGCCAGAAAGGAGAATTATGCATAAAATGGTCTTGCTCCACAGTTCAGTGTGGTTCTCTTTCCATATGGGTCAGCAACAGGCAGTCTTCTGAATGTCAAGAAGACTGTAGTCCAAAAACTTGAAGTAAAAAACAAAGAAAACCTTGAACCCATAAGCATGTCCAAACAGAAAGAAAAAAGTTCAAATAGGTAACATTGTTACTGTGTAAATGAAACAGTAAAATTAACTTTTTAAACTATATTTGAGCAATTCGTGCAGTTAGAGTTAAAATTGTTTCACAGATCACTAGTATGTCTCACTACCTATGAGACACTGGCTACAATCCTTAATAGTTTAATTAATTTACCTCCCAAAATGCTGGCTAAACATAAAATAAGAGACTGCGACTTCTCTGTGCACAGTTATGAGAAATTTTGAGGTCATATCTAATAATAACCCTTGGTGAATTTCAAAGGTTTCATTATTTCCTCCACTTTTGGTCAGTGGATGTACAAAATGAAGAGCATAACTGCCCATTGTAAACAAGCACTGCTGCACCCACTTACTGATAAAACAAACTTATTCTCAGCTTTCCCAGTTGCATAAAGAGGCAACATTTTGAGATTTGAAAGAGAAAACAGCAGTAAGACATAAATAAACTAGCACCACTGCCAGGCAAACTACCAGTTAAGAATTATAGATAGTAGAAGAACACCAAAAACAACAGATCAACTTATTTCTGGGGACAGGACTACAGAGTGGGGAAGTTTTCACTCTGAAAGTAGTTCAGTTCATATTGAAACTTGGAAAATGGGTCTGGAAAGCATTTCAAAAGATCCAATTCCTCCTGAGGTCAGCTCCAGCACACGTTTACAACTGGTATTTCTCAAAGCTGTTTTTAATACCACCCCAAAGTAAACTCTTTCCAGAGGTATTTTTTTCCCTCAGGAGATGAAACCAGGAAATGACATTCCTAAATCTGTCTAAATCAAAGAGAAGCCATCACTTCATGCATATTAGACAAAAAAGGGAACAAGCTATTCCTTGGTTGTTTTAAAATTCTTTTATCCTACTTACTACTAATGCCATTTACATTACTGAAGTCTCAGTTGCTTCTACGTAATAGTTCAAACTCAAACATCACCAAGCTGTCTGCCTATGCAAAGCGTATAGATATCTTTAAAAGTAGTAATAAAATAGGAATTTGGCATTTTAAAACCAGAAGTTATTGTCTGTGTGCCAATGTAAAATTAGTTTGAAGAGTATTAGAAGAAACACAGATCTCAGTCTTTTAAACCCACATTTAAAACATAAAAGAATTATAGCTTTCTATTTAGTATTTGATAATCATGACAGATCAAAACACTAGACATCTCTCCTTGTAAAAGATGACCACTTATACTTGTCACAGAACATACAGCTCATGCCTGACAGATACATGTCCGGTTTGCATCATACTTAATGACACCGCTCTGTCAAGCACTCCTCTATTACATCAGCATTCTGTATTACACACCAGGTTCATGCCCATACTCGTGACACAGAAGCATGAGGTAATTGCAGTGCTTATGCACAGGATACAGGTGTGCAACAGACAAGTCACGTGCACCCGTGCTAGAACAGCTCAGCACTTTAGCAGCAAGCAGTAGACGCTCCAGTGCCCGAACTGTAAATGGTGATGTTGATAAGTGTTATAAGACAGGCTCCTTGCCAGCTGCTAAAGAGATCCCACAAACCCATTAAAAGTAGTGCAAGAGGACTAATGCAGTCTGCAAGAAATCAGACAAAATTCTTAAGCGTCTATTTTAAAGTGGATTTGAAAACTGTAATTTACACTGAAGTTGTCATTTTCATTTAACTAGAAGCCCACAGTCAGAGCCATCAAGCCGTCAAAAGATGTTGAGCAGAGGCATGGTCAGAGCATATTCATAAACAGAGGTTAGGTGAAGCATTAAATGAATCTGGTCACTTTCCAGTGATAGCTGAAATCACACTAAAAGCTAAGATTCCAACTCCTATTAGATTTTTCCTTACGGTTATTAAATTCTTCAAACACAAATTATATGCATTCCTTCAGTTACAAAGTCTCTGCTCTGCCCTTCCTTCTTTTCCAAAATTACCTTTAGACTGAACAGAATTTCTGGGACGATGAAACATGCTTGCTAAGCATTGCCAAAAGAGAAGCAGTCATGTAACACTCCACGTAACTGCCTTTCAGGTTCTTATGAATGACTGAATATGTGAATTAGTTACCTTGAAGAACAGCAAAGGAAATTAATTAAAAAGCATCGTTAAATCATATGAAAAAGCAAGATGTCAGTTACTATCTTCTAGCACAATCAAACAAATCAAAAAGGTTACCTATGAGCAGAGAACACAGCTTTCTCTTTAAGCCAAAGAAGCAAAAACTATTAGGAACTTCACTGACAAACAGTAACATTTTAGGCTAACAAGTGGTGTGATACTAGAAAGAGTGCTCTGAAAGAAAAAAAAAAAAAAAAAAGAAAAATGGAAAGGTCAGTCTTAACATAATTAGTGGCCATTCTGTTCCAAATAAAAAAAACAACTGGAAACTGAAAACATACTGAAATAAAACATTAGATTTGGAAGTTCACCTTCATAATTCTTATCTTTCTGCTGTCCCACTTAATTTTCCCTCTTCCCATTTTTCTTCTGAGACAGCATTTCCACATACGATGACAGAGGGTTATACAGTTTGTCTCCAGTATACTCACTCACATTATTAAACCAATAAGAAAAAAAAGGGAAAAAATTAAAAAGAAAACTCGTATGCAAAGGCTGGACTTCCAAGCTCTTCTCACTTGGCCATAGTGATGGTATCCATAGGGGAAGAAGACTCCCTTTCTACTCTTGCTCTATTTCAAAACAGCCTTTCTCCGATTGCCTTCATAAACTTGTTTTGCCAAATTGGAAATATCTAGGAGCATTCCCATGGCCACTGGTGTGAAACAGTAGGCAAATGGACCTTCTTCAGTTACTCTCAAACTAGGATATGGACAACAATGCAGAAGAGAGGATCCTTTCTGTTTCCAGATGATGATGTAAAGTATCTGCAGTACCAATGAAGCCTAGAATTTAGAGTAGCTCATAGAAATAAACTGCATTAAGTAACCAGCACTGGCATTATGCAAGCTTCAGTAAGACATCAATGCTCTTTTAAAATTTCAGCAACCATGAGCTCAAATCACTAAAAAGCATTGATGCTTACTGACTTGTAGATTAAAAAACCTGCCTGCAATGAAGCATTCAGTTGTCTTAAGACATTCCATTTTTAGAGAACTATTTCCTGGCAGTCCCACTGTTGCACACATTAACAGAAGATCTCAGAAATCCTTTTCTGTGAGAGGAACCACCACCTCCACCTCAGGGGAAAAGAAAAATAATCATGCAACTAACATTATCAATATAGTCAATTATTTCTAGTGTCTGCCAGGAACTTTCTGTTCCTTAGAAGTTACTGAAATTTTCTTTTTATTATGTGGCTTAAGAAAAAAGTTTGTCTCCATACTAAATCCTCAACAATATCCTTTATCTATTAACATTATTATGATAATCTAGATACAATGGAATTACTGGGTTTTGTTTTTTTTTTACCACAGTTATTCAGTCTGCTCAACCACTCTCTACTCCAATTCATTTGAGCTGTAACTCCTGCCCTCTGCTTACTGTTTTGATACATTACTTACTTCAATCCATACCAGCCTGCATTTATTGACTTTTTGGGTGTACACCCTGAAAGAGAAGAGTAACAGAGAAGTGACCAACTGGCACTTCTTACATAACTTCAGTTCCCCAAAAATGCTTACACTAACCAGATCTTTGAGCCTATTTCTTGCAATTCAAATATATTAGTAGACTGCATTTTTTAACAACTCAAACAAGAACCATAACTTCATTTTGTTTGAAGAACAGTGTTTTGCTGAGAAAGCAATTTAGGACAGTTTTACAGTTTTAATAAAATGCCTTCATTGCTATTACTCAATACACTTTCAATGAGAACAGTAATTATCTTATTTTCCTTACCTTTATTTAAGGAGAGGAGGCAGGGGGAAACCTACAATACTGCAATCACATATGATTGAGTTTGGCAGTACAACCCCAGTATAACTTCAAAATATGAATGAAGGGGGTGTAGGTAAAAGGGAGAACAAAAGCCCCATGTGAAACAAACACCCAAAACCTCCTCAACTTACCTTAGTTTCGCAAACAAGTGGTTCTACCTGCCATCCATCCTTGGAGGCATCAACGGCCAGGTTGGATGGGGCCCTGGGCAGCCTAACGTAGTGGTTGGCAACCCTGTCCACAGAAGGAGGGTTGGAACCAGATGATCTTTAAGGTCCTTTCCAACCCAAGCAATTCCATGATTCTATGATTCTCTTTAGGGGCTTTTCAATCAACACTGAATGGTTTACTTGAAATCAACAGGTTGTTCTGGCTACTAGTGCTGTTCTCAGTGATGATGAAGTCAGGTGAATATCATCATCTCTTCATACTCATACTTGTCAACACCCCAAACAGATTAGGAGTAGACTTCAGCCCCACTCCCTGACCATACCAGCTGATTACAGGATTTTTTCATACAATGCTCTCAAACATAGTCAGTGTGGACTCTGAAGCTCTCAGACAAAGGTTGCCTGATTCTCTCCTCCCTTGTACTGCAAAGATGGTGCTAGCTATGTTGTACATACAGAGAGAAAGAACAAGGTCCTTCAAACACCACCAGGTTTTCGCTGCCTTTTGCTAGGAGGACTCACCCTTCTCAGGACTTTATTTCCCAGTAGTCAAGAAGCCAGCTTGTACAGCTGTGTTCGCACTGAGGAGACATGCTTTCAGTGAACCAGCACATTTGGCGCCTTATAAATTTACTCTGACATCTGTGAGCCTTCCTAAAATAAAGGACAAATGTTTGCTGAGCATTCAAATGTATACAGTATTCCTTCTAGCTTTTGCAAACGTTAACTGCTTCAAGGTGCGTGACACCCAGTAAGCCCAAGGTACAAACATCCGAGGAAGGCATACAGGGAAACTCAAACTGCTACTCACCGTGTAATTGCCACAAGTTCCTGCTCTTCTACTCTAAAAGGAGGTAGCCTTGTTAAATAAACTATGTAAATCGGATTCAGATCAAACCCAAATGTTTGCTGTCCCTTAGTTGTCTTTGCTGCTACACAATAGAATTATTTACTGCTCTGATGCCTTTTCACAACTGCAATAAGAACAATTCAGACCTAGTATTTTCTTGCACGCAGTTCTAGAGCTGTCTTCAGCAGAAACACAATTCTCTCCTCTGTTCATTTCTGAAAGAAAAATGGCTTAACTCAGGGTTTTTAAGCCCTGTTACAATACTGGGGGAGGGGCAGAAAGCTGTCAGAATGTACGCTGAAGTCAAAATGAACATAATTTTAGAACAGATTTTCATCAACTAGAAATCTGTCCTTGAATTGTTACAATCTTATTCAGATTACTGTTATTAATACTTTTGTGATCAGCACTCTTCACTGCAATGTGTATGGCATCCTATACCTTGTTAAACATTAAGGTTTTGTACACTTTTGCTGGTAGCTTAACACTCTTTTCTTTTTTTAAAATCTTCTCATTTTAATATTAAACTTCCACACTAATCATGCTATAACCTGAGTAGGTATCCTGCTGCAACTACAGTCTTTTAACCACTTGTACCCAAGTGAAATTTGGTGAAGGGAGGGAACAGCATGTGTGATCTCATTCAGGTGTTCCTGCTCCAGCAGGGGGATTGGACTAGATGATCTTTCGAGGTTCCTTCCAATCCCTGACATTCTGTGATTCTGTGAACAGTAGATAAAAGAAATGCAATCCAAGTACATGATGCTAGGATAAGGAGAAGGACAACTGAGAAGGAGGAAAGAAGAGAAAGAAAGTCCTATTATTTTTTTTAAGAAGATAAACCTGCAACAGGGACAGGACAGGCTTACAAGAGAGATGAAGAAAACTCCCAAGTGTCATACATTCAACAGATAGCTAGGATTCCATCTTATACACAAGTAACTTTAAAGTTAATGATGTTCTGTGCTCATTATGTTTAACAACTGGAGAAATCCCCAAGAGAGATCTTCAGGACAGGTAGTTAAATCCTCACGGATAATTCATTATATTTAACAGCTCTTCCAGTAGTTCTCCCATTGTGCAAGGAGGATTCAGCCATGCATTTTACCACAGATGTTATCACTAATATAATACGTTAAACACTGTGTAAACAAAAGACAAAAGCAAAAGAAATGCAACCAAACAAAAAATTTTTCATACTCCACAAAGATAATAAGGCAGACCCATTAAATTTCGCTCATGTTTTCTTTGAACATATTTTTATTCTTACTTTGGTAAGGATCAGTTATTACGTTACCATCACAGGTCTAACTTTCTAAGAATTGAATATGGCAAGTTTTAGTCTTTAAAACAGACCACCTGGCTTAAACAGTCTTCATTAACACCTCAGGTCAAAGCGGGACACACATTCCTCACTATAGTTTCACAACTGCTTCCTGAGGGAAAACAAAAACAAACCCAAACAAAACACCAAACAAACAAAAAACCCCAACCCAGTCCCAGGAACTCAAAGGTCTAAATTCAAGCCTTGGCAGCTATGAGAAAGATTAAAATGTTTTTTAAATCAAACATTTATGTGCAATACAGATGTACAGTATGTATTGGAAGAGCGATGCTGAGACAAAATATAAACTAAGAGACTATATCCAGTATAACAGGTACAGTGAGGTCACTGATGAATGACAACACATACAGATAGGCAAAGAAGTTTCAAAAAAGAGAATCATTAAGCATCATCCTTAAAAGGGTCTGATGACACAGTGGGTACGTGCATATATTTACGTATGCATTCCTCTGGTCACAATGCTCTATGGTAGCTGAACCTAGCTTTCCACAAGTTCAGATATTTTCATCAAGATTCCAACAGCACCAAATGCTTTTTAAAAAGTGGAATACTATCAGGGTTGCAATACTTAAAAATCTTTCTTTTTCCTGTCTATGTTAGAAAGGTTTCAAAGAATAAAAACAAGAGTTGACTAAAATGAAAAACAAACAAACAAAAAACACCAGAAACCCCACCCATTTCTCTATTTGCATAAAGAAAGAAACAAGCATTTTATTTGCAAAGCATACATGTCTTAAGGGCTACAGGATCTACTACTATTTGAGAATCTTCTAACTGTCCAAGAAAATTTCATACAGGAAGTATTGCAAGAACAGACAGGAAACCTAGAAACATCAGCATCTCATAATGCAAGAGCCACGAGTGTAGTCATACAGCGTGATACAAATATTGTTCTCAGAACTTCTTAAAAGGCTTTCATTTCATTTTTACAAGGACACCAATTTGTTGAAAGATACATCATTAAGAGAGCTGCTTCTAAATCCACAAGAGAGATTTTGAGATTGAGGAGGACAGAGTTAAGTGCATTCTGTGCTTTTAGCTACTATGCCTAGTGATGTTTCATTCTTTCTTTAAAGAGCAATCTTTTGTACGGCCATCTGCACAGCGAGTGAAGAAAGCGAGAGATGTTTTTCAAATAAGGATGATCTCAGAAAAGTATGGGCATAGCCCTAATAGCCAGATGCATACTTTGAATTCTTTGCAATTCATTATTTTTAGTTGCTCACTCAGCTTGACAATTCTAGCATCATTTATATACTTGAGAGACTATTTGCTTACTGTAAGAAAGGGCAATTTCATAGGAACATGAAAGAGAACTGAAAGATTTCCATCTGGAATCAATCAAGGATCTACTCGTAACAAACCTTCCAAAAATCTTCCATTAAACACTTTTTGCCTCAGCTGTCCATTCAGTACAATGGGGGGGGTGGGGGGGAGAGTATTCTATCAACACAGCAGATCAATCAATAAATCATCTACCAGGATTTCTATTATCAATCCAAAACATAATAGTGCTCAGAACACTTCCATTCTAACGTCTTCTGTGCACTGGTAATAAAATTAGCTCTGCAAACACACTATTTGTTTTATTCAGCTTCATACTCTATATAAGAGAAGATTTTTACAGTTATTTGAAGACAATTCCCATGTGATTTAAATCCCACTTCTCAAAATAATATCAAACAAAAAACTGCACATTATGGATATGCAAGGATACAAGTTTGTCTCTTAAAAAGCTGAGATCTCAGATGTAGATAAATGCCAAACTGATTTACAAATTATGTATACTGAAGTTAACACCTAACACGTAATTTTAAAGAAACGTAACAAAAAATTCAGAAGTGTGATAGAGATATGACGAGTATCTAAAGCGCTCAGATGCTTTAGAACAAGGGAAAAACACCACCCAAAAGAGACAGCCCCATCAATGTCCTGTATCTTGTTATACAGATAATCCTGCACTGAAATCAATTGCTCCTTTCAATGAAAGATTAAAAGATAACAAATCTATTTCTCTTGTCCTTTGAATGTACACTACTCCAATTCCAAGCTTTAGTAGATACAGAATACTCTGTACAGTATTAAAATATATATTAGACTTGCCAGCAGCCTACTGGGAGGCAACCAACCACCTACCACCTCAAATTCGTCTTTTTTCTTATTTTAGTGACCATTCATTCCTGTTTTCTCCTTTCAGCACTGGCACAGCTTCTTTTGCTCCACCACAGCACAAAGAGCACTTAGTTACTTACCTAATTAACTCCAGTGTCCTCCCTCCATTCAACCCCTTATTCTATCCACACTTTTTCCAGCTTTTTGTTTTAGGATTTACTGGAACAAGTTATCCAGTTCTGCTAATTTAAGTGTTTATTCCTAACAGCTATTATTTACTCAATGTGGGAAGTATTTCACATCCTTCTGTGACACAGCTGGAATGACCCAGAACACACCACAGTGGCATTTACAGAACCTTATATCCCTTATCATCAATAACTTCATTGTTTCTTTTAAAGTATGAAACTTTAGAGAAGATAGAAAAAACTTTGTGAAAGTGGAGAAAAACAGAAAGTTGAGAGAAATGGAAGCTAGAAGAGAGATGTCACATCTTACTTTCCTCAAAAGATATTTTGCTTTCAAGATAAGCTCAGAAAGTCTGATTATTTAGATTAGGAAACAAGAAAATGCGGAAAGGGGAGAACTACCCTGTTAATGGAAAAAATAAATCAACCTCCAGTCAACATTTTTTTGTCCAAAGATACAGAAGTTAAATGTTTAAGGTGAGGCACTACAGGGAAATACATACCTACTAGGTCCCTTAAGAAGTCCCATTGGACTGCTAAATGAGGTTTGAAAGAGCAGCCTGGTTATTAGACCCATACAAAGGACAAGATGATAAATGATGAAAGAACAGACAAAATTATAAAGGCAGAAAATATAAAGAGGAATATCAGACAGAGTAACACACAGCTGATACTAGGTCATGGCAGTAACCCTTATCCAAGCAGAACAGCTGAACCAGTGCTACTGGTTCATTAGTCAGATAAACACCTCTAACAGCTTCCACACAGCCTGCACCTCTCCATGTTTCAGTGATGTTGAAGTCTCACTTCCTCTTGTCTCAGACATGTTTATAGGGGGATTGCTGCACTTTCCATAAGTCCTGTAACATCTCTTGGCCATTTTCGGAAGAGTTTACTGAGAATAGCTCATTACAATACATTATATCACAGTTTAGGTTCTACTTTTCTGATCCCTACTACCCCTGCCCCAGGTAGTGCACTGAATGAAATAAAAAGGAAATTCTTCTTACTGCCAGCAAAATTATGTATTTACCTCCTGCCTTCAGAAGGATGAGGCCATAACAGACATGAATTATGAGCCATAATAGATATGAATTGTCACCCCTATCTACACGACTCTTTCGGAAGGGGCAGGAGGAACGCTGGAATAATAATGCCAAAATGAATATAAGCACTTGTGTGGGCACATCTTGAAGCTCAGACGCTCAGACAAGCTGAATAAAGCACATAAAGCCACATAGTGGAGGGAATATACAGCAAACGAACCCTGGATTTACTGCTTTGTCACCAGCAGGAAGTGAGCAAATGCACGCATGTAACTCTGGTTACCAAACCAGGTCCTTACAAAACATCCAGACACTATACCTTCACATGGGTGGCTTTTCTTGCTCTTGAATTTTCTGTGAAATTTCATTTCCTTCTGGTGCAAAGACGGGGTACATGCACAACCAACATCTAACTACAGAGCAGGTCACAACAGATGCACAAAGGAAGAGGCAGAAAATGTAATAGTCCCTATACATCATCGCCTATTTCACTCTATAAGCTTAAGTAACTGGTTTGTTATAAACTGGGAAAGGGAAGAAATCTGTGTTATCAACTAGGCAAGATTCTCCATGGCATAAATCCACAAACTGAAATACCAAGGGACTTCAAATGTCCAGAGTTGATTTCAAGTCTTTTATCGGATTGCTTACAAGATAAAAATAAAGTCAGATACACCATAAAAATGGAAATAGAAAGATGGATTATTATGACAGCTTTACCACTGAACTATAACATGACCTTAAATAACTCACTTAAGGTTATTTACTTCAGCAGCAAATGAGGGTTCACCACACCCAGCTCACAGACGGATGCGACAGCTCAGCATCTGGCAAGCGCCTGTGGGAGCTCAGGTGCTGCTGGACACCAGGTGGGTGCTACAGGGTTGCACCACCCGATCACTTCTCTAAGAGGGGCTGTAAGGAAGCCTCCCTTACCATTCAGAGTGGTACCTGGGTTATTGGCAAAGACAACCCATTCCTGCACTTTGCCCAGTAACTAAATGGAATACAAAGAACAATTGAATTAATTAATTTTGAATGAATAACAAGACTACTTTCACACACAAAAGCTAGTCAATATTTAAAGTTACTCCAAGGTTTCAGATAAATAATTTGAAGTCATCAGCTATTACTGTTAGAAGCAAGCACCTAATCACAAGCTATTTCAGCATCGTGCAATACTTCACAAGCTTCCACAGGGGACAAACTCAAAATAAACTATTGTCTGATACCACTGGAGAATTCCCAGTTTTATTTACCTAAACATCTAGAAAATTGAGTCAGCTCCCTAATAAACTAGTGGTAGGGAAGAGAAAGCAGAATTGCAAATATGTTCTTATCACCCCCCTAATAGCAATGCAGAAGCACTGTCATTGCACTCTAAGGACAACAGGATCAAGCCTTACCTCAGCCCAGACCTCCACACTCTCAGGCTTAAGCAGTCATTTCTATAAGAAGAATTAATTAGATTTACACACAAGTAATTAGAAGTAGGACTGGACCCACGGGCATCTGGAACCTTGGCAAAGGAGTTTACAAGGCCCATCATAAGCACTTACTCTCTCACTCCAAAATACTACTGTCTCTTTCAAAAGAATAACCACCACAAAAAGGCAGTTTTATTTTAAATGACACGACTAAGTCCAATATGTATGTGTGCGTACACATATTATATATAAAATACATATGTGCATACAGACACCTTTTTTTCTTTTATGGAAAAAAGTAAATAGAATCAAGACATTTCCTACGTGACAGAGGTTATCTTCTAAGTTTTCTTTTTAGGAGGTTATGATGCATGATTTTTAAAGAAAAAAAAAGCTACCAGAGTCTAAAATATTTTAATGACATACTTCTTGTCCTCCAAACTGAAACACTGTCTAGCAACTGAACAGACCCTGAATCTAGTTGTCTTTTATGCAATTCTTCTGAGGAGCTGAAGGTGCCCTATACATAGCTCACATCTACTAGATTCCTTAATCAAAGTAAATGCACTTTAGTTTCTTACTCCTTTAAGGGCTGGCATATTAAACTTCTGTCAGATAGGGCTTTGAGTTAAAATATTGTATCAGACACACACGTTTTACTTTTATTTTAAGATGTTAAATGTCATATTTGAGATCCTATCAAGGCATTAAAAATAAGTTACAGGTCCCAACTTCAGCCCAAGAAACTTCACAGATCAATGCTCTTACCTTCGTAAAGCTTTCTCAAGTGACATCCCCACACCACTGACCGCCTGGGCAGGAGACAAGAACCACCCACAGCTCAGTTTTACCTTGGCAAGTTGGGGCATGCAGGGACAGTAGTGTGTCAAGATGTGTAAATGGGATGTAACCCAACAGACGTAGCTGGTACAGTCACAAAATCGTGTTGCCTTATTCCCAAGTCACATAAAACTATTTCTGTTCGTGCTTTCTAATACTGCTTGCTGAAGTAATGCCATTACTATTTTGTGAAACACTACAGTGCTTCGATTCACGCCCTCAGGGCTTCAAACTCCTTCCACTGACTAGACAGGAAGCGTGGACACCTCAGGTCAGGGGACAATCAGGCACCTGGAGTGGACAGTGCCAAGTCACAAGAGTCAATGCAAGGTCTGACATAACCGACTACTTTTAAACACAAACTGAAGCACAGATGCAATTTCTGTCCAACTACAGCTTAATTAACAGCTTTGTAAGATACAACCAGCAACCGTAAAAAATCCTTAGTCTTAGATTTGGGTATTTCATGAATAGATTATATACTGTAACTAAAGTCTTAGCATCTGAGAAACATGTCACCTAGGCCTGTAGCTACATATTAAAGGAAGGTCTGAAAGCTACCCAAGTACATAGGAGATAGAAAAGTAAAGCAACTCCATGGGATAAAGCATCCCTAGCTGCTCCATTCAAGTCCCAGTGAAGTCAGCTATAGCCTTTTCTTTAATTTCCATTAGAATTAAAGTAAGTCAGAATCTTCAAAAAACACTCTTCAATCATGAATGTCTGTATGCATGTTTCAGGCCCTGGTAAATTGAAAGTGATGTGAACCTCAGTCAGCTAACATAACATAGTCAAACTAGTTTGTCATGCAGAAAAATTACTGAAGACATGTAAATATTCAGTCTTGATTGCATTCTTCAAATACAGAACTTACTATACTACTAGCAATGCAGAAAGTATCCAGCACTTCATATGCTGGTGAATCATTCTTCACTCCTCTGACAGTCACTGCTGAACAGCGGCAAATGTACACAGGCTACAGTAAAACTGATGCTTTCAAAGTTTAAATTAACTACTCACACATGAATTCAATTCTCTTAAGTTGCAATTTTATTAAAACCAGTCAAGAATAATCCTTCCCCAAATAATGTCAAGAAAGTGTGCTTATATTGAAATTGAATTCCATACTGATCAAGACAAAAATAAATATTTTGGGCACAATTTGGAATTTTTCAGATCTAGTAACTAAGAACTCCATTCCTTCTGCTTAGAAACAGATTCATCCTTCCACCATTTCTAATACAGTATGGTTTGTTAATGCAGCCTGCTAACAACAGGAAAGCAAAGCACTAAGAAGCGACAGAGAAACAGGAGGGAAGTAACATCAACACTTCTGAAAGATGCCTATGGAATACTGAAAGGTCCCAACTTAAAACAGCTCAGAAAAAACTTAAGTTGGGAAAATTGCAGGTCTACAAAATAAGAACTTCATTCCACCTGTGAATGCCTTCCTGACCTCACTCAGGCATCTGCTTACAAAACAAAGGGAAAAGAACAAAACAAAACTTAAGTTAGACTTTCCGTCTTAACTAGTGAACATCGGAATTTACAAGCAACAATTTCCTTTCCTCATCTTCTAAAACAAACAAACAAAAATATAATCCTAACATAGTTTTTCTTCTAGCAAGACAGGTACAATAGATTCAGAAAAAAAAAAAAGGAACCTTATCTGTTCTGTGACTCTGATCTTCTGGTTTTTTGTATTTTTTATTCAGATTGCTTTCTTTGTGCAATCACTTCTGTATACACGTAGAACTTAAAACGACAAGATTAAGTTGTGAACTCTGAGTTTCAACACCTGCCTCTAAACCTGTCTTTAAGAAATTGAGGGCAACTGAATGTAAATTCTTCTGTTGGTCTTTCCCAGTGGAAAGATGTATAGTTAGTGACATCAGACACTTTTTTGGTCTCTCTGCACCTCATAACTTGCATTCAGTGAAGGAAAGTGGCAAAGGTCACAGGTACAGAATCCACTTGTAGTACCTGCCTATCAACGAGGAACTGATGGCCACCAGGAAGCCAGTAAGAAGTTCTTTTGCATTTCCAGGCACAAGTGGGGCACATCTCCTCTGAGCATCCATCCCTTCTCCAGTGCATGCTGCCCGAAAGGCTAATGACCCAACACCAAGTCCTACAGAAAAGCAAAGTGTATTCTGTTAGAGGATAGAGCTGTTTATTAACCTACAGTGGACAAATTCTCACTCCACAAAACTAATTGAAGTGCTTATTTAAAAGTCACAGAGGTGCTAACAGACTAGTCACTAACCTCTGAGCATATCAGAACGTTTGGGTCCTTTTTATTACAGTGTCAGGAACCTGCCACACAAGCTCAAGAATGAGCTAGCAGGAGCTCCTAACAGAGTAACACCAATCTGTCAATAATTCATCATATTATCTCTTTCTATATATGACTAACAACAATGACCTGAGCTTTGTGTCTCTTTAAATGAAGACAGAAAGTCGATACGCTCAGCTAATGACCCACAAAGGCAAACAATTCAAGAGGAAGCTTGTGAACATCCTAGAGCTTCTATTAATTACCAAGAGGGAGTTTCCAAGTGTGGACTGCATATGGCCAAGTGCTTGTTCTTCTCCTCCTCCAAAATACACCAGCAAATGGAAAGGTAGAAATGGAATTGAAACACTTCCCAATTTTGCACTTCAACAATCCTCTGAAAAACTGTAAACAAAGTTAGGGAATTACAGTTTTGGTTCTGTGAGCAAGCAATTGCAAGATAAAAGAGAGTGTTTTCTAAAACAGCCTGCATGCATAGCACAGAATTGCCTCTAAAAAGGAGACCTAAAACCAAAGTGCATAAATAAAAAACTTGTTGGCCAGCACAGTTACCAAGAAGAAATTTTAAGAATTTAAGATCTTTTCTGCAGATGAATTGCAGTCAAGCACCAAATTTTCTAAAAGTTACATTGCCAATTTTACTTTATGGTGATGTTTCAAGCAAAAGGAATTGTTACCACAAAAGTACCATTTTATTTATGATTTACCCAGGTTTATTTTGGTTCCATTTAACTGGAGTAGGAGTATGTTAATTTCTTGTACTGAAATCTAATTCAAAACAAGTTTATTACTTATTACTGATAAAGGTTTAACTAAAGTGGTTTATGCAGAGACAAGACAAACTGAATCTACCCAGAAACCTGTTTTGCAAAGTCCCTCCATCCCAAGTGTTTCATCTAGATATGTAATTTGGGGTTTTCTCCTATTATTAACAGATCTGTCTGTAATTACACAACCTGAGTTTTATGCTACCTGGAAACTTCACAGATCTAAAAATTACATGCAGTCTTTAAGAAAAGTAAATGAATGGAAAGTGTCTGGTATTTGCCACAAAAGATAGTCAAGGGAGAAGAGAGGGACGAGACTCTTGGAGCTCACACTCATGTCTACAGCAAGACTAGAACCTAGTTCAAAGGGCAAGAAAGAGTAAGTTTAGCTTTCAGTGCTGGACTTTAATCCTAACACCTCATGACAGTAAAACTTTTACTAACTTGTGTTCATAACTATCGGTAAGAATTCTGCACAGCTGAGCAATCTTAAACACTCATAATGCTCCTCTTTTATTAAGGAAATAAAAGTGTTACAGATCAGAAACATCTAGATTTTTTCCCTTGGGGCTACTGTCATTGCATTACCACTAACTGGGATCTATGCACAAACGTCAGAAGCTCACAACTTAAACACACACACATATATAAACCTAGGTCTTCCAAGCATCAGAAATCCAGTGTAAGTGCTATCTTGTAAAGAGCACAGCCCACCTTTCCAGGATCATTACGACCCAAACTGCTCCCAGACCCGCAGTACTCCCACACAGCCAGCAATCCTTTCCCAACACTACCTAGCAAAGAAAAACTATGAAAGAGAAAGTAGGAACACAGAATACTCTTGAGCTAACCTACAACCCTGCAGTCTCACTTGCAAAGCAATTAGTATCTTTTATATTTATGACAAAAAAGCCCCACAGCATCACCCGTGCCAAAGACCTCAGGTGCAGAGGATGCCTGCCTAAGCTTAAGATGGAAAAATCCCATCTTTATGTTCACCTATGAGCTCTAGAGTGTCACAGTGAACAGCACATACCAAAAGTCAACTGGGCCTCCAGCAAATGCATACTGGAGAAAGAAAATGGACCATTAGAAAAAGATTTTTCAGGATTGAATGAGGGTACTGGCATTTTGGAAAGAGTGGAATACAATGATTTTGTAAAATGGTCTGGTCTTTTTCCCCCCCTCAATTACCTCATGAGTACATTTCATGAGTTTATTTTCTGCTATATATAGCCTCAGAAATGCACTTGCTTCCTGAGAAACCATCATTCATGTCTGTGATAGCAGCTTACTCAGAGGAGGTGGGGCGAGGGGGGGAAAAGGGCAGGAAGAGGCAATGTCCTTCCCCCCCAACTCCCTAAAAACCAGAATTACCCCCTTCACGTCACAATCTAAATGTTCAGTGACATCATTTAAGCAGCAAAACCAACAGTCCCTTCTCTTTGTTACATACTTCTTATTTTGAATTGTTATTACTATTTTGCTCTCCTTTTCTCCAACTTTAGTTATTATATATCTTCCCTATTAAAGATGTGTATAACCAAGGAATGCCACACAAGAAGCAGCCAGAAAAAAATCAGGTGAAGTTTATTAGCACTGATGAGATACCACAATTACCTTAGTTAATGTGTCCTGACTCAGAACAGCAAAAAATATTCAAACCAAAAGCCCAAATTTAAACATGCTTCCATAAAGTTAACAAAGCACTGCCTGCTGCAGTCATATGCAAAAGTGTATTAATGAATACACTGGCATATCTGGCTACAATACAAATTAATACCAAGGCTTTTTAGTTCATCCATTTTCCAAATCCCCAACATCACTAGAGACTGCCAATCAAGGACTAAGCAAATTAACTGTTCTCTTGAAGGACTCGGTTTGTCTCTGTACACACATTACCTATAGCATTCCTGTTTGGTTAAAAATAGGAGGAATCAATTTCTCTTACCACCACATTACCCAAACACAGGCTTCCAAAACTGTGATTAAAACACTTTTGTACAAGCTTGGCAATGTTAACTTACCAGTTGTAGACTGGAAAGAAACATTAAGTTACAAAGGAAGAAACAGACAGAAAGAACAAATGCACTATTATTCAGACAGCATACCTCCCCCCAAAACAGACCAAGAGCTACTATTTTCCAGCATTTCACAAAATTTTATTCATAATAAAACAGATACCATCTTATCCCAGTTTTAAAAACTTCTTTTTTTTTTTAAAGTCTTTTTATGCTCTCTAAAATGTATGTTTTAATCTACTAACAACAGTACAAACACAAGAAGCATCTATTATAAAATAAATAAATAAGGTGAATAAATTCACCTTATTTAAGAAATGAACTTTCAGTATAAATAGCCTGAAGTAGTGTAATGAGAAAATATTCAACTAGGAGAGGGAAAAAAAACCAAAACAACCCTTTCATACTGAGGATTTTATAAATAATTTGTATTATCCTCAGTGTCTAAAAATCCCAGATGCACACAAGATTGAAGTGATCTGAATGCACACCTGGAAGAAAAAAACAAAAATATTTCTCTTTGGTTCTTCTATAGCACGTGTTATTGTGTTATCATCACACTTTCCTAAACCTAGGTGTTCAGAGCCAGACTATGTCTAGAGGGACTCTCTGAAAGTTCAAGATAAATGAAATGGAGATTGAGAAATCAACGTGTGCAAGTTAACAGCAACCTCAGTGGCCACAGTAAACACTTACTCAAGGCTAAAGCACTCCTTCCTTTGCATAGCACAACTCTTCATAAACTTTTTCCACCTGGAAATTCCTTCACCTGGAGAAGCTATCACAAAATGGTGATTGGGCTAACTTCCAAAATAGTGTTTTCATTCCACTCCAAAAACGTCACAGTATTTTTATTTTCATTGAGTTACCATAGTGCATCTTTAAAGGTGCCATCCAAGTTGTAAGACTTCTTAAAAGAAATAAAGAAGATGCACAAGGGAAATTAGTGTGGCACAACTACACCATAACTGCATTCCCCCAGGCAGAAAGGCCCTAAGACATTTCACTGAAAGAGACCTTTTCCAAGTAATTTCTCAAGCAGACTACCACCAACCCCATGGGGATCACTCTTCCTAGGGGCAAGAAACCGTAAAATTGTATTTCACAGAGAATGAGGGAAAAACTCCCAACTCAGCATCACAATTATTCACACTCATGAACTATCACAAGTCTTTCTTTTGTGTTCATTACTGAAAAACACCACACTTAGAGTTTTTAAGGCCTCATTAAAACAGCTAACTACACTTAAAGAATAACTCAGGAGTCAGGTGCTTGGAAACCACAGATGTGGAAAAGAAACAAACCTATGACTTGCTAACTCAGTGCACCACCAGCAAGGTACAGCCTCCCTGCTCTCTGCTTACTCCTCTCTTTTATAGGAGAGGACAGGTCAGAGACCTCCTCTACAGTGAGATGCTGCAGCTTTGGTAAGATGTCATAATCAAAAGAGAATCAAGATACTATATTGTCATCTTCCAGCATTATAGGATGGAAAAGGATAAGGTACCATCTGCCTCAGTAATGTCAAGCACAAAGAGATGCTAGATGATCCCTATCAGATGAGCAACAACTCCTGTAACTCTTTAAGAGCAGTGTCACGGGTCTGTGGAGTCTGTTCAAGCAATGAAACACAGTAACACTAGTTCTGACTCACAAAAGAAAGGAGCCAAGCTGGAGACATCCTAAAAGGCAGCTTATATTTAGAGAAAGATAGAGGGACTTGCAAAGTGATGTAATTCCTAAAACACAAATTCCCCTGTCTGACAGAGGGCAAAATAAAATGAAAAAAGAATAACACATTTCTCTAAATAACGTTAAATATTTCCTTGAACTTCAGACTTCAGCAGCATCAGTGCAACACAAGAGGATAAAGAAGACTGGTGTGTTAAGTTTTAGTTTCCCATTAGCAAAGCTCGTGCAAACCGAAGGCAGGGGAGGCAGCGCTGGCTGTGTCACTGTCAAGGTTACTCCTCAAACACCGTGCTGGAAAGAGACCAGCGGATCCGCTCAGCGTTGCCAGACGGTTTTGTGCTGCTTTTCACCAACCGGAGAATCTCCCCGGGGGAACGACTACAGCCGGGCTCCACCGGCGGCTCCCGGCAGCGCGCAGCCCTTTGAGCCCCTGTCAGAGCGAAGCCTCTTGCTGGGGGTGGCTGCGGGACCGGGACCCACCCGCCGCCCCGGGCCGCTGCGCTCCGCCAGCCCCCGACGGCACGGGGAAAAGAGCTGCGCTGCCAGGCGCACCGATCGCTCCAGCCGCTCGGCGGACGACACCCCACGGCCGCGGCGGCTCCGCGGGCTCCGGCAGCGGCCGCCCCCGCTTCGCCGCGCGGCCCGGGAACAGCCGCCTCCCCTCGGGGGCGAAGACCCGCCCGCCCCGGCCCGACGCCCCCAGGGCGCCCACGGTGCTCCCGGCCGCGGGGTCGAGGCGGGGAACACCGCTGTGGAGTTAATCGTTAACTCGCTGCCGCGCTCTCTCAGAGAGAGAGAGAGAGAGACTCAGAGAGACAGAGCGCTCCAGAGAGCTCCTCCGGCGGCTCCCCGGCAGCCCCAGCGGGGCTTCCCCCGGAGAGATCCTCCACCGCACCCATGGCTCCGCGGCGGGCGGAACATCCCGCGGCGACCGCGACCCGCAGCACGGGGGCCGCCGCCCCCACGCCTACCTTCCCGTCGGCTCGGCTCGGCTCCGCTTCTGGCCGCCGCAGCGCGGGCGATGCGCGGCGTGCTATTCCGTGCTCTTCAGTGCCGTTCCGCGCCCCGCGGCAGCGCCCGCCGCCCTGCCAGCGCCGAGGCGTGAGGGCGGCCCCACGTGCGCCGGCTGCGCCAATCGGGGCCGCCCGCGGGCCGCCCCCCGGCCCCGGCCCCGCCGCCGCTACCGCCACCGTCCCGGGCCGCCCGCGAAGCAGCAGCGGCGGTGGCGGCGGCAGCGGGTGGGGCGCGGTTGGGCGGCCGGGGAGAAGGGGTGGCAGGAAGCTGGTTTGGGAGGCAGGAGGAAATAAGCACGTTGGGACGGGAGTTTGGGATCGCTGGAGGGGAGGGAACAAAGAAACCCCAAACGCTGGAGCGGGCGCTGGGCGGGCGGAGGCGCCCGGCGCCGGGGATAAGAGTTCAGGCGGGCAAACCTGCAACGTTAATTCAGGCAGCGTCCTTTGAGCTCTGCCGTGAGCTGTGCAGCGCTGAATGTGCTGAGGGAAACAGAAACACGTTCGCACCTCGTCGCATAAAGCCCGCGGTGAAGGGGGACGGGTCTGGTTTTCCAAAGGGCTCTGAGAGACCGCGGCGCGGATGGATGGGCGGCTGGGTCACCCAGGTGTGGGAATGGCTGCTGGAGCCCTCTGCTAGCTTCCTGAACGGCACTGCGTCCTGCTACAGCATCGATATAAAGCTTCAAATAAATAATAATAATAATTAAATAATAAATAAAAAATAATAAATAAAGAATAAAACAGAGCTGTCGTAGTGCACACTCAGAGGGTACAACTGGAAACAAATTCTGCTGCTGTACTTTCTGTTTCAGATACCAGTGTGTTTGCTGTGGCCATACTGGGAATGTAATGCTTGAAAACAATAAGCTAGTTAGTAAGAAAATAAACATTCCTAACATGGCAAAATGTCTTTGTACTTGACAATGTTCAGTTTATAACACTGCATTTTTGTATGATTTTTCAACATGAATTGTAGTTAGTACGATTTCCTGTAGTTAATGAAAATATAAGTCAATTGTTTGCTTGGTGCGTGTGTGTTTTGATCCATCATTTAATCTAATGGATCGTTGATGTTACACAGCAGCAATTGTTCAGTACCACCACAGTTTTTCAGTCCATTACACTCAGCTATATTGCTGCACCTTTAGATCTCTCTTAAAAATGCTCTGAAATGCATTCAATGACTCATATTAATTTCAATAAATTTTGCATGGGTGTTGTGGAAACAGGCCAATCTGCTTTTGCTGTAGGCCACAGCCTCCCACAAATGCCTTGCTGCCTCACCATCTTATATATAAAGAAGTTCAGCACCCAGTGGCCTTCAGTTTTCCCTGTATATGAAAAATAATTTTCCAAGAGATTTATCTCTTTTTTTATATGTGAGTCTGGTTGCCAGTAGAGTTCAATGTCTCCAGCATCCATAGACTTCTGTCTGGATGCACAGCCATGAAAAGGAAACAGGGAAGACAGGTCAGAGTTATGAAAGGCAAAGTTGGAAATGCAGTTACTTTTTCATGTAGTAGTAGGGGCAATCAGAATATGACCATTGAGACCTTCAAAGAGTTCATCACTACCTTTTTTTTTAGAAAGATAAACTTGGGAACATCCAGATATGTGATCCATTTTGATTTACTACCTAAACACAAAATCTTTTAAAATGTCATTTTCTAACTTCTCTGCAATGATACAGACTCATAACACTGAAGCTGAGATGGTCATTTAATTGCCTGATTCCAGAAACCAAGAAGAAAAAAATGAATATGCATTTGGTAACACTAAAAATGACACTTTTCAGCTCTTTTATCTTTTATCCCCCTTTTCTTCTTTTAGTTCTAATGTGTTTTGGTGGGGTTTCATCATTTGGCTTTTTTTCTCTTTTTTTTTTCCCCCTGAAGGTTCTCTGCAGGCAATATATTTCAGATAAGAGCAGAACTTGAAATCCAGCTTTTATTTTTGCAGCTGCTCATGCTCAGACCTTTGAAATGTGTCTCATTTTTGCTTCCATCATCTTTTGAACTGATAGTATTTAATTTTGGTAAGTTGATTGGCCTGTCATTTACCATGAGTTGTACTGTTTTTGTAAAATGTCTTCTTCAGTGTCCTTGGGCTTGTCAGGCTGAGTGACATACTTGTGCTCAGCCATTGTTCTCCTCCTACAACTGTATAAATTTATTAGTTAGACAGATTTAGCCCACCAAAACTGTCCAGCAGACTTCAGCCTTCATGCCAAACAGGTCTA
Organism: Caprimulgus europaeus; assembly: GCA_907165065.1. The sequence continues at coordinate 32,512,782 of OU015532.1, read as the reverse complement.
GGCAAGCAAGTGGGTTTACACATGTAAGTAGCCTAAACAACACAAAAAACACTGTCAATCAACCATGTAAAATAAGTTGAGTGCCTAAGGGTTCTGACAAGTAATATCTGGTGGATTTAAATGAATACATTTGAGAGATTAATGCCCACAGCAGTATTCCAGACTCCTTCACAGAGCTTACTGTCTTCATAGTAGAGCAGGGCATGTGTTTGTGTCTCTCCTACCCCAGTTCATAGTCTGTTATCTCAGCATAAACTAACCTCACCTCTAACCTAAACATTTCTTGACACAATCTTTGGCCAGGAGGTAGAGCTTAAACCTGGGAAGCAATACTATCTTATGCCATTTTAACTAATTCTACCAAAGCACATCTCTGAGAGGCATAGTGTTTGCAGGGTTGAGATCCAAGAAGCAAACTCAGAACTTGCCTGTACGTCCTGTAATTTTGTAAAATCAGGAGGGAGGTCCAGATTTAGAAAGGTTCGCTTTCTGTCAGTTTCACCAGAAGAGGGGTGAAATAGAGATATTGGTGGTTAGCAGGGTCTAAGATTTATCATTCAAAAGCAAAACTTAGCCTTTGCTGCAGGAGCACATGGGACTGTGGAAATGGCTTCTGTGCAATATACTTAAAATTATATTTGAGACAATAAACTGCTTCTGAGAAATATGACCTCAGAATTTAGGTTGAAGAAATGTCATGCAGGCCTGGAGAGCAGGAAATCTAACTACCGTAGCTATGCAGTTGTACCACCAAAGTCCCTAGGAATGTCACTGATAAAAAGCTTGATAAAGGACTAATGAGCAGGGTGTTTGCAGTCCATGGCAGCTCTAACTATGCAGGATACCTGAAGTATTATATAGGAAGTAATCTTCAAACATAAGATTGAAAGATACGTAGCATAAACTGAACACATGAGGCTATTAGTGACAAGTGCTGGCATTCATCCTCAGTGCATGGCTAAAGTCATTAAGTCTGCTTTACAGATACAAGACAGAGATTGTAACTTGTAAGAAAGTGCATGATACAATGTACTGAACTATATGGAGAGGGGAGTCGTGTCCTGGACTTTTGTATTTCTCAGGCTGCAGTGGTATGAGAGCCAGAATTGTGCTCTGCTGTCCGCTGCATATGGTTCTTCTCTTGCTGATTGTTCTAGCCCTCAGCTCAGAAAACCCCACATGGTAAATCCAAGCCTGTGGTTAAAAGTAATTGGGTGAGTCAGGGGACTCAGTGGATGGCAGGGGCAGGCTCTAGAGCAGCGGGTGTTCCTGTTACCTAGTGGGAAGGCAGCCAGCCTACAAGAGTCAAGAGGTGGGGTCTGTGGAGAGATGACAGCAGGAGGGGTAGAACATTGGGCAACATAGGTAAAAGTAGAAACTAGTCATCTGTGGTGAACCGGATGTATTCTGCAGAACTACAGCATATCCCCTTACCTGAAGGACTGTAACTCTGTTTTTCTTTTAGCTTCAGAATGAAGCTTCTTGTAACAGAAATAGTGTGTCCAGCAGGACTGGGGAAGTAATCTCCCTGTACCCAGCACTGGTGATGCTGCACCTCGAATACTGTGTTGTTTTGGGCCCCTCGCTACAAGAAAGACATTCAGGTGCTGGAGCATGTCCAAAGAAGGGCAATGAGGCTGCTGAAGGGTCTGGAGCACAAACCTTATGAGGAGCAGCTGGAGGAACTAGGGTTGTTTAATCTAGAGAAGAAAAGGCTGAGGGGAGACCTTAACGCTCTCTACAACTACGTGAAAGGAGGACGTAGTGAGGTGGGTGTTGGTCTGTTCCCCCAAGTAACCAACGATAGGATGAGAGGAAATGGCCTCAAGTTCTGCCAGGGGAGGTTTAGATTGGATATTAGGAAAAATTTCTTCACCTAAGTGGTTGTCAAGCACTGGAACAGACTGCCCAGGGAATTGGTTGAGTCACCATCCCTGGAGGTATTTAAAAGACATGTAGATGTGGTGCTTAGGGATATGATTTAGTGGTGGACTTGGCAATGCTAGGTTTACAGTTGGACTCAACCTTAAAGGTCTTTTCCAACTAAAATGATTCTGTGATTTTATGATTCTATGAAGTAAGCAGTATTTTTCTTCTAATGATGGAGTGCATCCATATGTAAGAAGGTAAATGGACAGAATTGTATCTGTGTTTTTCTTAAAAGGTAACAATACATTTTTAATCTAAAAGTATGCTTCCCATCACCCTTGGTAAGTTATGTTTTCTTATTAGCCAGTGTTGCCTAATAAGAATAAATTTGATACAATCTGGTCCACAAAATTAATACGAATGTTTGCAAGAAAAATGGTATGCATCTATGCACTGCAAAATTGGTAAGTCTATATTAATAGATACAGACTTCTTGGTGATAATAAGGACATTTAACAAATTGCTTCCAACACTTTGTTACTCATGGAGGAGCATTCAGGAATTCTACACTTTTTCCAGCAGCAGAAAGTATTGGCAGGCATCAAAGGAGGCATTCCTTCTTTCTACTCTTTTGCATTCTTCCTTTCCTGTATAATAAAAAGCCTCCAAATAATCTTCTTGAAAGTATTCCTTCTGTGAGGCTGAAAGAACAACCAAAGGAATTGAGGCTGAGAAGCAAGTCAGATGGAACAAACAACATTTTATAGAAAAAAATCTGGATACGAAATATTCTACAGCAGGATCTATGGGACATGTAAAGCAAAGCAAGTATTTCACCAAGGGACTCTTATCTGACAGAACTGTGAAATGAGAGTAGGAAGTTTCAATACTTCAAAATATCAATAAAAGTCCAGTATGTGGAGGATGCTGTTCTACAAGATTGTTTTATCTTTCTTTAAGACAGACAAAATGAAGCACTGCAAAAAGTCAAATAGTATTTCATCATGATTTTTTCTGTTCACTCTGTTTCTTCATGGATATCTTCTGATGTTTATTCATTTCCTGTTTACATTAAAAGTAATATCCCTAACTGCAAACTCAGGTCCTCTCTAGGCCTTATCTCCAATTGAAAATTCAAATGTTTAATTAAGTAGGAACACTGTCCAAAATAAATTGCCCTTAGTTCAAATCTGGTTAAGATAACATCAAGATATATGTATTTGTGCCTATGTGTGGAAAATCCCAATCTCAAATTACTGGGATACATTAGAACTGTGCAGTTTCCTAAAATAAGGGTACTGGAGCCTGTTGTCACAGAATGTTCATGGACCAGTTTAAAAATAGCCATGTAAGAATGACATGAATAATTGTCTTCCACGACCAGTGATATCGCAGAAAGCTTTCAGAAACACAGCAAGGCAGTGAGGAGCACAAGTGAGCCTCAGAGGTTTTGGAAATGTTTGTGACATATTCCTAAATTTTCTGAAAACATGCACTTTTCTGAAAAGACATACAGTGGGTTAGGCAGCAGTGGGAGCTTTAAAGGGGTTTGGTTAGTGGATGCTTATAGGACTTGGAAGACCCTAGCATTTTATTCAGTCTGGTTGGCTTAGTCACTAATTACAGGTTTCTCTTGAACAGCAGATAAAATGTCTGCATAATGTTTCTGATTACCAGGGGAGTGATGTCACATGCTGCCTGGCCTAACAAAATATACGACTTGACCACAGAAATTCTAGTGTGATTCATAATATGGTATGGGGAATACAACATACAATTATATATCATTTGCATGGCATGGCCTTTCTGTTTATCATCAGTAAATGGTTAGTATCATAGCTGTGTGGAGACTAGTGTTAAAGATCATGGGGCTGAGTATGAAATTCAAGGACTTTAGAAAGGTTAGATACATGCTTTCATAACAGTTAATTTAAAAATTTTTGCAACTGAGGACTTTTTTCCTTTGGAGTCAAGAGTACTTAGAAAGTTTATAGCAATTATTTGAAACACACCCTTCATGGAAAAGTGAAGAAAAAGCAGACAGCACTTGGTAATTTACTGTGATGCCTGTACAAAGCACTTGTGTAATGTTTTATCAGCTGTAGTATTCTTTCCTAAATCATGTCCCAGATTAGCTAATACAAATATGTTCCTTCCTTAGAAATGAGTTTCCGTTTCAATTAAACTTGCAGCTGTGAATAAAAAAAATGAAAAATCTAATTGTTTTGGGAAAGTTTTGTTCTCCCAGAAAACCATTCAGTTTATTTTTTGTTATTGCAGTTATTATAGACCCTAATTTTGTTTAAGATGTAAACCAATATGTGGTTTTATATTCGAAATATAAAATGTACATTAAATGTATTTTCCTCAAATTAAATATTATATTTGAAACAGTTTGATAATAATGAGAAGGAAGAGGTTTAAAGACTACATAGATAGATAACTGAAGATACACTATGTGGTAGAGGAAGCACTGAAAATATATTTTGGAAAACTGTGGTATTTTTATCAATATTATGATGTGAGCTTTACAATTCTTTATGAAGATGCAAAGTTTTCAAAAGCTCCTCAATCTGACTTGTATTTTTCATATGCAAATGACAAAATTAGGGTCAAACTACCTTGTCTTTCAGTTGGCGGTGAAAAGACAGCTGAATGCTGTCACTTGTGTGTGCAATTGTCTGGATTCATGACTAATCAGAGGTGCACATATATATATATATATATATATATATATATATATATATATATATATGCACACTCTAAATTCCAGTTTTCTGGTAGGAAAAAAAAAAAAAAGTTAGCCAGAGTCTTACATTCAATTTGAAGAAAAGTGTCATCCTATGAGAGTCTCAAGGCTGCAAACAGAAATCCCTACAGCAAATTGGCAATACAATGGAATCCATATTTTATAACCCATTGTTACTGAAAAGAAAGTGTCTCATACTTCATGTCTGATTACAACGCCAAAATAGGACAGTACTATGTGCTTCCGAAAATTGCAAGAATAACACTCTGGCTGATGTAAGTGGAGCTCTGGAGGAGGGCTGCGGATAACACATGTTCCACAGCAGTGATTGGCACTTTTGAAGATGAAAAGAGTGCTTTTAGTGGAAATCCACAGGTAATGACAGTTTAAATTCAGTATTCTAAACCAATAGGCAGAACTATGTAGATTTTGGCAATTAACATGCATAATAATCTATGAAGCATATACTAAATTTTTAGGTGAAGACTGAGGCCCACAGATATCAAAATCTGCATCTTCAAAAGCAACCTCAAACTTCTTGATGTCTCAGACTTGAACAAGCATTTAAAATGCCAAAAATAATATACATGAGAGAAAATGTAAAATTAAAAGTAATTTTTTAAAGTGTGACCATGATTTCACAGCAGCTGGTAGGTTTGGAACATGAGAGTCTTTGGTCTGTAACTGTGCTTTTTTTAAGAGGGGCTGTTTTTCCTGACAGGTCTTACTGATGTAACTATAATCATTTTGCTGCAACTACAGTATTGTACGTAGATACAACTCAAAGGAAATTCTTGGTGTTGAGAGTGATGATACACAGGGAGAGGTTGCTCAGAGGGGCAGTGGAATAGCCATCACTTGGAAAGCCAAATCTGTCTTTGAAGTTAATCCTGGTTTGAGTTGGACTAAATGACCTGTGAAGGTCCCAACCTAATTAAATTTTCTTGTGATTCCATGACTGAATTAGATTTGAGTGTCATTCTGGAGAACTGTGAGGAGGCTCTGTCTGAGGCCAGCATAGACAATCAAAACCTGGCTGTGAAGGTTTTATCTGAACATGACACTGATGGGTACATGAGGAGGTGGACTGGGATTGTGGAAAGCTTTGAAAAGCTCCCCTCTGTCCTCTTGGTGGTCAGATCTCTGGTAAGACAGAAAATGTTTTTTATGTTTCTTGTAACCTCCCATATAAAATGCTTCAGGGAGCCACTTTTATACTCTCTTTTCTAACTATTTGTGTATTGCTGAATCTTCCAAGTGGGAATAAGGATTAAGAAAAATTGCAAGTAGGTATTTTATTATAAAAAAAAAAGTGAAAACTCTGCTTATAAAAACTCATCATAGACAGGACTCAACGAAAAGACATACTTTTCAAGTACACACTAAACTAAAAATTTTCCATTCACCAACATTGCTGCCTGTATCTTTTTTTTTAAATAAGAATCATCAAATAAAACCATATAAATCAGAAAATCCATATCTGCAGAGCAGTTGATTCAGCACTGGTCAAAAATTGCAAGAACATAAATCTTAGAGAACCTTCAAGATCTTCCCAAGCTTTATTCTCTGTAACTCAGATTTGTTGTTCTGATGGTTATGTTTACCTCTGTTTCTGCAACCAGTCTTGTCAAAGACACAAGAAGGTGGATACAAAAAGCTGAGCCAGGAATAATTGTGCACCTTGAATTGTTTTGATTTTTTTTTTCTAATATGAATTTATAATAACATTAAAATAGATTTCCTGCGGGTTTTTTTCTTTATTTTTCCACCATTGACCATCTGTCTACCTTTTGTGAAAAACACATCAAATTGAAAATAGTTTCAAATTTCTCTGTATCATAGATTTAATATGTGAAATAGTGTTAAATTCAGGACTAGATTTGTGTCTGCTTCTGGTAGAATCAGCCACAGGCTCTGCTGAGGTGTTAATACTGAAAGAGGTTCACTGATTGGCAGTGCTAGAGGTTGTACTGAAACTGTATTAGACACAATTGGTTGCTTGGATAGGAACGTATGCATGTGGGAGAATGTGCTTTTTTTAGAATAGTCAGGATTATTAGGTAGAAGTCCAGTTACAACGTGAAAGCTGTAAGATACATTGCCAACATCAATGCCAATAAATTAAATCTTGTCTTCAGAGGCAGAAAGAATCAAATCAGTGGTCTTAAGAAAGGAATTAATAGGTTATTTAATGAATACATTTTTTTTAAATGCTTATATGTATGTATACCCTACTTAGGCATATAGGTATGCGTGTTTCTGTGGAGAGACTGTTTAACATTATCACCTTACTGAAATAATCAAGACCCTCAAAGACTCAGTACGAGTGCCCTGAGAGTTTCTGCAATAGAGATGGAACAGCCTTGTGCAGTGATTCCTAAGCAGTGCAAAGCTGTGGAGTTACTCATGGCACGGGCTCTCTGCTGCCCACCAAGACTGTCAGGAGCAATCGGGCTCACAATCCTTGCTCCAGAGAGAAGAGCCTTGGAGTTCAAATAGCTCCAGCACTGTAAACATCTCAAACTTTCAAAGGGTCTCACTGAATACAGCAAAGGGCAGAAACAAGCATGCATACTAAAAAACTTTAGAGTTTCATTTTGTATTTAAGGAAATAGATTTTCAACCCATACATAACATAGTCCTCAGCCTCTCCAATCATTTTAAAAAACAGGTAGGTGAAATGGCTTCATGTATTCTGACAATGAATTAAAAGCCCAGTGTACAATTTTCACTCGTGATTAGCTGATTAATGACACCATTCCTTGAGGGAACTAATCAAACCATGTTTGTCAAAGTAAGCACCTATGCACATATATATATATATAATGTACATACTTACATACATATATATGTATGTATGTATGCAGAGAAAGATAAAGCAATAGATGTTCAGTTTATTTCTTTCAAAACTGGAGTCTAATCAATACTGTGTTTTTTGACCTGAAATCACTTACCAAATAATACAATTGATAGTACCATCAGGTTCCTTTATATGTTAAAAATGCTGATTCTATAGCTGTAGTCAATATACAGATACATAATAAATTGCGGGGGAGGGAAGTTAATGTATTTACAATACAGCATTTGAAGAATTTGAGCATATGTAATGGAAAGGTGCTTTAAAAATTAATAGTCTTGAGGATTTAGAAAAAAAATGAGTGACTTTCCCTTCATGTTAGAAAATTAATTTCACTACACACCTGCATATGGCCAGTGATGTTAACTTCCCAAGAGGGATTGTAAACTTCCCAAGTACATGAAGTTTGCTCTTCTGAGTACTCGGAGATTAGTTTTAAAGCACAGTTCATTCTGAGCTTTCATTCTCTGTATAATAGTAACAATAGTCAAACTAACTTCCTTTCATGTCATTATTAATGTTCCTTACAAACATTTCTTAGAATAAATTAGGCAGACTCTCTTTACAACTTAAGCTTTGTCTTCATTAGGCTTTCTTGTTAACACTTCTGATAATGATCTAAAATTTAAAAAAGTTAATTCTAGACTAGTTTCTCTTAGCCATATTTTACTTTCTGCAAACTAAGAGAAGAAAAACCACAGTAAACCACTGTCTGTCTATGAAAGAGAAAAGAAAACTAAATATGAAAACCAACCAATCTCTTGAATAAATTCAGTTCTCAAAAGTGCACTGCTGTTAGTAGAAGTTTCATGTGACATATTTAAATTAATGATACACAAATTATTAAAATTGCATTTTGTTGTTTATCTATTGAAGAGAAATAACGATGAGTTAATGAATAAAATCTGGAATTTGTTTCCAACAAATCACTCTCAACTGCTGAAACACCAACCTCAGATTAATAGCACATCTCCAACTTGAAGTTAACACTGCATTCTATTACCAATTCTGCTTTTGAGATTTAAGCTATAGTATAGGATAACTGGGAAAATAAAATCTGTGTAGAAAATGAGAGCATGTGAGAAGAAGATATTGTACATAGAATTCATTCCCATTCCATTTCTAGGCCATTTAGTTGTCATCTGGCACATTGTCATGTGTTTTGTTTCACTACCATGCTATTTTTTAACCTGCATATCTCTGGCAAACAGTTAGGATAAATTTCCTCCTTTATAAGCACTTTAGTGTCTAGATAAGGAGTACTAAAATCAGCTTTCATTGACAACATCTTGTCTAAGTGAAAAAAACTTTTGGGTATTGTATTTGCTCACTTTTTTGACTAAATTTAAACTTTTTTTTTTTTTTAAGTTAGGGAAAAAAAAGAAAGAAAATATCTGCTATGCAACTTCTCTCTTAAGACTTTATTCCCTGTGAGGGGATGTAGGAGAAAGTAGTCAGGCCAAAAATTCCTGAAATAAAAAGGACAGTTGAGGAAGAGAAACTCATAAAATGATATACTCTTGTTAATATCCAAACACTAGTTTTGAAATTTATTGTTCCATAAGTGAGACTATTACTGCAGCTAGCTTGTGTTTTCTGTTGCATGATCTATGTTAATGATAAATATTCTGCAGGGTGTGCTGGCCCTGCTCTGAAATGTGCGCTTTGACTTCACTGTGTTCTTCTAGCTGGCAAATTCAGTGAGGTTACTTCTCTTTTCATCTTTCAATCTTCCATTTTTTTCTTTTAATTTTCCTTTCAATAAAATGAATGTTTTCCTTGTATACCATTGAAAAATATTTCTAAGACTGGAAAAACATTTTTTGTTCATCTGAAGTTTTTCATAAATACATAGGATTAAAAAAAACCCTGTCAGGTATTTGCAGAAGGCTGTTCTTCCTTTGCAACGAGCATCTTTTATCTGGATGTCTTTAATATTCTTCTGTGCAACAGTGCAGATGCAAGTACTTATGATGGTAAAGCCTTCTTCTGAAGATAAAGGGTACACTGCAATAATACATGGTGTGATTTACTGATAACCACACTGTCCTTTAAGAGGTTAAGGCAGTTTAAATGAAGTAAATTGAAAACTTCATGGACTTCTGTATATTTTTCAGAACACATTTGATTTCAGAATACTCAGTGATCTGTGTTTTTGTTCTCAGGTATTAATGAGAACTCTGAGTCAGGGAATTATAGCTAGAATGAATGTTTAACATAACAAAAAGCTAAATTAAACTAGGGAAAAGCTTTTAGGAGAGAAAGGGTTCTGTTCCTACCTAAGGCCGTGCATCCATATTCATTTAAAGGAGATCCCTATGACCTCAGATTGCTAAGTAGCGCAGATTTGAATACAACTAGATATGAATAAAGAGAGTGTATACTATGGCATTTACATCTGCATGCTCTGTGGGCATGTGGGCTGCTGTTCCAGATTGCCTGGTGTTTTTCCTCTGCTTATCTGCATGGCACATTGAGGTAGCTTTTGGCAGCTGGTTCCGAGGCTCTCCTCTTTCTGAGCTCAGCCCTCCAAAAAGCCCCTGATAAAGAACCACATCATTATAAGGACACCATTACCCTTCAGCACAGTCATTTCCAGAGTGCTTTTCAGAAGCCTTTTTGGTCTGCAACCTAACAGCAGTGCGGCACTGGGAATGGAGCTGTGCGGTTGCTGAATGGTGAGCACTCTTCCCTGCTCTCCAAAAACCACAGTGTGGTAGGCACGGAGCAGAGCTGGCAGTGCAACCGTTGCCTCTGACTGCCAGATGTCTGTCTCATAAACATCCAGACACCTACACCTACACCAGATACTGTTTGGACCCTGAGGAAGATACTGACTGAGTGCTGTAGAGTGGCCATCCAGTGACGGGACAGCTTCCAGTTGAAAGAGTTGATGCCCACGCACATAAATCTGTGCTGAATTCACCCTTTAGCTGCTGAGGTAGACAACTGACATTTCTGACAGCCAGTAAGCCTACTGTTAACTGTCATCTGACAAAATAATTCAGGAGGTGGCATTCACCAATTTGAAAGCTCTTGCCCATCACCTCTGTGAGTGGTAGATACATAAGGCATCATATCTTGTGTTTTCTTGCCTCAGTAGCATCTGAGTTATGTCAATGATGCTTCCCATATTATCTATTCTTCTTAATTCTCAATTCACCAATCAGCACCCAAAAAAGGGGGAATCACTTACTCAAAAACTAACAATTTACTTAGACAATAACTGGCCTAACCCCAGTGTTCAGATGTTTTGTTATAGTTCTCCTCAGTCTCTTGAAGAGTTACTCCTCCTGACAGCCTGAAGCAGAGCAACATTAAAGTCACTCAATATTTATTGGGCTTTCTGTGTTCAAAATGTTAGTTAAGAGAAGTCACTAAACTTTCCTAAGGCCCTATAATCAAACAAAAATTTTTACTTAGTATTTATTCAGTGATGAGTTAGCAGATTTTTAGTACATAAGGATTGGTCAAAAAAGCAAGATATCCCAACAGCTCTGGGACTCTAATTAGATTTTGAAAAACTAAGATTCCAATTACTGGAAATTGAAACCAAGCTGAACAGAGTCTATAATGAATTGACATATTAGCTATCAAGTATTAGAACAAGTATGTTCTCCTAAGTTAAAATTATTGAAGTCCTTTACATAAATGGTACTGATACTGGTGCCAGTGCTTTTGGGTAATCAGTAGAAGAAATAAGAAAAAAAAAAACCCTACTGATTTTTATGTAATTTTTATTTACAGATCTTTGCAGACAGGATATATTGACAATAGGTATATTTCCTTAAAAATATCCTATTACTTTGTAGGGTGCAAAAAATATTTTAAAAATCAATACAGTGAAGAGTGTGAAGATTTCAAGGTAAGTAGTTATCTTTAGGTGAAAACTCCACACAAGAAACACACTACATTGAATAGTACTGAAAATTACTCCCAAAATTGGTTTTAGTAATGTCATTGCGGGGGGGGGGGGGGGGGAAATACTTAAAATATAAACAAAGCAGTCATGTTTTTAACAGTTGGGAATTGACATTTTGTGTTATGACAAGTCAACTAGAAAGAAAAAATGTGTCACGAGAATAAGTATTATTATATAGTGTGATATTCATTTTAACAAGTATATAAAAATAATTTTAAAAATTATGCTTCTACTAACTAAGATGCCACATTTCAAGCGTTTGATTCTCATATAAGGAGTAATTAATTCCATTAGAACCCAATTTTTCCGACTGGGCTGAGAAAATACTTGTTAACATTATATTGTGTACGAAAACCCCTTCTCAAATGTTAAAAAATATAATTTGGTTAATGTGCATACAAGAGTACTAAAACCTGTGTTTTGCTTTGGTTCAGAAATGTAGAAATCTGCAAATGCAACTGCTTTAAAACCACACTATGTTTACAATAAAGAACATACACTTTCATGAGTTTCTGTTCATGACAGGAACTTGAACTCCCAAATTTTGGTGGTAGTCTAACAATAGGATATTTCACATGATTTTTAAATCACATAACAAAAAGCTAAACTTCCATACTCAGATAAATGAAGAGCATTTTAAATCAGAAATGTTTTTAAAAAAAATTTTCATAGGCTATTGTGTCTGACACAAAAGGAATGTCAATATGTGGTGATATTTTGAGAACATTTCTTGCACTGCCTTAGATGATGATAGGGGACTATGGGGGTGTATTTTCATATCCAGTGAGAAAGCCTAGATGGTTGTCTTTTAGGTAGCTGAACTTCACACTGGAGATTCAAATTTGTGAAGGAGACATCATAGTTATGCTAGCTATTCCTCTAGAGAAGAAAGAAAGGCTAAGAAATATAAGGAAAAGGAAAGAGGAAGGGAAAAGTCTGTTTTTTCTTTTCTTGGTCTCAGGCAATTTGCTAATCTGTTGTGTCTGTCCTAGTGAGAGAGTACAGTTAGCTCTGCACAAGCTCCTTGCTGACTCTCTTGCCACCTTGGAAACTAGCATGGACAACTGAAATCAGTGGCCATAACAGCAACAGAGGTGCTTTATGTGCTTCTGTTCTTTAGGCAGACTGGGGCATCACATATATGACTTGCTACTTGGGAATTTTTCAATTGTTATACATTTTCCCAGATTTCCATGCTACCTAGAGTTGCTTTTGAATGTTAAATCCCTCTTTATATGCCAGGAGTTCTACAGCAGGCCAACAGTATGGAGAAGCCATGAGAGAGATTGCTGAAGTAGTGCTTTCAAATTGTCCCCAACACATTGTGCTACTTTTGGAGGAAAACAGGAAAATTCCTCCTTGGGGAATTTGCTGACAAATTTGTAGATATATCTTGGCCATTCTGGAAGTGGGAAAGAGAGAAGAGAGATTTGGAGAAAAATGTAAAAAGGCATCTGGGATTGACAAGGGGACAGAGAAACAAAACTTGCTGCATGCTTTCTAGAGCATGTTCTGGCACCAGCGTATTCAACATCATCAACCATTAGAGTGCTTGGATTGCACTTTGCATCTACAGTCTCTGCACAGAGCAGATTGTGCTGTGTACAGTTCGAGTTTTGGTGAAAGCTGGAGAAAAGATACGGAGATGATCAAGGCATTGTGGGGACTACCTAAGAAATTTTTATGTGTGAAATATTCCCCCATTGCCATATGATGCATGTATTCATAGCCTGAGTAAAAAAGGCCTGTGCATGTTCATCAGTTCCTAGATACCTGAAACATGGGGTTTGCCTCAGAAAGGAGAGGGTTGTTGTTCATCCTGCTCCTGTGTGTTTTTTTTGGTAGCTAGGACTGAAATGGAAAGAAAGGGGAGGGTCATGAGTAGGTCATGACACTTGGGGGATACTTCTGTGTAAAGCAGGTATTGTTGTCAGATGGATACTACTAGCTGGGGAAACGGACTAATAAGCACACTCTGATAGTGTGGTAGAGTGAGACATAGCTGTTGAAGAAGACAGCAAAATTACCACTGATCTGACTAAACCAAACTTCCTCTGAATGCTCCAGACTAACAATGCATGGACACGTTTTTGCAGAAATAAGCTAAGCAGTCTCTTCACCACTTATAGAATAGCGAGGGTGGAGAGCCTGTTCACAGCAATTGTCTCTGCTTCAGCAACAAGAACTGCAATTCCTCATGCTCACTCTGCTACGATGCTATAATTATCCCTCAGTACTTGATGACTAATTTGAAGCCAAGCACTCTTAGAGGCTGCCCAAGTAATATTTTAAGTATATTTTTAGAATACATGTTCTTTTGGTTGGAAACAAAAGTAATGAAACTCTGTTAGTTCTTACTACCTGCCTCTAATACATGCTCTGGATACAAATGCAATGGCATTTGATTCCCGCTTAAGTTTATGAAAAATGCTTTATCCTGGCTATATAGGCTGCAATTTCTATAATCAATAAGGGAACTTTGCATTTCAGTCATGTATTAATCTGAAGAATTCAGAAGCATGTTGCTAATAAATCTCTGACCCTCTTTGAGAATAAATAGTGTGGCTGTTTCCCAAAGAGCTTAGATTAAGGCAAAAAGATACAAAATGGGAAGAGAAATTAGAATTCCTTGAGTCAGCCAGTAAACAATCCTTTTCCTTTTGCGCACTTTGCAGATAATGAGGTGTGAAATATTAGCTTAAACAGTATTTTGCTTTCTAAATCCAACTAAAGTAAAAATAACAGCTTGTTATGAAAAAATGAAGAATTTATGGTGTACAATACAGCACAGCAGGTCACAAATATCCTTCCAGTTTCTAAAAGCACGTGTGATACTTTCCTATGGCAGAAGCAGGACCTTTATTTTCCCAGCATATACATTTTTTCCCCAGAGGATACCTAGGAATTTGATATTTCTCTGTGAATACAAAGGAACCAGAGTTCTTTCTGAATGCAGGCTGCAGGCGGGCAACCTTCAGCAGTTTATACTCCACTGAGAGCAAAATTGTGAATCTCTTATTCCTTGAAAGCACTTGCTCTTCTGTGACCCAGAAGCAGGCCTTCTGTGGTCAGGAGGAATTTATACCTGGAGCCCTGCCAAGAGCCCATTTTGGACTATAGAAATAGCTTTTTATATATCAGTTTTTCGAGGTGCTTTGACATCATTTGATGGATTCACAGCTTCTGGAGCCGTTCTTTTAGGGAAAAGTACAGTCATCTTCATTCAGCCTCTAATATAAAGGCTTAAGAGTAAAGCACTGTAAGTAAAAAATAAACACAAATCTTTTTCATATATTAGGAGACAACAGGAGAAGATAATTTTTGGAAGATGATTGCAGTGATAGCTATTAAACATAAAAGATTGCTTTTAAATCTCCAGCTTTACTGATCTGCCAGAATCCAAAAGGGGAAGGATCATATAAATGCACGGTTCTTGTGCTCTTCCCTTATGCATGTGCTGTCAGACTCTGCAAGGATTGAACAGACCTTTGCACTGACCCTGGGTAACTTTCCTTATATTTCCATTTTCAGTTCCTACATGAAAAGTCAAGTGAAACACACAAGATTATTCACAATAAGAAAATGTAAAACTAGTAAATTGTTTCAAGACGAATGTATATAAAACTGGTAAAATGATGAAAAATTTGAAAAGGAAATCAGATCTTTTTTAAAAAAAATCCACTTTAATGATGTAGTACAAAAGTGGCAGGCTAATAGAGACAAGTTTTCTTTCTTAATATCTTGAAATAATTCTATAAAGGCATATATTATCATGCAGGTTTAACTTGCTTAGTTTCATGATGATCATATTCCATTTCCTTTCATTAGTATATTTTTGGTATGCCTCTTCTTATGAAGGTCAGGGTCTGTATCATAAGTGATATGAAAGAGTTTCTGTGAGTTACTTGTACTGTGAATCTTCAAATGTCCTAAAGTATTGAAGAGCTCAGCACAGTGACATACAGCTATTTATTTTACCTAGCATTTATTTTACCTACCTATGCTTTGGAGGATCTTACAAGCCATCTAAAGGTAGTATCATGGCACAATATAATCTGGAAGTATATATATTTGTGCATATAATATGTATATATGTCTATATATGCTATATATAATATTTATATATATAGTGTGTATATATGTCTAGATAAATATATAGGCAGAGATGGGAACACAACAGACAGCCTAGAAAATGAAAATAAATTAAAATTAAATCTAGGCATATTCAAATGAATGGAAATACTTTAGCACTATCAAGATTTTCACTTTAATTGCTCCCAAATAGGACTGGAAGGTACCACATATATAATCTAGTCCATCTTCCTACAACCATAGCCAGCCAGGCAGCAAAATTTTACTTTAGAGCTCCACAACTGCTCCACAAGCCTGCTCCACAAACCCCCATGTGCTTCCATATACCTCATCTCTACCTTCTGCTGCCAGTAGTGTTGTGTATGTTTAGCTTGGATTTTGGGAGAGCAATCAGATATATGCATGCACTTATTCACAAACTGTTAATGGAAATTTGGTTTTCAGTCCTATATGTTTCATTATCACACATTCTTTTTTTTTTTTTTTTTTTTTCCCTATGCTTTCTCCTTACATTTTTGTTTTCAAATACATTTGGGAAATATATAGAGTGACTTGTAGTATAAATCTTACCTTTTGAGCTTTCAACCTGACTTCCTTTCCACTGCCTCCTTTATCTGCAAATGTGCAAAATGGAAAGTATGATTTATATAAACTGTCTGCTGTATTTATTTAAGTCCAGTTCAATTCAGGATAAGTGGCACAGTCATATGTGAAGCAAGCAAGGAGATAATTATTCACCTGAAGCTAGAGGGCTACCTATTTAGACACCTGTGTGCAGTGTAGCCTAATGCCCATATCTGGAAAATCACTACCTCATGCTTGTAAGCTGAAAAAGGAACTCAGCATATTAAAAGTTATGTGAAATCTTATAAATTTATGTGAAGCAAAGTAAAAAGTTCATTCTGTATGGCCCTGGTACAGTTATTTGATGGTTGAAAACACATTAGATAATTGAATTTTAAAAACGAGCAAGTAAGCTGTAGCTGTAAGTTTCATATTTCTATAGCAGAGAAACATTTCATTCGTGGAGGATAGAGGAAAATGTAACACCTAATAGCACAAGTCTTTATGCAAAGTAATCTATTCATGGACAAGGATCTCAGTGGGTATTCATCTGATATGTTTCCAATTGCAGATTATCTCTGTGTTAGTTACAAGTACTTTTGAATGATTAACCTCTCCAATGCTGTAATACTCAGGACAGGTATAATATACAACCCTGGTTTGTCCAATATTCATTTTCTCAAGATACTCTGGACAGATTTTTATCATTTCACAAGTATGAAAATTTTTCTTTCCCACTCATTTCTTTTCCCCACCTGTCAGATTTACAAACTCCATCTGGAATCTGAAAAAAGCAAGCTGTTCGCTCCCTCCACTCCACTTTCTAATGAGGACTCTGCAGGCAGAGAGAGCTGAGCTGACAATTTGGATGATGTAGAAGGGAAGCTGCAGTCCAGCTCATTCGGCCATAACTGCATTGATATTATAACACAGAAGTGGAAAAAAAAAAATGTCCTTGGCATTAAAGGAAGAATATGTGACTCCACAGCATTCAAGGATGTAGATTCAGAGTAATAAGATGTCACTCTCTACAATGTTATTTTTCCTGACCATAACCTCTGCATGTTGGTTTATTAGTGGATCTCATTTTATCACATTCTGAAGATGTCTACAGGTAATGAACCAGCATGTATTTCTTTATCTGCATCAAGAAGAAAATGTCTCTGTACAGCTTCAACAACAACATAGGACTGCTTTAGGAGACCAGAATATATTTCTTCCAGGAAAAATATATCCCATTTCATCTGTCCATATAGCACAGTTGAAACATTTATCTGACTATTGAGCTCTACTGTGAGTCGAAACACTACATTCAGTGTTTTAACTGTGAAAAAAAAAAAAAAAAAAAGATTTGATTTATGAAATCACAAAATAAATGGGAAAGAAAATATGGCTGTTATTCTAAACGACAAACTCAAAGCAGCTAGGCACCTTTGGGAAACTGCCAAACATCAGTTACCTCCCACATATGTGACTGCAGTTCTAACATTAAAAAACAGACATTAAAATCATGTAAATATCATCAACTTTCTGAGATACAACAAGTATTAACAGTTTCACATTCATTCATTTAAAAGCATATTGGAAAAATAAAGCCAATCTGCACTGACATCTGTTATTTTACAATTTTTCGGTTAATGCATTACAGCTAGAAAGTGAATTATTTTCCTTTCTGAAAATGTAAATATTACTTTATTTATTGGAGAAAGAAATAGCAAAATAGATTGCAGAGGTGAGATAAGAGGTAATTAGGAGATACTCTCTTTACTGAGTTTGATGTATATTTGTGGGCAGAATGAACATAGCAGACCATATCACAAATGTCTGACCATGATAAAAATAGTTTTAAAAAACTTATTCATAGTGAAATTCTATAGTGTGCATTTCCATCATGTGAAGAGAAGTGATTTTATACACTATTAGCACAGACAGGTGGGTAAGAGACATAACTGGAATCATAACAGTATATTACTTGACTGACATCAGTAAGTAATAAGCAAAGCATTAATATACATTTTATTTTTCCTTTTCCTTGTCATGTGCATTAATGAATGGGGAAGAAATTCATACAAACTCATTAGATGGCAGCTGTGCCCTGTCCCTTCACACCACACCGACATTTAAACTCACCAGGGGAACAGTGCTGCCTTCTGCACCTCCATGTT
The DNA here is from genome assembly GCA_907165065.1 of Caprimulgus europaeus. The sequence goes on along the minus strand of OU015532.1, from coordinate 32,494,564 downwards.
CACTGCCAACCTGTCTCTCATATTTACTGGTTTTTTTAAAAAAGGGAATGTGATTTTTTTTTTTCATGGTCTGCCATGATTCCTAGATTTGTCTGTAAAATGGAAACTTTTTCCACTTCAAGTTGCTAAAGATAAATATTCCTATTAAAATTTTTTCATGTAGGAAACAAAGTTTTTCCATCTTAGGAAAATGGGAAAAAAAATGCCCAAACAAAGAACTCCAGACAAAGTAGAAAAAAAAATTTTAAAAATTCTCACCGTATTTTTTCCAGCACTGGGGAAAAAAAAATAAATCTGTTTTTGTTTATTTCTTTCCTTCTTCTGGGAAAAAACATGTATATATGTGTATATAGACAAGCTTGTATGCTATTTACTTTTTTTATATTTAAAAACCCCACAAAATATTGACTATAGAGTTTCATTTTTAAGCTTATTTTCTCAGTCTATTTTATACACAGGAGAGGCCTGAAACAGAAATTTTGGAAACTTTGCTACTAAAGCTGCTGCTTTGTATTTCTAACTTTGTCAATAGTATATAATGTATGCATCACAGGTATGTGAACTAGCAAGACTCAGAAATGAATTGCATTTTAACTTCTAATATGCCTCCATCAGTGGACATAAACACCTTTCAGTTATACATACTTCAATCTTATCTTCCATGAACAAGGATTCATATATAATTAGCTAACTTCTAATAATAATTAACTAGTAATTTAGTAATTAATCAATTGTAAATTGCTGATACTTGCTATTAGTTCTCTGAAGATTTCTTCTGTAGTATATAGCCTATTACAGACAAAAACAATTCATAAAAGGGATATTTTAAGAAATTATTTGCCATTATTTTCAGTGTAAGTGCTGTTCCCTTCTCAGGTCCCATGAAAATTAACACTTGTGGAAGGCAACAATAGACTAATGGACTAAATTAGGTTCTGAAGATATTTCCTTTGGTTTTATTGAAAGTCTAAAAAGCCAGGCCCCTTGGGGGATTAAATTTGATTTGTTCAGACAAAAAATTATTCTAATATTCCATATAATTCAAGGGCTTAGTTCATCAGTTGAACAGCTTTGTCATACTACAAATTAACTTTTTCAGCTCACATCTTATTAGGATAGGTGATAGAAAAGACAAAAAGCAGATGAAACAACTATTTGCAAACTATTGTGTTAGATATTTATTATAAATGAATAGCATTTATTTAACAAATTAGATTCTATTATCCAAGGAAATAGTTTTATTTCAGAAATACTTAAATAAAAATCTGATTTGCTACAGAAATTAATAATATTAATTCATAAATATTTATACCTTGATTCCAAGAGACATTATTAATTTAAATACAGCCTGTGCAATTTTAAAAAGTTTTATAACTATCATAGAATCATAGAACAGCTTGGGTTGGAAAGGACCTTAAAGCTCACCTAGTTCCAACCCCCCTGCTGTGGACAGGGTTGCCAACCACTAGATCAGGCTGCCCAGGGCCCCATCCAACCTGGCCTTGAATGCCTCCAGGGATGGGGCATCCACAACTTCTCTGGGCAACCTGTTCCAGTGCTTCACCACACTCTGGGTGAAAAATTCCCTCCTAATATCTGACCTAAATCTCCCCTCTCAGTTTAAAAACATTTGCCCTTGTCCTATCACTATCTGCCCATGTAAAAAGTTGCTCTTCCTCCTTTTAATAAACTCCCTTCGAGTACTGGACTGCAATGAGGTCTCCCTAGAGCCTTCTCTTCTCCAAGCTAAACAAGCCCAGCTCCCTCAGCCTTTCTTCATGGGAGAGGTACTTTAGCCCTCTGATCATCTTCTTGTCTCCAACAGCTCTACATCTTTCTCGTGCTGGGGGCTCCAGGAGTGGACACAATACTCCAGGTGGGGCCAGACAAAGAGCAGAGTAGAGAGGGACAACAACCTCCCTCGACCTGCTGGCCATCCCTCTTTTGGTGCAGCCCAGGACACAGTTGGCCTTCCAGGCTGCATTTGTACACTGCTGGCTCATGTCAAGCTGATCTTCCTTCCTTGTATACATAGAAATGCCTTTCTTCAAGTGTAATATAGTACTCATTCAAAAATATTTATTTTAAAATAATTTTTCTATACATTCATATTTTTTCTGATTAAAAAAGTAAAGCCTTATTTTCTCTATTTGCAGCTCATCTATCACTGTAAGATCAACCCAAATTTATCTGTATTTAGCAAAATCCTTGGACAAATGTGCAGAATTCAACAAAGCTTAAAAATATGCACAATTTTTCTATTCTGGCCCAACTATTTTTTTTAATCAGAAAAATTTCAGTCAGTTCAGGGAATGTTGTAATTTAAATTATTTTTTACTACCTGCTAGGGGAACAAGTTTTTATTATTCTCACCCCAAAATAATGCCAGATTTTATATAAAATTTCAAAGCCATTGTTTTTTTTTAAGACAGGATGAACTAGCAAAGGACTGTGCTTTACTCTCCCTCCTGTACATTCGACCACCTTTTCATCTGATCAGGTTATAGGCAGGAGAGATGCAGCTGACAAGATGCAACGTGGAGGCTGGCTCCCACGGGGCTGACTGCTGCAGGGCTGGCTGGGTGGCTGGAGGACGGGTTCTACTGGGAGAACTGGGTTTATTCAGCCTGAAGAAGAGACAGCCTCCAGGGAGATCTTACAGCTGCCTACAAATCCCTGATGGGAGGATGGATGGAGAGAAGATGTAGTTAGAGTCTTCTTGGAGGTGTGCAGCCATGGGATGAGAGGCAACAGGCACAGACTGGGATGTTTAAAATGCCAATTAAGTATAAAGAACCTTTTTTGCCAAGAGGAACAGCTTTTGCTCAGAGGTTGTGGGCTCCTCTTCAAGGTGTTCAGGACCTGACTGGACTTGGCCTGGGGAAACCTTGTAAAATTAGACATGCTCTGAGTGGAGGGTTGGGATAGATGCCATTTGAGGTACTTACAGCCAAAATTATTCTGTGATTTGATGTGAGAAATGGCCAAATGACAGCTGTCAAAAGAACAGGATGGAGGGGTGCTTCCACAGCTGACAAGGAAACATCTGGATGAACAGGTCAGTTGTTCAGGTATCAGAGTGTCAGCGCCCATTCCAGCAGCTACCCATTGCTGATAACAAATATAAGCATTTATAAATCCTTCAAGAACTAAAATATGTATGAATCAGACACAATTTCATGAAGTTATCATCATTTGTTTCTATTGTAATGGGATTAATGAGAAATCATCAGGGCTTTAATTTTCTACAACATGAGAGACAATTCCTGTGACAGATTGGAAATTTTGTTTGCAAGCCCTAGATACCTGTTCCTGGTTTGTCTGGTTTTTTTATTGCAACCACCAAATTGTCCATATCCTGAAAATTACTCCTGCTCTGCTTTACCACCACTTTTATTCTCTATCTATTTAAGCTTTAAACTAGTAAAATCTATATTGCAGCTGGTATGACTGTCTCTAGGACCAACAGATAGTTAATCTCCAGGATTCCTGAGGGGCCAAGTTGCAGCTGTCCTTGTATAGATGTTAATGTTGGACAGCAAAGGACACAAAAACTACTCACTTGCAGACTTACATATTAGCAAACTCAGTCTTAGGCACTGGATCCCTATAATGGGGCCTGATGGGATCCATCTGAGGGCTTTTAAAGAGCTGGCAGATGTCATGGCGAGTCCTCTCTCAATGATCTTTCAACACTCTTGGGAATCTGGAGAGGTCCCAGTTGACTGGAAGCTGGCAAATGTTGTCCCAATCTTCAAGAAGGGCAATAGGGAAGACCCTGGTAACTATAGGCCTGTAAATCTCACTTCTGTACCTGGCAAAATTATGAAGATTATTCTGGGAGTTATCAAAAAACACCTGGAAGACAATGCAGTCATTGGTTCCAGCCAACATGGGTACATGAAAGGAAAGTCCTGCTTAACAAACCTCATTTCTTTCTATGATAAGGTTACCCACCTAGCTGACCAAGGGAAGCCAGTCAATGTAATCTGTTTGGACATCAGTAAAACCTTTGATGCTATCTCTCACAGTGTCCTCTCGGACAAAATGTCCAGCATACAGCTGAATAAACACATACTGCTATAGGTGAGCAATTGGCTGATGGGTTGGGCTCAAAGGGTTCTAGTCAAGGAGTTACATCGGGCTGGTGTCTGGTCACTAGTGGAGTCCCGCAGGGATCCATTCTGGGGCCCGTGTTCTTTAATCAGTGTCTTGGATACAGGACTTGAAGGACTGCTAACTAAGTTTGCTGATGACACCAAACTGGGAGGAGCAGTGGACACTCTTGAGGGCAGAGAGGCCCTGGAGAGACATCTAGATAAACTAGAGAGCTGGGCAATCACCAACTGTATGAATTTTAACAAGGGCAAGTGCCGGATTTTGCTTCTGGGACATGGCAACCATGGACACACACACAGACTGGGGAACAAGAGGCTGGAGAGCAGCCTGGAGAGGGACCTGGGGGTTCTGATCGATGGCAAGTTGGACATGAGCCAACAGTGTCCTGGAGTGCATCAAGCACTGCATTGCGAGCCTGTCAAGGGAGGTGATTGTCCCCCTCTACTCTGCACTGGTGCGATGCAGTCTCACCTTGAGTACTGAGTGCAGTTTTGGGCACCATGGTATAAAAAAGATATAAAGCTACTGGAGAGTGTCCAGAGGAGGCCATGAAAGTGGTGAAGGGTTTAGAGGGGAAGCCATATGAGGAAAGGCTGAAGTCCCTTGGATTATTCAGCCTGGAGAAGAGGAGACTGAGAGGAGACCTCATCACGGTCTATAACTTCCTCACAAGAGGAAGAGGATGGACAGGTGCTGATCACTTCTCTCTGGCAACCAATGATAAGACCAGGGGAAATGGCAGGAAGATGGACCGGGGAGGTTTAGGTTGGACGTTAGGAAAAGGTTCTTCACCTAGAGGGTGGTGAAGCACTGGAACAGGCTCCCCAGGGAGGTGCTCATGGCACCAAGCCTGGCAATATTCAAGAAGCATTTGGACAATGTCCTCAGACACATGGTCTGAATCTTGGGATTGTCCTATGCTAGGGCAAGAGTTGGACTTGATGATTCTTGTGGGTCCCTTCCCACTCACAACATTCTATGAATCTATGATTATAGACTTCAAATATGAGAGTATTAAAACATGGTGCTCTGCTTCCAGAAAGAGTAGATCCCATTCTCTCCCTCAGCTTCACACATTATCAGAGAACAAGCTGTGCAGAGAGAAGCAAGCCACTCTTCTTAAAGGACTATGTTGCATCTTTGAGCATGTTTTCCTCTTAATATGTGCATGACCATTGTTTTATATGAGGAGGCCTTGCACTTAGTTCAGTTCAAGATATTTTGATTCTTAACCTGAGCTTGAAAAATGTTGAAAGGAGGCTCCAACAGTATGAAAGCACAGTTTTATATTTTTAAGTATTTTGAAAAGTTTAATTTCTGTTAAAACACACCTTCTATAAAAAGTGCAATAGTATGTCCTGTGTGACTTCTTAAGAATGTGAAACTGAAACTAAACTTTTACTTGAAATCCTCTTTTAAAATCTTCTACAGAGCGTCAGCCATTCTACCAGTAGTAAAATCAGACTTAAAGAAGCACTTTGGCTCCAGGAAGCCCCACATCAAATGGTAACATTCTTCATATAACAGAATTAAATATAATGTGCTGAGCCTGGGCTGACCCACGTCTCAACATAGGAGACCTAAGATAACACCTCACTTACTCCTTTTCTCTGTATGACTAGGTGTACATCCTAACTTGGGACCACAGAGGTCCCACAAAATCAAACCGTCCTATACTTATATGTGGCAGAGGGCAGAAGACTACAGGGGAAACCTGCCATTCTCCTTTGCATATTTTGTCCACTTTTCCACAAATAAATTTGATGGTATTTGGAGAACTCTGATGTGCACCAATTGTTCACATGCCATTTTCTGGCCTGTGAAGTTTCACACTGTACGTTTTTTTCCCAGCACACACAGAGGAAGGTTCCCAAATTAGTTTTAGTGTGGTAACTAGATAGCCAGTTACCAGTTCTGTTTTCATGTAGAAAAGACAAAATCCAGCTATGGTGGTATTCAACAGTATCTTTCTGTCTCTTCAGTGCCACGGGAAATCTGAGCAGGTATCTGTAATAGGTTATATTTTATTGTGATCAGTTACGGGCACATAAGAATCAAAATATACTTGGTTTCATTTCTTTATACAAGGTTTTAGTCAATAAAGATAATCAACAGTATGAATTTGCTGTCTGAAGAGAAAATATTTCCCTTCTTAAAGGAAGCTTTATGCCAGACTAAAGTAGCAGAAGAAAAAAAAAGAAAGTTTCAGTTAAATAATTTTATAGATTGTGCAATAGGCTGGAGGTATTTTATTTTGCTGTTGGAGCTGGAACTACTAGAAAGAAGAATCTCCTACAGAAAGTGTTATTGTAAAAGAAGAGAGGAAAATGAAAAGACAAGCTATTTCTCCCTAGATAGAAACAGTGACCTGTACTTGGCAGCTACACACAGAGTGCAAACTGGCCTCATGATACATTCTTCTAGCTTCTGCAACTGTCAGAAATGTCAAGTCAAAAAATTAACAAAAGATTTTTAGCTGCTCAACAATCCAGTAGGAGCTACTAGAAAGCAAGATATTAGTTTTCACATGACATATATCTGTTGAAGTTAGCTCATTACTCACAACATTGTATTCTGAACAGATGTATAAAAGGTAAAAAATGTCACAACCAACAGGATGCCTGGGTTCATCAGCTTACCAGGGTGAGTACCCTGCATATAGCTGTGAAGGTTAAAATAAATAAATATCCTTAATTAAAGCATCATTGAATGGATGAAAATGATGCAATTCAAGTGAAAGTGCAAGAGAGAAACTTGTAACATAGAAGAAAAAAAATGTAACAGTAAGAAAGAAATAAGTTTATTGTAGCTTATCCTTTCTGATCCTTACTGGATGTTTGTCTGTTTTACTTGCACAGATAATGCTGCTACAGATGAATACTGCTAATAAAGTCAACCTGTCAATTATTTGAGAAAATATTTGAACCAGCAGAGTAAGCTCTTACCACAATCTGAATCTGATGCTTCTCAGATGAGCACTTCTTGGCAGCTATTTCAGCAGTTACAGGTCATCACTTCCACCTAAAGAAGTCCTGCTCACTCCTTACCTGTGTGCTCCCTGCTCTCAAGCCTCAGTTGTGTCAGAAAATTCTTCATGTGACCAAGTAGTGAATCGGATGCAGGATCTGAACTGACAGAAAGATGATTCCTCCCTCTCTGTTCCTCCTTTCCATTTTTATCTGCTCAGCTCTCTGACCCAGTTTGCTGTATAAACACACACCATTTGTGCTGGTATAAGGAATGGGAGGAATGAGGAGAGGAGCCTGGTTTCAGTGGTAACCAGGAATGCTTTTCCTGATATCTGTGCCAGTTTATGCCAACTGAAAGTGCTTGTTGAACAACCTGGGTGAACCTATAATAAATTTGATCTAAAATTTTATTAGTCCTTTGGCTTTGTGTTTATATACATTTTCAATGATGTTTTGGTCAAAAGACTTACAAGTTATAAAAGTCACCAAATTGATTAAACCTTATTGATGTAATGTAAAGATTTAGCATGTGCTTTAATATACAATTGTCTTCAGAGGAAATATATGACCCATAATTTGTCCTATTTTGCAATAGCAGCTAATTTCTTCCTACTTCTGGGGCTTTTATTACCTTCTTTGAAAAAAATTTTGTTTTCTGTTTGACATTACCTGCTGAGCTTCCTCAGAGAATAATTGTTCCAGAGATACATCTCTCACTCATCTTTTCAAGCATTCACCCTTCCCAATTTCTGCTCTGTCAGCACCATTATTTCACTTAAAATTCTTCAATGGCTATTCAAGACTAAGGAGTGCTCTTTCCTATGTAACACATCTTAGTTCAGCAAAGTCATAACTCCTCCCTGAAACAAACAACCAAAAAAAAGAAAAGCAAAACAACAGCTGTACTGTGGAAGCTTGAATTTAGCACTGCCAATTTCAAAGCTTTCTAAAGCTACTAAATTGGTTAACAAATGAGTTTGGGTTCCAGATGGGGTTCTATCTTTGTTCCTTTTTTATTTAGCTTTTATGGGGTCATGCTCTGAAGTGTTTCACTGAAGTAATGAGAACAAGAATCCAACTTTTTATGCCATAAAATCTGAGTTTCCAAGTTAACACAGATGCTAAGTGCTAGTGAGTTAAAAAAACCCAAACCCTGATAGGTAATTTAGATGTCAAGGTAAATCACAAAACTGTAATTTTACTAACATATCGCTGACATTGTATCTGGGAAAACACTATAAAATTGCTGGTAACTAGCACAATGAATACAAAATTTCAGATACCATCTGGTCTGTAGCGTAGTAGTTCTACTTTCTTAGTAACTCTATTTACAGTGCTACAAACAGTGTCCATTTACTGCAGTTACAGTTATGCACTTGATTTTTGAAGTTCAGTTTAATTTAGGAAACTCCTTAAAGTTTGATCAAGTCTGGAAAAATACCACCCTGGAATGAGGGAAAAATAAAAGTATTCCTAAGGTGAAGATCATGTGATAGAAAATTACTGGAAAATATGTAATAAACACAAGTTATTAGCATTGCAGAGTATGGATTCTTTCAATGAGCTGATTGCTTTAAATTTTCCACAGCTCATACTCAGACTGAAGGAGTAAGGGTGAACATGGGAGAGGAGAGAGGAAAGGTGTTGTTTTAATATTTGTCTTTGGTTTTCACTACCTGAATCTGTTTTACTGGACAATAAATGAAATTAATTTTCCCCAAGTCAGTCATTGGTAACTGATGTCCCTGTCTTTATGTTGAATCACAATCTCTCCTTTCCTATTTTCTCCCCTGCCCTGCTGAGTAGGGGGAGCGAGAAAGCAGCAAAGTGGGAGTTTGGCCCTTAGCCAAGGTTAACCACAGTAAAACCAATTAAACATACAGTTTTCAATTTTCTAACAGTTCTGCTTGTGATGACCATCTGACTCATCACAGTTCCTTACAAAACTTCTGAACAAATGCACCAGAGCATTAGAAATAAAACTCCAGATTGTTGCACAGCTTCATTACAATTTTCCCTAGAGTATTTATTGGCATACTAAATATCTTCATTAATAAACTGCAATTAGAGCTAGAAATAAAGATTCAAAGATTGATATCCTGAATTTTTCATCACTGTATCCTTCCTTAGAGAATATATTTTGTAGAGGCAATGGAAAGCTAGTTTTATGTATCAAACTAATGCTAACTGTATATTATAGTGAGAATTCACACGTTGTATTATTGCACATACTTTTAATGTATTTCTCCTGCATACACAAATAAATATTTTATTTTAGAGAAACATGTTCAGTTCCATGCAGAAACTGCTTGAAAAGGAAGCTGAGTGAAAGAAGGTTTCTATACTGCTTTAGTGTCTGAGCACAGACAATTCTTGAGAATTTTCCATAGACTTCGGATATTGAAGGTAATTTGAGGTATCAGAGGAAAATTATTGTTTATTTACTGCTTGATCATATATATTGGAAGTGTGGTTTGTGTATGTAAACAAAATTAGATTATACATAGAATCAGTTGTAGAAATCTGGGTACTGCCTTTTAAAAAAGCAATTTGTTATATGCAGATACTTATGACCAATAAGGCAAGATCTGACTTTTGTTTTAAAATGAGAAGGGAAGAAGAGAAACATTCCTAGAGAAAATTCATTTATCTAGAAATAAAAGTAGTTGGATTTCTCTTTCTTTTTTACTTGGCATAGGAAAGTATATTGCATAAAATAACACTGGGCATACTTGTATGACACTAAGTCAACTTGCCTCTCTGTGCTCCACTACATAGTGGGATAAAAAGTGTTTTTACGTTTATTTCTAAAAAGACCTATATGAATTTGTTACTGTTATTAAAATCCTGTTCCTACCTTTTGTGTGAAATTTGAACTGTGTATTAGTGACAGATTACAGGTCTGCAAGCAGGTAATAATGAAATGGAAGGTCTATCTTGTTCTTGAACAGAATTCCAGTTTATTTGCATTATTTGAACAGGGCAGGGGACATACCTGCAAAGAACAATACATCAAGGAAAACTTTTCTTCACCATATTGGGAAGTATACTGCATGATCAGATCTCCTTATCCAAGCCTCATACTTAGGGATGAGGTATATGAATATTTAATTGGTTAGAGCAATTGTCTAGCAGTAAACCAGTAAAATAGCTGGTGAGTGAAAGATCAAAGGAAAACCAGATATAGTGCTTAGAAATTTGCAACAGCAAGTCCAGACACTGGGTTACCTTGTGCAGACATTACAGTGGAACCCTTCAGCTATTGATTATGGGCTCTGGGGGCAGTTCCATTCAGCCTATCACCTTTACAGCTACTGCTTCACACTGGAACTGCTTATGGGTGGAATTAGTAGTGACTGATGACACAGGGCTGAGAAGCTCACACACATAAACATTTTACACACATAATTACACCTAAAGTGTAATCACAAGCTATCACATATGTGAAGAAATTGTTACATGAGAATCTGGGAGGTGACACAGCTGGCCAGTAACAGCTTGAAATAATACAAACTATTAAGATTATAAAGGTTTCATCAAAGTTCCAAAGACTTATTTGGATCCTCCTAAAATATTTATTTCCCTGCTTAGATCATCCTGATTTAATTAATACTATTAGTTCTTAAACCTTATGAAAATGAGAGACTGGATACAGAATTCTGTATGAACTGTGTAAGTGTACAAGCATCCTTCCCTGTGGCCCAGCTGCAGCACTTTAATTTTAATTTCTAAAGTTCTGCCACATTCTGGTCTGTTAAAAGTAGATGTGGAGGCTAATGCCACATTGGGTAGTTCCCTGATGTGAGTTGTAACTGTAGTTACAGTAACTCATTAGGAAACAGATCAAGGAAGTTAGAGTAATTTTTTTCACCCCACAGAGTAGGTCTCTAAAAGAAACAATTTAATCTGCTCCAGCTAGTCCTGCTTATTTACTTAGAAGAGACTTATGCTTTATTTCCTGCAGATTTGGTTCAGTAATGCATTGGAAATAGTCTAGTATGAGAAACACCATTCCTTTGTTGATGACTTTTGAAGAAAGTCTTCAACAATAGTGGAAAATCTATTCTGTCAAATAAAAACATTTCCACTCTGGGTCACTTTTCTTGATAGCAGACGTGTTATTAGTCAAGAAAGATATTTTTAATATTTAGCAATATACTGAAAGCATGCACAGAAAAGTAATTAAGTTCCACACTTTTAAATGCTCACTGAAGTAAGAGATTAATGTTCTCATCCTCTACTATTAAGAGCTTCTGCAATCAAGTCAAGAAAATCCATTTGTGGTCACTAGTTTCACTAATCACTGTTAAAATTTGGGGAATGCTGAATGTATTTAAATTATGACATATGCATTGAAGTTACTGATACTATTTTTCATATGGAAATTAGGGAGCCTGTATAATTGTGCTCCTGGGCAATGTCCAAAAATGGCTCTTAGATAAATCTCCACTGAAAGAAACGTCCGAGGAACAGAAAGAAAATGTGTTGTCCAAATTGCTCCTTACAATTACTACTGCTGAGCATGGAACTTTTGCTAACACTGAAGCTTCCCAATGCAAGATCCTCAGAAAGAGATCAAGTCTACATTTTCTGACAAAAATTATAAAGTTACATCCTGTGTCTCCAATTGATTGTTTCTCTCTTCCCCAACCCCCCGCCCAAGAATGTAATATTCAGTGATACCTTTGAAATCCCTGAGAACCTCTGTTGCAAGTAAATCTACATATTTGCAATTCTTTAAATCAGACTCTTTTCTCATGTCCTTCCCTAGTTCCTTTTACCCACAGAAGTCAATTCCCCTGATATAAATGAAAATAACATTTATTTCCCAAACATTAAAGTGATTTGATAAGATAAGAATGTGGTCCTTAAATTTATATGACTGAAGGCTTGACAGGCACAGGTCATGTTGAGGACAGTAGATTTCTGAGGTGGGGCTGACGTGTCTGGTTTATGTATGCTACCAGCAAAACAGAACAGTGACTCCTCCCTGGCGTTTCTAAGGAATAACAAGAAAAAGCTTGTGCTCAGAAGTTGTCTAAAGTGACATTTAAAGGTTTAATTATTTAAACACCTAGGTTCCCATCATGCTTGTGATTGTCCACAGGGCTGAGGATAAGTTTTTCAGTTTTTTAGCTTTTCACTACAAAACACTTCTGAGTGAAAGAGCAAATTGATTTTACTTACTTCAGATCTGAGAAAGACGCAGAGCAATGTAAAAACTTTATGGCTATTATATCCAACTGTGTCCCGGAACATTTTCTCCACTTACTTACAGCAAAATATAACTCCAGACACCTGCAAAATCACCAGTCGCTCACATTTTCCTCATTGTCCCTCCCACTCCCTAGGTTTATTTGCCCACAGTTTTTACTTAACAAAATGTTTGGTTGTTTGGTTTTTTTTTTTTTTTTTTGGGTTTGGTTTGGTTTGGTTTGGTTTGGTTTGGTTCCCCCCTCCAAGTTTTGTGTAAAACTTAAAGTAACAAAGTGGTTCTGTTAATTATTTGAAATTAAGTCTAGCAATTATCAACAAATCTAAAGAGGTCAGAGCTCTCAGTACTAAATTTTACTGAAGAATAATGGTACATCTAGGAAACTTAATTGGATGTTTAAGCCCTTGCAGTATGCAAGGTTGATTTTGAGCAGAAATGTTTCACAGGCTTTTTAAATAACAAAAATAAAGGAATCTACAAATCTTTCTACTGAAAATTTATTTGAAACACATACAAATGGTTCTCTTAGCCTTAGAACTGAAAAGAATTTCCAAAGTACATAAATACAAAATATATAACTTGCAGGATACAGACACTCTGGAAGCAAAGATTCACCAGGTTTTGAGTCAGTCTTGGCTCATATTTCAGGGAGTGAAACTTTTGAAAATGGAAAAGAGGTAAGTTTCTCTTGAAATATGTTCAAGTTAAGATAGTACAAATATTACATAAGTGTTTGAACAAATGTGATATGCCTATTAGCTTGAAGAAAACATTCAGACAGCTGATAAAAATTACCCACTTCTGTTCTTTTTATCTTCCCTTAGTGGTTTACTCACATGAACACAAAGTATCTTCACAGAAACTGTAAGATTCTGGTTTGGTACTGTGAGTTCACGTGTATGAAGGTTTAAACTGAAACAGTTGTTTAACAACATTTGCAGCATTAGTGCACTCTTAATGTCTGATTCTCTGCATGTTCCTGTTGTACTTGACAATGTGCTGCCATTTTAAAAATAATATCAGTAAGTTTGCAGTTTACAGGCACACTGCAGCAGCTGCCCGAGGCCTGCTAAAATTCAATGGAATTGGTTTCTGAATTATTTAAGGACATATATTCAAACTTAAAGATAGTAATGAAATTGAAATAATGATCTACAGAATAATTAATTTACACCTCAGATTTTAAAAGCATTTTCACATACTTTTATGTAGGAGGAGGGAGCCATATTTTACTCTATAATGCTTGTGCAAGGATATTTAAGTGGTATGGAGGATCATGTGTGCCTCTGAATTGTAATCTATTTAATTTTAGAGATTGCAGGTTTGTAAGGTATTTTCTGTTAATTGTCACAGACAAAAAATATGGCACATTGTTGACATTTTCTGAGGCACTCCTTTACATGGAATGTGACATAAGTGATATTCTGGATTATTATCTAGCATTCTGAGAAGTTTTCACATTGCTTTATTTCAGTTCCTTTTATTACAAAATATTCCAAATTCCAATCAACTGTGCAAATTCACAACCAAGAAATTTTTGTCAAAACCCAAAAGTTTGCCAAAACAGAATATTTTTATGTTGTCTTAAAAAACCCTAGGAGTGTGAGGTTTAAAATCCCCACTTCATACTTAATGGGAATAGAAAATCTTTTGGCTAAAGGTGAGAAGTTTAACTGTGGGCAAGTCTTTCTGGTGAGATTTAGACGTGTAAACTAGAGGGCTGCTGAGTTGCTGTTAGAATCACCTGCAGCCAAGAGACTGCAGAACACCAGTGTGACTTTCTAGGCAGCTCTTTTTTTTCCATAAGCAAGCACAGATAGGGACAGTGATGCCCCCACTTCCCCTTCTCTGGAAAGTTTTTTACAAGGAAAAGGCCAGATACCCCTATGCAAAAGACAGCCCATGTCAAAAAGGCAGTTTCATGACGCAGACTGCAATCTCACACATATACTGAACTCAGAGCTCCAGGTGCCTAACACATCCCTTAAGTGTTTTTGTGAAGATTACACATCTGCTCCAAAGCATGCGTTTCCTGGGAATTCCAGACTTAGTCATTTAATTATCTCTGTTCACTCTGTGGCAAATCCAGATACTTAGCTAAAGCATTGCTGAAACCAGGTAACTGAAAGTAGGCAGATATTTGTGGAATTGGCCTGCAAGGTTTAGCTGTAGAAAGTTAAAGATAGTATTAATCTTACCCAGTGTGGTGGATTGGCTTCACCGTTTTAGTTTGCAGCCAAACACAGCCTGGTCTTTCACTCTCCCCCACCCCTCCAGAGAGGAGGGGAGAGAACTGGAAGGAAAAGGGCAAGGAGACTCATGGGTTGAGATAAAAACTATTTACTAATTAAAATAAAATGATACTGATAACAACTGTTGGCCTTCTGGGCTGCAAGTGCACATTGCCAGCTCATGTTGAGCTTCTCATCCACCACCACTCCCAAGTCCTTCTCTTCAGAGCTGGTGTCAATCCAGTCATCACCCAGTCTGTATTTATGTTTGGGATTGTCCCAACCCAGGTGCAGGACCTTGCATTTGGCCTTGTTGAACTTCATGAGGTTAGCACAGGCCCACCTCTCAAGCCTGTCAAGGTCCCTCTGGATGGTGTCTGTCCCTCCAGCGTGTCAACTGCACCACACAGCTTGGTGTCGTCAGCAAACTTGCTGAAGGTGCACTCGATCCCACTGTCCATGTCACCAACAAAGATGCTGAACAGCACCGGTCCCAATACCAACCCCTGAGGGACACCACTTGCCACTGGGTGACCACAACTCTTTTGAGTGTAGCCATCCAGCCAGTTCATTATCCACCAAGTGATCCATCCGTCAAACCCACATGTTTTCAATTTAGAGAAAAGAAAAGAAAAGAAAAGAAAAGAAAAGAAAAGAAAAGAAAAGAAAAGAAAAGAAAAGAAAAGAAAAGAAAAGAAAAGAAAAGAAAAGAAAAGAAAAGAAAAGAAAAGAAAAGAAAAGAAAAGAAAAGAAAAGAAAAGAAAAGAAAAGAAAAGAAGAGAAAAGAAAAGAAGAGAAAAGAAAAGAAAAGAAAAGAAAAGAAAAGAAAAGAAAAGAAAAGAAAAGAAAAGAAAAGAAAAGAAAAGAAAAGAAAAGAAAAGAAAAGAAAAGAAAAGAAAAGAAAAGAAAAGAAAAGAAAAGAAAAGAAAAGAAAAGAAAAGAAAAGAAAAGAAAAGAAAAGAAAAGAAAAGAAAAGAAAAGAAAGAAAAGAAAAGAAACAAGTTCATGTTCTTGAAATTTTTTTCTTGTTTTTTTGTTTGAAGAAATCACTGTGGAATTTTCTTTTATACTTTCTTCTTCCTATATACTTCTGGTAAATTTTTCGCTTAAAGTTATGTGACTTGTACCATTGGGACTATTTGTCAAGAAAAGAATGTCCTTTAAAAAACCCAGTGGTTTAGTCTGATAGAAATAAAATGTAAGAAGTAATTATGCTGAAAGAACATTAATGCTATGATGCTGAGAAAGCTTTCTAACAGCCTCTTTAAACAGATGCTCTGTCAGACAGTAAAAGCATTACACTTATTAGCTAGTTAGGATTGAAGATCTCTGTGAATATTATAGGCTGTTTAGGTTTCTGTGCTACTTCTTTTCATGTGAATTCACTCAACATTTTGATATAATCAAATAATTTAGTATAATTTACATAATATAATATTATGGTACTGTTTAAGATTAACTTTTTGACAAATTAATCTTTTCTTGAGCCTGAATTTTTCCCCTTTTAAGTAGGTTGTAAAACTTAATCTTCGACTTCAGTGAAAATAAACAAGTGTAATTACTATTTGATATTTTGATAGTAGTTTGAATACATTAGGCCATAGTAGCTGGGCAATCACCTTCCTGATTCGAATTCTTACTGATCAGCAGATGATTTGGCAAGCAAATTACCTGCCATGCTGAACTGGAAAAGTTTTATTCGTGATTCAGAAAAGTTTAGGTTGGACATTAGGAAAAGATTTCTTCACCCATAGGGTGGTAGAACACTGGAACAGGCTCCCCAGGGAGGTGGTCATGGCACCAAGCCTGACAATATTCAAGAAGCATTTGGACAACGTCCTCAGACACATGGTCTGAATCTTGTGATTGTCCTATGCCAGGGCAAGAGTTGGACTCAATGATCCTTGAGGGTCCCTTCCAACTCACAACATTCTATGATTCTATGATTCTGTATTTTGCATATGAAAAAATACGCGTTAGATGTGGGATAGAGAGCTTGTCTAAGACTGCTGCTCTTTCATTCTTAGAATGAAATTTGAGAAACTACTTAATGATGTGTTATTTTGTTGATTAGTTAGGGGAATTAATTCTTTAAGAAGCAATTAAGTACTTACAAGTATAGGGAGACAGTGTTAGTTCAGAGTCAATAGGTGATTAAGTCTCATTGTTAAGTGAAAGCCCAGCATTACTTTCCCAGCAAGTACCTGGTTAAGATACAGCTTGATGTTGCTTGAAGTCTCCCAAAGTGTAAGGAAACACAATTAGCAGAAAATCATAAAATAGCATTAGAAACACATACTTTTGCAGTAGCCCACAGCACAAATTACTATTAGTTTTAGTGAACTGCTTCACAGAACTAATTATTAGCACATCAGCAGCAAAACTATTTCTCAGTCTGAGAAGAGTTTCTTAATGCCAAAGGCTATTTTGTGTTACTGGGAAGAATAGACAGAGAAGCTGTTAGAGTAATACAAGCATATGTAAAAAAAGGCTTTCCCAAACATTTTGCCCTTGACTGTGGCTTTTTCATGACTCACCCTTCTGTCAGCACATCAATTTTCAGTCCCATCACTGTCGCCTATTTAATGTGACAGTGAAAGTTTCCTACAGAGTAGAGCAAATAGGATAATTTCAAAGTCATTAATACAATATCATTTTTACCTAGGAGAAGGATTAATCTGCTATGGGATTCTGATTTTTGTTCAGTCTGTTTCTGCTGCTGTTAGTTCTAGTGCTGCTTCAGTCCTCACTTAGGTTCACACAGAAGGGCCCTCTGTGTGTTCAGCCCAGACTAGCTGTCAAGCCTGGAAGTGTATGCATTTGACCTCCATGTTCGTGTTTGCTCACATCAACAGATCATCCTCTTCACAGTGAAGAATCAGGTTTTGTCACTTAACTGTTAATAATCATGCAGTGCCCTCCTACAGTTTCCTCCCACCATCCAATGAGAACAGAAGACTTCTCTTACCCATCTTACCTTAATGCATTGGGAATCCACATCAAAGTTTCCACAAGACATCTTTCTGATCACTTTTACAGAAAGCTAAGTAAGATACTTGAGCAAATTGACAGCTGGTATGAGTAGATAGATTCCAGCATCTACAGAGCAGTTTGAAGGGGTTGTTTGAATCAGAATAGCTGAATTCTGAACAATACAGCAGTCAACTTACTTCAATCCTTATAGGGAGGCAAACTTGAGCATCTTGATATTGAGGTTCAGGAAAGCCTAAGGCTGAGGGGGAAACATTATAGACATCAGCAGCAGTTCTCCTTACGCTCTTATAGAAGACATTAAAATGTGTCCTATAATTGTAGTTAGTTGTGTGTTTTGTTTTGTTTTAGCAATAGGGTCTGATATGAAGCTTTGAGAATTTAAAGATGAGTGGGTGTGGTTGTGAACTTTTTGCCCATATCAAACTTACAAACCAATGACACTTTTACTACAGATGTTCTAAAAGCCTCACATTGGTCAATATCACATCTCATATGGAGAGAAAAATATATAAAAAAGTGTGCTAAAAGGCTTTAAAAAGGGAAATATATTCAATACTGTGTAGATAGTACATAGCATTACATTTTTCCCCTCCATAACATTCAGCTAAACCAGGGAATTAAAGAGTCAGTAAGTCCCATTTGTTATCGGTTTGTGAAGAATTAATTATGTAGTTGGAGTGGACTGTTATTTTGAATTAATTCTTCTATCCTGTTAGACCCTACAAAGTGAATTATAGGGGTCTTTGGATACTTGACATTGCACAAGAAGTTTACAACCTTACAGAGAGTTCTATGCAGTTTTAGAAGCCTGTTCTTCCAAACCTAGGACCAATATTTGTGATGTTAAACATACTTTAAATGTACAATCTTTGTTTCCTTCCTATTTAAAAGGAATAGTTACTGAAAACGCAACTGTCAAGAAAGTTTCTTAGGTACACCGGTCCAGCTCTCAGAATGAGTGACATATGCTTATAAAAGAAAGTTCTTGCTTGTGTTTGCATTGTTTTTCTACTCAAGTATCAGCAAATCAGTTTAAATTTACTTTGCTCAATTAGCTTTACTCAAAGGTGAAGAAGATTAAAATGTGGAGTATCACTCGGAACAGATACTAGTATCATCAGCTGAAAAAAGACCAGAGGATGAAACTGGTTAATAAAAGACAGCTAAGTTAAAGAAAACAGAATTGTTGTCAATACTTTTTCTCCTGAAAAAACTAACAGCATAGGCCACCAGAGCAAAATATAGCCTGACATTACAGATTCTGATCATGTGAATTGTAACTGCTGAGATATTATATAGGACACAGAAGTGTATGGAAAACTGACATTTTTTTTGCCCTTAAAGACAAAAGGCGCTTTTTTTTTTTTTTCTACTAAAGGATAAGACCCCAGCTGCTTAGCATCAGAGGTGGCTGATAACAACAGTAGTAACAGAACATACAAATGAGTGATGCACAGTGCCATTGCTCACCATCCGCCGACCGATGCCCAGCCTGTGCCAGCCAGTGATCCCGGAGCAGAGGAAGTCCCAAAACCCAAACCCTGGAAGAGCGATCCCGAGCGATCCCTGAGAGAATACCCCGTCTTCTGGTCAATCCTGATTAATATACTGACATGATGTGATTTGACATGGAATATCTCACTGGCACATCCAAATGTCAATTTGGGGTTTGCTATTTACTGCGCTTCCCTCCTACCAGTCCTTACCTGCAAGCTCGCCAGACACGATGAGCTTGGGCATCCAGGAACAACTAAAACATCAGTACCTTACCAACCTTCTTCTCCAAATCCCATACTGGAATCAAAACGTAGGTATTCTAGCTACTAAGAAAAAAATTAACTCTACTCTAGCAAAATCAGGACAGAGAGAAAAGACAATATGACAAATATTAATTGAATTCTACTGTAAAGACCAGAAAATTATTTCCAGTAGTTTTGGAGTGGGAATCCAAACTGCAATGTAAGTAATTATGTACACCTCAAGAAAGCCTATAATATTGTTGAAATTGCCAGCCCTGCATAAATGCTTTGCACAGTTTTGTTGACTATGAAAGTATATTTTGGCTCTTTACAATCAATATGAACAATTTATTTTAGAGTAATAAAGGATGAGAGATGAACGGGTTCTGATAAAGCAATAAAACATTAAAAGCAAAAAGATAGGTTTGCAAATTCCAGAGGATAAGTGATCAAACCAAAAGTTATAAACCTCCTTCATAGAGTCGTTCCTATTGCTGTGGGGTTAGGCTGAGCTCATGCCGCCCTGTAGCCAAGGCGCAGGTCTGGCAGGATTTCTGGCCAGCCGGCATCTTGCTTGGTGTGATCCCACTGTACATGGAGCTGAAGGCACCATATTTGCTCTTTGGAACCAGGGGTGCACTGTAACTCAGAGCCTGGCTGTCATGGCAGGGATGGAGCCCCTTTGGTCATGGCTTTCCATGCCCACCTAAATGTGCCCAGACTGTCAGTGCTAGTGCCACCCTGCTGGCTGCGTCCCTACCTGCAGTCAAGCATCCTTGCCCCGGTGCATACCAGAGGCAGATAAAGTACCAACATTTTCTGGTGTGTTTAGCAAGGGGGTTCCCTGGGGTGGGATGTTATTTTCATGTGTAGTTGCAAGGAAGAGTTGGGCTTTGCATGGTGTCTTTGGATTGAGGGATAATGTACTATCTAGACCAGTTTTCTGGCCTGTGTCTCCTTTCTCAGGAGATTGCTTTCTACCATGGGTTATTGTTCCAGTAGGTATCCCTTTTATACCAGATTGCCTTTCATGTCCAGCTTCCAAAGTCTGGAAGTCTGCAGGGGAAATTAGAGTTTCCTTCTCCACTTGCAGAGGTGGCAAGAAATGCTGAGATGATGGAAAACAATGGAGTGATGAGGGAAAAGTTCTGTAGCTGCTGCTTTTGCCCCATGTTAAGTTTTTCCTGTTTAGTGTCACAATAACCCATGTCATTCTCTTCCCAGAGAGTAATTAGTTCTGTCTATTTAATTTTAAAATAAAGAAGAAAGAAATTCAAATAAATTGCACCAATTTCTAAAGTGGGAATAAAGTAGATAATGACATTGCTACTTAAACGGCGGAGGAAAGTCCTTGCTGTGCGAGAGGTGCGTACTGGCATGTAGACTTAATCATTCATTTAATTCAGAAAAAGAGCTCAAGTAGATGAACAGATTTCATTAAAGATTCAATTTCTCCTTTCACTGTTTTGTATTGTTTTTAACTTATTTTATTTGGATTATTTTGAAATAGAAGCCTAATATTGTTTTGTATCTTCAGAAGTAATCCAGTGCCAATGCACTGAGCCCTTCTACCTGAAGCTATCCTGATAAATCTGTTGTAAAATCAGGTCTTAATATTAGAAATTGCTAGTGGGAAAACCAGTTGAGTATCTTAACCTGTAAAATAACTAGCATTATACAGATAGCAAGTAAGGACAGCAAGAGGAAGTAATTTAGCAGTGAAAACTGTGAGGAAAATATTACTGATAGAATAATTAAAAGAAAAAGTTGGGTTTGACTGCTTGGATTTTTTTGTCTACACTCTGTAGACAAGGTTTGGATTTTTTTTCCTATAGTATTCATTATAAAGCAAAGACAGCATCTCCTGTAGAGAAAGAGGGTAGACCTATCTGTATGTTTTAAGTACTGTATATTAGCTATGGAGAGCAGCAACTTCTTGTATGTCCACTCAGTGTGTCCTGCAGACCTAAATTTCATGGCAGCCTGGGAAAGAGTAACCCTTTATGTAAAAAAAGTGAGTGAAATAAACTGTTTGATGCCAACAAGAGATAAACTCTGTATTGCTTAAATGAGGTAAGGTAAATAATTATATCATAAATCCATCAAAGTCCAATGAAAAAAGGTCAGTTTGGGATCAGGCTAAGAACAGGGTTATGGGATCAGGCTAAGAATAGGTTATGGGATCAGCTATAATGAAGAACTTTTAAGCATAGTATCTACAAATTAATATAACTAACTACAGTTGCTTAACTTTGAGTATAGGCCTGGCACATATATTTCTTCTCATATGACCACAACATTCATCTTTGTGTTTGGAAGTTTTTAGAGATTACTGTTTGAAAGCCATTTCTGAATAAGGTAAAGCTGACAATTTCAATAAATGACAACCTGCTGCTAAAGTAATGGTAAATGTTCTATAATTTAACCTTGCCATAAGGGTGGCAATGTTGTAGCTGTGATCATCCAAGCTAAAACTGTAAGTCAGACAAGGGTTGTGGAGAAGGTAACATATTTTATTAAGGTGGAGAATATAATTTGGGAAAACAGGCATACTTTGGGGAAGACAAGCCCTCTTTAGGCAGAAGTTTTGCAGGTGCCTGTAGGAGATTTATGCTTCTAGAAGTGTCTCTTTCTCACTTTTGTTAATGGGTTTAATAAAATATATTATTCTCCTTACAATTCAGACTCTTAAAAGGGTACAGAGTGCTATACTCCTTGTGAAAGTGGTATTATTGAAACAGCTTTTTTTTGCTGGTGGAGAGCTCAACAGAAAATTTTGTATCAGATGCATGCATTCATATTTGTGCATATTATGCAACAGAGGTTTAAGAGAAAGATATACAAAACAAGAAAATTATGGATTATTCATCTTCAAGGCAATAGAAACAAAACAAGCATATTGAACTGCCATCAGTTAGAAAACAAACAAACAAACCCAGCCCAGCCATTATTTTGTAAAGGACCTTATAGCAGTCTTCTGCAGACCTTGTTTCATGCTAAGTCTGGGTATGAAAACACCGTGTCCTTTGCTACAAGTTTAGGAAGACCCAGCAAGATCCCCAATAAGGGCTACTGCACAGGTACATGGATGAACAACAACCCTATAAGGAATTTAAGAGTTGATTTAAGATAAAGGCATCTCATTTGTTACGTAATATTTATATACCACTTTCCTTGCATTATATCCTCTGTTGGTCACTGGACCCAGGATTGTGAAGAAAAATTAGGGGGAGTTCCAGTGCAGATAGACTCTACGCTTCAGGGCAGGAGTTCTCCCTGCTGTGATGACAGGTGCTTGTGTTCACATGCTATAGCAAAACAAATGCTAGAGGGGGACATTCTTTACTATGAGGGTGGTGAGGCACTGGAACAGGTTGCCCAGAGAGGTTGTGGATGCCCCCTCCCTGGAAGTGTTCAAGGTCAGGTTAGATGGGCCTTCGAGCAACCTGATCTATTGAAAAATGTCCCTGCCCATGGCAGGAGGGTAGGAACCAGATGATCTTTAAAAATCCCTTCCAACTCAAACCACACTATAATTCTATTCTATCACACTGCAACTGAAAGAAGTTTGTTAGTGATAAGCTTATATTTTAATTTCATAAGCTGCTGTACGTAGTTGGTTATCTGATCCATTTCAGCCTACCCATTTTCTGATTTTATATCATATTTGCCCAGGATATAACTGTTGCTATGTTTCATTTTTAGTTACAGTAATATATCTTTCTCAATAATATCTGTTAAAAAAAACCAACAACAAAAAAAACCCAACAAAACTTTCTTCCTGAAGATGTAACAGATCCAAGAATTGATCAGTGTATATAAACGATGACCACAGTGTCACCAATAGTTGACTGAATCAGACATTTATTCTGCTAAACAACGTCATTTGTGTGAGGATTCTGCTATAAAGCAGTCTTAATTTTTCATATAGTTTTGAATGTGGGTTTTGAAACACCACGTAAACACTGATAACTGGTTCCTTGTTAGAAAACTTCTGAAAGTGGAACAGTTCTAAAGACCAAATGATGAAGGCAGGAAAACAACACATATGTTGACACATCTTCAAGTGTACAGCACTACACAAAATCTTTATTTGATCAAGGGGAAGACTACCAAGCAAGTATGAGCAGCGGAATTTGCTGCTGCTTGTAACAAAATTAGCAAACTCACCATTAAAAACTAAAAGGGTACTTTAAAGTTTACTTTTTTTTTTTTGTGGTAAAGCTCCTAAAGCTTTAAGCTCAACAAAACTCAGCTTTTTGGTCTGTCTATCACAGAGATATAACTAGCATAGATATATAACAGCTGTTGTGATGTAGGCCTGTCATGCTTTCTCTCACAGTTTTTATCTCCCTTCCTGCTATATGAAAGATCATGCTTCAGTATAAAGGAAATAAAATATTAATAAACTACATAACTTATACCATTATAAAGTTTAGATAAATTAAATTAAAACAGTCAGAATGTTTTACTACTGAAAAGAAGTATCTGAAATACCAGGAAGTCTTCTAGAAGTTTTGATTGGACATTGAACATACATGGAAGTTACAATTGCTTTTTGTAGTTATCAGTTCTTTTTAAAGAAGTTCAAGTGATCATGTGACCAACCTCATTCAGTTTCTTGATTAAAATCACAATGAATCAACAGATCAAGGACTGGGAAATGGAATAAGTTTAACAATTTCAACACTGCCTGTTTTTATATCACTTTTGTTCACAACTGATGAAACAATTTCTTGTGTTGCTTTAAACCTCGTTGTTCTTTCTGCTTCACCTAGACATGTACTGAAACTTGGAAAAATTGAAGGACTTTATCCAAACTTCCCATTATCCCACTCTAGAGACATTTTTAATAAGACTATATGCTGTTTGCAGTGTCACAACCAATGGTGTGACAGTTCAATCATAAAGGATTTCACAGCAGAACTTCTACAGCCTGGAAGATTTACTCTAGTCTTTATTTCCACAATTCAATGTAAATATGGTGAAGACTTTTATGCTCATAAATCAATGGCTAATATATCTAGTCTTACCTCACTTCCGTACATTTTTCCCATTTGGTCTTTTCCCACACTTTTTATTATTTCCCAGGGAATTAATTAGAGTGATGGGAGCAAGGAATCTACTTTAGCAGATATGAAAAATGGGCTCTGAGTATTTTTATTTGGATGAAAATGAGTTAGTATTTCTTGACTGAAGATCAGCAAAATTTGTTGTAAAGGGATTTCTGTTATAAGCTGCTTTTTCCTTTTCTATTTTAGGACATGGTTAAGAAACATCTCTTTCTACTTCATCATGCCCCATTGTGTCTATGCCATTCCAGTGATTCCTCTGCAAGAAGCTTACTACACTTATGTGGATTCTATTAAAGTCAATTAAAGAGGTAAAAGAGAAACTAGAGGGGGATAACATTCTCTCTTCTAGTATGTTTGGGTGAGCAATATGTGAACTTGCATGATGAAGAGCGCTACACTGTGTTAGGAAATTCCATGTGCTGTGGCAGACGAACTGGGGCACTCCTGGACTTCTGTGTACCTGGTTCCCTGGAGATAACATTGGCTGGGAGGCAGTGATCACTCACACCCTTTTTTTGAAAGATTTAAGGATATTGGTATCTCTGTCATGATGATTTTACAGTACTTATTGGAAAAATATTTCTGTGGAGCCATTGAAAGTTTAAAAAGAAGTATGGGAAAGAAAAGCAGAATGATTTTTACTGGTAATAGCAAGAGATGTACTGCTATCATATGTTTTATAAATCGAGGAGATCTAATTGTCCTCATATGAAATATTGCTTTACAAAGACTACTGTCTCTTTCAAAGGGGATATTAAAATGAAGACCCTATAAGGGACCTCAAAGACATATCTGGAAACAACAAATATAACCCAATTAACCTTTATTTTAGTTCAAATACTTTCTGCTTCAAAGGCTTATGGATAGATGTATATAGAAGTATTGGAGATGTTAGAAGTATGCAAGGAATAATAAGCAGGATATTTATTTGATCCAGTGTCACATACATAGCTCCTGAATGAGAAAGAAAGTCTTTTGCATGTCCATATTCAGGAGTGAGAGACTGATTGGTTTTTGCAATCTCAGGATAGTGAAATTTAATATTCCCTCCCTCACTTTTGTACCAGCAATTGCAATTCATTAGAAGTGATTGTGGTCCAGAAATCAGAAGGGTAATTTCAAGAGACGCATGAAGAAACTCAATGCTGAAATTCCAAAACCTGCATGTTAAATTGCAAAGTCAGTGTGGGTTTGGAGAGTGGAGAGGTGATTAAATAAGGTTTGTTTTGTTGTTGTTTTGGGTTTTAAAAAAAAAATTAAAGGAAACGTAGTGGTATATTTTTAGACTGCTGGTTCAGTTCTATTGACTTTATTTTCTTTGTAAATCAAATAGGGAATAACACTACTGTATAAAAAATAAGTTCCAGAAAAGAAAGTCAAGAAAACAACACACAAGAAAGCTTCTCTCACAGCAGGGATTGCATTTACTGCTGCTGTACTTTAGCTCCTTTGCTAAAGGGTTAGCTGGCTCTTGTTATTTTTCTGCTGCTGTTGCTGTTTCTCAAATTAGGCTGACAGCTCAGTTTCCACAGTCTACATCTTTTCATGCTGAGAAACTCAGTTAAATGGTCCAAAAATCGTACTGCCCATGCAATGGGTCAAAAGTTATCTACAAGTATTTGAACTTGGAAACATGAACAAAATGGAATGTCAACTGTATTTCCACACCCCAGAAAAGTTGCTGAAGACAAGTAAGCAGAAAGGCAACCACAGAAGATTCTAAAAAGATCTGTGAAAAATAGTTTTTGCAGTTTAATGGGCTTTAATAACAAAGCAAGACTTCTGTCAGGAACCAAATAAAAAAACAAACCGTAAAGCACTTTAATGAACTGTTTGCTGCTTTGCCCTTTGAAACCCTGCTCCGTGGCTTGGAGATCTTTAACAAAAGGGAAAGGTACATTATTCTGTTCAATTTCTGCTGTCCAGTGTCTGAAAGAATCAACCTAAGAACTGTGTTGCCTTGTTCTACCATTCTCATTTTCAAAGAAAGACTCCTTCATTGCTATTTCCATAGTAGCTATACAGTACTCAAAGTACCACATAAATTGGCCACCTGTAAATAGCTCATAGATTCTTTTCAAAACCTGACAACTATTGGGCAGCTTAATGTAATGCCCATCATGCTGACATGGCGATTGCCATTCTCACCCTTGCTGTTCCCATTTGCCTCTTATCTTATACTCAAGATTGAAAGCATGATCAGGAAGGTACTAGCATTGATTATGTAGTTATGCAGTGTCTGACACCCTCTGTACTGTACGATTGTGACAGATCATGACACCAAGTGATTTGTCCTCCACATTGATTATGAGGTGATGAATTCTCAAATGTTGGTCTTTCATAAAATCCCTAGAGGCGCTGTCTTAAGACCTCCATCATATTCTAGATAGCATGTATCCTAGGTGCTACACTAATCAGGCACTCACTGAATGCCTTACAGCTGCTTGATGACAACCACAATGTTACTTTAAACAAGCAATCATTCTTAATTGACTTCTCTCAGATACCTGATGGACAAGAAGGAGTTATCATTACAATCTTTTAAAGCACTTGCTTTTTTCTCTCCTGTCACCTAGCTAATTCAAATTTACTTCAGTCTTGCTTGGGCAACCTTTGCTGCACAGAAACCAACTTTAATTCCTGGATATTTTGAATCATTAGTGTAATCTGAAAATAATCCTGATGAAACCCAACGGTTGAAGCTGTGTTGACTCTGGCTCTCTACTTCCCTCTTCTGTTTAAATATAGGAATCTCAAGTTTGTTGACTTCCATGTGGATTTGTTTTTCCATTTTTCCAACGAGTTTAGTCTTCCAGTGAACAAGTCATTTGCAGAATACTGTATAAACATCTTATTTGCCCTCAGAAGTGACACTGAATAAAATATGGTCCATAACATATTTCAGGCAGATGTGTTGCATTACAGTGTTACTTTGCAGTGGAACAAGACTTTCAAGATGAGACAATTAAATATGAACTAAAAAGAAGTATTCCTCTTAGCAGATAACTTAAGAAGCTATGATTTTATTCTGCTCTGCACTGTTAAAAATTAAGAACAGAAAATATAAGCTCAAATTTCTGTCTTGGATATTCAAATACCGCATAAGTTTCTTCTTAGTTCTATACTATATTAATTTAGTCTTGCATTTGCACTGAAGCTTATAAGTTTATATTTTATTATGTACATGGCAATTATGGAAGGATAGACACTTGGGCTTGGCTCCAAAATAAACCAGCTGGCTCTCAGGGTTTTCAGAGTTGCAGCTGATTCCCTGATTTAGACAATCAGTGCAACCTCTGAGCCCTCTGTCTTTTTCTGCTTTTTTTCTCCTAGAATTGTTTCTCTCCACATAGCCACACTGTACAGTAAATAAGTGTGCAGATCAATGTAACCCCCTAACCTGCCCAAAAAAGAAGCAGAAGCCTCCTGTGGGGGAAAAAAAATTAAAAAAATAAAAAAATGTGCATATTTATAGCAAAATAAAATCCAAAGAGGTGACCAGAATGAGTTTATAACTTTTTATTATGCTACAAATGATAGTTTCACATATGGGTTGACTACTAGTGAATATAATGAAGTATTTCATTCAGCTGCATTACAGAACCTGTGCCAAAGTGCCAACTAAACTGGTTCCCTGTAAAATTTGTTACATCTTTGTAGTGATCAAAACATGTTACAGCTGTCTTCCAGTTTTGCTGCTGATTAGCAGCTGAACTCCAGTACTACCAAGAATGTTCAGCTGTTTCTGTCATCTTTAGAATTAATTAGCCACCAGGAGTTATTTCATTGCTTAATTGTTAATAAATAGCCAAGAGATCATAGAGAAAGGATAAGAATATAGCAATTGCAAGTACCAGCTCCCCAGAAAATTCTCCAGCATTTTGCAGCTCAGATAATCCAAAGCCAGAAGTGGATCCTTTATATTTAGTAATTCTAAAAAGAATATTTTCTTCCATGGATCCAATATTTGGCTTTTTTGGCTCCTGTAAACTTTTGGCATCTACAGTTGCTTGTGACAACTGAATTAAATATTGTGTGAAGAACCACTTCCTTTCACTTATTTGAAGTGTCCTAGCAGTTTTCCTCAAAGCCCTCTAGAGCACCCTTTTTGTAAATGTCATATACCTTATTAAGCTGGCAGTAAGCAATGCACTGATAAAGTAAGAGGAATTAGGAATTTTCCCTGGTTACATATGAAATCAAAACTAACACAGGTTTTCTAAGTAAGTGACTCCTAGGCTATTAGTTGGGATCTGTAAAAACAAATTAGAACTTATGTCTTGAACAAAAAGTTCTGCTTCAGACCTACTTAAATTGACTTGAAATTCACTGTGATAATCTATGTAGTGATACCTCTGAAAAATCTTATCAGTGAAAACAGAGGCTAAATAGGCAGAGATGCTAACAAGAAAGGTCCAGACAAGACCACGGTGTCAACATCTCTGATGTTGCATTCCAGCACTAGCAGAATGTGCTAGTCCCTGGTCAACAAGTGTGAAAACCTCTTTCTGATTCAGAAAACTTAATGGGAATGAAACACCCATGTGGACCACCAGGAATTTATGGAGAAGAGAAAAGATCAAGGAACCTGTTTCTTTAGAGGAACAAAGAGTGAGCTGTGAGAAAGCAATATAAGAAGAAAAATTCCTCACAAACCATTTTGGCCATTTTTTCCTATAATATATAGATATCCTAGAAACTAGCAGCAGTACCTTTTTAAAACTTCTTATGTCAGCCATACCTGGTAAGTAAATGCAATAAACTCACTAATTTAGCAATTCCTTCTTTTTAATCTTGTTTTACACTCATGCATTTCTTTCCTCTTTCCTCTCCCATTGTTTCTGTGCTATATATGGTTCATTATATTTTTTTTTCATTTTTTTTTCATTTTTCCTTCTTCATACTTAGAAAGAAAAAGAAAAAGAAAGCAAAATAAAAAGAAAAAAAAAGAAAAAGAAAAAATAAAGTGATGTTGAGAATCTGTGGTCCTCTGCTTCCCAAAGAAACTCTTTACTGGGTCTATAGCAATTCCTGAATCAAAGTGAACTTTAATGTTTTAATAGGTGGTGAAAGGGGTTTGGCATTTTCCCTAAGAATACTCAGTGTTGCAGTGGGGAAAGTATTCAGGCAAATAAAATACATTTTATCAAAGTAAAGATGAAAATACTCAGTTAAAAGCATGTTTTGGTCAGTATGATTTTAAAGTGTTTATAGTATAATATGTTTGTGCTGCAGTGCGGCTATATATATCAGTAACCTCAGTGTCTCTGGCCCAGGGGGATGCTAGAAAACTTTGTTAATACAGTTCAGTGTCTTCTGAAGAAGTCTTGGGATTCACACTTTTATCCTCATCTTTGTATTCAACAGAGAAAAACGTGAGTTTTCAGGAGCTGCTTTAGGATAACACAGATAACACCTTTTATGGTGATATGGCCTCCAGTTGCACCAAGGGATGTTTAGATTGAATATTAGGAAAAATTTCTTTACTGAAAGAGTAGTCAAGCATTCAGACAGGCTGCCTAGGGAAGTGGTGGAGCCACCATCCCTGGAGGTATTCAAAAATTGTGTAGATATGGCACTTCAGAACATGGTTTAGTGTGCATGGTGCTGTTGGGTTGACAGTTGGACTTGATGATCTTAGAGGTCTTTTCCAACTGTAATGACTCTATGGGGAATAGGAAACTGAATTAGAGTTGGATGTTTACACTGTAAATACCTACATTTGATTAATTGTGTCTCTCACAAAACATCTCCATCACTGGAAAGCAGTGGTCCTTCTTTTGTATTTGTCATCATATGATCTTATCTGTCATTTTACTGTCAGTTGTTAAATGTTATCAGTGCAACACCTCACTGTCAACTTAAAATTGATTAGCTTGAATAATTTCATATCAGCAGCAAAAATTATCATTTTGCTATTCCCAAGTATTTTGTGAATATGTTGAACTACACAGAAGACTGTGTTCCTTTGAATTTCCAAGGCAATTCCTCAGAATACAAGAACTTAAATGTAACTTCCACAACTGGTATAATTTAAATTGTTAGGGCAGCTATCTCTCTGAGGGCTTTGGTCACAAGGACAGTCTTTCAGATTTTGAAGGATCTGTACTACCCATTACACAAGGGTTATTATATTTAAAAAGAATAAGTTTTTTCCCTACAGTTAATGCTTAAATGAATAGGAAGTGTCAAGTTCATTTTCACAAACTAGTTCCTAAGTTATAACATTAAGAAACAGTCCTTGAGTTATATCTTCAGGGAAGTCTAGCTGAGTTTCTATTCATACACAGGTAGCTATTAATAATGTACATACTACTGTGTATTATTCAACACTTCTTAAATGTCATTACAGCTTTTGGACTGTTTTGCAACTGTAAAGGAAAGTAAGAAACCTTTGGATTTCAGTTGGGAACTTCTCATATAGAATGTTTCTTTTTTAATTCAGGTGAGATCAACTAACTTTTAAATTTCAACAATCAAGGCTGTAATCAGCAACTGCAATTAAAGTGTTGTTGAATAGGATATCAGACAATTCACCATCTCCTATCACTTCTGATTCATCCAGGCATGTAAGAATGAAGAAATAAAGATGGCTTATCTGCATTTGGACTACTGTCTGAATTTAATGCTGAAAGAGCAAAACTGTCTTTGTGCTTCACAACATACAAGACCCAAACCCCAAACATACAGGAATTCTGTAACATGCTTACAAACCCTGTGTGGGGACTCAACACAAGCACATGCTGACTGTAGAATTACAGTGGGATATACTGTAAATATTTGAATTTCAGTGGATTGAGTGCTAATAAGAGGAGTTAAAGGTGAAAGAACAGCAGCAGTGACTTCAAGGAAAATGCCACCTACACTGCAGCACATAATCCCATTCTTCATCGCTATATTAACTCCAAGACTTTCATTGATCCCTTTGTAGTTCCACATGATCACTACATACATGGGCCTTATGTAGCTGAAGTGGAGCTTTCATCTCCTGAAGATGTTGTAAAAGAGACAAAAAGTGAAAATCAGCTTGTATTTGAAAAAACAGCTAAACATTTAGGCCTCTATCACAAAGGAGCATCACAAATCACTGTGTCCAAGCCCTACTTTATAGAATCCAGTTTCTACCAATTCTGTCTAAAACTTTCAGGTTCTTTGTATGTAACAGGTTCAAATGCTGGTCAGACACATAAATAACAGTGATCCAATGAAGAACCACCTTGGCGTGCTATGCCACAACATTATGATCTTTAAAGGAAAAATCTTTGAGAATAGTTTTCTCCAAAATTAATCTGCAGCCAGCCCACATAACCCAAGCAACAGTATGGTTTTCCTCTGTGGCTCATGGAGGCGGTGCCTTCAACACCATCACTGGACTAAAGCAATTATGTCACCTTTCTGATATTTCTGCTATATGACTCTATGGGAACTTTGCTATCACCGTGTGTTCTGCCTAAATCTTAGCTGCAAATGAGAGCTTAGGTGAGAGTTAGTTAAGCATAGTAATGTTAGTGTTCCGTAATACAGTGAATTTCACTGTTAATGAAGAAGAAAAACTATGTGTCTTATTGCTGGAAGTCTTTAAAAACTGTTTTTAAAATATAAATTGAATATATAGCTAAAGTTCCGTATTTGTAACTTATAATGGTGTGCAGAACTGTGAACCATTATCAGGCACTCCACGGTTTCAAAATCTTCATGTCAGCTTTATCAAGATTTTCAATGCTATTCAAGTTTCCATTCAGGGTATATGAAACAGTGTAATTAGATATTGTTCCTTTACATCTCCTTCAAGAAAATACAAAAATGACAGGAAGTCCTGGAATCCACTGCAGATATAGAAATGAGGCTACTATTCTACTCCTGCCTACAGAAATCTTGGGTTCAAATTGATACAAGAACACATCAAGTGTAAAATCTCAGGGAATGAATAAGCTGGTGGTTAAAATATGACCCGTAATGTACTACAGAGTCTGTCAAATTAGTATTATGAAAAATTATTCATAACTGTACACCGTA
Source organism: Caprimulgus europaeus (assembly GCA_907165065.1). The sequence continues at coordinate 32,462,206 of OU015532.1, read as the reverse complement.
TCACACATCAGGTCATTTTTTCATCATTGTTGTTGACACATTACAAAAAAACCCCAACTAGACTAGCCTAGTTGTAAAAACCTTTGATGACTATATATATTCAACTCTAAAACAGACTTATTGCATTGAAGCTATCGTTCCCCATAGTGCTGATAGTAATTTCCAAATAATCATTATGTAAGATACTTCCGCCTTTTCTATACTGACGCAAGCTATCAAGAATCTGAGGTCCAAATGCTGCAAAGCATTCAAACATACACTAAGTTTTAAGAGAGATTGTTACACAGTTGTATTCTTTGGTAATTAGTAGTGGAATTACTCACATGGTTAAAAATATCATATATTCTAAGTGCCTTATTGAATTAGAGGTTTTATTTAAAATGGCTTTTTATTTTTATATATTTTTTAAATTACTTCTAAAACTCTAGTGCTTTCAATTACTTTCTGGAATTTCTCACCATTACTAGAGCATGTACATGAGAAACAAGTTCTTGAAGGTGATAATAAGTTAATACAGCCTTAATTAAAAACAATATAGTGATAATAAGTGGTCAGCCTATTCAGGTGTCTATGCTCTACCCTACTGTTAAGAAGAAAGATGATTGTCCTGTTATTAACATTTAAAATAATAAATTAATTGCGTGCTCATGTAATGAAAGGAAATCTGAGGTTTTATCAAGTTTTTTGCAGAAGATGATTATTCTTTTAGAATTTCAGGAGTAAATTTTAACTTTTAAAAGCTTTTTATCGTCTTACATTTCAGTTTGTGTAGTATAATCAGTGCTATTACAAAACTGCATGATTTGAGTTTACTCAAAGGTAATTTCTTGGGTTTTTTGAATGAATTGCTGTACCATGGGGTTTAAAGAACCCTATAATAATTGCTATACCAATTTAGTCTCAAATAAGCATATTTACATTTGATTTATTAGGTGAACAGGACTTTTATTTTTCAAAGCAGATTTTTTAGCTTTCTTTAGCTCTTTTTGGCTTTTCTGTTTTGGAAATTAGGGTCAGCTTGTCATCTTGTTCTTCTTGCATGTTTTGGAAGAAAAAATATTTAAGATGAGTGAAAGAAAATAGATTAAGCATTAGTGATTGAGCATCACTTAAAAAGCTGTGGAGTGCAGGCTCCACACCCCTTTTAAGTGTGGGGGAGTGATGGGTGCTAGTAGAAGGAAGTGGCTGGGGAGGAAGAAGATTAGGTGAGGTCATGGGACATAGCCAGCAAACATGATGTAGAAGTAGCAATCACTTCCACCCAGTGGTTTCAGGACTATTTTCTGCTTCAAGCTAAATGCCATGAGGGGATATACTTTCCAGTTTGTGAAGCAATAGATAAGAGATAATGTAACTTTTCCTACAATACCTAAAAGATGATGAAAACTAGCTTTGGATGTTACTGATGTTGGTAAGAGAATTAAACCGGAATGGAATAACACAAAATCCCAACAATGATAGAAAAAAATGAGATGTCTTACACTTTCCAGGAAGTCTGAGAACAATCTCTGATTTGGTCATACAGCTTAGATAAGCAATAAATTATTGATGGGTATTTCCATGAACACCAGCTCAAATTGTTTCACTTGGTTTTCAATGTCTACTGTTATTGCTGTAAAGGTACCCTAGCAAGGTGGGATATTTGAACAGGAGATTAGTTCACACAGAAGATTGTCTCAGATGTAATATCTCAAGGCTGATGTTAAGAATCTAAAGTAAGTTATATGTGCCATATTACATACAGTGTAGAAAGGCATTTTAAACACAGTTCTGTTGTGTTTGTCTATTATTCTCCCAGCAAGTCTCTGCTTAGTTTTATATGCTCCTTTACACTCAAATAATGTCTCTCTGCCATATCTACCAATGAAGTCTATGCTTTTAAACTCTCTTTGCATCTTATATATTAACCATAAACCTCCTGCCCAAATGATAGCACCTCTTGGATTGAAAAAGAAAAATGTATTCATTGCATATGGAAGACAAAATGCTATGGAAAAAAGTACTTTGACTCACAGTTTAATCAGCACCCGAAGAGTTTTGCCGCGTTTGCATGTTACAAAGTAAGGTGCTCAAATTAGGTTAAAGGTGCCTTTCAAAATTAATAGAACTCCTAGGTAACCACAGCTGGTTTTATTTATTCCCTCACCATAATTAATCTCTGTAATTGAAGTTAACATCTTCAGAAGTCTCTTTGCTTTGTAGTACATCATTGTACTGGTTTTGTCTGGGATAGACTTAATTTCCTTCACAGTAGCTAGTATGGGGCTATGTTTTGAACTTGGGCTGAAAACAGTGTTGGTAATACAAGGATGCGTTAGTTACTGCTGAGCAGTGCTTACACAGAGTGAAAGCCTTTTGTGCCTCTCACACCACCCCACCAGTGAGGAGGCTGGGTGTGCACAAGAAGTTGAGAGGAGCACAGCCAGGACAGTTGACCCCAGCTGACCAAAGGGATATTCCACGCCATATGATGTCATGCTCAGCATATAAAGCTGGGGGAAGACAAAGGGAGGGTGGGAGACACTTGGGGTAATGGCATTTGTCTTCCCATATAACTGTTATGCATGATGGATCCCTGCTTTCCTGCAGATGGCTGAACACCTGCCTGGCGATGAGAAGTAGTGAATTAATTCCTTGTTTTGCTTTGCTTGCACGTGCAGCTTTTGCTTGACTGATTAAACTGCATTTATCTCAACCTATGAGTAAGTAAGTGACTGTGTGGTGCTTAGTTACTGCTGGGGTTAAACCATGACAACTGTATAGTACGCTTTGTACTGAGACACAAGTACAATAAAGTGAAAATAATAATCAATTTTGGCACATGCATTGCAACTACTGCCATGTTCTCATGGCCTGTTTGCTCCAAATCAGCACCAGATGTGGCTGCATTGCCCTGACAGGCATTCTAGTTTGTCAACTTGCCATTCTAAGCCATTGACAACATGCTTCTCCCAGAAAGGCAACCTCCAGTGAGCCTGGTTCAGAAGTTATTTACATCTGATTATTTTGATCTCTACAATTTCAGTATTTATAAGTGGTTCAATTCCAAGAAAAATCCCAGAAACCTTGCAGGGAAATACCGTCACTAGGAATACCTGTCTGTCTTAATGTCAGTCTTAAATACCCCAGGAAAAAAAGGTGCCCATAGAAATATTTGCTTGCTTGCAATCATTTGGAATGAAGTCCTATTTCTAAGTGAAATTGTATGCCATAATACCAAGATGTCACTTCATTTTATCTTTAAAGTCTTAAGTATTTAAATTAAATTTGAAACTGGAACTCAGACAGCAAAATGATGCAGGTGCTGTAAAAATGGTCAACCTTCAAGAAACAGAAAAAATACAGCTTAAAGCACTTAAATATATTAAGTTCTTCCTTAAAAATGATAATAATAGTAAATAAATCAAAGACTACAATCTATATGTGAAAATAAAGAACAGCAAATTACTACACCATTATTTTTTTGTATCACCCATTACTTAAAATTCTGAACATCCCTCTGAGAAAGTATTGATATCAAATTCTCCCTGGAATTCGTTTCTCAGGCAATTGCTGGAGATCCAGTCCAACACATTGCTTGTTAATATTGAGTGCTTTTCCTTTCATTTGTGTCTCAGTGTCACTACATAATCTTTACACTTTAGAAAGCCATTTTCTTCTCATTTTAAAACATTGAAGTGTACTTTCCAACAGCTATATACCATAGCTGATAGATCTGGAATACCTCCACTGCTAATAGAGCACATAGAAATAATATAATTTCAATGTAAAAAGTATGTGTTTAATAAATAAATAAAAAATAATAATGAGAGAGAGAGAGAGAGAGAGAGAGAGAGAGAGAGGGAGGGAGGGAGAGGGAGGGAGAGGGAGGGAGAGGGAGAGAAGTTATGGTTTCAGCACTCCAGAGGAACAACCTATATTTTGAGTGTAATCATTGCTATCCACTATGCTGCCAAACATTACTGATGCTATCAGACAGTGACACTAATGGAAACTTAAAGAAACAATTCTGTTGTCTCTTAACATCATGATTTATTTGCTTGTAGATCAGGAAGGCTGTCACTACAAGATTAGAGTATGAAAGCTTACAAAAAACTTAATTAATGAGAAATTTACTCCATGAACTCATTTATCTTTCTCTTGATGACAATAAAGTATCATTATTTTTTTCTAGAATACTTCTTAAATGAAATGCATTATGTACAAACACTCTATGTTTTCTGCCTTAAATTACTTTGAGAGATAAGTATTTTATAAATATTTCTCTATGTTCTGTGCTGCTTGAAGCACAAAATTTTTAGTATATCTTAGCCACTGAAAGGCTCAAAGCACCGTTTAAGTAACAAAAATGTTATTATATGATAGTAGTTACACTATGAATAAAACTAACTTCCAGATGAAAAATCTGCAAGGCAAATATTTATTTTAAAATACAGAGATAAGTGGCATAAAAGTGCTGAGCCATCAAACAAGAGTAATCTTTATTTACTGGGAAACTGCAGTAGGCAACTCTGCCCCCACAGGGTTTTCTCAGGGGAAAATTTTACCCTTTTTGTTCATGTTGAGAATAGTTTGCGTGGGAAGAACTTCTTTGTAATTTTAATGGAACTTTTTACGGTGTATGAAAGTGGAGGCAGTGGGTTATGAAGACAGATGCATTCAACAGCTTTGGTGGAAAGCTGAGGCAATGTTGCAATGTACCAATGTACCATGAAATGCCCAATGCATTTGCCCCCGACCTTACACTCCTATGGCTGTATATGGTATAAAATACATTATTTACTGAGAATGTAAATATATTTAATTTTTTTTTTCTTCAGGGTTATAACTTCACAGCCAAAAAAGGGTAGTTTTGCAACACAGTGAAATTGCATTAGAAATCCAATATGGAGATTTTTCTCCATGGTGAAGGTAGGTAACTGAGGACAAATTATGTTTTTAACTACTTACATGGAGGTAAAATTTCTTTAGGCTTTTTTTCACTAAGATATGACATGGAAAGAAGCTAGCTGGATTTAAAAATCTATTGTGATTAGCAGAAATAAAGTGTTACTAGACAGCCACTACAAAGAAAACATCATTGGTCACTAAATGGGAAACAAGTTGTGAAAACTGGCTTCTCAAGATTTTTTTTCTTTCTGTGAAGAAGGGAAGAATTTGTCAAGGATAGAGAGAGCACTTCAAAGATCTGGAAATATTTTGGATTTGAACAACCTTCTAATATAAGATGCCATCTTTCCCCAGCCAGTGCCAACATTAGAGGAGTGCTTTAGCATTTTTATATCTGTGAGTATGGTTAACAGGGCTGCCAGATTATTTTTTTTTAATTACTTGTATATAAGTTGTTATCTAAGCCAAGTAAAACCACTACAATATCAATGTTGGATTCTATTATTTAAAGACTTAGGAGAAGTCTTCAGTTTTGTCTTGGAGAATTGACAAAGGTTAATGACTGACAGCCAAGGTCTGAAGGGTGTTTCCACTCTCTGTTGTCTCCTTGTTCTCATATTGCAGAAAGAAGGAGGCAGTGCAAGCTGCAGGAGACTGTCCTGGAGGTTACGCTGCGTTATCTGAGAGTCAAGGTAGTGCTGAAGTGGAGGGAGAGAAGGGGAGACCTTGAAGGATTGATGTGGCAATTTTTAGCCCATGTGGACTCTTTACTGACAGAGGCTTGGGAGTATGAGGCTCTGAAGAGCTGTCAAGAAGCTTTCTATTTCCACCCAGAGTTATCACTGTTCTGATAAGTTAGCTGCAGATGAGCTGGAAGAGAGGAGAAAAAGAAGGCTGGATCCAGCCACAAAGCAGTTGCTGCTAACTGAAAATATTGCATATTCTAGCTGTTCATATAGGTTGTCAGTTTTGAAATCTTAACTTCTCAAAAAAACCCCCAAACAACCACTTAGCTGTAATTGTTGAATTACTTAAAAAGAGATCCCAAAGATTAAAAAGGCACTTTTGTAGAGCCAGCTGTCCTCTAGTGCCTCAGAGACTGTTTTCAGGCTCTCTTGACAGACTTATTCTGAATATTTTATGTTCCTAAATGGAGAGATTTAGACTCTGAAAATCCCAGATAATCCATAAAAAAATCAGAATGTCTGTAAATAACAAATTAGCAATTATAACAGGTAATTTCGGCTAGGATCCAGGGAGCATGCACCATAACATATAAAATTGATAGTGTATGAATAGGAAGGGGATGTCTTAAAAATAAATATGGGCAATTGCATGAGGATGACTGAAAACTTCACCCAAGACACCAGTGTCATTAACAAGAGTCTCTGTCTGAGAGTGCCCAGTGGTGTGAGCACTGACAAGAAATGCAAGTGACACGTGTCTCCAGTTACATAAGCTATGCAAGGGGCTTCCCCCCTAACTACAGGGTCTAGTCATTCCCCTCCAGAGAGGCATGTCTTTATATTCTGTTGTTATGCTTTACTTGTCTAGTCTTTGGCTTCTCTTACTTTTCAGTGGTTTTTGCTGTTTTCAGCTTTCAAAGGTTAATACATTAAGTAATAATTCCTTTCAGACTGTTGCTTTACTTTATAGATATGTATAGAGCAATTTCAAGCAAAAATCCATAGCTCTCAGAGAATCATTAGCAATTACTAAGCCTTTCCACAAGGAGTAGTAAGGTCAGAGCAGATGAATTAGATATCCTGCATGTGGCTTGGGCTCAGCAATCCAAACATTTTTCCTAATATTATTCCAGCATTTGAAGTCCACCTTGAAGTCCAGCTTTGTAAAACATCATACTGCCTCTCATAACTGCAAAAGCTCTGAAAACTCTATATTGCTTAAATTCTTTTCTAATCATTCAAGGAACAATAATATAAACAAATCAAGTGTTGACTATCACAGCAATATTGTTTTGCTAGTAGCTTGACTTTCATAAGCAAATACAGAAGAATGCGGGCAACTAATTTATTAACTACCATTTGATTTTCTGATCAGATATAAGATGTATATATCCACAAAACCCCTATATATTTTCACAAATACACAAGTCATTGTTTACATTTTAAGCTAGTGTTTCTTTCTCAGGTAGTCTGTTGCTTTACTTTTCCATTTTCAAATAGTTGCTGAAAAAAATCACAACATTTAAAATCTGTGTAATAGCTTAGAAAAGCATTACTGCTACAAAAAGCTGAATCAACTTTTGTGCAATATTTCATCTCAGAATTGGTTCCTGCCCTTGGGATACTTAACGATTATTTTTAAAACATTACAGTGGAATAAATTTTACTTCATAATAGAGTCAACTTTATGTTTGCATTTATTGTACTGTTAGAGGGAAGAAGAGAAAATTAAGATCTTGGAGAAAACAAATACATCCTGCCCTTACCCTTGACTTTCTACATGTTTAAAATGTCCCAATGCAACAATAAAACTCTGAGATAATCTACAAAGACTTCAGGCCAGGTGCTAAGGAAGTGGATCCCACAGATTTTCCCAGAATTAGATCTACAGAGATGACTCAAAGGATCTTGTTTCCAAGAAAGCAAGCCATGGTGTTGGATATTGGGTTTCTGCAGAAAATATCTTCTTAACTCATTGCAAGTTCATTGCCTGGGGGAAAAAAAAATAAAAAATCCTATAGTTACTTTTATGAACATAGATTTTGTAAAGTGAATCACAGTTAACATGCTTGAAATGAACATTGAAGTTGGCTCAGCATTCTGTTCCTGCTTTTTAAATTTACACTTCTTAAATTAAGATTGTGAGAGTAGAAGCACACAAACAGACCTTTTAAGAACCTGGTAGCAGTGCTAGTGATTGGAAGAAAGATCAGCTAACTGCACAAACATAACGATTTCACTTGTTTATCAAGTCCATGTGTGCTGGAAGGTATGTCTGAGAAATGAGAAGAATAAGAAGGCATTTAACATTAATAGATATTATTGGCATTTTGTTCAGTCTCTTTAGACAGAGACTTGTGTCTCAAATAACTGCTTCTTAAGGATCAGTGATTTAATGATTAGGTTGATTTTTTTGCTTGCAGTCTGAATTCAGTTCCAGTTATCTGATGTACAGTCTTGAGCAACACAGAGGAATGTGCATTCAAAAACTATGTTAGAAAAAAATAGTTTCTTATTATTTGTATACAGTAAGAGAATTTTCCTTACATTGCAGAACCAGAGGTTTGATCTGTGGTCTAGCTCTCAATTTTTAATTATGTAGTAAAAAAAATCAGTTTATTTAGCTCAAAGGCAACAAGATTAAGGTGACTTAATTAGTTTATAATTACTTTGAGAGTAGAAGGTATCTAGTACTAAAAATATTTTTTTGTAGCAATCAAAAGCATTTATAGATTTAGTGGCTGAAAGTTCAATTCCTTAAAGTTGAACTGTAAAGAAAATAAAAATTATTATCTGAACAGAATTGACAATGATCCTGTAAAAAGTGTATCATTTGAACTCAATAAACAGTTTATCTCTTTCTAAAATAGAATCTTCACCTTAAATAGTAATGTTGAGCAAGCTGGAGAAATTGCTGGGTAAAATTTTACGGTCTGTATTTTTCAAATCAGATTAAGTAATTAAAAATACCTTTTATGTCTTTAAAAGCAAATGAATATGTGAATCTTGCCCTTTAAGCAAAGACAAAAATTGTAAGAGACAACAAGACAAAATTATGAGAAGAAATCCAAAATAATACACTATAAATAGGTAAGTAGTTTATAACTTGATAGTTATTATTCTTTAAGATAATGTAGAGGTGTGAGTATGAAAATAATAATAGAGAATGCAGTCAAATTATTTAGAAGAAAGAAGACTATTAAAGAAAGTGGAAGGGAACATGGGACCCTGTTAGGGAATGGCTCAGAGAGCAAGGCAGGATGGTTGTACGAGCAGAGCCTGTCTAACATTTAGCAGGCCACAGTGGAAAAGTACTGAAAACTGACACTGACTGCGACTTTATCTCAAACTCTGGTAAACAACCTTGAGAAAGTAAGTGTGTGAAAAATGTAGAGAACGTTTTACGGTGAAACCGCAAGTAGGAGGACCATGTAAATGTAACGTTTAGAGCTTAAGCCAATTAGCTAAGGACTAGTAGGAATAATTATCGTGGCTGGTATAAATATGACTTAATGAGAGCAATAAAGTGAACTATGTCCTTATCACTCACATTGAGTCGGCTCGCATAGTTTCCTCTGTCGATCACAGGACCCTAGGTGGGCAGATATTTGGTTGTGTCTGGATGAAATGAGTGGCTTAGATTTGGAATGAACCAGTAGGGCAGTAACAGGATGATCTGTAGAAAGCCACGTGTTAGAAAGGGTGGTACAGTCAGGGTTTGTCTTAACTGAGAAGTCAGTGGCTGTATAATGTAAGACATATGGCTATGTTCATGAGAATATAGGCAAGGTCAACTGCATGCAGGAATTCTGTTGCTGACCTCACTTAATCACTGACATCTATGTTTCCAACAGCTTGTCTTGCTCTACAAAATTAACAGCAGGATAATTTTGCCTTATAAACCTTATCAACCCTGACCTTCTAAGAAGTGAAAGAAAGGTTTTCCTGGCTACAGTTTGAGCAGATCTCTAAAAGACAGACTTAGTAATAACACTTACCTCAGAGAACCATCCCGGGGCCTAATTAATTTTTGTAAAACATGTAGAAACAGGTAAATTAGACTTAATATATTTTAATTGCCAGGTAACTTGTAACTACAGATTTTGTTCTCACGATGTACCAGAACATAAAATAGTGTAGCAAGATGGAATTTTTCCCAGTACTCCTAGTTTAAACCAAAAAAGCACTAAAGGGCAGCAAGGGAGATTTCAGTATTGCACAATCTGTTTTTCAAGAGATGGAATCAAAAGAAGCAAGCTTGAATTCTCTTCTAACATGGTGCCTATTTGCAAGTAGTGAACATATGTCAAACTTCAAATCAACTTATCAACTCAAAAAAGTCAGCACTATAAGACTGTTTAGATATGAACATAAATTTTATCTCCAGCTATAGGCTGTTTTTTTCTTGACTCCCTCCATATATAAGAACATTCTAATGAATATTTTTAAAAATCTTACCTCTACCATGAGAGAATGCCAGGAAAACCTTTTTTGCTTTTCTGTGTGCCTTTATGTTTTGATTTAGATGAGGAAGAATTTTATATAATAATCTGTTAAAAGTATATGAAAGTGTAATTTGCTATTTTCCATTTTCATTAAAACCTGTGACACAGGTTAGGGTATATAATTCAAATCTATGCATGGATTTTTATGAAAGAGATAAATCTGAAACATACATCTAATACATTCCAGAATATTTCTCCTTTTGAAAATGCCCACTCTTATCGTGGTTTTTTTATTTATCTTCCATTGTTTATGGAAATTTTGTTGTGCTTATTAATCTTCCTTAAGTTACAGTGCAACATTATTTATATATTCTACTAGACAACTTTAAAAAGGCCTTGATCTTTAACGATGTCATAAGAACTTGACTGACTTGGTAAAAACAAACTCTATTTAACCCATAAAATATGAAGGTACTACTAGTCAGAAATAGTATCTTCAAGCTCTGATAATATTCTAGAACTGCACGTAAACACCTAGTTTGTGTTAATGGAAGTTACAGAGGAGATAGTCATGAGCTAATCTGGCTTGGTCTTCCTGGTCAGGTCACAAATACTGAATTAATCTCCACAGTTACTTCCATCAGCTACTTACAACACATCTTCCATGTGGGGCACATCACAGAAAGGAAAGCAGATCACCAGAGCTTGACAGCCTATGCTTATTCCTTCCTTCGTATGGCCACTCAATAATCCAGAAATTGAGAATGTCCCTTTAAGCTTGCACTAACCAAACTCCAACCCCAATTCTTTTTACCAGACTACAATATCGGTCAAAATAGCTCTGGTAAGAGTGGGACAAATAGTTCCATATGCACAGTGAAATTATGGCAGGAAAATGAAGGGAGAGAAATCAATAATTCCCTTCAGTATTTCTTATTGAGGAATATGACTTTGTTCACTTCTCTTCTCTGGGAATGCTGCTAGAACTTGCTTCCAGAGCTGTTGCAGTCACACACAGAAAGTACCCCAACACTTTTGTTGACCTGACTCTGGGCACTGTCCTGTGCTCCTACTGTAGTGGCTTCCATGGACCTTCATGGGCAGTGTAGTAGAATCCTATCTCTGCATCCAAACACATGCAAATTGTTTTTTTGCATTATAATAAACATTCATGTAAATAAAGATACTAAAAAATGTATGTCTTCTTATAATCCAAGGTATCCTGCAAATCACAATCATACTTGTTTTTTGATTAGGAAAATAGTGGATGAAATTGACCTCAGTAACTTCACACTGCTCCTTTTTGCTCTCATTAACAGCACATTCCTTCTTTGTTAATGTTCATTTATTCCATAGTTACACAGGTAACTGCACCATACATCTTGGCTGATTACAGTTTGGATCAAAACCACTCATTTTAAATTTGCATGCTCTTTGGATATTCCAGTTTATTCCAGACATTAAATTTTAATGAAGGCTACAAAATGCAATGAATGCATATCTCAGGTAACAGGAGAAATGTGCAATTGTGCTACCAATTTATTCTAAACAGAGCTTGCTTTATAAAACAGATGAATGTTTCAATTCATTTAGGAACACTTATAAAGGAGAGTGTTATAAAACAAATAATAAAATGACATTGAGAGGACAGCAGCATTATTTGTTTCTAGAATACAGAATTCTTTTGAGTGATTTCACAAATCATGGAGATATTTATTATGTAGATAACATTTGTTGCTAAATCATCATTTAAGTTGATATCTGAGAAAATATGGATGAAAAACAGTTGTTATGTCACTACTGTGTCAACCTCAGTATTTCTCTTTCCTAAACTCTCAGAATACTAGTAAGATCTTTGTGAGATTGTCTTTTTTTCCCTGTAATTTGTAGTGCATTAGACTTGAGAGAGCTGATTGCTTAAGGGAATTAGCTGTTATAAATTACTTTTTTAAGGAATTAATACAGAGCTGGATTTTAATTTCCTGACTTCATAAAGTGCCTTCAATAGGACTACTCACAGTGAAAAATATTCAGTATCAGGAAGGCTATCACAATGAACTCCAAAGCGTTCTGCTTATAGAACATATTCTATTATATATAATATCTGAATTGTGATTTTTGTTTTCTACCATGTGCTATAGACCAGAAATTAAAAATATGGGTAATACATAGTGTCCTTTGCAGAGTGGCACTATTTTTACCTCTAAGCATATAGAATGGGCTATGCTACCCTCAAGAAAATACTTTTCTTCATTAAATGGTACTTATAAACTCAAGTTTCTGTAAGATAAGCTAATTAAAAATGCTGATTTTTTTCTGACCAAGTGCTCACAGTAGAACAATAACAGAAGTTGAATCAGATTTTTCTAGTTGGAAAAGATTGTATTAGCTTTTTTGCTTTTCCAGTTGTGTAACAATTTAACAAGTAACCTGACTTTTTAAAAATCACCTACAGTACATCCACCCACTTTGAACACATACTAGAGTATCATAGTAGAATATTAATGTACTTTATTTTTTAATTAAATTTAGATGGCATTGATTAATTCTGCAGAAACTGGAGTAATTTCCTCTTTAGTGTTCTACTCACAAGGGCAAAAGAATCAATAGTGTGTACCACTAAATGATGTAACTTTAGTAATCTGTAAAAGATTTCAGCCATTGCCATTTAGAAGATTATCTGTTCTTATGATGTCCTTCAACAGCTGAAGAAATACTCTGACTTTTGAATTACTGAGATTTTGAAGGCTGACTAATAGCTTTTGTTGCTTGTTCTTTTTCACAGGCACTGGCCTGTCAAACTGCTCTTGTCCTGAACTGTTTCTTCATCCTTATTCTATGTGTACAGCAAAATAAGGTGTAATATCAGATCATTTAAACCAGTACAGATACAGCAGTAATAGCAAAGAGGACAAGCTCTGATGAGTGAATTGCATGACAAAGTAATAATAAATATAAACTTATGTTTAGCATATAGAGAAGCTATATGTCCTATGAATGGATTTACAGAGAAAATAAACACATTGTGGTCCAAAGTTGTTTATCTGAGTCGACTCTTCTGTCCTTTAAAATTGACCTTCATGGATTTGAAATCATTACCTTCACTTATTCCTCTGTAGTGTCTCCCATACCTGGTCTCCCAGCCAACAAAGTTTTTAAATGTATGAATAGCAAAATACATTTGAAGATTCAGTGATTGGAATGAAATGCCAATTTGACTTAGCTGTATAAGATCAGGTGAAATAAATACAGAAAGCCAGCACTGGAAATGTTTAATAGATTATTTGACCTGTATTTAAAGGTAGACACATGCTTACACTATTGTTGAATTGAATCTGATGATTATATCAACCTTAAGGAAAATTAAAGGCCGATTGTTCCTTGTGACATAGCTTGATTTTCTCTAGTAAGCGATTTCAATTGAATAGTCTGGGAATAAAATGAAAAGCCTGCAATTCAAAAAAGCTGTGCAAGTTGAAAGAAGTTTTACATTTTTCCTATTTTGTAAAAGAGTTTCTGTAAAAGTAATATTTTTAAAATTAAGTATCCATTGTTCCCCCTGGATAGACTCTCAAAAAACTTTCCTTTTTACATATTTTCTTCTGTATTCCTATTTCTACCACTGGCTTTGGCTTTTCAACAGATGCTCCACCTTTGCCCATGTATTGATCCTGACTGTAAGAAGACTGCACATGGAGGGCCTAGTGATCCACATAAAAGTTACCTTGAGGATGTCTAGGTCTCTGTTGTGCTGCACATCCAGCATGGCCTTTAGGGCTGTGTGGTGCAGCACAAATCCCCTGGCTGCAGGATGACCCCAGCCAGCTCCTGCTTGGTGCTGGCAACTGTATGGCCTTGCCCTTACCTAAAAGTGCAGCAAGAAGTTCTCAGGTGAACATCACTTCTGTTTGACTGTAGAAATGACAGATCAAGTTATTTCCATGTAAGATAATCCAATAATAGCTCAAATGACCAGAAGAGGAGAAACTCCTCTATGGACAGGGTCTGCATTGTGTGCTGTGTGAGTTCCCAGCAACTAAAAGGATGTAAGATTATCGATGCTATTATTTTCTCAAAGTTTTAGTTTAAATGCCATCTAATAAATGGCATTTAAAATGATACCTTACAGAGTCTGAGAGCCTGTTTTAACAGACCCACAGCTCCTGCTGCAGAAAAACCTGTAAAACAATAATTCTATTTGCTCTTTTCCCCAAGATTACCTTAAAGGATTAAACTATAAACATTTATTTTAAAGATAAACATAGTTTGAGTGTGGCAACTTTCAAGATATCACTTAAGGGGAAAGTTAAGAGAGAGACTAAAAATCTTGGCAAAAAGTGTTTACTTCTAAAAAGTAGTAAGACAGTAAGGAAAAAGGAGATCCCACACCACCCCTGTTGAAATGGGAATTGATTCAAGCCTCAAGGCACACAACTTACTCAAATATGTAACATGTAATTCACAAATACAAGGAGAAGGCTGTGTGATCACACCTGGTTATGTTTCATATCTTCCTGTATCACTACTATGAAATACTGAGGAATTTCTAGGATTTGAGCTGTTCTTGTAAGAAGGTAACGCAGCCAACAGAGATTTTTACAGCCTACTTCAACTTTTCTAGTTGAAAAAACTGTGTCAAATGCCCCAGAAAGGGAAAGCCTGGGCTTCCACATTTGTACCAATTACATGATGGACTAGAAATCAGTTCCTTCACAGGCCAGCAGTAAAGTCCATTACATGCCTATTCCCCATGGGATTTTGCTGTAAACTTGTAATTCTGTGCTGAAGTAGCAACTTGTCCTCTCCTGCCCCCAGGTATTTTTAAAAAGGTGTCTTTTCTTATTAACAGGCAGTTCAGGGTGGTTTTCTTTGGTTGTTCACTTAGTGGCTTTGAGGGAAAAAGTGAGAAGAGTACACCTTTAAATCAACTGTAGTGATTGTGCCTATCTGACAACCTTTTAAAAACACACAAAGTGGGTTTTCCTTCCATATTTACACTCTTCTAGTGTCAAAAAAGGACAAAGCAGGCATAGCTGATATTATTTTTAGCAGGCCTTGTAGAGTGTACTGTAGAGCTGAGACTGCCACAAAGTGAAGAATATTTACAATCAAGCTCATGAAATTTTAACATAGAAGTGGCTGCATTATTTAGAACATTAATGTGGTTTCAGGAAAAAAGTAATTACTGGTTATCTATTGCCAGAGACATCGTTTGCTGTCTAACTCCAGAGGTGTTATTTATGTAGGAATTAATGCAAATAATTTCAAATATTTTAAGTAAGGCTACAGTAAATATTTTTTGTGTGCTTCAAATGTCTTTGGTTGGAGAAACTGGACTGGTACCAAACAGAATACATGCAATTTCTCCCTAATTATGGTGAATCATATTTCCTTCAGTTTTCTAGAATGATTTACATTGCAGAATTTTCCCCACCATAACAAATTCTTCCACAACTCTGTTAGTATGCCAAGCTGAGAAAATTCTTGGACTGCTCAATATATGAGGCTGTATCAGCACTAAGAAAAACAATTAATTGGTAACTACTCCCACTTGAAAATTTTGGCCACTTGAAAGATGAAGATAATAGGTCCTACCTCATATTTTTGTGTGTTACAGTAACATCCAAAGCATAGGAAGAGATTTTAAAGTTTGGAAGGTATAGAGTTACTCAGTGTGCTCTGCAGTGGGGTGCAGGGCGAAAGAGGGGAAAAGAGATGATGCAGAGTTCTTTCTTTGTCTCAGGAGAAAGGTCCAACAAAAAATGGTGTAATAAAATGGCTGTTTTAATAAGATAGAATGCAAATATAGATAGTGAGTAAATCTGACCTCACCTCAGATGATGGGAACCCCATGTTTATGTAGCATCAGATGGACCCTGGATAACTTTCCCACAGCATGCTGCACAGATCCTCTCCATGAAGAGAAGATCCTCCTTTTTGGTTGTTCAAGCTATGGTATAACCTTCATACACACACACAAAAAAAAAAACTCCATAAAGAATGTCTGCATAAGAATCTTGTACTACACTTTTAAACAATAACAAGGACATTTTAAAAGAAAAACAAGGCTATATGTGTTCAGGTCCCCACACTTACATTCAAACTATTTCAAGAACTTAACAGCAAAATGGGACAAATGTGACGTCGCTGTTTTACTTAAGTCCTCACTTGAACTGGCAGATTGTGATCTAGACCTTTCTTATCTTTCTTTTTTTACAAACATTTTTCTTCATTAGCAGTATTTATAATCAAATGAAGAGAATGAAGAATTGCGATGTCAAGAAAATAAATAAAACCCCCACAATGCTGGCTAGAGCTAGTTGAAAACATTGCATTGGAAAGGTTTCCGTTAGAAATTGCTGGTATATTAAACAAAAACATTCCAAGGGAACATGTCAGTTCAGATAAAGTCAGAAGTAAATTAAGCTAATTGTCTGTTGGAAACACATTTTGATTCCTGATTAGTTCTAATGTTAATAACATCCTGGCTTTCTTAAATTATGCATTACTTTATTTTTATTGTGGCCTAACTGAACCGATTTCATTATTTCAAGTGGCTTTTATTGACATCAGCTAGCATATACTAAATGTGGGTAGTGCAGTAGTTCATGGAGGATTTCTAGTTTTCCACCCCTTATTCCAGAAGTGTTGCAACATTTTTTTTTTTTAATTTCTCATTGAAAATAAGATTTTTTATTAATATTACATCAGCTGTATTGGCCTCCATTAAAGAGATCTGTAATCTCACAATAACAAAACTGTGAAAAATCCCTGCACTTCAGTAGAGATTTTTTTATATGCTTTTTTTTTTTTTATCATCCATTTGTCATCTTAAAATTTGACAGGCAAAATTTTTTGACTGAAACTTACCTTCTACTCTGTCTGCTGATGCTAAGTTTTAGAGATCCAAACAATAATGATACTCTTGAGTCAAAAAATTAATTATCATTGAATATTTTTTAAGCAGCCAGAATCCAGTGTTTGTCCTCTCTTATTTTTAAAAAAGTTTACTGCCATAAACCATACATTAAAGATGATATGAAGTGGTAAAGAATATAAACAAGAAAGGAGAAAAATTGGGACAGAAAGATGAGAAGTCTGATACGTGTTATTCAGCTTCATTTAATGTATGCCCTGTAAAGTGATCTGCATTATGTAAAGCTGTGTATGGTTTAACAGATAGTTCTTCAGTGAGTTTAAATGTACAGTTATTTACTAAAAAGAGGTAAAAATGGTAAGACCAAAGTTCATCGCTAACTATTCATCAGATTACAGCATTAAAATGTCTCATAAATAATAGACCCATAAAAAATTTAAACTGGCTTATAATGATTTAGACTAGCTACAGATTCACCAGCAGAACTGATTAAGTCCCTGCCAAGTCTTATATGCATCACCCATTTCATTGTGCTAGCACATCAGTTTTTACATCTGCACGGTGAACAGTCAGGGAACTTTTCTGTTTGAAAAATAACCTGGTGAGAAAAAATAAAAGAAATGATAATTTCACTGATTTTGTTTACCATGTGTTCTTACAAATGGTTCCAGAAAAACAGAGGAAATGGGGATTTATTAAAACAGCTTTCCTGCAAAAAAACCCCTACACATCTGCAACCTTAAAGCAGAAATATTCTGTCATAGGATTTGACTGCAACACAACTCTCCTTCACTTCTGACCTTGCATTATTATCTTTCACTTTCTTATTACTTGTCTTGTGAGTCTTAAAGCACCCCTTGGATTCATTTAACAGATTCTCGGCCTTCCTTTATTAAAAAGAGATTTTCTCAGTCCTCATGGCTTTAGAAAAACTCAACTGAACAATATTGATTCCTAAGAGCAATATTGAAAAATAAAAGACTATTCAAAAACCCCTTGAAAACCGAGTTGGCATTTCTGGACACTTAGAGCTGGCTATACTGCTGATGCTCTTATGTGAGTGAACAGTTAGGTCAGAGTTATTTTATGGACTGGCTACTATAACAGCTTTATACCACCTGGAGAGTTTCTCTCTGCCAACTGCTTACTGGCAGCACAACTTGACAGGAACAAAGGACTAAAGTCTCATTCTTCATTTTAGCCAATTTAACAAAAAAACTGCCAAATATCTTCTGTCAATGGAAAACTCTGTGACACTCTTACTAATATATATATTTTTTTAAAGCAGTTCTCTAATGAAATACAATGACATTTGCAATCTGTTGAGGTTTTTTGTCTTTGTATTTCATGAAGAAAGCAATAAAGCAATAGGTAACCCAATTATTTTGGAACTTGAGCCTTCTTTGAGCTCTAAAGAAGAAATGACTACACTGATGTAGTCAATAACCAGGCTTAAAGACATCACGTAGTCAATAACCAGGCTTAAAGACATGATGTAGTCAATAACTAGGCTTAAAGACATAATGTAAATTACTGATGAATTTAACTAAAGTAAAACTTTTAACAATTCTTACTGTTTAATTGTATTACTGACCTACACAACAATATTACAAAGATTTTGGTTGCAATTTTGTACCAAAATGTATTATCAGTCTTTATCTTTGTTTTTTATGTTTCAATTTAGTCCTAAGTAATTTTTTTTAAACAGTAAATTGTGAAATCTGGCATCCGTTTTTAAAGATGAGTCAGATTTTCAGAAGCCAAATATGTGGTGCATTAACAGACCAGAAGCAGAGCAGCATCTTAGAAATATTTTTCCTGAAGCCATTGAAGTGATATCACAATCCTTCTGAAGAAAGAAGGCTAGTAGGGCAGAGAAATGAGTCTTGACGTAGGAGAGAATGAAAAAGTAAGGCTTCTGAAGAAGGAAGAGAAAAATATTTTGAAATCTTAGATGAGACTGAGGGTCAAAAACTGTAGAAGAGACTCTCTCTGTACCTCATGTTACATGGTCACAGAAGACAGTCTCTCTTAGAAAATGCTCAAGAACTGTGGAACTGTGGAGAAATTGTACATATATTATGGTTGGTTTTGTCTACAGCTGTATAACATGCTTGTAAGAAAGAATATTCCAGTCATACTTTCATATTATAATTTTGGCCTCTGCACACAGAACTTTAAAATATCTAATATCTGGACTAGGACACAATTAAGGAAATCCACACAGATTTTTTTTTTGCAATCTTCTTTTTCACATACAGGCTTGAAGCTAGCTGGATGAGTCTGATCTGCAAACCAAGGGCCCTGTACCCACTTTACATGGATAGCTCATATCTAACAATGTTAGAAAGGAGCTTCTGACATCATGTGCCAAGAAACCCAGGGCACAGCAGAGGCTGTGCTTTGTGAAAGACAGGAAAGCTGAAAGCAGATGGAGTCCATTGGATGGAACTGGAATGCTACAGATGATTGACTACCTAAAAATGAGTCTTTGACCAAGGCTTTGACAAGTTTACAGACAACTTTTCACTGAATAGCTTATTTTGACCCCTGTCATTTTGTCTTTCTTAAAGGATTACATTTTTTTTGGCTACAGTTAGGCTTAGTAACATAATTAGTATTTTTATTTTCTTTTATATGGTTCTGGAATTATAGATTTTTTATTTTTTTTTTGCATGGAAAAACCAATACTCTTCTATTAAAATCAAAAGCAAGTTTGCATGCATTTTGACTTCTAAAAAAGTATGTTCTAGAATATAAAAAACCTGTTTATGAAATTGTAATGTGAAAATGTAGTAAACATTTTCAATGATTTCTAAAAGTGAAGTACTATTTTCCTACAGCTATAAGCTGTAATATCCTCCTCTGTCAAAGAAAAAACATTTGTCAGTTAGAAAATAATATTTTATGTCAAATTCATGTTTACAGAAGAAAAAATCTCTATTCATCCAAGTTGCTATATAAAGGACTCATACTGAATACACCTCATGACCTTCTGGGATCTTTGGAAGACTTTCTTTCCTGAGCAATTGAAAACGAGAGTAAAAGGAGTGGCAAAATGAAGAAGCAGGAAGTGATTCTGTGACATGTTATCTCAAATGGGCGCTTTCAGGAACTATTGAGTTATGCTAAAGACAACTACCCATATGCTGTATACATGTTTCTAAATAAAATACTGGAGGATACACTGTTTTTCTACAGATTAAATCTATTTTACACTTCTGGCATGCTGCTCCATAAAAGATTTTGCCTTGTGGCATTAACCTTGCTGGTTAATGTATTATTGTCACCCTTGACTACACTGGAAAGATTTTAGTGTTTATAGACACCATTTTGCTTTTCAAGCAACAGGAAAATATCTGACAATATAAAAGAAATGTATCATCTTTCTTATTAAAGGTTTATGAATAAAAATGTACTCAATGACTGGGGTATATTAAGCACATTATGGAAAATTGTAGCAGATTATAAAGCATTTATAAGTACAAAAGTAGAAGGTTTTAAAATATTAAAAGCCATAGATATTGAATAATTATGTACTAAGTATTCCAAATATATTACATAAACTGGCTCATTCAGTACTATTTTCATTATCTTTAGATGACACTTCACTCTGCTAAGTTAGTGTACATTTGAACCTTCTCAGTCCGAGAGATGTGTTTAAGTGTATAGAACTTTTTGTTTGGGCTGTTAGATGGTCCTTTAACTCTACAGTGTATGTGTTTTACAAGGAATTAGTTTAGAACAGACATCAGGCTGCAGATTGTTTTAAACCTCAGCAATAGTCTCAAAAGGACTTGGACACCCCATGGCTGTGCTGTTTTTGCTAACAGCTGGAATAAAAGCATGGTTAAATAAGCTTCAGCTGTAGACTAGGAAAGTAAACATATTTGAATACAGTTCTCATTACTGCAGTTAGAAATGCAAATTGAGACACTCTAATTATGGTTACCATATGATGCAAATTCCCATTAATGGCAATTTTGCGGGTTGTGTTTGTTGAATTAATATTAACAAACCATGACTTATTCTTGCAGAGAGCATTGAGTATCAAACAATTGCTTTTGGTATGACTATTGTTCTGCTGCAATGATTTACAATTAAAAATCAAAAGTACCACCTGCCTTTCCCTTGGGTCTGGCTCCCAGTATCTGTGCGTAACTAGATAAAAGAGAGTTAACCTTAGCAATGGCACTTAAATAAAGCTTCTCTGTTTTCCAGACTTGGTATGGTGCTGTGTCTTCTGGCACTCCTTATACGACAGCACAAACTCTACATTGCATACTGATGTGTATATGTACCCAGACAGAGCTGACCGATGCTGGATGAAGGAAGAGTTCCTGGAAGACTCACGTTTTCACTACTCATGATTCCTTCTTTCTGATCTTAATGCAGTTGATTAAACAGGCAAACTAATTTTACAGATGATCTGGCATATTGACAAGAACTCATTTCAATGAAGAAGTGTTCCTATTCTTTCATCATGATTTTATTTTGTAGTAACTTTTGCTATTTAAATGTTATATTAATAAATATAAAATATTGAAATAAATAAAAAAGCAGTTTAATACTAGAAATAGTTTGGACCTGGTACTGAATTCAGCTTTTTTTTGTTTAGTTTGATTGTTTTTGGTGGTTTTTTACTGATGCTATTAGTTGAACAATCACTAAGGAGAAATGTAACATAAATAGAAGAGTAACATGTAAGTGGGTTCTTGAGTGTGGTGTTAAATATAGACTCTGGAAGACTACCTTAATAACTGTCCTAGGTTCGTTTCACTATTTTCTAGCTACTTTTCTATAGCTGTCTAGGTTAGGTGGCCTGCTGTAGGCTTACCAGGAACTATAAAACACATTTGTTTCTTCATTGTAAATCTTTTTCTGATCCAGTTAAGTAATCTCTTTAGAAAAGATAATTTTTTCTTTAATTAATTAATAAAATTTCTAAATATTTGACCTGGAATTTTAGCTAAAGTGACTAGGGAATTCATATTATTTTTATGAATATTTGAAATCAAGGTGAGCAACACCAAGGAGAGAAAATTAGGTATTTTAAAATCCTGTTTTTCTAAGTAATAGGATACTTATGTAAATTGTAAACTATGTAAATGACTGTAAATTTAATAATTTATCTCAAAATGAAAGGTTTTTAATCTCTAGTCTCTAATTTGAACACTGATGTACAAGAAACAGGTTTTGACTTGCCTGTGGAGTTATTCTTTGGTATGGAGAAAAAGTTGTGAATCAGAAAGCTCATCATAGAAAATAATCCCAGAATTTTCTGATGAAATAGGTAAAAACCCCGAAGACTTCAGTCTAGTGTGCAAATTCTTTCACAAAAGAGCACTATGAATAAGAATATCTCACTCCATCCTTAGGAGGAATAAAAGCTTCTTTAGTAAGATTAAACAAGCGGAGCAGGTACTTTAGGATTTCAGCTTTCAGACATACTTTTTAGCTTGAGGAAAAAATATGACCACATTCCTTTCCCAATATATTTTAATGAGGACTTTTGGGGGGATTTGGGTTGTAGTGGTGTAAGTTTAATATACATAGAGTATAGAAAGTTCTTCCAAAGTTAGACTGCTGCTATGGTATCGTAATGCCATACTTCAAAATTCCTGGTTGGTATAATAAGATAAGGAGAAGAATTTCAGTCTGATGTAGCAATATAAAAGTGCTATTTTGCTAAGAATGTAATTAATACATTGCTTTGTCAGAAATAGTAAAGGCAATTATCTTGAACAAGTAACAGAAAAAAATAAATTAATCTAAACTTTTGAATTTCTTTCATATAAAGCATGTCAAATTAAATTATGCTGAGGAAAGACTAAAAATCTAAAAAACAAACAAACAAAAAACAAGCACAAAAAATATTAACAGGACAAAATAAATTGATGAAATGCTTTTAGGAACGCTTTTTATTAAAGTCTCTATTGGTCACTGTTGATATCTGTGCGATTTTACTCTGGTGGGATCCAAAGGACATTACCTGACCTGGGAGTAACATTTCAGGTTGCCTAGTCATGCGTTAGTTAGCCTAGCTTGAGTGACACCCTTGAAGGCTATAAGAAATGTAAATGTAACTGTATTTTTCCAGCTAACACATATATTTTCTCAGGAATGTATATTATTCATGTAATAAAAATACTGAAATTAAGGTATTTTGTTTCTTTGTGTATTCTGAGGTTGATGTTTTTTGTTTTGCTTCATATCAGTTTAATAAATGGGAAAAAACTGAGGACTATTAGAAGAAAGATTGTGTTTCTTTTCATCCAAGCTTTTAATTCTCAATATTAAATATTTTACTAAAACAGTTCTGAAATCAATGTTATCTCTAAATTAGCCCAACCTGGAGATTTGTGTTTTTGAAGAGTCACGTTGATTGTAAATTTGTGTTCTTTTCAACCGTAGGAAATGAATATTCTTAATGGCATATCTTTTCTCAGTATTCCCAATATTTAGTACTCAGTCACTTTTCTGCTGAAATGTGATGCTATGTAATTTTGCATTCAGTCTTTCCTTTATTGGATTTGACCAATTTATCACTGTCTCTTCTAATTGTAGTGCAAACAGCTTTTAACTGCATACTGGCCATGCAGTGATGATCAGTCTATTGGATAGCAATGATTAGGAGCAGCTATACTAATTTAATAACTACACTTTAAACAAGATTTCTATTCCACTGTGTTTTTTGTTGATTTTGTCTGGTTTCACATCTTCAGCAGGACATCTATTACTTTCATTCTGCTACTAATGGCCCTGCATGAGCATACAAACCTTCCAGATAGTTCCCTGGGTTTCGTTCTAACCTGAGAAAATACTGATTTACTCAGTGTCCTTTCTACCTTATTATTTCTCTCAACAGCATTACTTACTTATGTTTCCTATATACCTATTATTTGTTCCTTACTCTATCTGCCTGTTTTAATTTTCTTAAAACCAGCACAGGAATCATAGAAAGACCTCTTCCTCTCCTTTTCCAAATTTCTTACTGTCAGTGTTCAATTAATCCTGGTGACAATATCCATAAAGATGAGATCTTTCTTCCTGCTCGTTTCCCAAATACCTCCTTAAAGCTTCCTCAGAGCATCAGCCTTTGATCTTATTCTTCATGCTAATCATATCCATGCAACTTTTTTTCATTTTTTTTCTTTAACAAAAGAAGGCATCAAATGCAAATCGTTGTTCTCCACTGAATATTTTATCCACCTTGACCTAGTGATCCTTTATCTGGTCAAGTTGGAATCCAGTAGTGTTTTGCACAAAGATAAGGGAAAATAATTAGATTTTTTTCTAAGTCTCAGTACATTTTTTAAGAGACTCATGGCTATACTCCAACTGTTCTTATGGTCAACCACCACATTTTCCCTTTCATGAGCTTCAAATGTAAAGATTTCTTTGTAAAGTGCCCACTAGCATACTTTGGGTTGTCTCCTTTGTTCTTCCAATAGCAAGAGTGCCTGTGTAGTTATTAAAATGTTTGAATGCAGTAGCAGAAAAACAAAGAGTCAACAAAATTAATTTTAAACTCATCAGAATGTTACAGAAGAACATACCTTGGCATCATGACTCCCTACATCAATGTTCTGCACTGGGGATGAGTGACAGAGAGAAGATGGGCTCTTACCAAATCTCAGTAAGAAAGCCTGACAACAAATGGCATAATAAAATAACCACTTTAGTAAGAGAGAATAAAAAGAGGGATATAAGTAGCAAATAAATCTTATGTCAGATTTTCAGATGCTGGGAATCCTGCATTTCTGCAACATCAGATAAGTTCCAGATGATTTTTACACAGCACGCCATGCAGATCTCATCCACGGAGAGGTTCCTCCTCCCTCCTATACTGCGATACCTTTTATTTTGTGTAACAAACAAAACTTTCTATCTTCTCCTGACTGGCTAGAATGCCATCTCTGCCATAATAACATGCAGCAAAGGTCAGCACAGGACGTTCCAGCAGACTCCCTTATGGCAGTTCCTCATGCTAACGGGCTTCTCAAGCCTTAAGTAGCAGGCTCAATAGAGCAGGCACGGTTTGCTCAAGATCACTAATTCCTTGAATCTAATGTATTCCACAAAGCTCCAATTATGAAATTATATTTTTATAGGCTATTTTTTAAGAAATAGATTTTCTCAATCTTTTTTTTTCTTTCTGTTTATTTTTTTTTCCTATGAAAATATCAAATTGTAACTCAATTATTTTTTACAAATCTAACATTGTAGGAATGGGTATTCAACAACCTTTTTTTCAGCATCCAGACAATTAGTTAAGCTAGCATTGAACTGTTAAAGGCATAGGACAATTTATATTCTTGCTTCTATTAGAAAATTCTTCTATTAAGCTAACTTTGGCTGTATTCATGTTGACTTTTTTGTTCCACTGTTATCTTAGTGGTATGGATAACATTGGAATAAATAAGTGAAGAGGCACATTGGATTTGTACAAGTTTCTATAAATTTTAATGGTCCAAGCAGTATTCAGAGAGAAAACAGGAGAAAATCCTTTGGGACAAGAGCTCATTAACTTCCTTTCTTCCTTCCAGATATTGCTTTAAGGAAGTTGTATGCTCAGATACACCTAAGGAAAGCAGGAAACCTCAATGGAATTAAGTATTCCGGGTTACTTAATTAATTTTTAAATGCAGGAGTTGTGTATACAATTTAAATGAGTCACACTGGCAGGCTAGACGGATTTCTTTAGAAATGGAGGAAAGTCCTCTGAAATGCAAATGCACATATACATGAAAATGGGAGGAAGAGAAAATTACACGCATTTCTTTTTTTTGGACACCAGGATTTTTGGAACGAGTCAATGGAAAAAGAACTGAGAGGGAAAAGAAGGATCTTTAGCAATGGAACTAATGCTTTAAAACGTGGAAGGGTAAGAAGAAACTCTGAATGCAGTGTATTTTGCTGAGTTATACTTTGTAATCTTTTTTATTTTTTAAAGGATAGCACAAGCTCTGTTAGTCTGAAAAAAATCTGAAAAGAACAAGGATAGGATAAGTATAAAAGCACATCTAAGGCCAAAACCCAGTCTTATAGAAGGAATTCAGAACAACCTTTAAAGGAAATGATAAGATATTCCACAGAGGCAGTTGGAGGATGGACTAAAATGAAGTCAGATTTTATTAAAGCAGATATCCATAGAAACAATGCAAGGCACAGAAGACAGTAGAATATATCAGGTTGTACTGAAAAGGGAGTTGAGTAGAAGGTTACTTTTGGAAACCATTATACAACTTTCACTAATTACATTAGCAGATAACCTGGGATCTTATCAGTTAGAAATGACAGCTAATCTAATTATCCTAAATGTGCCAGCACTAGTGGCAGAGATTAGTAGTAAAAAAGAAAAAGGTTTACTACGGGAACTTGTGAGGAAAGTAAATTAATTTTAAAACTCTAGCTGAACAAAGCATCAAAGAATACATTTATCTTTAAGAAAATAAGTAGGCCCTGTCTGAAGTTAAATCTTTATTTAAATAGTTTTTAAAATACTACTAGTGAGACAGAAGTAAGAAGGAATTGACAGACCTGTGCACACTGATAAAGGGGAAAAAATCTATACCAGCTCCAGAAAGGTCCTGAGCAAATGGACTGGGTTCCTTTTGTGGGCAAAGATCTTTAACTGTCTCACTGACGATGTAAGTAGTCCTCTTCTTTGGAGCATAATTAAAACAGTTCAAAGTCCCCCCTTTAACTTTCCCTGTGTCTGTTCATACTCTATGTGTTTTTTATGCAAAATATATTTTGCATTGTGATTGTACTCATTTGTTGTCACCACAAATTTTCTGTATGCATATCAGGTTTATCAATATAATATATTTTAAAACAAGTGTCTGAAAACATAATTGCATGATGAAATGATTTCTAAAAACATATACCTGATACTTGGTTTTCAAATTGCGATTGATAGCCTGGACTGAAATTTTAACTGTCTTTCAGGGAACACTTTTTTTTTTTTTCCAGTTTGAGTTACTATATATAGCTGACATTCATTATTTATTAGCTGTTATTAATTGCTGTGTAGTTCAGTTCAGAGATAATCTGGAGATGGTGATTTTTAATTCAGCATTTATTAGACATGACAGACACTTGCGAAAGATATTTACCATTAATATTTCAGGAAACCTACTGGTAATGACTCTGCAATTATAAAAAATCATACTGGGAAAGAATTTGTTAATGAAAAAAAATAGGAAACCTCTGCAACATGATGATGTATTAGCAACTAACAAAGAATGAATATCTCATTATGTTTCTGGTATACTTTAAGATTTAGAGGTTGTAGCTTGCTCATAAGACTTCAAATTAGAAGGATATGTGTTGTAAAAGGTTTAAACTTTTTATTACCTTCTCTCAATTCTATGTTTATTAAACAGATTAAGAAGAGATTAAGGTCTGATATTTTTGTTGCTATTTTAATATAAGAACAAAATAATGAACCTTAAATGATTTAGAGATTATGATTATGGAAATCTGTACACATACATTTGTAAATATGTGTAAATGAAGAAATGGTGTTCTCCAGAGTATTGTCACCATCAGCTTTCCTATCTCTACAGGCTTGCTTTCTTTTTGCTAGGTTGTGTGATAAAAGCTGTTAGCACCCCAACAAAGGAGCACAGAGAGACAATGGCAGACAATGGGAGCCCGAGTAATACTTTGCCCTGGCTTCTCCCAAGCCCACCATGGGAGTCACCAGCCATCCAAGGCCCATCTCCACAAGCCTGGAGGAGCACATTTACACTCGACCTCAGGGTACTTTCGTACATTAGGAAGTATATAAATACCATAGTTTAGCATGATGGAAGCCAGTTTATTAAACCTCAGACTTATATCAAAGGTTCTCAGTAATGTGAAAAAATAAGTTTTGCAGTGTCAGAAGCAGAACCCATCCTCAACAAACATTTTAGGAGCCCAAGACACAAGGCCCAAAGAGCTCCTTAATATGAGGCTCACAAAGTTCTGCTGCCAGCATTCAAATCCCACTCAGCACCTTTGCTCCTGACCAGGTATACCAGAGTATCTATGCCTTACTCCTGTTTGTTGAAGTTTATGATGGTACTTTTTATTAGCTATCCTACTCAATCACCTCAGTCCTGTACCTAAGACCAGTCCTATTCTAACCAGTAGATAAGTAATATGAGTGAGCTGGATGATGTAAATAATATAACCAGAGTCCCAAAGCTATAAGTGGAGCCAATGATTACATGAATCTCAGTCAAATGCTTCAACCACATCATTGTGTTTTTGCATGTTTTGAAAACAGTATTGAAGCTAGCATCACATTAATGATATCCCTGGAGGCTATTATATAATTTAATTGATACAGGAAACAACACTTAGCTCTGAGCTTCTTTTTGTTCTTTGGTTTAAATCAACCTATTAATTTGGTGGTACAAGTTTGCTTAGAAAATACATAAATAAATCAAATACAAAAAAGTATCGGCTTACTTAATCAAAGACCTTACAGCGGAGTGGATAAGTCTGTTCTTTTGAAAATATCACTTTGGTATATGTTTTTCAGCTCCTGAATATTGGACCTATAATAATGAGCACACAGGATAAAAAGAATAACTGAGCAGAATTTTTCAGAAGAGGAGAGAAACTGTGTAAATTAAAAAGGCACTGGTAAATAATGGGATTCTGAATAGGATAATTATTACATGAGAAAGGAGAGGTAATATAATTTTAATAACATACTGAAAATAGAAAAATGTCATTACTAATGGCATTTCAGGAAAAAGCCATCTTAAGGAGCAATATTTCATTGTTTAGCTGTACCAGCAGCTGTACACAAGAATATGCAGTCCAAATATGACCTATAAAAAGGACTACATGCTTCATAACATACCAGTGTGGTTGTTGTATTCAGGCATAGAACAATGCAAAATTTATTCATCAAAACCAGCAGGTAACTGACACAGGGTGAACACCTGAAAGCCACATGAGCTCTATCAAATAGCATACAGGATTCAAAATCCCCTCTGAATACTGCAGGATCAACCATTGGTAGACGAGAAGCTGAACATGAGCCGGCAATGTGCGCTTGCAGCCCAGAAGGCAAACAACCATATCCTGGGCTGCATCAAGAGAAGTGTGGCCATAAGGTCAAGGGAGGTGATTCTCCCTCTACTCCACTCTTGTAAGGCCCCACCTGGAGTACTGTGTCCAGTTCTGGAGCCCCCAACACAAGAGAGACATGGACCTGTTAGAACAAGTCCAGAGGAGGACACAAGGATGATCCGAGGGCTGGAGCACCTCTCCTATGAGGACAGACTGAGAGAGTTGGGGCTGTTCAGCCTGGAGAAGAGAAGGCTCTGGGGAGACCTTATAGCGGCCTTCCAGTACCTGAAGGGGCTACAAGAAAGCTGGGGAGGGACTTTTCATAAGGGCAGTTAATGACAGAACAAGGGGAAATGGCTTTAAACTGAAAGAGTGGAGGTTTAGATTAGATATTAGGAAGAAATTTCTTACTGTGAGGGTGGTGAGACACTGGCACAGGTTGCCCAGAGAAGCTGTGGATGCTCCCTCCCTGGAAGTGTTCAAGGCCAGGCTGGATGAGGCTTTGAGCAACCTAGTCTAGTGGAAGGTGTCCCTGCTGATGGCAGGGGGGTTGGAACTAGATGATTTTTAAGGTCCCTTCCAACCCAAACCTTTCTATGATTCTATGGTTCTATGATTATCACTTTATATCCTTGTTTATTATGGACTTCATTCAAAGTACGACAGCATTCACCATAGTGTTTGACCTGATTTGAGTTATCATCAGAAGAATTCCTAAATCAGGCAATGGTTGTAATGGATCCTGGTCAAAACAAAGAAAAAAAAACAAACAACCAGACAACCCAGTCAGAAAGCACTAGCAGAAAAGAAAGTAGCTGTTGCTGGAAAATTGTCTTTAAGCATCTTCCTGCTAAGAATCAAAATTTGCTTTGTAAGAATGGGAACACCTAGATTTTTATTATTCCCAGTGAAGGTGACCTCAGTAGAAGTGTGACAACAGCTATAGTTGCCTGGAATTCTCATGATAGAGTGAAAACCAGCAATACATTATTATCTAAGAACCTTAAGTATGGCTATGAGATCTCTGAAAGAGCAGTGATGTATAAATTCACCATCATGGCTGTCTTCAGGTTCAGTGTCTGAGGTTTTAGTGATAGCTATGTTCTATAACATATAAACTTTTATTCTGGATATGCTGACAAACAAGTGCCTACAGTAAGGATAAAGTGGATACACCTGCATTGCATCTTAGAGACTTCACTAAGGCAGTCATCAAGATGAGGATCATGTGCCCTATGGATGATAAGCCCATAAGCATGGTCCCAAGTATGACTAGAGGCTACTTTTCAGAGCAAATGAGACTCCATGTACATGAAAGACTAAAAAACAGTGAGTATGTGTTCAGAGTATATTTTACATATAACTCCTTCTTTCTGCCAATCGAATGCTCTGTCGGTACACTTTGGAGAGCCTAATTTTTCCATCTAAGTTACTGACGTTATTTGTTCTCAGCAATTGATGTTGTCTTAACAATAACAACTGAGTTGTCCAATTGATTTTTTTTTCCCCTAGCTGGTAAGATGTATTTTAGCACTGCAGTCACCATTGTATTAAATAATTTACAATTTGATACAATTTATTTTCAGAATTGGTAGAATCTGTAAAACAGGTCAATTAATCACTGGCCCAGTCGTGTTCTTCATTACTTGGTGACTTTCATTAAAACTGGATTTCCTCCTAAAAGTAATGAGGTAAATTTTCTGCACACTTACATCACTTAAAGTCCTGATTTCCACTTTTGAAACTCTTCTGCGCTCTAGTGGGGGGACTATTAAACGTTTTGACAGCACTGCAGGCAGCCTGGTTGACTGGTGCCAGTCAGAAAGAAAGTGTCAGGCTGCTTTAAGTGATTGCTGCTACTGTCAACTGAGCAGTGAATCAGATTATAACACCAATGTAAAACTTAATGTTCAATGATGTGCTTTACTCCTGGAATGTACTTCTTCAATTTCACATCTTATAATGTGAAATCAGACTTGAAATTATGAACATTAACTGGCACTCTCTGAAGACACTTTACACAGTTAAATTTAGAAATTTGAACTGCCTCATTTATCTCAATTAGGGACTTGATATCTTGTTTACTAGCCAAATATTTCTGTCCAGCATATAGGCATCCATTACGAGTAAGCACATTTTATTTCTCTCCGCTGCCAGAGTCCAAGTGCATAACCTTTGCAAAGGCTCAGAAGTGCCCTTTCTGTGAAAGTTACAAGGAAGTTTCTGGCATGTTGCAATGATTGCTACAGGACAGATACGACTACATTTCTCCAGTATTTAAGTCTGGACAGTAGAAATAAGTTCTCACCAAACTGTGTTTTAACTAAGACTTTATCATCATTTATTTCCAGTAGTCTCCACATATAATCACAGAATGACCAAGGTTGTGAGGGGTATTTGGACCTCCTGTTGTCCAAATCAACTGTATCAACCAGTGTCAGCTGTAGCAGGCTACTCAGGACCGTGTCCAGCTGAGTTTTGAACATTTCCAAAGATGGAGACTCCACAACCTCTCTGGGCAACCTGTTCCAGTGATTGACCACCCTCACAGTATTTTTACTTATGTTTGGGTGGAATTTACTATGTTTCAGTTTGTATCCATTACCTCTTGTCCTTTCACTGTGTAACACTGAAAAGAACCTGGGAGCATAATTTTTTCTCAGATCCTTCAGGTACTTACACACATTGATAAGTGTCTCTTCCTCCCTCGAGATGTCTTCCCTCCAAGTTAAAAAATTCATGTTCTTACAGCCTCTCCTTATATGACAGTTGCTCCAATCCCCTAATGATTTTAGGATGTGTATGTGCTTTCTACTGCACTGCCTCTGCCTTTATCCCTCACAGCAGCTCTTAATTTTTTACCGGAGCTTTTGAAGAGAAAGGTGGTGTTCTCAGTCAGTAAATCACTTGTGTGGCCAAAATTGGTTCAAGAAATTGGTTTCACACAACCTACATCTCTATTAATTTTGGACTATTTTCACAAAGGATTGACCCATAAGTAAAAAGCTTCTATGAATCATTTATTTCTGTACTTTCAGAGAAAGTTGAGATGGAATATTGGCATGTTGTAAATAATGAAGAAATGCATCTAAGTATAGAACTAATGTAATTTCTGTTGTAGGACTTGAAAAATGCGCTAGAAGTTTCTCATGTATAATTTGTGAGATTTAATTACACCAAAAATATCTCCTAATTTCAAAGTATTATTTTTTTTTTAATCTTTAGCCTTCTAAAGCATGGATGTCTCTTTCATATATTTACTCATATGCAGAATCACAGTCATCACATGCTCAGGAAGTGCACCACTCCAGAAAGGAACGTCTGATTCAAAACTATATAGATAATTGGAACTGTGTCATTGCAGCTTCCAAGGATTATTTTGCGTTTCAGCTGAAACTTGTTTAATTAAAGGTAGTAGGCTTGTTTTAAAAATATTTGGATTTTTTTTTTAGCATCTCGTAAACAACTGAATCCTAAAGTATTCAGGATCAAACCATTTCTCCTCAGTCATATTTTAAATAGCTTTTACAGACAATCTTGAATCAGGAAATTCTACTTTTGCAAGGACAACTACCATTATACATACTGAAAGATACTTTCCAATCAAATTGCTATTACCAAACAGCCTGTCATTACCTGATAGTTTTCCCCCTGTTTCATAAAAGCTTTGTTATAAATTTTTAAATAAAAATAAAACCCCACCAAAATACTTTGAAAGCAAATCCTTACCAGCATATGGTTTTGAAGTTCAAATGATTTAATTAAAAAAGCTGAAGTTTATAAATTTAATTTGGAATAAATAAAATGACATACAATACAATTCTGAAATATCTTTTATTGCAATTCCATTAGACTTGCTTTCTGTTTCAAATATTTTGATTCTACTTTGGGTTAAAATGTCTGAACATCACATTTGTACTTTTATGTAATCAATATGTACATTCTTTAGGTGTTTTCCCTAAATTCCATATGTAATCTTTATGTTGATAAACTCTTCCTTCTTAATTACTATCAAGAAGCTTTTTATATTGAATTTCCTTGGAGGCGAAGCACTGTTATTTGTCTTGTTGGCAGACAATGCTACCTGTTATAAAATTCTAATATCTAATATAACCACTCATTTGAAAGTGTAAGATCTAACCAGGTTTTATTCTGAAAGGGAAATGAATGGAAACATCTCAGGTGCTTATAGAGCAAACACATCACAGTAAATGGTGGTATGTTTTATGTTATTTTTAACTAATAAAATCTGAAAGTGCTAGTGAATAAACCAGCATCTAGAAAACATGGTGCAAAGTCTGGAAACGAAGAGCTGAATCTGCTAAGGGGTGATCCACCTGCCCTATTTCTTGCTCTGAAAGATCAAGCATACCAAGGAGTCACCATATCTCGTGGACACAGAGAAAAGAAGTGTTGAAGGGATAGTGTTCAAAGGAAGATGAACATGAAGGATTCAAGAGACAAAGGTGTCCTCTGTAGCTGTACTGACTTCCTGTAACTACATGAATCTTGGTGCACCTCTTGTTGAAGACAGTGAAAGCCCATGAGACATATCAAATAAATGTACTGTGAGATGCAAGACTGTTTCACCTCCTGCAAGCACTGTTGTAGCACTGTTTGCAAGGAGGTTGTGGTGTAAGAATTGAAATGAAGTCCCTGTTCACATTCCTGTGCTCACCTTATTGTCTTTCCTCTTCATAACCTACTGCAAGTATGTCTTCAAGCAGTGGGCCTTGAGAGGTTTCCATTGCAATCTGTAATATGCCATTGTTGGCTAGGCTCTAAAATTGGCTGCTGCTCTGCTGCGTGTCAGGAACGCTTTGTCCATACAGGAGAAGTACCAACACAGAGAATGGTGTCTTTGAGGAACATGACAGTATCATCACAGTATTTCATTTCCTTTTCTCATACATTTAGTTCAGACTGACAAACATTCAGAAGAAAGAGGATGAAAACTTGGCTCCTGACTATTCATTTACATGAGATTATTCCATTCCCTTTCACCCTGTTTTATCTTCTTAGCTATAATGAAGCCCCATCCCGGGTAAGGAGATGATACATACCTGATAGCCAGACCTACTGGCTATGTATCCTCTATCTGGTTTTAATTTAGAAAGGAAAAAAAAAAAACCCAAACATTTAAACTAATAATCTTTTAATCTAAGGGTTCTAAAGATTACTAAAACTTTTTCAGTTCTTTGCCTCATTGGTAATTATATAAGTGTGTATTGAATAAGCACTATTTTATATGGATTCCATAGTAAGTTATAGTGGAGTAAAGTCAATGTTGCACCATTCCATCAATGTTGCAACTGAAAATACAATGAAGACTTTTTTTTAGAACCATAGTAGTCCAGTTTAACTCCATGAATATTGCAATCAGTATTTCTTTCTTTTTTTTTTTCTTTTCATGCACTTGATTGTGGCATTAATTAGATTTTTCTTTAATTTTATGAATTTTGACATTACCTGTGGAAGTATAGTGTAGCTCGAGTTGTCTCCTTATACTGAAAGATACTGTGTAATAACCAAATTCTCCTTGAAAACTGAGTTGATATCATAGTGGTTTATCTTTAAAATTGCTGTGAAATTATTATCTTTAACTGCTATGAAATGGACCTGCTAGTTTTTGGAAATTAGTTTTTAGAGGTCATTAAACAAATAAGTGGATTTCCAGTATGCTATGTAACTCTCAAGGCAAGAAACAATGCTAAGAGGAAAGACAAACCCATATCTGTTAGAAATAGTTGATTAAAAATACTATCAAATAAAAAAAAAAATCTTTTAAGGTTCAATGATATTTTTCTTTCATTTCTGTTCAGGCTCATGAAGTTGGCTCCTTAGTCTCTGGGATCATTATATAACATGAGAGAGAAATTAAAACAGGTCTTGATTTGTCTTAATATGACATATTTAGTTTGAATTACAGTGGACAGACAAACCACTGTGATATGCTCTTTGTCTATGACATTTGTCTTCTCCATTTCCAGCTCCATATATTCATCTTTTCCTCTATCTGAGAGGATCTCAGCAAAGTGTGGTAGACTACTTGCATATCAGCTCTGCACTGAAGATATTTTCTCAGCAGGGAACTATTCCTGCTCTTTTTTAGATTCTTATATACCACCACCAACAGAACAGCATCATAACAGAGAATTAGCTCTAAGTCTTTTGATGTGGGTAAATAGATGTGTAGGTGAACACACATGGATACAATAAAAATTTATGCTGACTTGCACTTTGGATATGGTTTAAATCAGACCCTTGATATTAAATGAAGGTTACTGCACTTTAAGAAAATCCTCTGAACTCTGATTTTGGCTCAGAAAAGCACATGAAATTTTGTTCATTTTATTCATTTTGTTCATTAATTAATTATATTAATTAATTTAGCCTTGCTTGAGTCTATCTGAAAAATAGAGATTATTATTACAGCTAACACCAAAAAGAAAATTACTAAGGAATGTAGGAGTTCAGGAAATATAAGAAATTTTGACCAGTATGATAAACTATTTTCTGTGAAGGTAGATCTGTATAAAAAAACCTCAGTTCAGACTTCTGATTATTGTTTCATTCTTGGCTATATAGTTTTTGTTTTGATTTGTAACCTGAAACAGGGACTGGCTATTTCCAGAAAAAAAACTGTTTATGAACATTCCTCTCATAACAAGTCTTACACTGAAACTAAAACACAGCTATTCTAATTACTAAGAAAAAAATTATCCCTATCCTAGCAAAACCAGGACAGAGGCATTAGACGTTATGGACTATTACTGTTGTCTTTTCCAAACTTAAAAATTGGAATGATTAATCAGATTACTTAAACTAACCAGAACACTGTTTCAAAATGCGTATGTGAACATGGTTAAAATCTTTCCAAGTAAGATTCACATGTTTGGACTGGTTCACATTCTTGTGAAAAGGACTACTGCCTTTCAAACTCAATAAAATACTTCTTGTCTAACTAACTTCAAAGATTTGACTATTTCTCAATAACTGATTTCCATGAGCAATGTTCTACATTTGTTTTAACATCTTGAAGATTTGTGATTGTTAGCTGATCTGCTTTCTATCATAAGTCTTAATCAATGCATCTCATCAGCTGGACAAAGGAAAAAAGAGAATCTCTTAAGACAAATTAAGGATCTCAAAATTGCAGTATCCAGTTGAGTTCATAATTTCACACAATATAAAGTTCCCCTGAGAAATTTCAGCTCAGAATATTGCACAATGACACAAAAGATATCCTTCCCATCCAACCAACTACTATTAAAACAACATAGAAATAATTTGTGTTCTGGAAATTGACTCTTCTGCAATCAATGATACAAGTGATGGACTGTATGAACAAGCTGTAACTACATAGAATCATCAAGTAAACACTGATCGCAGTTGGAAGATGGAGAAGCAACACAATTAGCTTCAGATAAGTTAAACATTAAAGTTTGTATTAAGAGCTCCTTTAGCCAATAGAAAAAGTGTATCAGCACTCTTAGGCAGTAGCTTAAGAGGTTTCTGTGTCAGAACTTAAAATTAGAGTTATTATTATAAAAACATATGAGAAAAAATGTTATCATGGAGAAAATCTATATGAATCCTCGCTGTCACCCAGGCTGACACTAATGCCAAGTGCTTCAAACCAGAAAGTTGTTAAATCTGTTAAATTTGAAGAATGTGTTCCAGGAACACAGGAGTGACACAAGCAACTCCATCGTGGTAGACCCATTATGCATGTTGGTATAACATTTCAGTCAGAGCATGCATCCGGGAATGGGCATACGATCATTGTTCATGCTATCCCAAATTCACATTGCAGGGACCACAGCGGGGATAGATGTACTTCATGCCTCACTACAGTCATAAGTAGGTGGCATCATTTTTTGCCAAAAATGACTCTGGAAGCTGGGGAAGGTTCTCAGCAGGACCTGAGCAGTGGTGCAGAGAAGTGATGTAGCATTAGGAATAGAATTGCTCTGGTACTGATCATCTTAAGCATTCAAGAGTCTATGACTAAGGCTGCATAGAAATCATGAGAAGGCATAAAATAATCAGATACAAACAAACAAACAAACAGTTTGTAGAAGTGGATGGAATTTTAATTAGCCCTCTGCCTGGGGGCTGCCTTTCAGGTTCATTGAGGTCATTTACTCTAGTTTATCTTAGCAGCTGCAGAAGCTAGAAACACTTTTTAAAATAAAAACTTATGCATTCATACAGGCAGCAACTGCCTTCAAGGGTTCAGCCTTAAGTAATACACAAGCACTAAAAAACTTTGCAAGGAATGCTAACACTATTTTTTCTTCCTCTGGTATTTCCTTTACTCAGTATTGGAGAAAAATATTTTGTTTATTCTCTTTCTTTCCTCACAGCTAATGTTGGCAAAGAATGTCCTTGCATCATTCAAAGAGAAGCGGCAATTGCATTTAAATCAGCTTTCTGAATAACTCTGTTCATCTTTTGCTTACCTCTGACCTCTACAGGCAGATTCCTTCAGGCACCTGACTCCTGGGTGTGAAAGAAACAGCACTTCCTTCTTTACACTTTGCAAAGTAATTATTATTTTAACAAATGAAAAGAACTATACAATATAAAGAACTGAAAATGTTCCAATCCCTATTACCCCTTTTCCCCCTTTACTAAAGTATATTACCAATACTTTAAGTCCCGTTCTGATGTGTTACTACTTATTTGAGTGTTTTTCTGTCTTTCTCTATTTTCTATAAAATTCAGTTCTATAAATGTTACTTACCTTTTTTTTTGGGTATAGAGAAATCAAGTCTGAGTGCTCTACCACCAATTTCAGATGAGGCTGTGATTAAGAACCTACTTACTGGCTCTGAAAGTGAGCAAGGTGTAGGACTGATCAGCTCTTTTTTGTCATCAGCTCTTTTCTACTCCTTGCTCCTAGTAATCACTTTGGCTAGTTACTCACTCATTTCAAACTATAACTCTGTAATTTCCCTTCCTTGGCAGAAATATCATCATGTGGCCCATAGCCATGTAGTCCTTGCTTTGAGAGGGACTCACTGCCAATGAAGTTTTGTTGATCCTGCATTGACTAGAACCTCTCCAAGGTTAAATGACACTCCTCAGCTGTGACGGATGAGTTGACCAGGAATTTAATAACAGAAATGTAACTCTAATTCCCCCTGATTCTTTCTTTCTTTCTTTCTTTCTTTCTTTCTTTCTTTCTTTCTTTCTTTCTTTCTTTCTTTCTTTCTTTCTTTCTTTCTTTCTAATAAATATGATAGTGTGTATTATGACACCAGTAAACTTCATACTGAGAAGCAAGTCAAAATTCCTTGGAGCAAAGAACGTTCAAGGAAAAGCCCAATAATAAAATTTTGAAAGTAAAGTCCTTGGTGCAAATGATAAAAAAGTCCTGCAGCAAAGCATCAGGAGCTGCTCTTCTTTTTTTCCTTTTCATAGTAGTTGTTTCAGAGGGGGCACAACTCTTCCGTTGCTGTTCATTTTCCTTGCATTCACTTTGTACTCAAAGTGCTGTTCTGGGCAGATTCAGTCAGCTCTATAGTGTATATTGCTTCATGACAGTGCAATAATACTTTTTTAGTGCCTTGCAACCAGATTCTCTTTTGAGGGAGAGTCACATATTAACCTAAGAACATCTTAATGAAGGACAAATGTTTGCTTAAAAGTGTTGTGGATGAACATTTGACAGTTTTTAGCAGTTATTCTTTGTTAATTGATTTAATGTGCACATGGAGGCAAGAAATTCAGTAAAAAAGGACAACAAACCTTGGATAAACCCATTTTTTGCCAAGCCTCAGTCACTTCATAAACTGAAATTTTTACAAGAGTAGGTGTGGGCTGGCCTGATGCCTTTTACTTCAAAGTTCCTTTTTTTTTTTTTTTTTTCTGTAGATAACTGAATTCTGTGTCTATACCATTTTTTCAATAAAATTTATAACAGAACTTGTACTGAATTAGGCAGGCCTAGGCCCAGGTTAAATGGGTGAGGTGCAACACCTACTTGAAAAGTAGGTTTGCAAAACACTATTTATAGAGTAAAAAAAGTCTGTTGAACAAATAATCAGGAGGAATCCTATTTTATGGTAACTGCACTTGAACACTATAGGGAACCATTTAAAAACCATAAGTAATATTTTTCTCAGCATTTCCATTACAAACCACCATATTCAAGTGTTTATACCTGGTCATAAAATTGCACAACAAGCTTGAAACACAACGTCACATCATGAAAGTGAATTTAGTATTACATGGTGGAAGTAGTTTTATAAATCAGCTTTCTATAACCCTGTAACAGAAAAGTAATTTAAACACAGATTCAAATCAGTGGCTGGAGATGATTTCTGAGTAAGGAGACTAATTAACTTTAAGAAGAGTCAATAATTTAATGCTAGATCATTATTTTTTGGCTTAACTGCACAAAGAACACATTCTAATTCCTGCAGAATTAACAGAATTACTCTAAGACATTCAAGCTTAGATCCTCAAAGACACTAAGGTCATAAGCAGAAGTTAAGCAACTGAAAATCTTTGAGGAAGAGAAGAGAAGAGAAGAGAAGAGAAGAGAAGAGAAGAGAAGAGAAGAGAAGAGAAGAGAAGAGAAGAGAAGAGAAGAGAAGAGAAGAGAAGAGAAGAGAAGAGAAGAGAAGAGAAGAGAAGAGAAGAGAAGAGAAGAGAAGAGAAGAGAAGAGAAGAGAAGAGAAGGGAAGAGAAGAGAAGAGAAGGGAAGGGAAGGGAAGGGAAGGGAAGGGAAGGGAAGGGAAGGGAAGGGAAGGGAGAGAAGAGAAGAGAAGAGAAGAGAAGAGAAGAGAAGAGAAGAGAAGAGAAGAGAAGAGAAGAGAAGAGAAGAGAAGAGAAGAGAAGAGAAGAGAAGAGAAGAGAAGAGAAGAGAAGAGAAGAGAAGAGAAGAGAAGAGAAGAGAAGAGAAGAGAAGAGAAGAGAAGAGAAGAGAAGAGAAGAGAAGAGAAAGAAGAGAAGAGAAATAGCTGCAGTTGGAAGGCACTTACAATGATCATCTAGTCCAACTGCCTGACCACTTCAGAACTGAATAAAAGTTAGAGCATGTTATTAAGGGCATTGTCCAAATTGTCCACTGACAGTCTTGGTGCATCAATCAAGTCCCAATGGTCTTGAGATGCTTCTGAGATAAGTGTAGATTAGACAGAGGAAACTAAAGACACAGCTATGGTGCAGAAAACAGGATTCTGAGCACAGTGAGCTTTGTTGCTCTATCCTTAGCTATGTGAAAATGCAGATATCATTAAGCCCATGTAATATGGTTTTAATATACTGATATTACAAATGACTTGGTTCCTGTAGTGTCCCTTATAAAAGTATTTATCAGACCTGAAGTCTGTTAAAGCTGGAGATCATAAAATCATAGAATAGTTTGGGTTGGAAGGGACTTTTAAAGGTCATCTAGGCCAACCTGCCCCTGCCATCAGCAGAGACAAATTCAGCTAGGTCAGATTGCTCAGAGCTCCATCCAACATGACCTTGAATGTTTCCAGAGCTAGGGCATCTGAAAAATGTATTTGGAACTGTATATCCAAAGGATGACATTTACAATATTCAGACAAACCAGCCAAAACCTGTTTCCTTCTAATGTTCAGTTGTTTAAAATATTAAAAAAATAATAAATTTAAATTATAAATTTTTGTTAAAAATAAAACTGTTGGAGAATTCTTAGTGAAACATGAATTTCAATGGCAAAGTTAGTCTTTATATATAAGCATTGGAAGAAGATGTGTCATGGCTATCTAGCATGCCATTCTATATTTAATCCTGCAATGAAAACTAGCACAGTGGGATTTTGAGAACGAAACTGGAGTTTTACCACTATTTGTTTAATGCTAGCATTTTGCATGTTATTAGCACAATTTATAATGGTAGATGCATTATGCAATGGGACAACAATCATGTGAAAGTATGACCTGTGCAAGTTAACACAGAGAATGAACAGTCCCATTCTAACCTGTAATGCAAATA
The DNA here is from genome assembly GCA_907165065.1 of Caprimulgus europaeus. The sequence continues at coordinate 32,421,254 of OU015532.1, read as the reverse complement.
TTTGCCAAGGTGTGTCAGTTTAGCTGGTACCTTGCCAGAGCTGTTAGGCAGTTGAGGTACTTAAACCTGTGGATGTACTTAGAAAGACTGTAAATATTTTTTTAAAGTATGTTGTATTGGGTTTGCGTGGCAAGGTTTTGGTAGCGGGAGGTGGGGCATAAGGGTGGCTTTTGTGAGAAGCTGGCAGAAGCTTCCCCCATGTCTGACACAGCCAATGCCAGCCGGCTACAAGACAGACCCGCCACTGGTCAAGGCTGAGCCCATCAGTAACGCCTCTGTGATAACATAATTAAGAAAAAAAAATGGAAGAGAAAAAAAATACCTGCACATTTTGAAGCTGGAGAGGGGCGAGTGAGAAGATGTGAGAGAAACAACTCTGAAGACACCAAGGTCAGTGAAGAAGGAGGGGGAGGAGGTGCTCCTGTCTGATTGGTAATAAATGAAATCTTTTTTTTCCCCCAAGTCAAGTCTGTTTTGCCCGTGCCAGTAGCTGGTGAGTGATCTCCCTCCGTCCTTATCTCCACCCACAAGCCTTTTGTTATATTTTTCTTCCCCCTGCCCAGTTGAGGAGGGGAGTGATAGAGTGGGCTTTGGTGGGCATCTGGTACCCAGCCAGGGTCAACCCACCACATATTTATTCTGTTCTAAAATTTTGTATTACTTTCCAAAGTCTCAGCTTCTGCTAATCGCATGTTTTGCAGCAACGTGTCACTCCATTCTGCTTTGTCTTCTTCAGTTCCTCTGAACTCCAGGTGTTCTTTTACATCCTTCTAAGCACTTCAGATCTTTCTAAGTAACAGTCATCAGGAATTTCTTTTCATGACTTGCATTCTAAAGTCTTACTACACCATGGAATACTGTAGCTCTAAGGGTTGCATAGTTGTATTTTGTGTGTCATTTCATTAAGAAAAATAAAAGGTTTTCTATATATCTTTATGTGAAAACAGCCATGAGGCAAAGTCTATTGACTGATTGTTAAATTATAGACGGCCAGCTGTCCATCTGTCTATCTACAGGAAAATGAAATAAACTACATATATTAAATTGAGAATTCAATAACTTTTCAAGAACCAGAATGTTCAGTAACAAAAAATGTTTATTTAGCATATTTTTCTAACTGTGTGTTGACTCAGCCACCCCAGCATCCTTAAATTGGTTGATGATATGGACCCAGCCAATAGCTTCAAGAAAGTACAAACTGGTAAAAATTACAGTGTATATTCCCGACTTAGTCAGAAGAATCCATAACCCTCTCTACAATGAAAAAAATAAGTGTGAATAACAATGAAAGAAGCACTAAAATAATAATAGAAGGAGGAATTTATCATGACTCTGAAAATTTCTAACAGTGTGTCACAGTCAAAAGGATGTGGGTCTCCAGTAACCTTTTAGACAGATTGTCTCTGCAAGAGTTTAACTGTTTTGCTTTAATATTTACACTGATCAATTTTTGCTTTGATAAAACATTATAAACAAAATGGAAATTATGTGGATGTCCTGGTTTTTAGCTGAAACAGAGCTGGGTTTCTTTTTCTGTAGCTAGAATTGTGCTGCGTTTTGCTTTCAGCCTGGGACTTGTTATGAGAGAGACACTGATAACACACTGGTGTTTGCATTTTTGTCACTGGAAGTGAAGGAGTTCATGTTCTGTTGGTCTAAAAGTGAAAGATCTAAGGGGGTGAGGAATATTTAAACTAACAAGCTAAATTGCCATTCGGATATGCCAATGGAATATTCCATATCGTATCATGTCATGTCTAGTATATCAGTGAAGGTCTCTTCTTCTTTTAGCTCACTCTGACTTTCTCTCAGGCTCTCACTCTTCCAGGATTGTGGTTTCAGTTCTGGACTGATGCTTCTCCGTGATCGATATCTGGGAATGGGCTGGGATTGGTCGGCCTGTGGTGAGCAATTGCACTGTTATCACTCCTTGTATATTTTGTTACTGATATAATTATCACTACGACTTTAATATTAGTATTATTTTAAGTTTTCTTTTATTTCTATTATTAAACTGTTCTTATTTCAACCTACGAATATCCTCATCCTTGCCACTCAGTCCTCTCCCCTGTCCCCTGGGGGTGGGAGGGAAGTGGGTGAATGGCTGTGCTGGCTGCTAGCCAAGGGCTCGCTCAGTGGAACTATCACAGTGGTAAATTTTGTTTTTTTACTATTTTGTTAATTACGAGCAGAAGTTCTGAAAGAAGATCTGAATTTTCTTCATTTTTTTAGGGAATAAAACTGCTTTCAGAAATTGCTGGAGTCTTCACCCCTTGCTGTGTGCTCAAAAGGTGTGTAAGCTCAGAGGAGCCAAGTAAGGTTTTCTTAGCAGATTTTTGATACTGAGTGTTTTAAAAATATCTATTTATTACATGGGAATAGGTCTAACTTTAAAATGAATAAATAAATAAATCAATAAGGCATATGCTGCATCAGAAAAGCTCTCTCAATCACAACAATCTCATAGAATCATAGAATGGTGTAGGGCATGTTCCACTGCTTTCACCTGAAGAGAAGCTGGTCACTTCTCTGACTTCCTGTTTTTCTTGTTTCTCATAGAGGAACAAGCTAAATGAGAAAATATTAAATGAGAAACTTTAACCTGCAATGTGGTATGCCTAAGTTTCAGACTTCTGATGAAGAAAACTTAGTACTCAGGACCTAGTAAGGAGTATTAGCCCCCTCTTGTGGAAAAATGCCTTTGTTTCTCGAAGCTTTTAATATGGTGAACGTTACTGAAAGTGTATATAACATTATATCAAATCCCATGGATGTATGGCAGTGGAATATCTATACAAAAAGATGAAAAAAAAATTAAGCATAGTATAGTTTGACAAGAGTATCTGTCAGCAATCATTATATATATCCAACTGACACTAACTTACTGCTAGAATATCTCCTTGTGTGTGTGAGCAGGAATGCTTCCTTGCTGTGTTCTTTTCAGTCCTTTCCTTAAGAAGATCCTGCTGTGCTGCTGACTGCCTGGAGCTGGTGGAACCACTGGTGGTAATTATCCTCTTGGAGTTCTTTTGAAAAGAATTCTGGTTTTAGAAGAGGAGGTTAGAAAAATGAAAAGGGAATGGGAATAATGTTTTATTAAAATAGTTAGGATGCTTATTTTCTGTTTATTTTAAAATCTAATTATTAGGTGGAATTAAAGTTGAAGTTTAAGTCACTTCTGTTATGAAAATTTATTTTAATGAAGAAGACTGTATTGCATAAAAATACACAGTGTAATACCATTTACTGGAAAGGTATTTAATCTAAGTTTCAGGGGAGTTAAACTAAATATATACTGCTATATGACAGGCCCAAGTCAGCAAAGCAGAAAAATCCCATTGCTGGCTCATTCCAACAAGGACATAGCATTTTAAGAGATTGTAAGGACTTTTTAAAAGTTCACTCTTGGTTGGACTGGTATATGGAAATACAATTTATGGTACTCTGTTTAGCAGTCATCTGATATAAAGAGGTAGTAAGGATTTCAGACACTGAAAAACAGTGTTCTGGACCTCATATTTTAGACTTAAACAATGTAAACTCCACCTATCAGGCTAACAGCTTACTTTGGGAGAAGCCCAACCTTAATTGGTTGCATTGCATAATTAGCCGTATTTCTCTGAGACATAGTCTGGCAAAACTCAGTTAGACTGCAGTGAACATTTCATTAAAATGCACAATGTGATATGTAGTCCAACAGACGGTTTTATGTCAAACACATGAATTTAAATAGCTCCTACCCTGAACATTTCTCTGTTGTTTATTTACAGAAATACTCCCCTACTCAGTAATTTGTGAGCTGAACAATACTTTTAGTCTCTTTTTGTGCAGTAAGGTCATAATTTTGGTGATCATTACAGAGATCCCTTCTTTTTGTTTCTTTCAGGTTCAGTCAATCTGTTCTAAATATCAGCAATTAGAATTACACATTGTGTGCTAAACTGGAGCCTTATACAATGAATTATTGTTCTTTTATAAATAAAATCAGTGAGATGATTGGCAAATTATATTTGCCTTTGTAATGCTGATTTCACATTGATAGCTCACAGCCATTCTGACATCAGTTAGCATGGTCAAATTTTTCTACTTTATAGTGCTTTTATGAAGTTTCAAGATTATAGAAGGTTTTTTGTTATTAATTCCAAGTACACGGCCTTGTATTTCACTTCACACTGTAAATTTCAGTCCTCTTGTCTCCAGCTCTACACTATCGCAAATTAAACTCATGCTTCTCTCAAATTTAGGAAGGTATTAAGATCTATTTCAAAACAAATAACTTCCCTGTGACTGATGCTTTCTTTTATAACACCATCTATTCTGATTTCTCTTGTCTGAGTTTCTTACCAAATTTAGCATTCACCTACTAATCTCTGTTATCCATGCTTAATTTATAATGTCTCATTAGTTGCCCAAGATGCCAGGGATCAGGTTAGGAAAGCCAAGGCCCTGACAGAATTAAATTTAGCCAGAGATGTCAAGGGCAAAAAAAAAAAACTTTTATAGGTATGTCAGGTAGAAAAGGAAAACTGGGGAAAATGTGGGCCTTCTCCTGAAGGTAGTGGGAGACTTGATCACCCAGGAATTGAGAAGGCTGAGGTGCTCAATGACTTTTTTGCCTCTGTCTTCACTGGCAAGAGCTCGTGCCACACAGCACAAGTCCTAGAAAGCAAAGGAAGGGTCCAGGAGAATGAAAAGCCACCCACTCTGAGAGAAGATCAGGCTCGGGAGCACCTAAGGAAACCTGAACGTGCACAAGTCCATGAGACCTGATGGGATGCATCCGCAGGTCCTAAGGGAACTGACGGATGAAGTTGTGAAGCCACTATCCATCATATTTGAGAAGTCCTGGCAGTCTGGTGAAGTTCCCACATACTGGAAAAAGGGGGAACATAACCCCCATTCTTAAAAAGGGAAACAAGGAAGACCCAGGGAACTACAGGCTGGTCAGTCTCACCTCAGTGCCAGGCAAGACCATGGAGCAGATACTCTTAGAAACTATGCTAAGGCACATGGAGAGTGAGAAGGTGATTGGTGACAACCAACATGGCTTCACAAAGAGCAAACCATTCCTGGCCAATCTGGTGGCCTTTTGTGACAAGGTTACAACATTGGTGGATAAGGCTAAAGCAACTGATGTCATCTACCTGGACTTGTGCAAGGCGTTTGACACCGTCCCACATGGCATCCTTATCTCCAAATTGGCAACATGTGGGTTTGATGGATGGACCACTTGATGGATAAGGAACTGGATGGATGGTCACACTCAAAGGGTTGTGGTCAACAGTTCAAAGTCTGAGTGGAAACTGGTGATGAGTGGTGTCCCTCGAGGTCTGGTATTGGGACCGGTGCTGTTCAGCATCTTTGTCAGAGACATGGACAGGGGGATTGAGTGCACCCTCAGCAAGTTTACCGACAATACAAAGCTGAGTGATGCGGTTGACATGTTGGAGGGACGGGATGCCAACCAGAGGGACCTTGACAGGCGAGAGGTGGGCCTGTGCTAACCTCATGAAGTTCAACAAGGCCAAATGCAAGGTCCTGCACTTGGGTCGGGGCAATCCTGAGCACAAATACGGTCTGGGGGATAAGTGGTTTGAAACCAGCTCTGAAGAGAAGGACTTGGGGGTGGTGGTGGATGAGAAGCTGAACATGAGCCGGCAATGTGCGCTTGCAGCCCAGAAGGCCAACTGTATCCTGGGCTGCATGAAGAGAAGTGTGTCCAGCAGGTTGAGGGAGGTGATTCTCCCCCTGTACTCTGCTCTCATAAGGCCCCACCTGGTGTACTGTGTCCAGTTCTGGAGCCCCCAACACAAGAGAGACATGGACCAGTAAGAATGAGTCCAGAGGAGGCCACGAGGACGATCTGAGGGCTGGGGCATCTCTCCTATGAGGACAGGCTGAGAGAGTTGGGGCTGTTCAGCCTGAAGAAGAGAAGGCTCTGGGGAGATCTTATAGAGGCCTTCTAGTACCTGAAGGGGCTACAAGAAAGCTGGGGAGGGACTTTTCATAAGGGCAGTTAATGACAGGACAAGGGGAAATGGCTCTAAATTGAAAAAGAGCATGTTTAGATTAGATATTAGGAAGAAATTTTTTACTGTGAGGGTGGTGAGACACTGGAAGAGGTTGCTCAAGGAAGTTGTAGATGACCCCTCCCTTGAAGTGTTCAAGGCCAGGTTGGATGAGGCTTTGAGCAACCTGATCTAGTGGAAGGTGTCCCTGCGGATGGCAGCGGGGTTGGAAGTGGATGATCTTTAAGGTCCCTTCCAACCCAAACCATTCTATAGTTCTATGATTCTATGACTATTCTAAACGTATTACTAACGTTACAGATACAGAATCTTACTTCAGTAGAACCATACATTGCACAATGAGAAAAGTTCCTCTGAGACATATCCATGCAAAACCCCATTGAACTGAAGGAGGTAATTTATAAGCAGAGCAGAAAGGGAAATTAAGCCCAATTAAGACTTCAAGAGAGGACTGATAAGGATTATGTGATAGAGTAATAACATGATGAGGATTTCTGTTTTATTTTCAGTTTGCAAACATACTGTGTGTCAAAAAAAATCTCTTTTTATAGTAAAATACAGGTAATTTGATATATGATATATATGTACTCACATGAATACCCTTCCTCTTCATAAACATGTGTTCCGATCATATATTAGCAATGACACATTCTGTTACATATCGAATAAGATTTCCAAAGTATCACAGGTCACTTTTCCCTGTTGACTTTCATCTTTTTTTCTTTTTCCTAGCCCAATTCTAAAAAAAATACTTAGGCAAATACTTGGCATTATTAAGTGAGGTAAATGAAATTGCAGTTCAACAGTGTCTATAAATGTGCACTTAGGAAGCATAGACATTGATTAGATTTTTTAAATTTTTATTCACCGGTTCGTATATTTCTACACTTTAAAAGTGTATTTCCCCAGCTACAACCTGGTAAGAGAAAAACACATCAGAAAGAACACACCGGATACTGCCTGTATTATTCGCCCCATATTGCAGGAAGGTTCCCATAAACTCACTCTAGTGAGCAAAGTCTAAAGCTGCTGAACCATTGCTGGCTTTGTCCTAAAAAATTACACAAAAATAAGCAAAACCACCACAACCCCCCTAAACCCACAAAATCCTGTAAGCAAATCTGAGAAGGCAATTGGAAATATTTTTAGGTATTTAAATAATTAAAAACTAACTTTCAAGTATTACTCCTTACCTGCATATAGGAAATCCACAATTTATTTTCATAAGGAAAAAATTTAGGATTAAGAAATAATTGTGACAGTATGAAAAAAACCCCTGAAGAGAATAGACTTATTGTAGTTAAACATAAAAATAATACTTTTGGTTATTCTGCTTTTCCACATAAGAACACTTTGCTGAAGAAAACTTACAGAATAAACACTTAAAAAAAGAAAAAAATCCCTGAATCATCAAGAAGAAAACTACTGTGTTTGAGTTTTCTGAATGACACCATTGCCAACATGTGCTTTGAGAGCTATGACCCCAACTATGGAAGACAACTGCTTTTGCCCATCTAACCATTTCCTGGACAGCAGCTACTCTATTTTTCTAGACAAAATTTATATAGAACCTAACTGATGCTGTTGGACACAGTAGTCCATCCATGCATAGCTAATTGTGAGGCTGTGATTTAGAACTTCAAGGCAGTCGTGGTCAGGGAAAAATTACTTCTAAGTCTACAACTGGCTGATAAGAAACAGGTAGGAAAGAACTGTGAGAATGGGGCTACCAAAACCATCTCTTGATCTGCAGTTTAGTGCTTTACTGAGATAGAGGTTGTGTCTTTATGTTTAATAGCTCTTGATAGGCACATTATTGACTTACATAGTCAGTCTGTAATTACATTTTCTGCTTCATTCTCTACTAGTCTTCCTAGTATTCAGACTGTCTTTTTGACTTGTCACTGAGAGTTGAACTGATGTTCTTGTAGAGCCATAATAATTCTAAGGTCTCTTATCTGAATGGCAGTATACTTGCTCATCTTTACAAGTATACAGTTAGCTCATTTATTCCCATGTATAAAATATTTATAGAAATTGAACTCCATGTCCCAATTTATCATCTATACACTCAGCATTGCAAGTTCTTTCTGCAAGTCTCCAAGGTCAGCTTTCTGTATAGCATAATGGTGTATTTTTTTTCCATTCACCTTTATGACCTTTACATTTAAATCAGTGTGAAAAAGAATCCTGATATCATTTGTATCACTGAGAAATATTGACAAATTTTGGAGTAAAAAAGACAAAAACTGTGTGTTTGGCCTGTAAGTATACTAGCTAGAGACAATGTCTCATGTAAATGAAAAGGGAACTTTGAGATTAACATTTGTTGTCTGTCCCATGCTAAAATTTTAAAAGAATTCTTGTTCCCTCTGTTCTTCAGTGACATAATAGATTTCATTATTTTAAGATAATTATAGTAGGAAACAGTATAACTGTAAATGGCTGTATTTTGAACTTGGAAGAGACTGACTGAAAACAAATATTTAGAGGAAAGAAATAATAATAATAATTAAAAAATCCAGATTGAAAAACCACACAACTCTGCCACTGTGCAAAACAGGAAGACCCAAGCTTTCAGGTATTTAACAAAGCTCTTAGTCACCCCAATAAGAATCCACTGTCATCCATGCAATGATCTTAGACTATTATTCTTCTCTGTGTTTTTGGTTGCATATGATTTTTTGCATCTATTTTACAGGTACTTCCAATTTTTCAGCTGAAGTTATATTTCTGAAGAAGACTGATATATTGACTGATTTTAATTTATCTCTTTTTCTGTGGAAAATTTAGCATTTGCTGGAAAGCCCAAAGTGTCCTAGCACATTTAGAGGGTATTGCTCTAGTGGTCTTATGACAACATTTTCCTCTGTAACCCATCCTTTTCTTTACTGTCAGACTCCTAGGATTCACAACCTCCCTCACAGAGGTGGAGACACTGCACAAAGTGTGATATGGAAGGTTCCTACTGGCAAGAACTGGAGAAATATGACACTGAACTATAGCATTTTCCAGTAAAAATCCTTTTTGTCTGGTTGTTTATCAGCCAAGGTCTATACTTTTCATTGACACTTGAGTTGAAAATCACTCTTATAATTCTTATTTAATTTCTCCACAAAGAATAAAAAGTTTTCAAACATTTGCCATTCAGAGAGGTGAAAGTGATTCTAACTAGCCAAACTCATTCCTTTTGTCACATCTGCAGTGGTGGTCCTGTTTCACTATTGAGCTAAGTGAAACTAAGTGAAAACAAAAAAACCCCCAGCAACTCCAATTATGTAGTCTTAAAAAAAATTAAAAATGTTTTATTTCTGTTCTTCTTTCATTTCACTGTCTTCTACAAATCAAATTAATTTGTAACTGTAGACAAATTTTTAGGCCCCCTAAGATTTTCTAAGCTTTCAGAAATATTACTACATGTTTAGTTAAGTGTGCAGCAATTAATTCACATTGAGGCTACAGCTATATCAATGATTTTTGATCTCTGTACTTCCTTCAAATTTTTTAGAGAAACTTTACGTGTAGTATTAACAGAGAAACCCTGACCCCATGAATAGCTATATGGGCCTGAAGACAATATTTTATTAATTTTGTTTTAAATTAATTAAGTATAAAGGAAGATTTGCAAGAGCCATGATACTGTTTCCAAATATCAAACAAAGATTCACTCCAAAGGATACTACACAAATAAAAGAAACAGATATAATGTTAAATAACTAAAAATTGTAACTGTAAACCAATTATTTCAAACGCTTCTGAACAATACTATTGTTTGGAATTACCTTATGTGAGAGCAATGTTAGAGATCTACTTCAAAATCTTCCACACAGATGGGTAATTTCCGTATATCTGTAGGTATGGTTGTTACTTTCATTGTATTCTGACAGCTACCCATATGATTATGCATTATGATTATTCACTATCTCAAAGCTGTTATCAGCCACTGCAGTTTACCCAAAATCATTACTTTCTGGTCTCTTGCCTGTAATTCTGTTTTCCCCAAACAGTATATGCAGCCAAACAGTAAATGCAGCCAAACAAATCTGTTATATTCTTTGGCATTTTGGTCTTTGGCAGAACTACTGAGTTATTTACAAAACTGAAGCCCTGAATCATAAAAAATAAATGAGGTGTAAAAATAAAAAAGACTGTTGAAAGTTTCATTTACAAAAAAGGTGAATTTGAAAATTTTAGACAAAAATATTCAAAATATTCCTTATTTATCTAGTAGTCTTCGAATACTGTGTGTTTTCCTGTCTTGGTAAGCCTCTTGAAGGGAGTCCAAGGAAATGCTGCCATAGTATTTTTTATGCTAGGATCCTGAGCAATTGAATTGTGAACCAATCACTTCTCAATAGACTGGTTTCCAGCTGGGAAAATTGCTTTGAATGACAATCCAGCCATTGTCAGGGCTGGGGATGTGAATTGCCTCCTATCCTATTGCTATGAGACATGCTATAATATAGGTTATATTATTTGCAATAAATAACTGAGTATCTTTTGTAGCACATGCAGATTGCTTGTCATTTTTTTCCTATAATGAAGACTTGGCCTTCTGCAGTTCAATGGATTAAAATTGTGTATCTTAAGAATGGCACAGAGAAAGTAAGTTAAAAAAAAAAGTATTTCCTACTCTTGCTCTACAAGAAGTAGAGGTTGTCCTGCTGAACAGAATACCTGGTTTGTTTTTTTTTTTTTTCACATATTTGTAATAGTTTACACTATTAAAATACAAAACTCATTGCTAGTGGATGAACTCAAAAGTATTGCTGAGTTAAAAAATGGACTTATTTCCTTATTTTGAAATGGAATCAGTACTCAGTGTCTATGAAACAAGATCATCCAAAATTGACCTCCAGGTAGGGAACACCTACAGTGCTGTTTGCAAGAGACTGGGACGGTATACCAGAGAAAAGGAAGAACTGTATAATCCTGGTTACCTATATGTTTTTTCAGTAAGCATCTGTTACTAGACACTACTGACAACAGGTGCAGGACAAGAAGAACCTTTGGTTTGACCCTGTTCTTGTCTTCATGTTTTATCTGTTGTATGCTGTTCAATAACTATCTCAGTAAAAAGTGTGTCTGGAACAGCAGAGCTCATTTATTTTATCACACTACAGGGGTGATAACAAAATGTCTGTCTCCTCCTCATAAATTAGATACAGACACCAAAGGTCTATAGTATGCCTTGAAAGAGGGAAAATGCGGGCAGCAGATTGACTGTGTCTCAAAAAGTTACCATAAAGGACCCAGACTGCTATGTATACAGAAGAACTACTGTCCAATGCTGATAATGTAATGTATGTCATTGGGCATCACAGAATGTAAAATGATTAGCTGATGTTTTCAATCTCAGTTACTGAAATACTTGTTTCCCTATCAATTAACATTTGGATATTTTTGATGCTGATTTTATAACTGTACCCAAATGAAAACAAGGATTTGTGAGAGTATTCATTCCAGTATGTGGTAGAATAGGTCTATGAAGGCTACGTGTGGGAATTTTATGAATTTTTGAATAAAGTTAGCTTGAAAGCATGGTCTGATGTAGCCTAAATTTAATGAAGACAAAAGTGAAAGCTTTCTTGTGCACATTTCTACCTGGAAGACTAAGGAATGACTCAATATTTTACTTCAGCCACCTTCAGATAGTCTAGAATTTCTATAGAGAGATATATTTTCTTACTTGTGCTGTAAATAAAATTACTAACAAAACATCTAAAGCTTCAAAATCTAGATCTCAAGTGTGTATGGATGTGCACTGGATGTTTTGACTGAGAAGTGATTGAACCACTAAAAAATAATGGACATTTACTACATTTTGCCTTCCATATGAATTGTGAGCACTCAGAAAGTTGCTTTGGTCAGGGACGTTGCTTGGAAAGAGGGTCCATCTGCACCCCTATTGGTGCTGCACTCCTTTAGCGTCCCTGGGTTTCTGAAAGGACCTGGCTCACAAGGAGCACACTCAGGACTCCAGAGTGGGTTTTTATCCCAGACTTTGTAAGCTTTTCCATCCCTCTTACAGCCTGTTCTCCTTGTTACTCTACAAAGCCTTGTAAGGCTCAGGTTACTCTCATGGAGCCTCTGGAACTCATGACCTGTTTAACATTATGATGCTGTTCAACATACTCCTTACTATTACTTCAGCTCAGTAGTAGCATTCAGCAGTTGTCACAGTCCTGCCTTATTCTCTAGAGTGTTTGTGCCTATACATTACCCTAGTGTACATTTAAATAAGACATTCTAGAAGCTGCTTTTCAGACACATCAGATTTTTAACTCCTCCAGAATTTGTATCCATTTGAAACTCGCATTCCTCTGTTGGAATCCTAATTGTATCTAGTGAGCTGTCAGTTCATTGAAATGATCGTGTTTTCTCCTAATAATTATACACACATGCAATTCTTATTTACCAAAAACCCCCAAATTTCTTTCAATATTTTTTTCTATTTCTTCTCAGAGCAACTTGAGTTCACTGTATGATTCTACACAACAGAATCATCTGCTACCTTCTCCTGCACTTCTTCCTTGTGGGAACTGGTTTTAATTTCTGAATATGAGCACAAGCAAGAATAGTTGTCTTGCTGCAAAGGAAATTGAGTGTTTTTGGTGCAAGAGATCAGCTTCAATCACTTTTCATTGTCTGTTTAAAATAAGAAGAGCATTGGAATGGTACAGAAAAGCACCTGATCAGACAGGTAACTCATCCTTAGATCATTTCAACTCTATGCATTGCCCATGTTCAACTTTTTATCTTAATGTTCCCTCTTCTTGGGACACTTGGTTCATTGTGACATTTATTTTCATTCAGTTAGCAATAAAAAAGACATTTAAGTGCATTTTTCACATAGAAGTTAATTACATACAAGAGACAATATGGAACAACCTTCCAGGAGCAGTCACAGAAGAAACAGAGTACCAATCCAGTTTTAAGGTGGAAAAGTTGACTCTTAAAGAGTGGGGGAGTGGGCTTGGTATGCAGAGCTGACCCTTAGGCTTTCTCTGTAAAGACAATGAAACTAACTTCAATGGAAATTGAGCTAATCCGTAATGAAGATTTTTGCTTCTCAATGAAAACCTTCCCGGAAAGTCTTGCTGCGGTTCTGTTCCGAGCAGGGTCCCCTCCCAACGTAGTGCAGGACTGATGGATGCTGCCATCTGGTGCCTACAGGGGAAAGCAGAGGGCTGAGGGGTTTGTGATTTTCATGGATGCTGAAAGAATAGTAATTCTTGCTCTCTACCAGGGCTTTCTTATTACCTAAGTTTTAGCTTTGCAACTAACCTTATGGAAACCTCCCTTTTATAAGGACAAAATCCTGCCAGGAATGAGTCCAAGCATGCATGGGAGAGGGTTGGGAACAAGGGACAGGGGCAGAGGGGGAGAGAAAAACAAGCGATAAACAGGGCTGCAGGCAGTAACCAGAGAAAAATTACACTGATTATGGTTGCAGCTACCTTGCTGCTCAAAGAATCAGGACAAGTGCAGTGGAGTGGCCATCTGAACCAGAATAAATACAGCAAGGGATGTTAAGTGGAGACTGTCGTGACCTTGAGGGGAATAGCAAAGGTATGTAGAGAGAAAAGAGGAGGGAAAAGTGTTTGTGCCCTTAAAGAAGGGTTTGAGATTTAGCTGGCAGCTTATTATTGGCTAAATAATGCAAATAATTCATATTTCACAATTAGTGCTTTAATAAATAAATATGCATACCTTGATACAACTAAAATTATCTGAAGTCACAAAAGACTGCTCAATCAACCAACCTTACATCTAAAAAATGGCTAGGTTCCCCAAAACAGTACAAGATCTCAGCCACAGGAAAAACCGACGCACATGAGAGACCATTCAAAACAAGTATATGGTGCATGGAAAGGGTTTCCCAAAGCATACTATATATCAATGCAAACCTAGCATAACTCATTATACTTAATTACAACAAATGTAAGGAAAAGGTTTTGAATTCTGATAAGAAAATACAGACATGGGAGTATGATTACTTTTCCCTCACCCAAAAAACCCTAAAAGAAGAGCATTAAAAAGAAAATGGTTATGTTTTTTCATATAAATTCTCATTTGAAATATAATTTGTAAGGACTTATATTTTTCCCCAAAATTAAAAGCATAGTTTTAATAAAACAATCTTCCAACATACACACACCTGTACAATCCCTCTTGGCAATTTACTGTTAATTAAAATTACTACTTAAACATTAGCAATGTTTTTATGAGCTGTATCTACAAAAATGAAGAATATTGAATTTTAATTGAATTTTTTCCTTGAGTTGCAAAATGGAAACTATGCTTTTATTTTTAGATATTCATATCTAGAAATCTATTTGCAATTACTTCTTTTACTGAAACTAAAGTAATATGCAGGCAAAGCAACATATGGTACCCTAAGCGGTTTAAGAATATTCAAAACTTTGTTATTTCCCTTCACAGGCAGGCAGCAGACAGGCACATGCACACCATAAACAGAGACTTGTCTAAAGTGAAAATTAAAGTTTTCAGGCAATATAGAAAAAGCCTATATTAGAAAAGCCAATTTTTTTTTCTCAGAATGTAATTACACAGTGCCAAAAATGTGTCATTGTCAAGCATTCTATTAGACAGGACTTTAAAACACCAGTGAGGTTAAAAATTTAGACCATATTCCTACAAAGAAGCAGAAGATTATGCTTCAATATTGCCTTACTGATATAAAGTATTTGGGTCTACCAAACTGAAAATGAACAAAAATGTAGCAGTATTCATGGAGAAATTAAAAAAAAAAAAAAAAAAAGTATTTTTTCCTTAGAAGTTTTAAGAACTTCTATGGTGGTGTTAGAGAAACTTCCTTCTTCACGTCTTGGGAATATACCAACAAATAACTGTATATTTGATATAATTTTCTTAGCTATGTCATTTTTCAGGAGATGTCATGTATTGTGTATTTGCTTTTTGTATTGTAGAAATGGGTCACAATTGTTTTAAGCTTTCCCCTATAAAAGAAATTGCTGTTTTATCCAATGTGCAGGTCTCAATAGGAGCTACAAAGCCTCAAACAATATGAGCTTTCTTACATTGTAAAATGTCATGAATCAGAAGGGTGAGAGCCAAAGGGGGTGCCAGATCTCACTGGGAACAGCTAGCAGTTCTGGAGAATAATGAAGAAGTTGTTAGCACGCAAAGACTCCATCGTCCTTTCCATCCTGTGAGGCTGTGTTTGTATTAATAACCAGGGTACAACTGATTGAGTACACAAGTGTCTGGCAAAACCAGGCTCCAAAGTAACATATATTCAAGTCCTGTCTTTGTATGAGAGGCATTGTTTACAGAGACAGTTACAGTTTCTGAGACCAACTGAGATTTTTTCATTGTTGTGTTACTGTTCTTTCTTTTGACCCTTTTTACCCTTTGTGCACAAAAGATAACCTTTCTTGGTTTTGAGTGAACCAGAAGTATGAGGGAATAAACATGACTAACAGTTTTGACAGAACAAGAGGAAATGACCTCAAGTTGTGCCAGGGGAGGTTTAGATTGGATATTAGGAAAAACTTCTGCACTAAAAGGGTAGTCAAACATTGGAACAGGCTGCCCAGGGATGTGGTGGAGTCACCTTCCCTGGTAGTATTTTAAAGATGCGTAGACGAGGTGCTTAGGGACATGGTTTAGAGGGGGAATTGGTAGTGTTAGGTTTATGGTTGGACCCTGATCTTTCCAACCACTACGATTCCGTGATTCTGTGAGAACCACCTGAATGCTAAGACATGTCTAGCTAAGATAAATTTAATTCATTATGGAAACAATTCCGATTGTCTTCTGTATTTATCTGACCAGTAAATAATAATAATAATAATAATAATAATAATAATAATAATAATAATAATAATAATAATAATAATAATAATAATAATAATAATAATAATAATAATAATAATAATAATAATAATAATAATAATAATCCCTTCTAATTGCTGCCCCAGTATTAGCAAAGTTATTTTTCCAGTAGACGTTGGCACCAATCACATCTTAAGAGCCAGGGTAGCAATCAAATCCCTGTGCCTCTGCTCCTGCCAACTGTTAACATTCAATATCATCAGCTGAACCATAAATATCTTTAGCTTTCCATGTCGAACAATATTGTCATAAAAATCTTGCCAATGAATTTGTAATTAGTAAAAAGTTTTAACAGACATAATGAAAAGGTCATATGAATAATTTCCTCATAATCTGTGTTGGAACAATCAAATGGTAAAGACAGCGTCACAATGATGATAAGTTTGCTATGTAGCATGCATTTTAGATGGGAAAATTATTCTCAATAGCACAAACAGTAAAGAAAAAGGAGCATAAAAATGAAAATGCTTCTATAGTTTTAAAAATTGACTGATACTACTTAACAACAGTAATTAAAGGTGTCAGAATCTGCCTGGAGCTAAAATCCTATACAGCTGCATTTTAAAAAAAAATAAATATTTCTGTGCCTATCTGCTCACATTAATTGCAATTCCATGGACAGCTGAAGGCACTATACAACACAGAGTGAATCAAGTTTGAAAACTTATCTTCCTGCGAGACACATTCTCACTAGATTCAATACATTGCAATAGCGTTTGGAATTTGGCCACAATTTTGAGAACGCTCGTTTTGCTTTTGTTTTGAGGACTTGTTTAGCCCAGGCAGAGTGCAGACAGTTTCCTGGTTCCTGATCCAAGGTTACTGAGTTCACTGAAAATTCTCCCTTTTGTGGGAGCAGTGCTTTTACTTCTCAGACTTTTATTACTTCTCATAGGAATGTAAGTAGTCTAGCTTGGATGTTGACTGCCAGAGAACCTCTTCTCCCACCCCCAATTTAATGCGCAAGACATTTTGTTGTGTGGTTTCTTGACTCATTTTGAATCAATCTGAAAAGACCTCTGCTGTCAGTGCAATCCTCAAGCTTATTTGCTTTAGTCTTACCAGGCAGCAGATACTGAATGTTTTGGACTAAGTCAGCTTGGAAAAATACTGAGAAGAAATAGTAATTTTATTCTTCAGAATATTTTTTTGCATGCGCTTGCGTCTCTTCCTGTTCTGTTTCGAGTTTTTTGTTCGTTTGTTTGTTTTGTTTTTTTCCTGTATAGAAATCATTTTACAAGCAAGAAGCCATTGAAACATAATTTTATGTATGCATTGCAAAAAGCTTACAGACTTTCAAACCACACTTGTATACCTGCATCGACACTTCAGAGTCAAATGTATGTCTTCTGCTGTAGGTCTTGCTGTACAACTGGTCGGGGGTCTATTTGGGATTCTCTTGTCACTGCTTGAATTTTAGCAGTTGTGCTCACCTACATGGGGAACAGACACATCTTTAACCAAATAATTTAAATGTATAGTTCTTCCAACTAATTGCTCGTGAATGAGTTACAGATCAAGAATAATTCGTAAACCCTATTCCACAGATAATAATAAATTCCAGAAAATTGCAGTCAAATCATATATAATTCCTGAATGGAAAAAGAACCGAAACAAATCAGTGAACCAATTTGTTATGATTACTTCCTCCTCTTTCTAACACGTTTGAAATCTGTTATTGAATGTTATTATGTAACATTCAGATACATTTACAGTTAAGACTGCATCCAGCATTTGAAAGATATCTTTAGTAATGATTGCATTTAACATCCATATCCTATACTGCTGGGGGATTTAAAAAGAAAACTATGGTCCTTGTTATCATGAAGATAATTGCTTAACTTTTCTGCTTCTTAAAGTTACCCACGCTGGCAAGGAAACAAGGTAATTATCTGGTCTGTATGATAGAAAGTTCAGGATCTAGCCCACTCTCATTTATCACTGCAGCAGACTACCTTTCAGCAGCTTAAGTTTGCTAGTCAGGCTAAAAATATATAACATGACCGTAGCATTGTTTCTAAATAAAATGACTTTCAGTAAAATTAGCAAAAGGATTACAGACCAATTTCAAACAACCATACTAAGCCGAAGCAAGACTCCTTTTCTTTCTAAAAGCTCACAAAAGACAGAATACGTTTGAATTCCATGGTCATCTCACAGACCTCTGCGTAGTAAGACATTTTTCACACAAGATGTCTGGCTATTTGGATACAATTCAAAAAGAAGCTTATGCTTCAAAGAGGAGGAAAGCTGACTTAAGCTTTAGAGTAAATACCAAAATCTCTTCTCTTTCCATATTTGTCATATGTTATAATCCTTGCTAGAGTAGCCTCTGTAATAATAGAAAAAAATTCTTGAGATTGGCTTGACAGACTAACAAAGGCATTATGCATAAATGCTGGTTAGGGAACAATTATGGGGGTTTTAAGCTTTAGAAATGATAAATGCTGATTTATACTAAAATGTACATGAATTGCCAGTGGTAATGTTTCACGACACATAAAAGTCCTACTTCTGAGGACTGATTTATTCTCTAGCACATATGAAGAAGAAAGTCCCCTTGGGTACTACTAGGGCAAGGACAGAGAGTTCCTGAGTCCAAAAAAAAATTTTTTAGTGTTTTTTATATTAGATACTAATTTTATGGCAAAACTCGTACTTGAAGAATGCGTAACTAAACAGTCTGATCCTCCTTCCAAATATTGTACTGCCAAAGAAACGGCCAGTGACAATTCTCTGGACACAGTACTAGGGGGATATTTCACAGTGATTCTATAGTTTGGCTATAGGTGTGATGGCTTATACATAGGGATTAAACTTTACCCTTTTTTTTCTTCTTATTACCTGCATTAGTTTAGTTTCCAAACTAAAACACTAATACTTTGATATAGATTAGTATTTTCCTAAAATAATCTATAATTTATTTTAAAGAAAACATTTGAAAGTTATTCACTTCAAGAAATTCCTCCCTTGAAAAACTACACTCTTAAAATATCAGTTATACAAGCTCACTTGAACTCCATCTCATTCCCATGCTAATTTCCATAATGGAGTACTTTTCATATGTGCCACTGATTCATAAAGAAATGCTGCTTTTATACAGCATAACTAAATATAACTCCTTGAGGTATTCTCCAAAAAAAATCTGCACATCCTCCCCATAAATCGTAGAATTGTGCTGCCTTGAAGCTGATCTGTATGTTCAGCTGAAAAGCCCGGGGAAGTTCGTGATCCCTGTGAGAAAGCAAGGTGTGCACTCGCTCTTCCCAACATCACCCTTACTTGCTTTGCCTTTGACTGAAAGTAAAGAGGATGCAGACAATTTAGCCAGTGCAGAACTGTTGGTGATAGAAATTAACTTAAGTAAATGTAACTTTTATGTTACCTTTTATGTATTTAGTTGCATTTAGGAAAATTTGACTGCAATAATATTTAGATAAAGTTTCATCCTGATCATAGGGGATGTAAATCGTCATAGCTTTTAAGATACTTGTAGTAAGTATTCTTAAATCAATAATAATATCCTTTATCATTATTATTATTTCTAAAATGAAATATTATTGTATGCTTACAATAGTTATTAAATATGTGTTGTACATCAGTTTTCATATGCTAGGATACACTCTATAGATTGCTGACAGAAACTACAGAAAAAGAACACAGGAAGGATAGCAGAGCTGTCCCTTTTTTCTGCACATTTCTACTCATCCATCACCTATTTAACAATTAATACTTATACTTTTCTAGTAATTTTTCTTCTTTTTTTTTCTCTTTCTTTTTAAGTTCCTATCTGCAATTATATAAGAAACATATTTTCCTTTTATGTTCTCCTTTCGTAAGCAACATCTCACTAATATGCCACAAAGAGGTGCTCTAAATCCACAGTAGCTGTTGAGAGCAACTCTACAAAGAACAGATAGAACTGCTGTAAACTCACCTCAAGGCAGGAGTTTCTGATTTTAATACTCTCTTAAAAAAAAAAAGAAAAAAATCTCAAGGCAGTCATTGCAATAAAACTTCTGTCCAACGGTCAGAACTTAGAATAATGAGATTCATAGCTGTCACCACATTAACAAGTCAGGTGAGATTTATTCCATGGAATAGATTCAGGCAGAATACTCAGCTATCCATCTTCTCATTTTTCATAAATAATCTATTCAGTTGAATAGAATATCTTTTTCCCTGCAGTAATAACTATGTAACAAGTGAATTGTTTCGCACTATTTTACAGAGGTTTCTGTCCTGACAAGTGCAGTGCATGTATTTAAAGTACCATTTTTGTGAATTACTCCGTTGGCTACAGCTGGTATATTTGCACAAGTAAAGATGAGCATATGTACAAGTCTTCATAAAATCAGGACTGAAGAAATAAATTTCCCTTGAGATCTAATTTCTAAATCTTCCTTTAATCCAATTGAAATTAGTTTTGTAATCCCAGATTAGTTTTAACTGTTTTTCTGAGTCCCAGAACTGTTCTGATTGTCAGAGAAGACAAGTGTGGCTGAGGCACAGGACTGTGAACACTGTTTTATTCTTTGTCTGCATTACTTCATACTAAAACAGATGGGAATGAAACTTGATTGCAGTCTCTGCAAGAAGTATATGGCTTTGACCTATTCAATCAAAAGAAGATTCACCTGCTGTAATGGCATCATCTGGGGGGTCTTCATGTAGGTCTACAATTACGTGGAGGCCATTGGAGGTGAAAAATCAGAAATTCTGATTTTTCTTGAAAACTGTACCTGTACATGCAACCAAAGAAGGACATTTTCCCATTTTGAGTTTGAGGAAGTCTGGATCTGAATTGACGTGAAAGTTTATAGTTCAAATTTATTTGGAATCACGGCTAGAATAGCCCCATTTTCAGTCTTCATTTATTTCTGAAGATAATTTAGAAAGTGATGTACATAATACAGTGTATGTCACCTTCTGATCTGTGTTAATTTTGTCTTATATAGGCTAAACTTTATTTCTTTGTTGGATTGATAACAGTTCTCCCTAAAAATCTCTTTGCTTATGAAGAGATATGGTTCATTCTGAAGTCACTTGAATTTGAGCTTCAAAATCTACCTCTGTATTTGTATTCCAATGTGAAAATATTTGGAGGCCTTGAAACATTTAAATTTGAATCATTTCAGAGGTGATTTGCATTTTGGTTCCATATTATTTATAGAGAAAGGAATCAATTTTGTATTTTGAAAGTGTACTGTCTGCAGTAATCAATATTTATAAATGTTTAAGAAAGAAAGAAAGAGAGAACTTCCAAAATGGTGTTCCTGCCAATATGATATATATTTAATAAATGACTTTTCAAGCAGGTTTGATTTCTACTTCAGCAGGCTCTGCCTATCTATAATTAAAATATCACTTGTGCTTGTCAAGGTCTGCATGGTGCTATAATTGTTTTTAGAGCTATACAGCATTGGAACACATGATTTGCTTTGGGACTGCTAGATAAGTAGGTAATTTAATTTAAATTCTTCAATCTGAAATATATAGACTTACTGCACAGGTTCCAGCTAAGTATAGGACAGATGAAGCACAATTGTTTAAAGAGAAGAGTGGTAAAATTAGATATATTGAATAAATTTTGTAATTGAAGTGAAGGAAGATAAACATTAACCTTAGATATATTTGTTCAGACTGTACATATACCTCAAATTCAGGAATGGTCATGCTATGTTAGTATTTTTGTCTTGTTACCCTCACCAGGTCTCTTTTTAAGTGCTTATTAAGTATTTTCTCTCATTATCTTTTATGTCTAGATGTTCACTAATTGGAGATTCTTTAAAAGCCATGGTGAATACTCTCTGACTATAGGAAGCTTAGGCTGCTATCAGGAGTGCTGCATTGCCCAAAGCTGCATTAAGCAGAGCCTCATCAGCATTCAGCACCACTGCCATAGCATAAAGCACAGAAGTGGGAAAAATACCTACTGAAACACAAGAACAGAAGATGAAAAAAGGCCAATGAGCAGAAAGAAAAGCTTCTCATGTCTGTCCTTATTCTTTTCCTAATGGATCCCCCTCCCAAGCAATGTTGTGAGTGGCAGGTGACGTGTTCTGCAAACAGATCATCAATGTCACTTCTAAAATTGCTCTTTTTTGGCATTCAGATGTTAAAGCCAGCCAGCTGGTAGCCAGGCTTTACCCAAGGCTGTATTATAGAAAAAAGAGTATATGTTAGATCATCTAGCAGCAATTACAGTAAAACACCTCTGGCTTGAACTAGAATCACTGTTACTGTTGCTTCCTGCAGTGAATTCTGTCACTATCATATCTGCTTCCTTTTTGACTCCCAGGTGCCAGATGTATTTGGCTGGAATTATTTTGCTGGGTTGAGTTGTTCCACAACTTCTCCAGAAACTGAAGTGATTGTTAGCTCCCCAGCAGTTCTCAAACACTGAGATTTTAGTGAAAAATTGCAAAGATATATATCAGATTGTATTTTGAAAGGTATTGAAAAATGCATTAAATAAATGATGAGATATCCATTGTTAGACCTGCTCTAGTCACAGATGTAATATTTTTCTTCTTTCCTTTTTTTCTTTCACCATAATAATAGCTGCAGCAAGTTGTAAATGCAATGAAACCCCCTGCTATCTATGATGGAGAGAACACAGAAATTGATTTATGATATTGTACTGTGCAAAGCTCAGGTGTTGTCATAAAATCTTGCTAGTTTCAGAAGTCTCGAGAAAAAAAGAAGGAAAGGAAGGAAGACAGGGAGAATAAAAAGAAAAAAGAAAGGAAAAAGTAATAGAAAGAGAAAGGAAGAAAAACAGAATATTCCCTTTCTCACATGTAAAAACTATAATGGAAATTTATATGTGCACCAATACTGTAATGGAGTATTAAGTTGTTATTTGCACTTTGTATAATACTTGCTCATCATATTACTTACCTAAGATATTTGTATGCTACTGTTACTATCAGTTATTTTTGCCACTTGTATAATTCCATGTGTTGTAGGTATTAATATTGAATTGTAGCCTAAGCTTTGTGCATCTTCATGCATTATTTTTCACAGGCTTTCTGAAGAACTGAGAAATGCTGTGAGGAAAATCTACTCTTCTTCCATGAAGTCTTCCCCCATGGTATCTTTAAAGGGCTTCAAGAGCGGCAGAACAGAACTACCAACTTGGGAGAAACGTGGAGCAATGGTTGAAGCACAGGCAAAGTTGTTATAAGGTGATTAGATTATGTGCAGAGCCTGGGTGGTGGTGTGAAGGCTTGCAGCTGCAGCAGAGACTGAGGAAATGTAGGAAAAGGTTTGTTAAGAGAAGTGGGGAAAAGGGGTAGTGGCAATATTAGTGTAAAACAGGGAAAGAAATGAGGAGTCCTCTAGGCCTTTTCCTCTCTAGCCTCTCCTCTGTCCCATAGGCCAAATCACTGTCTTGGTTTCATAACTATAGTGACATATCTGTGCTCTTGATGGCAGTGATGAGGACAGGATTTCTTTGCTCCTGCCCATGTCTTAATTCCACCAAGGTCTGACATTGCTTGGAAGGCAGAGAACAGTCTCATTAATCCAGACAAGCTGCCTTTCATATCTGTAAGAAAAGCATATTAGAATTCTCTGATTTCTCATTCTGTCAGCAAGTGTAAAATGCTATAGGGATCTATTGGTCAGCTCCTCATTAGGGAAAGTGTGATTGCCTACAGTCTTCCAAAAAATCCAAAGCTAATGCCCACAGTATTCCAGGAAAATGAACTAAAATATTGTTCTCTTAGTTCACTGGGGTCTTTGAAAGGTTGATTCAGCTCCAGTAGCAATAATAAAGATTTATTCCAAGAGATCAGTCTGAGAATAATGTTTATGCTTACTGATTTTTATTTTGTGATTTTCTACTCTCATTTAAATAACTGATGCAAATAGACATAATTTTTCTATTTCAAATTAATCCATGCCCTTTTGCTATCAATATGTAATTTTTAATCTTGGCTCAGGCTCCTGCCACTTGCACTTTGAAGAATGAAAATGACCATGGTCGTCATACTGTCAAACTTTCAACTGAAAATATGCAGAAAACTTTTCCTTCCCCTTCCCCTTTCAATAATGATCTTTATCAGAGCCAGGGACCTGCTTTTTCAATAAGAAATTGTCAATACTATAAAGACATTTCCTCCTTGTCTGTGCTCACTTGATCCATCTCAATAGCTCTCTGTTGATAGAGGGATAAAAGAAGCGAACACATACTGAAGTGTTTGTTATCAAAGTCAAGATTAAAACATGTTTAGGGAAAAAAATTCCATGTTTCCTCTAGACCAAAAAATGTAAACAATTTAATGACTCTTTTGAAAAGTGCATGTTCTTTCATTCCCTGTGTCATGTTTCATTTTTTTAATTGGAAGTATTATTTTCTCAGACATTGAAGTGTCATTTATGCAGTTTTTAAATCGAGTAAAATCCTATAATCATCCAACCAACTAGTAGTATCTAACTGCCACACATTCAATTGATTTCATATTTCAACACCTAGCTTACATATAATTATTTGCCTTTTCTGCAGCAATTTGTATGTAATTTAAAAAAAAGTAATTTAAATTAGATATGGAATAAAAAAGCATAGGACTAAGAACTGTAAACTGAAAAAGCTTTAGAGCTACTATTTTGAATTTAGCATAGTTTTAATTACTGATGGATTCAACATGACTTCTTTTGTGGTCTGGAGTCTCATATACATGGGACAACACACGTGAAGGGTCTACCATCAGTCAGAATCTATGAGGCACTGACACAGGAATGGAATTTCAGTATAGGAGCCATGTATGATGAAAGCTGTTCAGATTAAAAGCAAATAAAAATGAAACCCTTACCAGTTTCTGATTCACACAGAAATTGTATTTTAATCACTCGCAGTAATTCTTTGATCAGGGATGAAATATCCTTTCTTATGAGGTTATTCTCTAACTGGTTGGATGATACATGATGATTGTTCCCTTAACCAAACTGAATGCTGCTTTCTATCACTATTATGTTAAGCAACTTTTCTTCTACTGAACCAAGATCCATTAGAGAAAATTATTAAATCTACATGCATCATGATACAACAGAAATGAAATCCTAACAGTAGAACACTTTCCTAGCAGCAATGTTTCTTAGTGTGCCTCAGCACTTACTTTCATCAGGTGTTGGGCATCTTTCTGCTTATATTTTTTATTTTTATTTTTTTAACAAGCTACAACAATCCTATGACAATGTCTTAAACTCATACAGCCTTTCCTGTGAATTTTAAAATATGTTTATTACTAAGCATAATAGTAGTAAGAAGTGGCCTGCTGAATAACTGAAGATGACCAACACAATTTTGCTTTCATAAATATGTGAATCTAATAAGATGTTGATACCACTTACCAAAATTTCCACTGTTTTCAGAACAATTTTTTGCTTCCACAAGTGTGAGTTAACTGAGGGGACAGGAAGAATAATAACTCTTTATATTGCCTTTCCAGTTACTTGAGTCAGTACACTGCAAATGAAACCAGTGCCTCTATGGTAGTTTTCAGTGTTTCTATCTAGCTCAGATAGAGGATTGAATAACTTAATCTCATTTCAAATCATTGATATCAATATTAGAGCTGACTACTACCACTTTTTTTTATCCTTTAGAACTACAATAAATTCATTCCTGAATGTATCATACAAGAATACTGACACAAAAAGGAAACAGATGTTTAAGTTCACTTCTCCATGATGAAGCTATATCACAGCATGAAAGATGAGCTTGAAAAAGGACTTTACAAGACAATAAATTATTAGTTTCTACATTAATTTCCTCTTCTGATACATTCTTTTTTATACTTATCAATATTGTACTTTAGTATCTTCTGGGAAAGTACTAAACAGTAGGAATATCATCTGTCACTTGGTAAAAATAATATTCCTGCCTCTTGCTGCTGAGTGAGTTTGTTTTTTTTCTCTACCATTGTACAACACCACCACTATGATTCAGTGTCTCTCTGAAAACAGTTATTTTAATTTTTGTGAATGAATTAGTAGCTTCACTCACTTTAACTTGCAGTCCTAAGCAAAGAAAAAGGAAATCACATGTCTGCATGCCAGCTCCGAGGACCTGATGCACCATTTCTGCATTCAGCATAAGATACTTTATAATTGCAGTTAATCTGAATTTAATAGGCGATATGAGTGAGTCAGCAGCATCTTCTTTACCAAGTGGTGAGGGAGTCAGGTTTTGAATGTTGCAAACCATACTAACAATTTTAATATTTTCTAAAATAAAAAACCTGTTCTTTCCAGTTATTGCATATGAATGAAGAAAGTGAGAAGAAAGGGAGGAGTTTAAGGTTCCATATTTTCCACTCCTGTCCAGTCTTGACTAAATACGATCCTGATAATCTCTTTGAAGTACTGGTACAGTCTGAGAACCTGCTCTTGGCTTGGAAGGTACAAGCACACTGCACTGCATAACTTATGCATATGACTTCAAATGCAGTAACATTAAAAAACACAAGTGGCAATGCAGACTCATGCGTATGAGGAGTGGGTTGAACTCTCACAATAACGCAAGTATACTAATTTTTACATATGAGTTGAGATCACTACTGTGAAATAAAATTAATTGTCAGGTCAAAATAGAGAAATGGGATAATATTAATGAAGAAATAATAAGACTATGATGTTTCAAGGAACCATAATGTGTTAAAATAAAAAACTTTAAACACTTAATTCTGTTTTAATTTGAATATGTCTTCTGTTGAGACTATAAAGACCTGTTGAGCTGGACCACAGCCAGCAAACACCTGTATCGAATGTGCTTAATAAATGCCTATTTAAAAAAAAAATATTGTTATATTTTGGGAAATTAAACCATGTAGCATCTATTGTTTCTCACCTAATACTGAAGCTTATTTTTGATAATATGAATAGAATTGAGAATCTTATCTATTGAGGATTTAAGTGAATGTGTTCTGATATGGAAACGGGAGAGGTGAAGAAATGAGGATACTCCAAGCAATCTCCATTCCATTAGGAGAAGATAAGGTGTCATCGCTTCATTCCACTTTGTCACTTTCTTAGGTGCATTTGATATTAAAAGGTAATAAACATAGCAGATTAATTATGTATTTGTACTTCATAAAGGAAGAAAAGATCCTGAGTAAAAATGCATAGGATGTAGAAATTAAGAATTCAAAACAAGAAAATTCCAGAAGTCAGTTAAAAATTTGCTTTAAACTGTAGAAGTTTGTTTTTTTTTTTTTCTTTTTTTATCAGTGCAGTCTATGTGTTTTTTAACATTTTTTCTCTCTTACTTTTTTTATTCCCCAAAATTTTATGTGGAGTACATAAGGCAGATTATTTGTCTTTCTTATTTATTCTTACTGTTGGTTAATATATTGAGAAATATCTGAGAGTAGATTTTCAGGAACCACTGAAAATCTTGGCAGAGTGTGTCTCTGCTGAATTCAGAGATGCAGAGAAGAAATTTCACAACTGATAGTGAATGACTGGCTCTAAGTGCCAGGAACAGTATAACTGCAGTGGGGTGAAGCTTTGGATGAGCCATTTTGCTTTTCAGGTCAATTAACTGTTGTGGAGTGTACAGCAACTAAACTGCCTCAACACTCAATCTGGCACATTTTCAGTGACAGAGGCATCTCTCTTTACACTGCATTGCAGTAAAGAATGTAGACTTTGACTTGAAACTCGCTCAACTTGCTCAACTTGATGATATACCTTGCCCCTGTCTTTGGTGTTCCATTAAATTGGGAATTAAACCATTTCTATTAATAACAACACAACTTTCAGCTTTTATTTCAGATGATTGTCTGGCATTTAACTTTTCAAATACAAAAATGATAATATGGAAGGTTAAAACTTAGAATGAAAGGGGAGACAAAACATAAGAATGCTATTACAGTAGCCAAAAAATTCTGAGTAATGTAATTCTTTTATTATTGGTATTGGTCCATATTATACTGTTCACCTCAAACTCAAGCATGGCATACAGGCCTCTAGGATTTACTAGTCATCATTACAACTTATAGAATAGCACACTTTTTTATTGTCCTTTACAACCTCTCATAAGAAATGTTTCTATATTCAGCCTCTCTACATGGCTTAATAATCTAAGTGGTTGTATCCAGAAAACTTTTGTCACAGTGAGGTTCTAGGGAGACTTCTTTTTCCATGACGCCATATTTAAGAAACAAACTTCTCAACAGAAAAGGACTTCAATAAGCAGTCAAAGGAGAACAAATATGCACAGTATTCAAGCTCAAAACTATCTGCTGGTTGTTGGATATGGCATTATACATGAATTGTCAGGAGATCCTGTGTTAGAATCACAGAGTCCCAGAATGCTAGGGATTGGAAGGGACCTCAAAAGATCATCCAGTCCAATCCCCCTGCTGGAGCAGGAACACCTAGATGAGTTCAAACAGGAAGGCGTCCAGGTGGGTCTTGAATGTCTCCAGAGAAGGAGACTCCACAACCTCCCTGGGCAGCCTGTTCCAGTGCTCTGTTACTCTCACAGTAAAGAAGTTCCTTCTCAAATTTAAGCGGAACCTCCTGTGTTCCAGCTTACACCCATTGCCCCTTGTCCTATCATTGGACATCACTGTAAAGAGCCTGGATCCATCCACCTGACACTCATCCTTCATATATTTATAAACATTAATGAGGTCACCAGGATGAAGCCGTACATGTACCAGAGAAATAAATATTTTTTAAATCAATCACATGTATTTCTCTGATAGTTAAACTGGAGTTGCAGTCCAGGGATTATGGATACAAAAACCACAATGAAAGGATACTTTAAAAACACCCCAAATGGGATGCTGGACTCTACCCAACTGGGACTTTATTGTGACATTAGATTGGTTTCAGCTATAAATTGTGTTAAAGAGAAAAAGGAAGGAAACAGTATTTTTGTTTCTTGGTGAAAAAATGGGAGACATTGGAAGATTGGTTAGGGTAATACAAACGTATAAACTGAAGAGTAACTGGGAAAGAATGAAGATGACTCTGAATTTAAAACTTCTGTTTGATTCTATTTGGTGTCATAGTCAAAAATCTTTTAAAGATTCAAGATTACTCTATCTGATATCTTTCCTAATTCCTGAGAGAGATGTTCTACACTAATTGTTATGTTTTCTTTCATTTGTGATAAAAAATGAGCACAGGTTAAGAGAAAAGAATGAAAAATATTACATGTGGTGAATACAGATGCTCTTTTTTTTTCCTGTTTTTTACAGAGCAGTAGGAAGTTCCCTTTCTTTTTAAATAATGTTATCAGTTTCTTCCTCCTCCCACTCCTGCTAAAAAGTGAACATTAATTTAACAAATTGACTAAGATACCAGAACATGCCTACAGAAAAAAAACCCCTATTTTTTTTCCTTTAAAAAAATGGAGAAGTTTCATTAGATTATTATTTAAACTTAGTTCAGTCCTCCTGGAATTTTCAAACTGACTGCTGAAGGACAAATCTTTTGTTTGTAGTGTTTTTACTTTTCTCGAGATCTCATTTCTGCAGGGAACTGTGTAGATAATGATTTTTCATGTAGATATATTCAGAGACAAGAAATATTTTTTGTGTAACAGTGGCTGCATAATGAGAGCTTTTTCCTCCTCTGCTGTGTAACTGGATACTGAGATCTAGCAATTTGTCATTTGGTATGATTTTACTTTGAGATAATTTATTAAATTTCTTCTCTCCTTTGAAGTCAACATGACTATTTCTTATTTGATACATATAAAATATTCACACATTTTAATAATTATGAAAAGTTTTATGGTTTTTTTGATTGCTGAACAATGTGCTTAGTTCTGTACTAGACTGAATTCTGAGTATAACACATCAGCTACAATAATTTACATCCGTGAGGAATTAGACTCACGAACACTTACTTTCTGAACATTGTTGTAACTAGATTTCTGTGGAGTTACTTCTAATTTACATAAATATAAATGATATGTAAAGTCAGTCTCATTTTCCTTGCATAATTCAGCAGGGACAGGACAGAAACTAACCCTAACTATTGATCTGAACTTTTTGATGTTCAATCTCTTCATTTTTTCAGGTCCACTATTTTGCAGATATTTGTAAATAAGCAGAAAATTGGTGTGTGTGTGTGTGTGTGTGTTTTGTTTGTTTGTTTGTTTGTTTGTTTTAAAGTAGAACACCAGAGTTCTTTATAGCCTCCCATGACTGTTTGTTCTGGAGTACATTCCTGTATGAGCAGTTATCCTGGAGTGATTGGATTCTGTTGAATGCTTTAGTTCTTAAATAAAAGTATCAATAAATTTTAATTTGGTTCTTTTTAAAAGATAGGAAAGTTTTATAGAAGAGTTTAGGTTAACAACTGATGGGTCCACTTCTGTATGGAAATGTCACAAAACCAAATTACTTTTGTTGCTTTTATTTTCCCATAACATCATTTCAAGGAGCAATATGAACAAAATAGTACATACCAGCTGGGAGTAGTTTATGGAACATCCTTAGGATGGACTAATGCATCCATAATCCATAGTATAGTTTGCTCACATATAAAGTTCCCAGACTATTAAAAGAGGAATAAAACTTTTTATTATTATTAAATTAGAGTCTATCACCATTTGGAGTGTCACCAAGATGCAACCATTAAGTTAGCAAGTTACACCAAATTTGAGGGGCAACCAGGGTAGGGCTGCTGTTCAGACATCAACAGGTTAGAGGAATGGGCTGACAGGAACTTTATTAAATTTAGCAAGGGCAAATGCAGAGTCCTGCACCTGGGAAGAAGAGCCCTGTGAAACAATGCAGGCAGGGGACTGACTAGCTGGAGCACAGCTCTGTAGCAAAGACATTGGGGACCTTGGGAAGGCAGTGACCTGAACATGAGTCAACTTTTTTCTTTGCAACAGAGAAGGTCATCAATGTATGAGGCTCTATTCACTGGAATAGAGCCAGTAGGTTGGGAAAAGCTATTTTTCCCCTATAAATGGTACTCCTTAGACCACACTTAGGTACTGTGTGAAGTTTGGGTCTTGATTTACAATAAAACTCGCGTATGGTTTACAGGAAAAACATTGGTTAACTCTAGAGAGCCACTAAGTTGATTGGGCCTGGAGCACCTGCCCTTTGAGGAGAGGCTGAGGGAACTGGTCTTGCTTAGCTGGAAAATAGATCTCTTGGGAAGGACCTAATAGCAGTCTGTCAGTATATCTGAGAAGGGGACTGAGCAGGAGGCTGTACTGATACAGAATTTACTTCCAGGAAGAGAACTGCTACCTGAAACCAATGAACTCGTACAGTATGTTTTGTCTAACATAGACAAGGTGATGGAACAACTTATCCTCAGCCCTATGTCTAGTCATATCAGGGATAAGAGGGTCATTAGGAGCAGTGAAAATGGTTTTACCAAAGGAAGGTCATGTTTAACAAACCTGATAGACTTTTCTGAGGACATAGCCAGGTGGATTGATGATGGTAGAGCAGTGGATGTGGTTTATCTTGATTTCAGCAAAGCGTTAGACACCATCTCCCACAGCATCCTCACTGCTAAACTGTGCAAGTGCGGTCTGGATGATCGGGTACTGAGGTGGATTGTGAACTGGTTGAAAGGAAAAAGTCAGAGAGTTGTGGTCAATGGGATAGAGTCTAGTTGGAGGCCTGTGTCTAGTGGAGTCCCTCAGGGGTCAGTACTACGACCAGTGCTATTCAACATATTCATCAACGTCCTGGATAAGGGAACAGAGTGCACTGTCAGCAAGTTTGCTGATGACACAAAGCTGGGAGGAGTGGCTGACATGCCAGAAGGCTGTGCTGCCATCCAGAGAGACCTGGACAGGTTGGAGCATTGGGTGGGAAGAAACATAATGAAATACAACAGGGGCAAGTGTAGAGTCTTACATTTGGGAAAGAACAACCCCATCTACCAGTACAGGCTGGGGACAGACCTGTTGGAGAGCAGCATAGAGGAAATGGACCTGAGGGTCCTGGTGGACAGCAGGATGACTATGAGCCAGCACTGTGCCCTTGTGGCCAAGAAGGCCAATGGCATCCTGGGGTACATTAGAAGGGGTGAAGTTAGTAGGTCGAGAGAGGTTCTCCCCCACCTCTACTCTGTCATGGTGAGGTCGCATCTGGAATATTGTGTCCAGTTCTGCGCCCCACAGTTCAAGGACAGGGAACTGCTTGAAAGAGTCCAGTGCAGAGCCACAAAGATGATTAAGGGAGTGGAGCATCTCCCTTATGAGGAAAGGCTGAGGGAGCTGGGCCTCTTTAGCTTGGAGAAGAGGAGACTGAGGGGTGACCTCATTAATGTTTATAAATATGTAAAGGGAAAATATCAGGAAGATCGAGACAGACTCTTCTCAGTGGTGCCCAATGGTAGGACAGAGGCAGTGGATGCAAGATGGAACACAGGAGGTTCCATTTAAACATAAGAAAAAACTTTTCATTGTGAGAGTGACAGAACACTGGAAATGTGTTCTGCCCAGAGAGGTTGTGGAGTCCCCTCCTCTGGAGACATTCAAAACCCACCTGGACGCCTTCCTGTGTGACCTACTGTAGGTGATCCTGCTCTGGCAGGGGGGTTGGGCTAGCTGATCTTTCAAGGTCCCTTCCAATCCCTCACATTCTGTGATTTTAATTTCTAGGAAGTCAATAGCAATTAAAAATAAAATAAATCTGAAAGAAGTCTTAGTGAAACATTCACATAGACATAAAATAGTTTCTTATCTCTAACTTTGAACAGCAAACTAGTTTCCAGCACAGCTAATGACACTTCTGAATAACTGGAAAAGGAAGTTAAATTAGAATTAAAAAAACAGGTTTTCCATACCCACTGTGTGTTCATTTAATATTCTTGATGCTAATAAATTGTTTCAGTAGAATGTAATAATACTAGATTTTTTTGTATGACAGGAGCAAATTTTAATTTAAAGACCATCCATTTTAATGAGACAGGGTACTTGAATTTAAGATCACCACTCAGTTAGAATAAAGAATAATGGAAATTACATCTGTAATAGAAAATGTCATATGGGTACATGACAAGTTGTGCATATTTAAAATGTTTTCTATAAGTGATGTATGCAATTTTGGATTTTAGGACTTAAAAAAACCCCACTTTACCACTTTTTAATTGCCATGGGACACAAAATTAATATTTTTATTTGAGACATCAGAGTCTATGAAGCTACTTAACTGTGTGCTTTATATGACAATAGACAACCACTGTAACAAATATGCACTAAAATCACAAGCAATAATTGTAAATGCTAGTGGGCAGACAGAATATAAAGTTGTAATTTACTCTAAGGACTCTTGCAACATATCAAATTATAAAAGGACTTTGAGTTGTCTATGAGTATCAGTGCAACCACTGGAGTAAATTGAAACCTTGGGCTCACTTGGAAATGAAAGAATTCACATTTGTACCTCCATTATTTGGTACAGATTTGTAAATGAAAAGTTACTGTGTCAAACTGATGATTTTTGGATGCTAGCATAGTGTTTTGCAACGATGTTCAGGATTATGGAAAGTGTGTTTTAGGTTGTAAAAAGTTGACAAAGTGAAAAAAAGTACAAATACTTAGTCATAACACACTTGTGGTGAAGCAAAACAGGGTAGGATTATTTATCAGGGTTTTAATTTTTATTTCTCTGTTGATCATATACTCTCTTCCACTTATTTATTTCTTGTTATAAAGAAGGATATGAATTACCAAGAATCATAACTACTGTTTTTTTTTTTTTTTTTTCCCCAATCTGGTTCATTTGCTGCCCACAGACAAGAGCATTTTGTTTTTCATGACAGTACCCACCCTTTTTAAATCAACTGCTGTGATTTTTCTCAAAAAACAATAAACAAAATTATGACCTTACTTTAAAACAGACATATAGTGTATGTGATTTAGACTTAATCTGATGATTAATTGGGTCTTTTAGAAGCAAGTCTGTTCACCATATATTCCAGGACCTGTTGATTTACTGGTGAGTAAAAGAGAGCTAATGATAATTCCAGAGATGCTCAAGGAATGTATTGTCTCTTTATTCCAAGAGGAGGTGTTAAGGACAGAGAAAGATAGAGGGGGAGATAGCACCAGTATATAGGACCCCACAGGACATATTAAAGCTTTCTAAATAAATGAAACAATTAAATTTATTATCTGGTTGAAAATGATATAATGTCTCATTATAACAGATACAGGAAGAGTAAAAGGAGGAAAATACATAAACAAGCTTAAGGAAAGTGCTAGATCCTAGACAGAACAGTTTAGTAAAATTTGCAGTACAATAGAATTGTTTAAAATTATATCTAAAGAGGATTGTAAAATGATGTGAGTAGGTACATACAGCATGACAGAGAAAATCAACACAGAAACCCCGCAGCTTCTGTATTTTATGAAAAATTTTAGAGCGTACTGACAAGTTGAAGCTAGAAGAGGCAAATTGGGTTTTATGATTTGGCTTTTAAAAGGAGTATTTCATAAAGACTGTCTTACAGGTCACTAAAGAAAGTAAAGTATGTCTACAAGAAGAAGTGAAGTTCCAGTGTGGATTAAGATACAACACAGCAGTAGAAGGCCAACGAGAATCACAGTAGAGGCCCGGAAGTACTTCCTGTCCTTGCAGCTGGACCATATCATTTTGAAAACACGCACTCCTAATCCCATCTAATCAAGTTCTGGTCAAATACTGTACACAGAATTATAAATACTTAGTATTTTTGCAATACTCTGCTGTACTGATACTAAAAGTTATAAGAATATGACATAAGAGCTACAGCCGATTTCTCTTGTTTAGCAAGAAAATTGTAAATCATACTCGGGGTTAAAATGAGAGCAAAGAAAACATAGCCAGGGCTACAGGATGGCATGATTCAGACACATAAGCTCATCTCTGAGGTGCTTCAAAATCTAATTCAAGTTCAGGAAGAGACCTTCAAAAAGATGAGTTTAAACTTCAAGTAAATAATGAGACAATAGCAATTAAAAAAAAAAAAAAGAAAAAAGAGAGAATGGTTGACTACAACTCCATGAGATGTGTTGTCTAGCCATTCTTTTAACAGACTAATTCAACATTCTGTTAGTATTTTTTCTTTTTTTCCTAATTTGGGACTTTTCTTAGTTTCCTCTGTTAAACTGATGTTAAGAAATATTTATTTAGACACAGATTTGAAGTTCAGTGTAAAAAGTAAAAAAAAAAAAAAAAAAAAAAAAAAAAGAATTAGAAGAGCTCTATAATTCTATCCACTCAACATTACAGTTGGAAATTTGTAATTACATAATTATGATAGTTATGCTCTTTATTTACAGATACAGATCTCTAATTAAAATAATTTTAATTGAAAGTATAATAAATGTATACCATGTATAAAGTATAGAATAGAGATAACCTGATATTTAACCTTACAAAAACACTCTGTTAGAGAAATATTCTTAGGACTTTTACTAAGGCACAAGTAAAATATTTTATTTCAATTTTATTAATAAAGGTCAAAAGCTATGATAAACTTGGATATCACTTAAGAGAATTCCACATGGAAAGCATAATAACCACTGCCAAACATCTCAATTTCTCATTCCTGTATCCTAATGTTTCTGAAAAATTGGCTCCTTTCTTTTGGCGTTGTTGTTAGTGGGCATGCTGTTGATTCTGTACCCTCCAGGCTGTGGAATTCCCTGAAAAACCTGGGGAGAATCCAGAAACACACAAGTTCCACTGCAGCCAAGAAGGGAGAAAATAATTTGTTGACACACAATGTTGTAGTGTTTGGTGACCTTCCCTCTGCACCAGCAGTTCTTCTTTCCTAACACATATTTGGATGACACTTGTAAAGCTTAGGTCAGATTATTTAAGTATATATTGACAATCCTGCTGTCTAACCACAAGGTCAAATCGAGGTGAGATTCACAATGAGTGCTGTACTCACAGCCATCCTTTGCATCAGAGGCAAGGGGCAAGTAAATCAGTGTTGCCATATCCTCAGGCATCTCCAACACTTGGCTTCTACACAATGCAAATTTGAGTGACAGGATGGGAAAAATTGAAATCTACCTGTCAGACTCTTCTTAAAAAAGTTTCCCATCTTCAATGTCTACTATCCTTAAGCATTACAATGTTTTAACATGCATATCTTTAATCTTGGCATATTTCCTTGGATTTCAAAAACTATTAGTGTGTCATGTCACATTTACAGCTAAAATAAAATAAAAATACCTCAACAATAATACATTGTTGATCATATAGCATAACAGCTAGTGCAGTCACACAAAGTCAGAAATAAAATGTTTTTTGTCCACAATCTGTAGGATCAAAGTATCATAACTGTTCGTTAACATATAAAGAAGGGAGTAAGCTGCTAATAAAAATAAATATTTAATACAAAATTATTTTGTTTTTATGCTATTCTATTTTAGATCTGTAGTTTTGAGCTGTGATTTAGATCTGTACCCATTCATCTCACAAGAATTTTCCTTTAGATATATTTTGTGGGATTTGTTATAGATATACCTCCCTCTCACCCCAGTTACAGCTTTAGAAAGTTTTGTCTTTTTGTTCATGTGAATAAGGTATTGCTTATTTGGGCTTGGGAGAAATCTTATCAATGTGCATAAAAGCCTGGTTCTGTCTTGACCAAGGAAAGGACAAAAAACAATGGGCACAAACTGAAATACAGTATACTCTATTAAAACATAAGAAAAAAATCCTCCTTCTAATCAAAGAGCATCAACTTCATTTTCTTAAATACAGCTACTCATCGTGTTTTAATCTGTGTCTACAATAATGGATTACCACGAATGAATTTATTCCAGCCACATTCTCCTCTCTGATAAAAGAAGTGTAACAAATTTGAGCTGGTCTTGGTAGTTCAGAGCTACAATATATGATTTTAGTTGTAATTTTGGCATGTTCAGATGCAATTGAAATGGTTTAATCTATACACATTAGAGTTCCTGAAACAATGTACTTTTAGAAAATACAATGTAAAATAAATATTGGTTGGATTTTAAACTTGACTCTTATTTTGCATTTTGTAACCTCCACTTGTGTTAATGTGATGGAGAGGAGAGACAGCCCTTGAACCTTATATGGAACAATTTAAACCACCTGTGTCTCAAATGTGGTAACTACAGGCCTCTGTAATTAGGTTTGGCTCCAAAGTCTGGTTCCAGAATCTAAATGAACTTCTTCAAAAAGGATTTATAAATGCAAACATTTCCAAAGGAGATATTAAAGCTTGTATGGCTTGTGATCTGCAGATTAAGCCATCTCCAAGCAGGCCTGGACATGCTATCCCATAAAAATCTTTATAGAGCAGTACAGAACATTAAATTAATATTTTATATATTTAAAGAACTGACAAAGCTCTGGAAACACACTTGATTTAGAAAACACTTCTGTGTATATATAAGTATCTTATCTATTTTCTATCTACATGTTTCAACTATTTTTGTAGTGCTGGGCATTTGTGAAGAGTTTTATTTTTTGCTGCACAATTCTCCAAAGTTATAAATTGCAATGTCATTGCAATAGTTTGTCAATTAAATTATCAAAATAAAGTGTTAATTAAGTCACAGAGCTAAGGAAAAAGATATCACTTAATTATATAGTCTTACTTGTATAACACAAGCAACTTAATTTCACCTATTTTGCCTAGAATAGAACCTCTCTTAAGTGGATTTTGTTCAGACAGTACTTCTAAAATTCACCAGTTTTTATCTGTATCTATTATGAGATTGGGAATCTGTCACTTTGTATCTAGTTCCACAATTATCCTGTTACATCCTCCTCCTCCTACCGCTCAGGACACCTTCTAATTTGTACTCAACTAGATTCTGCTGCATCATATCTCATGCTTATATCTTTAGGTGAAGAACATTTGCACATATTCTCACTTGTATACACTGTGATTAAGTTACCTCTCAGCTTTTCTGATGAATGGAACCTTACTTGTCCTTGGAAAAAGTTTGTCTAGATATAAGTAATTTTCTTCAGTTCTCTGACTTTCAAATACCCTCTTAAAACCTATGGCCTTTACCACATACAATATTCTAGGTACAGTTGGTAATCAATTGGGGAACAGATAGCTAAAACAGAAACTTCTTTTTTTATCAAATAATATTTCCAATTCTGAAGATTTTCCATTTGCATCTTTGAGATGTGATTCTTGAAGGATACACCTAGAAAGTGTTTCACAATAATTTTTAGAATTGCAAAAGGTTTTTTTCTGATTATATATTCTTTAATTTGCTTTGCTGCAAAATTTAGGGTTTTTTTTTTAATATGCATTTCAATGAAGTTTCACCACTCAAGTATCTGGAAGAAGAAAATGTATGGTCACACGTATTGTTCTGTAACAAGATGAAGTAACTTGACTTTAAAATTGGCCCACCAGCTTTAAAATGAGCCATCAGTCTCTAGTCCAATAGAAGATTTTTGTGACTGAATTCTATATACTTACTGCCTCAGCAATTCTCCCTGCAATCTGTAGCACATAATCTTTTTTTTTCTTTTTTCTTTTTTTCTTTTTTTCTTTTTTCCTTTTTTTTTCCCCCTAAAATAAGAGAGGAAGAAGAAAGAGTGGGATTAGCTATGTATGAACCCATATTCATCAAGAGGAAATTTCTTTGGAACATTTTTGACAGAGATAGACCTAGGCTTATTGGCCTAGGCAGGTTTTAAAATGATACCAAAGGCACTTCTCTACTTTCACAGACCAGAGAGGGAAACTAAGGAATTTAATTATACCAGGCTGAGGTTAAATTTGTGAAAATGTTATAGTGCCCCTCTATATCATGTAAGGAATTGGTATTTATGACTGTGCATGATAGCTTTTATGGGCTTGGAAGATAAAATGGGTTCTGGAAGGAAAAAGGAAATTAAAAGCTCAAGTAATACTTTCCTATGCAGTGTTTTCTTCCTGTGATTTTTGTGTCAGGGGACACAATACAGTGAGGTTTAAATAGATTACCACTGAAACAATTTGCCATGGACCGATGCAGAATGCACTAGAAAAGTGTGGAGCTCCAGAACACCTGCAATACATTGATGACATCATTGTGTGGGGCAACACAGCTGACGAAGTTTTTGAGAAAGGAGAAAAAGTAATCCAAATCCTCCTGAGAGCTGGCTTTGCCATAAAACGAAGCAAGGCCAAGAGACCTGCACAAGAAATTCAGTTTTTAGGAATAAAGTGGCAAGATGGATGCTGTCAGATCCCAATGGATGTGATCAATAAAATAACAGCTATGTCTCCATCAACTAACAAAAAGGAAGCACAAACCTTCTTAGGCATTGTGGGTTTCTGGAGGATGCATGTTCCACATTACAGTGAGATCGTGAGACCTCTCTACCAAGTGACCCGAAAGAAGAATGATTTTATATGGGGTGCTGAGCAATGATGAGCCTTTGAACTAATCAAAGACGAGATAGTCCATGCAGTAGCCCTTGGGCCAGTCCAGACAGGACAAGGTGTTAAAAAGGGGCTCTACACCGCAGCCGGAGATAACGGACCAACCTGGAGCCTCTGGCAGAAAGCACCAGAGGAAACTCGAGGTCAACCCCTTGGGTTTTGGAGTCGTGGATACAAAGGATCTGAAGCCCACTATACTCCAACTGAAAAGGAGATATTGGCAGCATATGAGGGAGTTTGAGCTGCTTCAGAAGTGATCGGTACTGAAGCACAGCTCCTCCTGGTGCCCTGACTTCCCGTGCTGGGCTGGATGTTCAAAGGGAACATTCCCTTTCCACACCACGCAACTGGTGCCACATGGAGTAAGTGGGTTGCACTAATCACACAATGGGCTTGGATAGGAAGCCCTGGTCACCCAGGAATCATAGAGGTGATCCCGAACTGGCCAGAAAGCAAAGATTTCAGAATGTCACCTGAAGAGGAGGTCATGTGAGCTAATGAGGCTCCACCATACAATGAACTGCCAGGTAATGGAAAACAGTATGCTCTGTTTACTGATGGGTCCTGTCGTATTGTAGGAAAACATCGAGAGTGGAAAGCTGCTGTGTGCAGTCCCACCCGATGAGTTGCTGAGGCTACCGACGGTAAAGGAGGGCCTCTGAGTTATGGCAAGACATTGCTGCCCAACTATAAAAGCTAACTGTAAAAGTACGTCATGTAGATGCCCATGTGCCCAAGGGTCAAGCTACTGAAGAACATCAAAACAACCAACAGGTAGATAAAGCTGCTAAAATCAAATTGTCCCAAGTAGACTTGGACTGGCAACAAAAGGGTGAAAAATTTTTAGCCTGATGGGCCCATGATGCTTCAGCATCAAGGAAGAGATGCAACATATAGATGGGCTCGTGATCGAGGGGTGGACTTAACCATGGACACTATTGCACAAGTCATTCATGACTGTGAAACATGTGATGCGATCAAACAAGCCAAGAGGTTAAAACCTCTCTGGTATGGAGGGCGATGGTTAAAATATAAATATGGGGAGGCCTGGCAGGTTGACTGTATCACACTCCCACAAACCCGTAATGGTAAGCGCTATGTGCTTACAAAGGTGGAAGCAACCACTGGATGGTTCGAGACATATGCTGTGCCCCATGCCACTGCCTGGAACACTATTCTGGGTCTTGAAAAGCAGGTCTTGTGGCGACATGGCACCCCAGACAGAATTGAGTCGGACAATGGGACTCATTTCTGAAACAATCTCATAGATAATTGTGCCAAAGAACATGGCATTGAGTTGGT
Organism: Caprimulgus europaeus; assembly: GCA_907165065.1. The sequence goes on along the minus strand of OU015532.1, from coordinate 32,380,674 downwards.
GTATCAAATTCCCTATCATGCACCAGCCTCTGGGAAAGTTCAACTATGCAATGGGCTGCTGAAAACCACACTCAAAGTAATGGGTGGTGGAACTTTTAAACACTGGGATACACACTTAGCAAAAGCCTACTGGTTAGTCAATACCAGAGGATCAGCCAATTGAGCTGGCCCTGCCCAATCAAAACTTTTATGTACTGTGGAAGGGGACAAAGTCCCTGTAGTGCACATTAAGAATTTGCTCGGGAAAACAGTGTGGGTTATTCCTGCCTCAGGTAAAGGAAAACCCATTTGTGGGATTACTTTTGCTTAAGGACCTGGATGTACCTGGTGGGTGATGCAGGAAGATGGAGAAGTTCAATGTGTACTTCAGGGGGACTTGATTTTAGGTGAAACTAGCCAATGAATTGCATATCATCATTATTATAGTTGTTCTGTGTCACACTAACAGTTCTATATTAAGTATATTTCCAGGTTAACAAGGTGTGAACCCTGATTGGATCAGATTAGTGCTTAACGACTTCTTTAAGATCAACATCAGCAACCCCGGGCAGTGACTGTACCGAATAAAACCAACCATGAGCTCCAGATACAGCACACAACAGAGACTATACACCTATTACACCTGATGACATCAGTTCCATTGACTGTACAAAATCTGACGACATCAGCTCCTATTAGGTACACAAGTTCACATCACAAGTTTTAGTTGGTTTTGGTTTTTTGTTTGGTTTTGTTTGTTTTGTTTTTTAAAAAAACAAACCTATTAAAACAGATGAAACTTGTAGTTATGGACTAAATCAACTCAGTATATACATATATATATATATATAGATGAGACAATCCATGGACTAGGGGTATGATAGTTGCATATATATATGTGTGTATATATATATATATATATATATATATATATATATATATTTACCTTTATTTTTGGTTGTTGTTTTTTGGGGTTTTTTGGGTTTTTTGTTTCTTAAAAAAGGTAGTAGTAACTAATCTAAATCCATTAGGACATATGAAAACCTGAGCATGATGTAAATGGTATGGAATAAGGGGTGGATTGTCCTGTTTTTGTGGCTGAAATAGAGCAGTGTTCTGGGTTTTGGTGGTGGTTTTTTTTTGGAGCTAAAGTTGTGCAGCGTTTTCCTTCCTGGGACTTGCTGTGAGAGAGAGACTGATAACATACCAGTGTTTACATTTTTTCTCACTGGAAGTGAAGGACTTTGTGTTCTGTTAGTCTACAAACACAAGATTTAAGGGGGAAGAAGAATATTTAAATTAATAAACTTAATTGACAGTTAGATATGACAATGGGGTATTCCATATCATATCACGTCATGTCCAGTATATCAGTGAGGGGCTCTTCCTCTCTCGCTCTCTCTGTCTTTCGCTCAGGCTCTCCTTCTTCTGGGATTGTCGCTCCTCCGGGATTGTTATCTGGGAACAGGCTGGGCTCGGTCAGGAGGGGGTGAGCTATAACATTGGGTGTCATTCACTTGCATATTTTGTTATTGTTATCATTATCACTACTATTTTAATCTTAGTATTATTTTAAGTTTTCTTTCTGTTATTAAACTGTTCTTATCTCAACTTACAAGCCTCCTTATCCTTGCCCCCCAATCCTCTCCCCTATCCTCTGGGGGTGGGGGGGAATTGGGTGAACAGCTATGTTGGCTGCTGGCCAAGGGCTAGCCAAGTGAAATTATCACACTAATTTTAAAAATGCCAGGAGAAATTTTAGAATTAAACCTATTGGAAACTATATACTAATGACCAAAAAATAAGTCTTTGAAGAATCTGGGCTTAGTGAAGTATTTGGGCTTGTATTGGTAAGGACATAAGGTGCATAACATTAAGGAAGAGAGGCAACATTTGTTGTTAAAACTGTCAGAAGACCCATCATTTAACCTTAGAAATGTTTGGAAATGTTAATATAGTAAAATGTAATGTGAAGAACAATGTTATTTCTTTAAGGTGCCCAAATATCACCTTGAGTATCATACACTACACCAGTGTAATTGCACTGTGTTAAATTGGTCCTGGCGCTCAGACCTTTGTGGTTTCTTTGTTTCCTTATTGCAATCATGGATTACCTTAATCGTTCGTCAAATTGATTTTTTACATTGTATTTATTTTCTAATATTTGAGTTGTATTATATTTTCCATATGTAGAGTATAACCTTGTTTTGTTGTGGTAACTCAGTGGATTTCTTGATTTTTAGTGCTACACAACATACAAATTAAAAAGGTAATTGGATAAAGGAATGTTATTGAGTAACTAGTAGTTCTGTTAGTGGACAGTGGATTAAAAGTATGTTAAGAAAAATATTTTCTGAACTGTTAGGAATAAAAACATTGACAATAGATTTTCAAGGCTTTTTATTAGATTTAGGGAGATTCTACATGAACAGAACTTACAGTAGCTTTTTCAAAATCAGGATTCTTTGTCTTCAACTGCTTACAGGATGGTGTAATGAATACCGACAAAGGAGCTTAAATTTTTTGCTTTCTGCATCAGGAGCTTGATCCAAGGCCAGTTCAGTGGAAATGCTCCTATTGATTTCAGTGGCTTTAGATCAGACTTTAATTCTGTTATGTCTGGATCAAAACCCAATATATTTCTCTCTTTGGAATTCTACTTCCCTAGTTTGATTTAGAGGGTTTTGTTTAACTTTAATACTTTTCCTGTCACAGTTCAGGAAATGATACAAATAATTCAACCTACTTCCAATTTAACACGTACTTTGTTATCAGCTGTCAAGATAATTAAATATTTAATATAAATTTTGGCACTTAAAATGACAAAAATATTGCTGATAAGAATAATGGAAGAAACAGAGAAGCAGAAAAAAAAAAATTACAAGGATAATTCAAGCCACTTCATCTGTAAATAATGAGGATTTAATAATAAAAAAAATCTGTAAATAATGAGGCTTATATTCAAAAAGGCTCTCACTTCATAGTGTATAAAACATCCATTTTTTCACATTAATTGTCTTTGTAGTAACATTCTTAAGAAACTACTTGAAGAGAAAAGGTTATGTGAATGTAAGTAGTTTTTATGGACATCTTTTTCTCCTCTCCTGGAAAAAATCAGTTCACCTATGGACTTTAGCTTGGTGGTGTGGTACTGAAAGGAATATTTTATCAAGTGACTGATCTGTCAAAAAACTCACCATTTTCCAAACTCAAGAGTTTCGTATCCTATAAGCAATGGGATGTCACTCTTAACTGTAAATCTGAAACTCTCTGAAGTCTTGTGATATGGAACATGCCCTTAGAACAAGTTTTGTAAAATAGCAGGAACTAGAGCCAATAGACAAAGAAAAACAAACAAGAAAGTGGCATTATGGCATTATTCCTTGAGATTGAAATGTCACAAGAATCAGGAAAAATTTCAAGCTGATTATTATAGTGATTCAAACACACAGGAAGGAAGTGCTGCCAGTGAAGGAACTGTTTAATCTGCCCCAGACATTTACATTTATTGAGATGAATTGTTCCCTGGAGGTACTGGACTCTCTCCATTTGCTATAGAAAAGTCTCAATACATAGATTACATTGAATGTTCAGCTCTTAGAAAATTAGCTAAATTAAGTCCCACACTAGAAATTTATTCAACTGTGTGGAGGATCTCCTTATAAATTATTAAGTAAGTCAAAAGAGAACAATTATATATCCTTTTGTTCAAGAAACTGGAACTGTGTGTACCTGTTCGTGAAATATGAAAATATTTGTTTCAGGAGTTTATCCACTACCTTCAACTTTTAAAGTGTTTCTGTAGTTTATATTAATTATTCATTTTTTTTAATCAGCAAATTCTGATATCATAATTAAGTTTAGGGAGTGGAGAAGATAGAAAAAAACCTTGAAAGAAACAAAAATTCCAGGAATTACAATGAAGAAGAAATGACATTTTCTAAGGTCAATAACAAAGATAGAGAAAGAAAAGAAAATAATGTGTGATACCGAAAAATGGATGGGAGGTACTGATTCATAGCTCTGAACAGCTATCTTGGTTACCTATCTCTGATGAAGTTTCATGCCAATACATCACAGAAGGCTGTAGCTGAGTGTGTCCAAATGAGGTTTGGTGTTCAAGCAAAAGAGAATGATTATTTTAAAGGATTAAGGTAAATTAGGTGAGACAGAAAAACTGCTGACTTCAAATAATAAAATCTTTAAAGAACATGAAAACATCTTGGGTCAAGAGTGGGAAAAAAAAAGAAGACCTATCAAAAGTAAGAGGGCTTTACAAGCAGTTAAGAGACAAATTTACTGTTGTGCTGCTACAAGAAACACATTTACAGATCAGTGATGTAAATATTTGAGAACAACAGGAGCATAAAAACATATTGTTGCCCAAGACAGTTTAACAGGGAAAGAAGTGGAAATTTTATTATCTGAAAATAACCCCTGTGTCCTCAAGGACATATTTTGACCAGGTAAAATTTGCAAAATAGAAAAATATTATTTAAAAACAAAGGAATAATTGTAACTAAAGACAATATGGATAAGGTACTTAATAGATGACAGATGAAGATGCCATATTGATGGACAGGAAAAAAACTAGTGAGATAAAAATCTTGATTGGCCAAGAGAGTTGAGAGCTATGCAAAATAAAATTTCTAAAAAAAAGCTAGCCACCTTTTTTTGAAGAACAAGTTTTGAATGACTCTTGAAAGGTGATTATAGGACTAAAAATTTATACTTCATTTAAAATAAGAGACACAGACACCACATTCCAAATGAACTCTATCATCTGACCCAGGTGTGTATATATATATATATATATATATATAAACAGTCTCCAGTTTCAAATACAATAGAATACATAATCTCTGCAGGCAATTACAGAAACACATTCACAACTCAGAGCAAAAAGTGTCAAAACCAGTTTGACATTGACACATTTTCCCATCTTTCACAGCAAACACTTATAAATACCGAATAACTAACTCACAAATAAAAATTGGATCAATATTTTTTCAGGAAACCCCAGCCTACCAGTTATGTGTAGCTACTTCTTACATTGTGCTCATGAGAACTTGTCCATCTCTTATTTTTATAGGGTGAGATCTTCTTCACTGTATGGTATAAATTAGTTACTGAAGCTACAGAGCCCAGACATACAACTAAACACCAAGGCTATTGACGTCAGATGTGATTGTGTCCGGGAATTATTCCACTTTCTTTAAATAATAGCTGAAGGAACTCATAGTAGCCTGGAGCTTTATAAAAAACAAATAATTCTGCTAATGCATAAGAAAGACCATGAATGCATTAAGAAGCCACGAGGGAATCTGCATCTATAAAGGCAGCAAAGAAGACAGGTAAGCCAGAGTATAAATTTGAGTCAAAACAGGTTTTTAAATTGATGTTTTTTCTTTACAGTTTGTGATAGCACAAGCCATTTAAATCCTGAATTTGGCTCCAGAAAGCAGATTTATTGGTATGTCACCTTTGTGGATTGAGTATAAATTCACACTTGTTACATACAAGGAAATTAGTAGAATCGACTACCTACTGCTGTGTGTGGATGGACCTGGCATTTCTAATACTGACTGGTTCAGTGTTTTTATAGTATGCATTGATTTTATTTTTGGTTAGGAAGATATATTATTACATTTTTTCCATTGCCTTATTTTCAAAACTAGCAGAAAACAGTGATGAGTGAACTAGAAATAACATGATTCATCTATTTCTCCTCTGAGTCCATTGTCCTTTAATATATGATCACTTATGTTCTAAAATTGATGAGATTATATAAAATCTGATTTCCCACTATTTCCAGGAGTTTGCAGACTATTGACCACAATCAGATGGCAAATGTCAAAATTGTCAATAGTGATTAAACATTTTAAAATATATTGAACATTTCTGAGATGTACTTCTGTACAATTTCATCTGATTTCCTTACTTTTTTGACAGTCCATGCCCAGTGAGTAGACGTAATTGATCTATTTTCCATTGAGTATATAAACACAGTTGATCTTGCCTTCCTTCTCACCTTCTTTCTTCTTTCCTCCAAACCCATGCTAGCCTCTTTATGTGATATCTCTACTTTCAGTTTGAGATGTGCTAATGTACTCTGTAAAAGAGAGACAGAATGGGAGGAGAGCAGAATGAGGTAAAAACCCAGCTATTATTTGATCTTTACAAAATATGGCAGATTTACTTTTGTTTTCAATTAATTGTCACTCATTTAAATCCAGATTTTATGCGATGTTGGATTACTAGTACTTGTAATGCAATATCAGACCTCCTAGCTTCAGATTTATCAGTTCTATGTGGTCTAGAATATCAATTGCTATATGTCATCATCACTTACAATAATTCCTAGAACTGTAGATCTTAAAGTCAGAAGTGACCTTTACAATCAGCCGGTCTAATATCCTCCATAATAAGGGCCATATAAAATCAAATAGCAAGGCATATATCTGTCTCAATATCTTGTACTCCAACCAAAATAATAGCTAATGGTCTACATTAACAGTAACTGAAGCTCTGAGTTAGCTGGAACTCACTATGTGGTTCATTAGTGGTTGCATTTTCTTTGATTCATGGTTCCTACACGAAGTATACAACATAACAGAACTTACTGCTCTAATCGGCATATTGCTGGTGTGGGTAACTGGTGTCTTTACTGGTAGATTCAACTGGGAGATCAAGAAATCAGAAAGCATGGAAAAATGAAGTGCTTTCTTGATTCTCAGCTTTGGAAGCTAAATTCTGGGCGCTAGGCAAGAGAGCAAAGACTAACGTCTCTATGATAGCATTCTTTGAAGCCTAGATGTATGGATGAAATACTGGTGTAGATAGGAACTGGGGAGTTTCTCTGAAGGATGAATCAGCACAGGTAGTGCAACTTTATTGTAATGAAGCCAGGTAATGAAAATGAAAATTGCTGTAGAGCAATATTTTGAACAATGAGAAAGGAGAATCTGGGAGAAAGCTAAGATATGCAAAAGGACATCTGGCTCAGAGTGATGCAAATGCAAGTTGGGGGTGGCTTGTGTCCTGCCTCTGGGAACAGGGACAGGAAGGGTGGAACGTGTGCTACTGCAATAATTAAGCAAGTAAATCTAGCTTGTGAATATCAAAATTCATGAGAGGAAAATACATAAAGATGGGGGGAAAAAAAAACGTAGAAAGAACTGTCCACAAAGTGTGAAATTTAGTAATAGATTGAAGGTGGGGTGTTTTTTTGTTTTATTTTGGTTTGGTTTTTTTTTTTTGTATTAGAAGTCCAGGTGAAATCTTTGCTACAATTCAAGAAGAAAACAAAATGGTCTAAACACTCTGCTCCCTAGCAACCAAACATTGAAAAAATTAAGAAAACTATCACAGGAAAAAAAGCTGACTTTTAGAAAATGGAAGGCTTGCCTGAATGAGAAGAAAGTAAATTAGAAGGGCTGAAAAAGAATTTGGAGTGCAAACAAAGAATGATCAAACTGATCTTAAAAACCTTTCATATCAAAAGAAAGAAGCTAGCTAGAGAATCAGTGAGACTATTTGATGAAAAAATGTGAAAGGAGCACTCAGGGATGATAAAGTAGAGGAGCAAAATTAGCTGTTTTGTATTAGTTTCTACTGCTTAAGATATTTGGAGAAATGTTGGTGTTGTTTGTGTAAGGTAAGTCAGAAGGGCTAGAAAAATTTGATGCAGGTATATAGCAAGTTTTAGAGTAAATAAACAAGTTAGGTGTCATTAAGCCACCAGAACTAGATGACATTTGCTGAAAGTCTTGTCAATAAATCAATAGGATTGGATGCAATTTCCTGAAAGGCTGGAAATCTTCACTTTAGCAAGAGGTTGAAAGAAGGTATTATTGAGGTTCACAAAATGCATGAAGAAGGTTTTCACCAGATGACACAAAACAAGACCCATGGGACACTCAAGGAAAGTTGTAGGACGTGAAATAGATAAACACTTTGGAAAGCAGGCAATTACAAGTGAACTCCTGATACTGGCACTACAGGAGGCTGTGGAAGCAGACAGTGTTTGCAGGTTCAAAAGAGGATGAGGCAAATTCAGGCATTCAGGTTCAAAATACAGACTGCTGTTTCATATAGAGATGGACCCTCTAATGTTCCTTACACCGCAATCTGTATGCAGGGATTTCAAGAGGGCAAAGACTGACAGAAAGTAAGCAGGCTCATGTTTTGCTCATGGAGGAATCAGAATGTTGGGCTACACGGACCACTGGTCTGATCTGAAACCTGTTATTCTGTAAGCAAACTCTAGAAGGCCTGCTTGAAACACATTAAGTATCTGAGAAAAAAACCCAGCTGTATACAGTCCTAAGACAAACTAGAAAGTATGACCTCCAAATGTATTGTGGTGAACATATTACCTACATTGGTAAGCATGCAAAAAGTAATCCTCAAAGCTTACAAAAAATCTTTGAACTGCTAGCTTGGAGATCAACTAGCTCTGGGACATTTGAAGTCCAGGGTCTTATTTCTACAGTCATCATACAGCCCAGGTTTAGCTGGGACTGGTCCAGAGGTAAAACTGAAATCAGATCTGTTTCTAGTGTTAATGATATCTACAGAGAAGCATTCACTGTAGATACAAAATCCCTTTGATCTGGCAATGTGCTGATCTCTCAAACATTCTGTGTTTGCTCTCTCTTAACACCCTTGGTGACTTCATCTCTGGACCATGTTTAGTGAAAAAGCTGCAGAGATTCTGATGGCCTATTAAAATAATATTTAATATCTGATTTTTGAAGAAAATCTCCTACTTTTTCTCAGAGGTTGGACATAAAGGCAGCTGGTGTTTTTCTCAAAGTAACAAACACTCTACCCACATCAAAGTACTGCATTATTGTCAGTATCTCCTTTTTATCACGGATGATATACCAAATCCAGTCACCAAGAATTCCATCACATAATAGTCCATCAGGGACCAAAAGTGGGTTGCACAGGAAAGCTGAGTCACTGTTATAGGTGGCTCCGTTTTCCCACCCTATTGTGCAAACAGATGTTCTGTCCTTTGCAGCATTTAAGCAGTTCAATGGGAAATGGGAAAGTAACATGAGATAGATCAATCTAATACTTAAGCCTTTTGACTCAGTGGTAGATAGACACGTTTCTTTATGAACATTGGGGTTAACGTTCAGATCCAAATTAAGATTTTATTAGGAAAAAATCAGTTTGGTTTGGTCAGATGTTTCCTCATTTTAGGTAGTGAAGGCAGAGATGAGCAAAACATTCAGACAAATGGGGAATACTGTACTGTTTAAACATGGGAGAGCTTCCTCTGTATTATGGCTCAGGTACCTCTTTCCTATTAATCTTCCTGTACCTACCTGCTATGACTTTGAGATAGAATCTAGCTCTTAGTCTTTTGCTAAGATAAGATTGCTTCGCTAATCCAAGTGATCAGTATCTTTTTTTCCAGTAGATAGAACTAGAAATGACCTGTGTTATCAAGTCCAGGAGCCTCCTATCACAAGCAAACAAGTCATCTAATCCCTTTCTTTAACTTATCTAGCTGAATCTTAGCTGAGTCTTGCCCCACTAATACTAGTATATGTTCCACAACCCAGTTACTATGCTTCAAGCTATTAGTTATTTGAAATTATATTAATTTATTAATGATATTAATTTATAACAACATATTATTAAAAGTGGATAAATTTAGTGAATTGGACACTTATGGCTTTCCCCATGGTAAAGAGTGATGTACATACAACATGCAGCATAGTATCTTAAAAGCCCACAATACAATAACAACTTCATATATATAGATATTGTGATTAAGAACAACTTTACAATCTCATTTTGAAAATCCATTTACTCTAGGATTCTTTTAAGATATATTAGTCAGGGATTTTATTGGTTTATGTTCCATATACAATAGGCAGTGATGTGAGAACTACTAGATCTTCTTTTCAGGTATAGGAACAACTTCAGTAAGAAGGCTCATTTCAAGGTTCATTAGGAATATATTTTGTTGTTGTAAATTACTGAACAGCCTCTTCTTTTTAGAAAGGTGAGGATTTGGATCAGCTAGTAACATGCAACTTTTGCAGCTAAAAAGTCAAAAGCAACTCTTTATTATAATCATCAATGAAGATAAATGTTACTAAGGAACCACCTTAGCCCTATTCTGTTCCTTTCCCCCTGGGATTTAGAGCTATATGTTTTTAATAATATCTAATGTTGTATTCAGCCTGGAGGATGGATGAAAAAAGCAGATACTGGGTACATCATGGTAGGGTAGAAAAGTTTATTTAGGCGAAGGATGTGAAAGTCTGACTTCCATGGAGCTTTCAGAAGTATGGTCAGGGTCTGTGATGAAGTCCTTCACCAACCATCTTGGAGTGCTGTGGCATACAATCCCTTTTTGACTATCCAGGTCAAGATTTTCTGAAATTAAAGACTATCATGTCCAGAAACAACAAGTTCCATAAATGCTAACCAAAGCAAGACTCGATACTTCTCAGTCAAACTGTAATTTGCACCTATGTAAAAAACCCCCCATGCTTTGAAATGTGTTCACAAGGGAAGGGGAACTTCAGAAATGCTTTATGTTTATTTGATTTTTTCCCCTAAAATGCATGAAAAAAATTTAAAACAACAAAGGTTTTGCGAAAATGTTCACATACCTTTCAGAACACAGCGACAGCAAAACCCTGTTGGTGCAGTACCTAATATAATATATTGGCTGTGGTCATTCACTAGAGGGGCTGAAACTCCAAAGAGCTCAAACATTTAGAAAATCTCAAAGACCAATAGATTTTTGGACAAGATACAATGTCTGCTTTCTATCATTTTAGTTCAGATCCATTTGGAAGATAAACTGAAACTTTTCTTGCAATATGCATAATTTAAGGGGCTCTCCCAAAATATTTTTAAAATAAATAATGTTGATTTAGTCAGGTATATGCTGTATGTATCATAATGGGCTTCCACATATAATATAAAAAATATTTTTTTTTAATGTTTGGTTTAATGAAAAAACCCACCTCCTTCAAAATCAAGTACCAGCAGTTCTAAGAAATATTTTATGGGTTGATATTGATGAAGAAAAGATTATTTAGTGAGGGTAATGTTATCAAGGATAGCATCATTTTCACTTTCTAAGGCGTAACACCGATTCAGTACTGAAATGTTTAAAGGATAAAATTAGTGAAACTTTTAAAAAATTAATATGTGGCTGTGCCATTTGCTGAAACTGCTCTTTAACTAAATGATATGACTAAAATCTGAATGATTTACTGGAAAACTCTTAGGTTGGAGTAAGAGTACTTTAAAATATCAGTATTTTCCTATAATAAAAGAAGCAAGCTCCAATAGTAAAACAGATCATGCAGTAATCATTACAACAGTTTTTCCTCCTCTCTCTTACAGAAACTAGCAGCCCTCTTATCAGTGGTACTGAATGCACAATCCCTGTATTACCCGATGCATCTGTGCTCAGAAATTCTACTGATTTAACCACAGTGAAGTGATCTCTCTGTCATTTTTTTATCTTATTCATGAACGCTACATATATCTCTTTCCATCTGCCTTGTGTTGTGTTCCTTTGTTAGAACTTTGTTTATAAAGAGTACTGCAGAAACTTTTTACTTCAGCCTACTAGAATGCTGATGAAAATAAGAATATGTAACTATAGTTAATGTAGGACATGTACAATAATTAAGGTAGGACATGTGCAATATATCTTATGATTTCCATATTACATTACTGTTTCAGGCAATGGAATACTGTAAGCTTTCATTCATTTTAACAAACGTCAGTATCCTAATTTTATAAAACTATTTGTATCCCCAACTCTCACATGTGTTTATCTTGAAGCTTCTCATCTCAGGAGTCATGTTAACTTTGGAGACTTCAGACATTCCACTAACACGCAATGTCTATAGACAACACCAATTCGGCTGTCTTTGAATAACAGCTCATTTTTTAAAAATTAAAAAATAAGATCCTTTTCTGAAATCCTCATATTATCAGGATGAATTTCTTTTGGGTAAGTGGTCTTAATTGTTCTATGTTAGGATAATGTCCATCACAAGGCTGCAAGCTTGGATGAATGTGTGTCTGCAGCAGTAAAATACATGTTCAAAAAGAATCTGTCATCACCTGATAGTGTAATAACCTACAGAAGAAATTTGCTGTATGGTAGGAACAAAGGAAATGGAGAAGGGCAGAGAGAAGCACGAGCAAACAGTAAGTAATATTGAAGACTATCTTAATCCTAATTTCTCCTCTGAAGTGTTAATAAATATTGCTAAACTTCATTTTTTGCATGAGTTTTACAAATTGACATTGTGGTTGTTTCATTTATTTGTGGGGCTTAGTCTACATTGCTTACATGGTAATCAAATAACCCACAATCAGTTGTTAGTCATCCTTATTACACCACTGTGACCTATTAAAGCTGTGTCACCAAACACTGGACAGTATTAGGATGTTATTTAGAAACTAAGAAAAAGTTCTTGCTGCTTATATAATTGACAGCTTAAAGCATAAATTTTGTATAGCTGGCTGCTGTATATAAAAGGCCAAACTTATATTTCACACTATTGCCTTTGAATTTATTGGCTCTCTTTGTTGCCCTTGGGGAACCACTTTGAATGCAAGGAACTACAGTTACAATAGTTAGAAAGAAATCAGTGGTTACAGGCAAGGTGATCAAACAGTAAATAAAATAACCATTTATGGCTGGTTTAACAGTATGCTTTTATGTGTGCTTGGAATTGCATCTCAACAAAGCACAAGCTAAGATTTAAAACCACACAAATTCAAAGGTAACATGCAAGACAACTTGAATCCTTGCCAGACTCCACCCTGGGGGTAATGACATGTTTCAAAATATTTCTTGGTTAGGCTTTTATTTCTGGCAAAAATGATCTTCCACCAAATAGTTTTGTTCTGCAGCATAGCAGCACTAATTTATAATCTGTGCTTCAGTAGCAAGAGGATTTCTGTCTTTCCCTCCCCCATTTAACATTTATATTTACTTTACTCCCTCCCCTCCTTTCTTCTAGTTACTGTAGCAACTGCATTTTTTGAAACAACTTTAAGCACATTTGTAGCTTAAACAAAGCACTCAAAATGGAACAGCTGAAGAAAAGTTCTTCTGTGTGTCTGCTGACAGCATGTGTAGGGTATAATAATACAGTGCTGAGCTCTTATACCATATTTTCTACTTGGAGATCTCTTGGCAGTTTGCACAGAAAGGAAAGTGACTGATTTCATAGATGGGAGGGAGGGGAGAAAGTAGAAGTGGAAAAAAATTACAATCTGTTCTTGATCACCACAAGAAAAAAACAGGTCTCTCAAAGACATTTTCATATGATCTGCACCAAAGTGTCTTTGTGTGTTATCTTTACAGTTTTCTTTATAATTCACCAGTTACATACTTTAAATACAGCTTGGAGAGAATTTCCAGCAGTTTGGCAGAACAGTGGTAATCCACTAGCAAGGGTAAAAGATATGTGTAATCAATCCACAAGGAATTGGAATTAAAACTGGAATTCAGTACATGCAGACTGCTGAGTATCTTAATTTGGCAAATATTTTTGGCCCTTGTCAACCTTGCTGGATTAAAGGCAGGAATGGAGCAGCTGATGCCTTCCCCACATATAGTTGGTCATTCATTTCTTGGGTGTACCTTCACTCCCTAACAGCTGCATTGTCACGCACGTTCACTCTTCATTGTCACATGCAATGTCATCATCTATGATTTTTTGTAGGGGAATTGTGATGAAAAATAGTGCACATCCTCAAGACCAAAGAAAGGATTGTGTGTGAAGTGTACATTACCTAATCTGCAGCAAGGAGGAATCTAGGGTCACGTAGACACTCGCCTCTTCAAGGAAGCAATAGAAGCAATTTATGCTCCTGAGCAACATTTTCTTTCTTATCAGTGTATCACTTGCTATTCCCCTTGCTCTTATAAGCCTTTTTTCACCCTTGTTACAGTTTATTTTATTGCTAGTGTATTGCTTGAAAGGGAACTAGTGTACAATATACACCCAAAGGAGGAAAATGCAATAGTAATCTGATTTGTTTCAGTGGATTATTTTCTCTTTCAGAATCCACTTTTTCTAACTAATTTGAAGTCAACACTTAAGGATTTGAAAATATTACAAATCCACTCATTCAGTATTGTGATCAAATTCCGATTTTCTCACAGTGCTGTGTCTGTGATTTCTGATCTGATTCTTGATAGAAAGAAACAAGCTTCCTGGATACCTTCCTTTATTGACATAATTACATTTTCTTCCCTGATTTTCTTTGCCACCTTTTTCAAATCTAAGATATACTTTCTTCCTTATGTAATTTTATTAGCATTCTGCATAAAATATACTCTTCATTACCACAGATAGCAAAAATTTATTTTCATATACGTGAATTGTCACCTGGGAATTTTAGAATGATCTAGTTTAGGGATCCTGGGAAGCAGCTTGCTCAGTTCTCATCTTCTCTTGTTTTTGTTATTGGCAGTACATCTGCAAACTGAAAACTGTTTCTGTCCTTTTGTCTTGGATGCTTCTGGGCACTAGAATGCTAAAGGCACTTGTTTACAAGGCAGTGAGACTAAGAGCACAAACCCATTTTGATAGATGATCCGGGTTATTCTTCACACTTCCCTGTTGTTTTATTGATTTCCTAAACAGAAAGACTAATTCAAGCTTATGTTCTGTATATTTGCTCTGGTCTCACCAGAATTCTCCACCCTCCCCCAAGATTAAACAAAGTCATTTTGTCTTTGTGCCTACCAGCCACAGTGACAGTCAAGTAACCATCAACTAATCAATTTTATTGCAAAACTAATTTTTATTTTAAACAAACACCACCATGTTTTGTTGACACAATTAAATGATTTCAGTGTTATGCTATATATCTAGCATCCACCCTAGGGAGCAGGTAAGAGCTACCACAGAAATCATGACACACGTGCTTCTGCATCAAATTAAATATTTTCCCCTTAATCCGAACACCAGCAGCTGTTAAGCACCGTGGCTTACTGCATATGGCCTATATAATGAGGTGGATTCAGGCAGTTCAAGTTCCTCTGCTGAATGCTGAATAAGGCCCTTCTCTCCAAGGACACTAAGACTTATTGCTGTTGAAACAGTCCTCTTCATGCAAATGAATACATTTGTTATTCAGTTTTTATAAAGAGGAAAAACAGCACAGTGTTTTTTATTACCAGGGAAATAAAAACTAAAGAGGGTTGGTACATGAAATGCAGGAAACCTCTGAAGAATTTGGTGCAAAAATCCTTTCTTCCTGTTAAAACAGTCAAAAAAGGAGTAAAATTAATCCTTTGCAATAACTACAAAAGGTCTTAGTAAGCCTAAAATTGGAGGTGGCTATTCCTAATGGTTGACACCATGTCCTGGAAAAAGGCATTTACTGTTTGTTTACAAGAACAGAACTGTCTGCAGGTGAATGACACAGTTAATTGATCCTAGTTATTAAGAGCAAAAGTAATCTAGTTCAAGCTCCATTTTATCTCCAATCCATTTCATAGCATGCTGCAAGGTTAAAGGAAATCCTTTCAAAGTGCCTGACAATGTGAAGACAGCTTTCCCATATCTGAACAATCAAATTCTGTTAAAAGGACAACAGGAACATCAATTAAAGCACTCCTAAATGTAATCTGAAAATATGATCTATAACTGAGAACAAAAAAAAACCCAAAGCAGATCACTGCCTGAAGCAATGTACTGATTACTTCCTACTGTAACACATGCTGTTGGACTTCATTACAAGTGTGGGAAGTGAAGGGTTTTTGATTGTGTTTGGGTTTTGCATATTAAAGCAGATTAGTCTAAATGGGAAGAATAGTATAATTACGTGGGTTTTTTTTTTGGGTTTTTTTTTTTTTTTTGAGTTAAGTGAAAATTAATTGTGGCACTGCAACTGAAGTTACTCGTGCTTGGAGGGCCAAATCCTTTCCATGCTATGTAGCCAAAATAAGTTTTTCAACAGAGATCAAGGATGAATTGAAAATGTTTCCATAGGCCATAGATACCTGTAAAGCTGGAATACAACTAGTAAGTTACATTTCTGGCATCGCTTGCAACTGCTGTGGCTTGTACTTCAGATGTAAGAATTTTCCTCACAGGCTTATATACACAACTATCATAGAGCCTTTAGCTTTCCCATTGCTCTTTCATATACTGACAGGACTTAGAGATAACAACTGTAAATCCACTAGGTCAGCGCACAGATGTTGCTCATAGTGTTCTACACATAGAATTTTATTACTTTTATCAAAGACTCCACTTTACAGATATTAATACAATAAAATAATATACTCAGGATTGGTTATGGGGAATTTAAACATTCACTACTGCTGAATTTCAAAACTGTTCATACATTTTATACTGAAATATCACTTCCTTGCCTTAGATATAAAAAGTCACATGCAAAGGATGTCTCTTGCTTTACAATAAACATTTACTACATCCAAAGTTTTGTTATGTTTGTGGATTATATTTCTTTTTAATAAAATATATATTTTTGAATGTGGTTGTGTAAGCAGGAATTTTCAAATGTATCTCCAAGTTTATAGAACATATTGTGAGATGCCTTTCTCACAATATGAGAATTTACACTGCCATATGAAGTGGAACAGGATGAGTGGAACTGTTTTTAAAGATATGTTTTATACTTATAACAACAATACTAAAGTCACGTTTTCACACATTGAACAAGATAAAATATGTATTTACTAACTGTCCATTTTTGGTTCCAAATCCTGCTTCGGATGGACACTTGATAATGATAACTAAACTCTTCTAGCTTCAGAGCTCTAGTAACAAGCTATTTGACCTTCCCAAGTATCAGATAAGTATAATCTGTTTTAAATGTTAGGACATTTAAACTAGGACAGTTAAGTGTTAGTTGTGCTCTCATAAAAAATGTGGTTAGATGATACTCTCTTTTCTACAGGCATTTTAATCCATTTCAAACATATACAAACATCAGTCCAAGAATAGTTAAATAGGCATAAATTATATTATATCAAAATTTAAAAATGCAAGCAAAAAATACAAAATACCTCCCCTGTTACAACCCCTTATGTTTTTACCCAGAACACAATGAAACCTGCTGGTTTTGCAGACAGTTCAGTATCAGCATAGCTACGGACAGGCAACGTGTACTGAAACTGGTTTATTGCGTCTCTGTGTCTGTTCCAAAGTGGTGCTGAATCTTTCCTATAAAGAAGTTCCAGTTTCTAGCGGAACTTCCAGCATTCATGATCTAGGTCTGAATTATTTTCCCCTAGAAGACAAAGACACAAACTCAGCTTCTTCACTTACTTTCTCCTTATTTTCTGAGATTAGTGAATATTTTTGGAGGGTAGGTCTGGGTTTTTTTTCTCCTCTTTTTTAAAATGTGTTCTATTTTGGGTAACTAACTTTCAGGTGCTAAACTTCACCATGTCTAATTCAGCACCCCTTTATATTCTGCGAGAGCATGGATTAACAAGCTGGTGACCAATTTTTACTTGTTCAGCATTTTCCTCTTCTACTGCTGCATGTAAATTTGGCTTAGTGAGATTGTGTTTTGGTGAAGCACATTTTTACCAAGGATACCATGATCTACATTGAATTTCTGGACCATATGTTAGGGACCTAATAGCAATGTTATTACCGAGTTGAGTACCTGAAACTAGATTTTTGAGGTACCTCAATGTACAAGAAACTTACAGCATCTCCTTCTTTCTGACTTTAACAACTATTCCCCCCAACCCCCCCCCCCCCCAACAAATAAACAAACAAAAAAACCAAGACAGCACGAATGTTGTGCAGCTTGGACTGATCTAACATTAAGGCTTTACACTATTAACACTTTTTAAAATACTTCCTTAAAGTATTTTTTTAAAGTCAAACAGATTTCTTAGCTTTATTTCACGTGGTGCTCTAAGAAATTCTTTCCTGTGAGAATGGTGAAAGACTGGACCAGGTTGCCCAGAGAAGCTATGGATGCTTCTCCCTGGAAGTGTTCAAGGCCAGGTTGGATGAGGCTCTGATCAACCTAGTCTAGCACAAGGTGTCCCTGCTCATGGCAGGAGGGTTGGAACTAGATGATCTCTAAGGTCCCTTCCAGCCCTGATCATTTTATGACTCTATAAGTCAAACTGAGGTTCTGTAACTATAACATACAATATTGTTACCGTTATGACCACAATAAGAATGGGTTAATTTGTCTGGTTATATTTCCCATAATGATCCTCATCACAAGAGCAGATTAATCTTTTGCCATTTTCTACATTTTTTGTCACATAAGTAAGGCAGTAGAATGTTAACACCACATATTGTCTCTGAAAGATTGTAGTACTCTCCATTGCTTTGACCTTTTTGTTGCTCTGTGTTTCAATTTGGTCTGGAAGTTCGTGATCATAATTACAATGAGGGGCCTGAAATATAAATTGTTAAATGAACTAGAAAATGTATCAAATGTTTTGTGTTACTGTACTTCACAAGTTTTCTTTTTCATTTATTTGAAGTTTTTCTTAATAAATGCAAATAAACAAATAGTCACTGATAAACAGACAGGCTTAGTCCAGACCAATAGATATAAACATAAATGATTTGTGGGAATAGACACAAATCTGTTAAATTTTAACACTACCACAGAAAACAGTGGCTGGACTGCAGCAAAACAAAACAAAACAAAACAAAAAATCTAACAAAAGCTTGTGATACGTGAGTCAAGATTTATATGTACCAAAAAAAAAAAAAGAAAGAAAAAAAAATCAATTTTGAAATCAATAGTGTGCTTTTTTGCCCAAACAGCTTTGCTTAATAAAGAGTGACTATAAAATAAGACTGGGCTCTGGATTGAGATCATTAGCTATGATTCCCATTATCCTGTAGCTGCCACAGGAAAAGAGATGTGTGCTTGTCTTTCGGCTTTGCTTTACTGGTTTTACATTTATGAACCTAAGCTTCCAACTATGTTGTCTGGTTGGTTAACAGGTGTGTTTGTATTAATTCATCTGAGATGAAATGATAGTCACATAGCAAATGGATCACATATTGTGATCATGTTTTAGAATCCATTTGTAAATTTTTCACCATAACAATGCAGAATTTTGTTTTCTTTTCACATTAAAAATTTTCTGGCTATAGCCAGGATAGAGCTAATTTTCTTCATAGCACTTGTATGGTGTGGTGTTTTGTGATGAATTTGTGATGAAAACAGTGTTGGTAACACAGGGATATTTTAGCTATTGCTAAGCAGTGCATACACAGAGTCAAGACCTTTTCTGTTTCACACTGCCCTGCCAGCAAGTAGGCTGGGGGTGCCCAGGAAGTGAGGAGGGGACACAGCTGGGACAGCTGAGCAGACAGATCACCGAATGGTCATAGAATGGTTTGGGTTGTAAGGGACCTTTAAAGGGCATCTAGTCCTACCCCTCTGGCTTAATGTTGGTCTCAGCAGTGGTGAATCTGGGTGAAGAAGGAAGGGGAGATATTAGAAGTGATGGTGCTTATTTTCCTAAGTAACCATTACATGATGGAGCTTTGCTTTCCTGGAGATGACTAAACACCTGCCTGCTGATGATGGGAAGTAGTGAATAAATCCCTTATTTGCTTTGTTTCTGCATGCAGCTTTTGTTTCCCCTATTAAACTGTCTTTATCTCAACTAATGTGTTTTCTCACTTTTACCCTTCTGATTCTCTCCCCCGTCCCACTAGGGGGGAGTGAACAAGCCCTTCTGTGGGGCTAAACTGCTCACCAGGGTTAACCCACAGCAAAAGTACAGGTATAGATGCTGGATGCAGATTATATACTTGCATTTATATTACTTTATTTTATTTTTATAGGTTAAATTCCACTCCACTTTCCAGTGTAAAGGAAAACAAATGATGATAAAGAGCGGGATATATAAGAACATCATAGTCCTGCAGAAGTAGACTGCTTCTAATCCTGAGCTGTTTGAAGGAGCATCAGATTTCAAAGATCATTGTGTAAAACTCATTCTTCCTTTAAGAGTCTATTATTAGACCTTATTGCAGTAAGATCTTACCTTTTAGATGGCTATATTTCTATAACTAAACACATTAGACTGGTTAGTTGGCTGCTGTGTGTTTATTTAGATCCGTAAAGCAGACTTCATTTGATTTTGAAACTATTTATTACTTCTGAAAAGAGCAAGGATAGATCCTGTTTGTCACTTTTTTATCCTTTATATTGTTTATATTTTACATTTTTTTTGGTAATAATTCAGTCCTAGCCAGCTTGAAACCCAGTAATTATTTCCTAGATTGGTATAATAAGCACAAGAATCCCACCACCCACATATACATGAAATGAGTCAGTTAAGTGGCATTCTTGTGTTTTAAATATTAAATGAGTATCAGTGAATGCATCACTCTATTACAATTTTGTTTTTTGCCTTTCTGTTTATCCAAATAATAACAGTACTAAATGAAAGCAATAGTAAATTGAGCTCAGGAAGATACTACTGAATCTAGCTGTAAGACAGCATTACTTGAAGAACAGAAAAGATATTTGGAAGAGATAGCCATTATATTAAGGTAGTGTTGCACAAATTATCTTACTGATGATTAATTACTATACGGAGTTTGCATTTGTAAAACACTGAGGAAAGATGAACAGTAAAAAAATCACAGAGACTAAATAACCAGGTTGAATCATTAAAAGGGGTAAACATCCACAAAATATTCTTCAATAATCTGAAAGAGAGTGGAGAATGCTTGTAAGGGTTATGTACGGGATGACTGTTTTAGAAAGTGTTGGAATGACACTTTGAAATGAAAATTTAGTATTAACGTAGAGGGAAGTGTCTTCTAATGGAAAAAGCTTTACATTTCACTGATTTTAGTGTTCCAAGATAAATCACGAAATCAAAACAATCTCTGCAACCTAATGGATGACCAGTATTTCATTTTAAAAATAAACCAAAATCTACATAATATTAATATTAATTCCAAGGAAAGGGGAAGCTGCCCACAAATCCTTTTCATATTTTAATATGGAAGGAAGAGATCTCTCACAGGTAAGATTCCAGCCTCCCTCCTAAAGTTGCATTTGATTCGAGAGGACAGTGGCTGGACTGGATTTTTCTGTCTGGTGGAGTGTTCATGTTTTGTGACAGACCCTAAAAAAATAGGAAGTACTAGCTACTTCTCAATATGTAGTCATTCTTTCCACCTAATCACTAAGAAGAGAAAAAGAGGAGCAGTCAGGGTGAGGTGAGGCATCCACCTCCATAGCACAGTGGGAAAGAGGAAAACAAGAACCAACAGGAGTAAATATGTTGCTGAGCAATTTAGAATAAGACAGTGAAATGGAGAAGCCAAGAAGTGGCTACTAAATTGAACATAATACATGGATCAAACAGGTCTACATTAATCCAAGGAAAGTTGATTTGCTTTAGTTAGATAACATAGTGTTAAAATTAGCTAGCTATGACCTGCATATCTTTAACTGACACCCAATTTCCCATGCTCAGTAAAACATGCTGTGCAGAGGTTTTTTTCCTAGTGTTACTTTATTTCTTTGTTTGTTTGGGGTTTTTTATACTAAGGCATAATGCTACCAAAAGAGAAAACAACAGAAAAAAAAAACCAAAAAACCAAACCCTATGGTTCATAGTCCTTTTGTGAAAACTTGGTGGGAGGTATTGGCCACTTTCTGCACTCTAAATTCAGTTCAGTTTCTACCTGCACAATAGCTTCCCCTTCCACACTCCATATAATCAGATTGATGGCATGACATCTGTAGAAGCAATTTTGCACTTTTACATTAAGGACAAATCTTCCCTTTACATCTTCCCTCTAAAAATCTGAGAAGTGATGAAGACTCAAAGCACAGAAACAAAATGGAAGTCTTCCTTCCCGGGGTTGACAACTCTCACTTTCTGGCGCTGAAACAATATGGAGCAGATGTGAAAGCAAAGGAATAAGAGAGGAAGAACTATGAAATTGTACATCAGAACTGTAAGAGTCCTAAATTCTGGCTTGATTTGCACAACATTAACCTAAAAACTATGGGGACACACAATGTTCGGGTATTAAAGGAAACACAATATTCTTTTATTTAGTAAATACTATTATTCTGTGAACAGAATAACGCTGTGGTTCTCTGAAGTTCTGGACTGCTTTGTTCTAGAGGTAAACCTCAGCAAAATTTTTCAACTATATCAGCTAAGTCAGCATGAAATATCTAAGTAATAAAAAATAATTCCTTTAAGAGGTTTCTCATTTTTGGTGGATTATCTTTGTTACCTTGTCTACAAAAGAACAGATTTAAGCATTTTGGTTAACATTTGTAGATAAAATAACCTTTATTAATAACTTCATAATAATACCAACAAAAAAGGGGCCAGTGTTCCTCATGCTGTCCCGATCCGATGTCGGGATCATTCAAATATCCCGATCCGATGTCGGGGAAAGGTTTCGATATGTTCCCAAGAGCGAGATTAAGACACAAACGAGGTCAAATGCCGCATTCCCGAAACACCATTTATTACCAAAAGTAATAAGGATGGTAGCGATAGGACAGAATGGAAAGAAAGATGGAAAAGAAGCAAGGAGTCGGGATAGGGCAGCCAGAATAGTCACCACCACGGGTCCAGCGGCGAGGCGACGGTGAAGGGGCGGGTGAGGAGGTCTCAGTAGCGTGTTCCAGCAGTGGTGCAGCGTGGCGTGGTGCAGTCAGGTGGTCGTCCTCTCTGTCCCTCTTCTCTCTCTTTCTTCCCGCTCTCTTGCTGCCCAGGCAGGTCTTCCTTAAGTACCCCTTCGAGGGCTGTAGTTACCATAGCAATGGCACGTCTCTTTGTGCCCCCCCAGCACTGGGGCAGGGACATGTCTGGGCAGAAGACCTCCTGCGGGCAGGGCATTTCACAAGTCGTTTCCTTCTCAGTGGTCTCGTGAAAACAATCTTGCCAGTGATCTTGCAGACAATCTTTGAGGCAAGATAATGGTGCTGCTCCTCACACATGCACTGAATTAATATTCCTGAGGAAGCTCACACTGCACAAACCTGAAGGACTTCTTTGGAATTGGTGCTCCAGAACAGAGGAATAGATCTTGTTTAAATCATTGATTACCTGTTTACGTTTCATATGGACTTCATTTACTAACAAGATTTTTTTTCCAGTTTATTTTGCAAGTATTTGGAAAACATTGTTTACAGGCTGTTCTTCAACTTTTGTTTATATTGAATGATTAAGAATTTAATTCAAATTATTTAAAATTTATCATTCTTAAATTCCTAGTCCCTTATGTTCACAAAAAATCAACAGTCAAACCTGATATGAGAGGTAAATTTACAAACACTGATTCTTTTTATGACTGGTTGAAAGATAAAGGGCCAATATTATTACTGTATTTCCCATATGTAAATATCTATACACAAAGAGTAAGTACTTTTCCAATCTACTTATTAAAAAAAATAAATTCCAGATATAACCACCTAGTGTCAACTCTACTTTCAAGTTCCCAGATCATTTCTGTGTTTTTTATAGATATGCTTTCACTTCATTACTAAACTGAACTTTATTTTTGTCCCAAACTCTTTTCCTTTTCAGTGATTAAAGAGCTGCTACTACTTTACTGTCTTTCCTCCTCCTCCCAGACAATTTCATTAAGCCTTAGTCAACCAAGTATGTTCTGTGATGAGCCACAGCTGTTATGGCCTGCATTTTAAGGAAAAAAAAATCACCTGAGCTATATAAATTGGCACACTGATCCACAGACATTTGAGATACTGTCACATTCCAGTCAATTAAATTATCCTATTATTTTTTTTAAAAATGCCGGTTATATGATCCTTTTGATTTTGTTCCCCACTCTTAAAATTAAAAATAGAAATAATAGAAGCTTACTGTCTTTGCTGAAGATGTTAATTTACTAACAGCCACACCACCTGCATTTGTTCAGTATTTGCCTTCACAGCACATCTTATGTTGTTGGGTTTGGGATTTGCAGATAGCTCTAAATGTCACACCTCAGCAGAAGAGCCCATTTGAACTCTTCTTTTTCCCAGTGACATACAATAGTCTTTCATGACATCCAGTCTTCAGTATTACACAAGTTAATATGTTTAATGTTCCTGATTTGAGCAGGATATTGAACATCTTTATATCCTGAGATCCATCCCAATCTGTATGGTTGGAAGTTTAGAAATACTGCACAACAATTGTGAAATCAGAATCAGAAAGGTCTTACATTTTGTATTTGCTAATATTTAGATCTGTTGAAGCATGCTAGGCATGATTCCAATAGTGCTTACATGTTAATTATTTCTAACTAATACATGCTCTGATGTTCCTTAAATAATTTATCCTTGCTAAAAAGTTAAGGCAGGCACATATTAATGTCAATCTGTCTGTATGTTTTACTGCTGTTCAAAAAATAAACATGTAATTCCTGATTCTATTTCCTATCTTGATTTCTCCTTTGATTACAAGGGAAAAGCTTTCATTTATGTTGTTGAAAAACACATGAGAATCAAACTCTTATGATTATTTGTAGGCCATAGTGACATATGAGAAGAGAAATATGAACCCCTAGCCTTGAAGTGACTTTTATTTTTAAAAAAGTGAAAATTTCACAGAGGCCATTGGATGACCTGCTATCTTTGTCACAAAATAACCATGAGTTTTGAACAAGAATCTCAGTGTAGGTAACTTCTGATGATATTATGGCCAAATCGCCCATATGCAGTTAAAAAATATTATTAACAAGGAAAAAAAACAGCATTACTTCCTTTCAAAGACACAATTTTTGTAAGACTTGGAAGACAGAACAGAGTATGTGTTCTTAAGGACTAATAACTGGGTCAGATCAGTGTTAGTTGAAATCCTGCTGATGCCCCTCTCAAAAAAAACAGAGAAACTGGAATCAGTATGACATGAAGATGATGGCTTAATGGAGGAGTTTAGAGTGGTTTAATCCTATCTACTGGTGCAGGAAAGACAGATGGAGTCCTCACTGCCTCTCCCTAAATAGTTATCTCAAATGTTGTGTTCTGGTTCATATGTACAATATCCTCCATAGGGAGGACACTGTTTCCTGTCCTCCCATCAGCACATCAGGTAGAAAAAGATATAAATAAAATAAATACCAACTCGACAGCATGAATTCTCCTTTTCAAGAGCTCCCAAAGACTGAGTATATGCATGCCATGAGATGGGAGGATTAGCAAAAAATTCTTTATAACGCTCTTCTAGAAAGCCTCAGGTTTCCAAAAATGTTCCAGGGGATGATTATCATCTCAGAGAATTTCCTCTCATTAGAAACAACCCCTCAGCAAACTCTTCCTGTAGTGAAGACTATTTTTCAAACCTCAGGGTAGGGACAATTTCTCTCATTCCTTCCCTCAGGGAATTTACTGCTCATGAAAGTGCTGGCTCAACAGTCCTGAGGTTGAAGTTGTTATCCACAACATTAATGAATAATGCAACAAAGCCTCTAAAACTGTTTCTGCGAAATGAATGGGGTTATTTGGGTCATATCAGAACTGCTAAGCAAATTACATTTTTCATAGGAAAACTCCTTTCTATAATGCATGCTACTAAGTAGTAGAATAGAAGGAAAAAAAAAATATATGTATTTTGCACTTGTATATCTCTGATAGCAACTTTACCTTTGTATGATTTAGAAAATACATTGTGAGATAGATGCTACATTTGTGACTACTTTTGAAAGGCAGATTGTTATTAACAGCATTGAGATAAAGAACAAGGGAGATATTTTTTTTTTGTATGGATGCTATCTAGAGTGGAAGAACAGAAATGCTTTCTGCTGCAGTGCAAACAGGTTACGCAGGTTACAAACCCAAGCAAAAATTTTCACAGTTGCTGTGTTGTATAGTTGAAAATGTATATGTATTTCTAGACCAGAAGTAGTTCCTCCTGGGAGGTTTTTGGTAATCAACTCAGGAGAATCCAGTTTAGCTTTTTGATGACAAAATTATACAGGCATATTTTCATGATCAAAAAAGGAAGAATGGTAACTTTGGCAATGTAGAAAACATTGCATTTTTTTCTCAATAATGTTGATTGTAAAATGTATATTTCTTGCTTTTCAAACATTCTAAAACCAAAATTCAAATCTCACCTTAACCAAAATGTGTATATATTAACTGTGCTCTTTGTCTCCATCACAATTTAAAGTATGTCACTTATTCTTTACAGTTATGGTATTTCTACCAATCAGTTTTGAAAAAATTAGAACACTGTTATGAATGAGAAATGGGAATGTCACCTTTCTGGTAAAACTGCATGCCTGACATAGATAAGAATATATTTTATTTAAAAGGAAAGAGAATTTCAGATATTAATAAAACAATTTTAGATAAAAGAATGTCAAAACTAACTAATATTCAATTTTTATCCTCTCTAGGTAAATCCATATTCATTAAGTTTAAAATTTCACAGACAACACAACTCTGAAGGCTATGGGATAAAGGGTGGGGCGGCAGGGAGAGAAAAAAATATTCTGATTTCAAAGGAAGAAAAATTATTTTTTAATTTAAAGATAGATATCAGAAAAAAAAAAATGAAGATCTGACAAAATAATGGCTTAAAGAATTTCATTTGTTTTATGCAATTCACTGGAAAATCTCTTCAGACATGTTCTGACTATCTCCTACTCTTATTTCAAGAAGAAAAGCAAGAGAAACCCACACAGCACTATCCCCTTTGATCTCTATATGACATTTTCTAACCATCAGTCTTCAAGCATCATAGATAACTTTGAGGTTAGGAAAAAGGTACAACTTTAGCTGTTGGTAATCTTTTCAAATACAGATCAGGGTGACTAAGACCCCATTCTTTGATTTGTATTTTTAAAAAGCAAGTGGCCTTCAAAATTAATTGATGATATTCATACCTAGTAGGCAGATGACAACATCTGAGAGCTCACACTATTGTTTCGTATTTTAACACATGAAAGATGCTATCTGGAAAAATAGTATCCTCCAACTTCAGAAAGTACAGTTGTGTGAGATTGGGATTTCAATCTGTGTTCAATAGTGCTCTAAACCTCTAAAATTAAGATTCATGTCCCCTGACTTAACTAGCCAAAGAATATAAATTAATTAGCTACATTTTAGCCATAATAAAATTCTGCACAACTCGGAGAACAGTTTTTTAAAAAGCTAGTGCCTTAGCTTTAATGACAATCTACCTTTTCCTTTTGCATCACTGAGGGGATTTAAGACAGAGTAACACCTCAAATCAGCCCAAATATCTTTTTTCTCTGTTTTGCCATAAAGCCTCCCTTGGTAATTACACCAGTTACACTCCCTTTTAACAACACCTTGAATGAACAACTGCTCTCCATTCATTCACCTTCTTCCTGAATATCAAGTATTAACTAGGAAACAATAGTGCAGAGGAAGCATAGAGTAGCCATATCAACCTGTAGTGCAAATTAAGGCTTCTGGACTGCCTGGCTAATAGATAATGTGGCTCATGGACAGACATTATATTTATTACAAGTGCTCTCTCCCTTTGAAGCCCTGGAACAAACAAAATTATCTGCTTAGTTCTTTCTAGAGAAGCAGGACTGTTACAATGTCAACTGAAAAATATCACCCTCATATTTCCATAGACATTAAACTATATCTGTGTAGGCATAAGTTCTCTGGGACTAGACGACTGTAAAGGCGAGGGTCATTGAGCTTCAATGGGTGAGCTGTACCCATGGAACAGAACTGTATTTAAAGGAGGACAGACATCAGGGTAAGTGTTCTACCTCTCCTTGGACAGCAGCCACATCACAGTCCCTGTCTCACTTTAGTTCTAATTGGTAAACCTCAAATAACAGAAAATAGACACTTCAGATGCAAGCATTGAAGTCTCTCATTGTATCCTAGGATAGACCCTGCCTTTTTTGCCCATAGCAGGAGCATAGAATCATAGAACAGAATCATAGAGTAGAATCATAGAATCATTTAGGTTGGAAAGGACCTTTGTGATCATCGATTCCAACTGTTAACTAAACACTGACAAGCCCACCACTAAACCATGTACCTACACACCATATCCACATGTCTTTTAAACACTTCTAGGGATGTGTAGGGCAGGTGTTCCAATGTGTGACAATCATTTCAGTGAAGACATTTTTCCTAATATCCAATCTAAACCTCCCTTTGGTGGTTTCCTCTTGTCCTATAACTTGTTACTAGGGAAAAGAGACTGACACACAGCTGGCTACACCCTCCTTTCACGTAGTTGTAGAGAGCAGTAAGGTCTTCACTCAGCCTGCTTTTCTCCAGGCTAAACAACCCCAGTTCCCTCAGATGTGCTTCATAAGACTTTGCTCCAGACCCTTCACCAGCTTCATTTCCCTTTGGACACATTCCAGCATCTTAATGTCTTTCTTGTAGTAAGGGCCCAAAACTTAACACAGTACTCAAGGTGTGGCCTCACCAGTGGGGGACAATCACTTCCCTAGTCCTGGTGATGACATTATTTTGGATAAAAAGTATGTTTAGGTCCTTTCTAGCAACTTGCAGCATAACTATATCATAGGCATAGAAAACAGATGTAGAGACTTTGGATAACTCTGATTGTAGGACTGTTCATGGAACTGGAAAAATGCAATCACTGAGAAACTCTGTAACATGAAAAATTAGCTAGAAGCCTAGTTGAGCTATTATTGATAGATTTCTGTACACTTTCCTATCTTGTAGCTTAAGTAAAATACAGTCTTAGTACAAGAGGACACCTCAGCCATTGAAACTCATAGATCCAGGCTACTTGCTAAAGTTATTTCCTAGTAACGAATGGGGGACAGGGGCAGAATGCTTCTGATGACGAAGAATCCCTTTTACTCAGAATTGCAAAATGCAGAAAAAAGTTATTGGATCCCAGTATGTGTTATGCTCCTGGGGATCTGACAGCCTGGGCTTAGGAACAACTTAGAGTAGGTGTGCCACCTTGAAAAGACCTCTTTGGGAAACCTCTGCTAATTAGCCCCAATAGAGGCTCCTCACAAACAAGTCCACTAAAAAAGCCTCAATGTGGACCTCCCTCCCCCCAAAAAAGTATATGTAAAACCATTTATCAAGAGACATGTCTCTGTAAATAAAAAAACATTGACACTCTTAATTTGGGTTAGCTGTTGAAGGATGTGAGGATATTAACAAAGTGCAACAATACATATTCCACTAGCAAACCCTGTAGCAAACTACAGGGAGATTGTCCTTTGTCCTCTGTTTATGATGTCTGTCACCAATAAAAATTCTATAAGCTGCCTGTTCTAAGAGTGGTAACTGCCAACCTTGACTGTAATTATGGGTTTTTCAGACAGCTAGGATGGCATTTAAATGTTGATATGATGAAATGAACTGAAATGTGGCATGGATAGAGAATAAACTGGCATAATGATATCCTGCTCATTTGAGCATCTTAAGTATATAAAAGTTTGTACAGCTACTGAATTTGGTGTGTGATAGATTCTCATGTTGGGTGAGGTTTACAAGATGAATCAGAGATCAAAACTATACCTAAGTTCTTCCTGGATATTCAAAAGTCTTGTAAATTTCATTTTAACTTGAGGTCCTCCTTTCTGAGGTTCAGAAACTGAAATGGGAAGCTCACTAAAGATCCAATCTAGTAACATCTGGGCAATTGCTGAAGGTCACTACAGACTAAATATTCTTACCTAGCAAAAGTGATGGCCATGCCTGTTAGCATCACATTTTTAGCCTGGACCCACTGAGCTCAGTAACAAAACTGTTGCAATAACATTATGCTACTGCAGTGACAACTGGCTCTCAAATCAAGATCTGTATAGAAGAACCAGAAATCAAATAAAAGCTTTACTCTTCTCGCATTAATAGAGTCAGATTTTCATGTATCATAACACAATTTTCTATTTAAGAGTATATATCATACACAACGTAGATTGAAGCTAATCATCATCCTGTACTCATATCCCCTGCTTATCTCTTGAAAGGCAAAAAAAAGCATGGCAAAAATTGTGATTGATAACTGATGACAGAGATATGTTTCTCCTTACAGAAAGGTGAAGATCTAGGGAAAGTTAGCCAAATACTCATAACATACTTGAAGTACATGTATCTTTTTCTATATCTCCCCCCAAAACTAGAACTGAAATAGTACTTAAAGATGCATCATGGATATCTTCTGCTTTAAGAGGATGGTATTTAAATTAATATGGTTTAGATAGGACAGATCAGTAAGGTCTATCTAATAAAGAAAATCAAGTGAAAATGCTGCATAAAAGTTAGTGAAATTGAAAACAGAAGTATGCAGAAGTCCATCATAGCTGATTCTTGTATTGTAATAATGCATAATTTGATATTATTTCAATTTACTACCTATTTGACATATCTACTGTGTCTTTCCTTATTAAATTCTGGTCTACTTGAAGCAATAGCTGCCTCTTTCACCTATAGTGACATTTCAAAGGCTGAAGAATAATTATTGAAATAAAAGCCTCATAATGACTCACACCTTCCCACACAGAATCTTTTCTTGTACCGAGAATGCTTCCCACCATTGGCGGTTTTGGTTTTTAGGGTTTTTTGTTGTTTGTGGGGGCTTTTTTCCCTTCAGATGCCTAGGCATGAAAATTAAATGCACTGCCAAAAGTTCTGTAACTCTATCATATGATATGGATAGTGGTAGATAGAAGTTGCATCAAACTCAGTTACATTTTAATGATCAAATAGGTGAAGGTTCAAGTCAAAGTCTTTAAAAAATACAAAGAAAACATGGAGGAAAAAAGAATATTCTTTGTGCCCCATTCTTTAATTACATGTCTTTCATGGTAATATAAAAAACATATCTATTAAATCTGAGTTGAATTACATAAACTTTTCAGAGTTCAGGCTAATAATATTTCACTATAAAGAGAAAGATTTTACTTCAGTCACTTTCAAGAAATTATGTAACATTATGATGAATCTACAGGAGACGAACCATAGGATATCAACATTCTCCTAAAAAAAAAAAAAAATCATAATATAAACCAACATAATCTGTATTTTGAAATTGATAGTGACTATTTATTTATAATATTATGTTTCTTACTCACAGAAGAAATTCAGCATTCCCTTTCAGGTCTTTCATATTCCACATATGTGAGGAGCTGATACCATATCTGCTTTTTCTCTGATTTTATAAATAACTTTCTAAGTCAAAGTCTTCAGCTTCCAATATGTAAATTCTCTTTTTGCCTTAAAAAGAAACAAATTTAAAAAATATATTTATATAAAGCTCTCATGATAGAAAAAGTGATAAAATGTGACTCCTTATGCACCTTAAAATTTCAACTATCCCAAGGAATATATAGGTTTAGAAAAATATCTTTTAAAAATATTTTTTTGTTTCTATGTACATTTTACTATAGCAAGATTGTAAAACTGTGATGCCTGTATACATATGCTTAAATATTCTTATTCTTCCATCTGGGCTTGAGCAAATTATGAGGGAGCTTCATAGGAATAAATTTTTTAATCATTAACCAAATATGAACTCAAAACTTATCCTCTCATAAAAGCAGCTCAGGAAGATTAATATTTTGATTAATTTCAGATATCTTCTGATCTGGAAGTTGTCTGGATACAAATCTGACTTAAAAAGCTAACCAATAAAGGAAGAGTACCTGCATGTCTATGTCCTTGTACACTAAAATAGTAACATCAGTACACCTGTGAAGAGGTCACCAAAACAGCAAAGGGAAATAATCTACTCCACATGCGTTATATGATCTTTTTTAAAAATTATGCAGGAGGTTACGTGCTCCCCAAATTCAAGTACTTTAGAGAGAATAATGATATAGAATACTTGTCTTTTTAACAAAAAAGTTTCCCAAACAATTTATTCTGTTTATCCTGGTGAATTCAAAGCTAAGGGTGAAACTAATTGCAGCCTTCCACTCTCTGAAGGGGGTGGCCACCGAGAAGATCCTTCTCTTTTTCTCAGTTGTGCACGGGGAAACAAGGAGAAGCATGACAGTATGAGAAATTCTAGCTGGACCTATCTAAAATTATTCATAAAAAGAGAGGTTATAGACTGGTATAGGTTTCCCAGAGGTGTTGTGTTATCTCCACATTCAAAGCTTTTCGAAACTCTGTTGACGAAGGCCCTGAGCAACCTGATCAAATTTTGAAGTTAGTCCTTCTTTGAGTATGACATTAGATAAAAAGACTTCCAAAGGTCCCTTCCAATCCAAATTTCTCTATGATCATCTGATGGACTTGAGAAGCACTTCAATCCATGGTACTTGTCAACTAAGGCTCTGGACCATTAAAAATAACTTAATTTTTAACCTGAGCTAACAGTTATAACAATAAAGTACATTTATACAGTGATAAATTGGAGCTAAAATGTCCTATTTGGTGAGACTATCTGTAATAGCTCTGGATTCAAGACACTACTACTAATGTGGATAAACAAACCAAAGATATATTATATGGATTACCTCTTATAAAAAGATTCATCTTTTCTGGAGCAGTAACTTTTTTAATTTTTCAGCAACAATAAATTCACTAGTGGAGAACTTTCTTATTTTAAGATTTTGTTTCTGCTTTTTTATTGATTAAGATTGAGTAAAATATACTGACTCTTTAAATTCTTAGAAGTGTTTATATTTGCTTTTTACCAGTGTTTAGCATGGCTAAAATATATTTTTATTGTGTCTTTCTACTGCTGTAAACAACCTACTAAACCACAGTAAAATGAAAGTCTATTGCTTGTTGTGCAGCTGGGGATTAGAATTTGACACCTAGCTGCTCTTGTCAGAACACATCTGTCTTAGGAAACACTGAATGAAAATACAATTTTTTTATTTAATGGAAGCTGCAGGGAGTGAAGATGTTCCCATATGAATGTGGATGAAATTATATATGGTTAGGTAGGTACAAATAATGCTGCTAATCTGGTTAATAATTTATCCTTGGTATCATCTAAATTTAAAAAAAAAATCTGCAAGAATTTGGAGGTTTGATGTTAAGTTTCTTCAAGTTTGTGATCTAAATAAATAAAATATTTTCCATTTTTGAGATACAAGTTTACTATCGTTTTAAATCACTCTGATAATTTTTCTTTGTTGCTTTCAATTTCATACAGTTTTCATGGTAGCTAACCTTCATTTTTCTGTTATGAACTTCATTAAAATATTTCCCTTTGGACAAGCCTAAGCAATTTATCACCTTCCAACCCACTCACATACCTTTTAATTCCATATGCAGCTGAGCATTCTATGAGCTCCGCAGAGCACAACCTCTCTCAGGAGCATCATAAACTGATCACAACTGCCATCTACATGTACACTTCTAATTTTAAATAAACACTAATATCAAATATTCTAATATTAAATGCATTAAGTTCACACATTATGAAGTTCCAAAAACTTATTTAAAGAAAATTAAACCAAGAATACAGGACATGTCAGGAGCATCCTACATATTTCTGTGTGTAGGATAAAACATAAAGGATGCACATAAGTCTGTACTGATTTATTCTGGTTTTCAGCTGAGACAGTGCTAGGTTTCTTTTTGGTAGCTAGAATAGTACTGTGTTTTTCTTTCAGCCTGGGATTTGTTATGAAAAAGACACTGATAACACACCAGTGTTTACATTTTTGTTGCTGAAAGTGAAGGACTTCGTGTTTTGTTATTCTATAAGTGCAAGATCTAAGGAGGGGAGGGGGCGAGGAATATTTAAATTAATAAGCTAAATTGGTATTTGGATATGCCAATGGGATAATCCATATCACATCATGTCCAGTATATTAATAGGGGGGTCTCTTCCTCTTTGGCTCTCTCTGGGTTTAACTCAGGCTCTCACTCTTCTGGGATTGTGGTTTCAGTTCGGGATTGTCACTCCTCAGAGATCCTTATCTGGGAATGGGCTGAGCTTGGTCAAGTGGGTAGTGAGCAATTGCACTGTGTATCACTCATTTGCATATTTTATTACTATTATTATTATTATAAGTTATATTTTATTTCAGTTATTAAATTGTTCTTATCTCAGCCTACAAGTCTCCTTATCCTTGCCCCCACAATTCTCTCCCCTATCCCCTGGGCAGGTGCGGAGTGAGCAAATGGCTGTATTTGGCTGCTAGCCAAGGGCTGTCTAAGTGCAACTGTACAGTAGAAAGTACATAAATACTTGAGAAAATGGCCCTCAAGTTTGCCTTTTAAATTCAAGAATGGCAATCACTATTACAGAGTGGTATTTTTCAGCTTAATACTTAGTTCTTTGAAGTTAACTTTTGATCTTCATATGGAAGTTGGGTAACGCAAAGCTCTAAGGAATTACAGATCACTGGATCTATGTATTTTTAACTGTGATTTAAGAAGTGAGTTGGAGGGGAAATGGGACTCTGCTTGAGTCATCTTGAGAAGCTGGCAGAATCTCATCCAACAGCTCTAGTCTACAGATACTGGCAGGAGAGTTGAAATCAGATGATCTTTAAGGTCCTTTCCAACCCATACCATTCTATGATTCTATAGTGCTTAAAATACTTGTAAGCCTGTGTTTTCAGATGAGGAAGCAAGATACTTCAACTGAGGACATACTTGCCTTAGTAAAAACCTGTAAACTCCAAGGAAAGTAGCTTAAGAAAGAAAAAACCTCAACCTTGAGAGGAATGACCCTGCCCATCCCAATCTTTGTTACATAGCTTTACAGACAATTTTGAATTAATCTCTGTCTCATTGATATGAGTACATATATTCTCCTTTCCAAGATCTCCTAAATGATCACAAAAGGTATCCACCTTCCATTAAATCAGCAACAGATACCCATAAAATATAATACCCCCTGAACAAGTGTGATATAATTATTCACTTATTTTGATATTCATTTATCGTCTTCCATCCTCCAGAAAGACTGGACAGAGTAACTTAATTTCAGTTTTTGAACATCACTTTTGCAATATAAATAAAGACCTTGAAATTCCTTTATAAAATTGTTCTTACTGGAGTTCCCTCTTTCTTCTGTATCTGTGTTTCTGCTGGTCTTTCATTGTAATAAATAGAAGGAAAGGTTAGTCACTTTATTTTTTCTGTACATGCTTTAATACAATATAGCACAAGCCCACTGTCACTGGTAAGGGCTTTTAACTGGAGTAACTCCAAATACAAGGTTTTTCTTATGTGGGTCATCTAGTTCATTTAAAATTCCACTGAGTTTAAAGGAGACTGAATCGGTTTGTGTCAGATACTGTCACACAAAAATCAACATTTGAGTCTCACACTTTGTGATATTGTTGAATCTCTCAAAATTTACAAAACAGCTGTAAGAGAAAGAAAAAAAAAGGCTTTGTAATTTGAAGAAAAAGTTGACCCAAAGTTTTAAGTTTTTGTTGTTATAACTAAAACCTAGTTCTATGGGGACTAGATTTGAATGCCAAGATTAAATAACTTCATAATTTCAAATACTTGTTCATATGTTAATATTATTACTCTCAGACCATGAGCTTAATGTATGCTTCTTCGACCACAGTAACAATCATGCACTATTAGTATAATTCCCTTTTTTAGTGTTTATCTAATACATCTAAATACTTGTGGAAAATATGCACAAATAGAGTATTATTTCCTGTGAGGAGATTATTCTGCAGGTAAATTATTACTTTATACTTACTGAATTACTTATATAAAACATCAATTATTTATGCTTACTTATACTAGGTAAGTCCATGCACTTCCAAAAGTTTTAATATAGAACATAAGATAAAGGTACATAAATGGTGCAAGTACCTTAAATTTTATTCTTGGGAAGAATAGTATGTGGCAGAACAAGTGTGTATAATTTGGTTATAAATCAGAAGCTGCAGTTGCAGAATAGCTAGATTTATAAATATGCCTTCATTATATTGACATTTCTAAAATCCATGGAAAAATCTGTATGATGTTTACCATCACAGAAAGGGGTGGTGAACTCCTACAGTTCTAAAGAAGCAATTACTCAAGGTGTGTCTAATGAAGCAACATTTGATGGTCAGAGGAATTTGCCGTAGCCTATTGCCCAAATCAGAGAAGACAGAAAAAGTATCACAGCACAGATCACTGGAGTACCTGAGTAATTTATTCTTTGCCATCAAATCCGATTTCAAGATCCAGTACATGTTAAGTACAGTACTTAGGTATAACTGTGACGTGAATCATACTAAAGGGATGCTTAACCATTTGGAATGAAAAACAATTGAAGCAATCTACACTCACCTACTGCACATTAGACTTTTAAAAGTTTAATAGTAAATAGAATAAATTAGAACAATTAAAAAAAATATTTCAATTTTAGGTGAAATTATTACTCCATTACCTAAATTGTGAAATTCCCCATAACACTTTGTGGGGCCATCATCATCATATTTTCTGACCAGCAACTCAACAACAAATTGACATGAATCTCTGGATTTAATGAAATCAAAACTGGAGATTGAGCTTATTTTTGCAGGTCAGAATTATTTATTCCTCTTAACAGAATGTTATGGGACTAGCTAACTTCTTCATAACAGGTATCATGTTAGCTGAGTCCTATAGAAATGTCTACTGCTAGAATGATTTGCAAACAGGCTGAGTGCAATATCAGTGTAGCATGAAGACTTCTCACAATTCATTTTTGTTTTGAAATGTTTTATAACAAATGAGTGCCCTGGAGACAGCTAAGAATCATAGAAAATAACACTTTTTTGGCCACTTGAGTGGGCAAAACCCCCTTCAACCATATCTGCAACATTAATACACTGACATTTTGTACTCTTTGGTTGTACTGATGCACTTTTACATTCTTGGTCTGGTTGGTATCAGCACCTGATATGGCATGTTTTTGAAGGTTTGCCAGATGAGAAATTGCTCTGAGAGCAGTGGAGAAGTAGGATCATGGTGTGCATCATGGTCTAATCTAGTGTCTGACCATGAAGAAAGAAAAGAAGATTAAGCTCATACTTTGAAAAAGCAAGTATTAAAAAAACTGCAACACTGTAGCAACATCCTACATATTTTAAAGTCTAATTAGATGCAGTGAGATATGCAACACAGAAATAATTAGTTTATTAAAATGAGAAAATATATATTAGGTAAAGTGCATTTTTCTGGTTATAAAGTGAACATAGTTTTGAAGAGGAGACAATTTTGTGCATACAGTTACAAGCATGCATAAGGCATGCTTATATACCCAGGGTGCAGCTGAGTTCTTTGAATAGATTTGCAAAAACAGGATGAGGATCAACAACAAAAGAAACAGCACAATATATTATTAATTTGATACTACACTGTAAGAGACTTTGAATGTTCCAGTGCCTTATCTAACTTGAAAAGTTGACTAATTACTTGCCATATTCTTCATACCTTAAGTATTATTGAACTTCATCTGCACTTTTCTTACTCCTGTCATCAGAAATTACTATTGATATCCCTTGAAACAGAAAATTTGCCTTCCACCCTCTTTGTTAGCCTATCTATTTTCCTTTATAACTTGTCAGTGGAACTTCCCATGTTACTACAGTGGATTACATTAAAGAAGAAATATTGTTATTAAGATGTATACTTTTTTGCTTCCTAAGAACTTTGTACAGAGTCTATACATATAAATGGAAAAAGTTCTACATGTTGATTGCAAAGGATGCAAAATTATCACCTCAGTCTCAGAGAATTCTGTCACACACGTGATGCTCATCGTAAAACAGAAACATAAAAAGTGGTTGAAACTTAACTATTTAGATGATATTTATTTTATCTTATGTTTTCTTTTTCAGCAAACCTGGACTAAAATTCAGACTGATTTCCACAGAGGTTAAGGCTAAGAAAATATTCAAGTCTCTGTAAATGAAGACGACAGATTTTGCAGCTATTTAAATCAAATG
Organism: Caprimulgus europaeus; assembly: GCA_907165065.1. Next base: position 32,342,863 of record OU015532.1, on the reverse strand, counting down.
AATACAGAAGACTCTCTGAAGACAGAGATAAACAAAAAAAGCACACAAATATAATATTTAGATGGTCTGTTGCATTATCAGTTATTACACATTAAAATATTTTCGACAAATAAATTATTTTTTTAAAACATTCCTTTGTTTTACACAAAAATTTTAATCAGAACACTACACATGCACACACAATGAAGGAGAAAATTTACAGATAAAAAATGTAGTCTAATTTTCATACATTTTCAAAAATGTACTGTAATTTTCATAAATACTAAAGGGTAATTTCTCTCTTGAGTTAGTTCAGGTGCAAGTTGAACACCCTTTGCCAGATAGGAAGTTCTAACTCATACTAATTTCTGGTAGTGCACAATTAGAATGAATATAGAGAAAATATAACCAAGAACTCAGCCTCCAGAATATTTTTAACATTCAACTGGATCTTGTAATATCATAAGATGAGAAAATATGCCTGAGTCTTGTTAATATATTTCTGACAGGTAGGACGGTATCACCTTCTTGACTAATACTGCTTCAAAACAACCTGCCAGGAAGGCCATTAGTAACATTGATTACACTGAGTGCAAAAAAGCCCTTGTATGTCTTTTCTGAACCCATTTTTCTTTAACATCCATTCATGCCTCCTCTGATCTTTTGTGCTAAAGCTGAGAAAATAACATAAGGAGATATTATCTTTCCTATTATGATTTCTGCAGTGCTATTGTGGTCTCTCCAATTTTCTTCCTTATGCTGTGGAAAAATACACTTTTTGACCCATCTTAAAACTTGTTCTTTTTTTTCCTGAAGAGTGCTATTTAAGACCAAGATATTATTATTAATATTATTATTTTATTTGTTTGATTAGGTTCATGTCTTCAGTTGGCAATAAACCTCAAAGCCATGGAAGCGTTCGTGTCAATGCAGTGTATTACACTTTCCCCAAATAAATAGTTTTTATTAATTTTTCACTGCAATATATCTGGAGCTTGATCAAAGTCCTGGTATTTCACTGCTATCCTTTCTTAGAACAGATGATATGTTTGGGGAAAGAAAGGGTGGGAGAGATGTTCCCCTTTTTCAAATGTGGCAGTAGCAAACGATATACAGTGGGTACTGAAAGTCTCATTTTCCTTTTAATCTATTCGTGTCATCGCTTTCCTCAGCTACCATTTTGAAATGGTAGAATAAACCAAGACTGTCTTTTTACCCAGTTCAGAATTGGTTCCTATGCCGTAAAAGGCTAAAAAATACTGGTTTCCCCCAGAGAGAAAACACTGTTTTTCAGGAAACAAATTGTCTGTCAGGATTTGGCTGGAGCACTTTGTTCTCTGGTGACAGGTCACAGAATCATAAGTGTAAACAATAGGGTCACTTTGCCTTTGACTGCCTCCCCAGGCTGTCTTCTGGGAGGTGTCTCTTAGCTCAGAATTGTCACCAGCCCATTTATTGTTATTGACAAACACTATTATCATTTAAAACTATTTTCTTTTGTGTAGCATATTAAACACCCAGTCTCCTGTACTGTGCTGACAAGCACCGAAATAAGCTGAATATATTCAATGAGACTTAGCAGGCTTTCACAAATGCAGACCTAGCTGGAGATTAATCAGGGCTTAAACCACCATTTCCCAAATCCCATTAGCCCTACCAGGACCCATATGTACTTCCAAAAGATGACATCGCAGTCTGACAAGACATCTCAGGAAAATCAGTACATTTACCCATGCTTTTATACAGCAGTTCCAGTGTAGGTGATATCTCCTTCCCTAAAGGCTGCCAAAGTATGCCTCATCTGTTAGAATTATGATAGCTCCTGAAAGGTCACTCTCCCTTAAGCAATATGATAAATTATTTTTATTTTATTCACCTTTTGTTCTCCCCCTTCTTAGAAAACCATCTAAACTTTTAAGTCAGTATGGAGAAATACAGCTATTTCCCCAAGCCACTGACTGAGCTAGGTGTAGAACTGAAGTTCAACTTGGGTTCCTCAGAAAATTTCTTAAAATTATTTTTATTTACCATCAAAGTTTTCCATAGGAGAAGTGTGCCAAGTTCAATTAACCTTTTATCAGAGAGAATTTCCAAGAATGCAATCCAGAGTAATTAACACGAGTAAGATAAAGCAAAAGTTACCCTCCCAACATGACACAGTGAAAAGCCAATGATCAAGCCCTTGCAGACCATTTCCTTGCCCTGTAGAAAAGTTAGCAGAATTTGACTATTCCTTAGATGACCCACCTGTCTAAATCCTTTCTTATCCCTGTCATATATACATTTGATACTGAAAGACAGAAACTTCCAATGTTTAAAGAGTTCCCATGGGAGTCAGTGACTGTAATACTGATTTGTACATATGTTTACATATACATTACATATACATATGTATCCCAGGAAAAATTTGTGAGAGACAGATAATGAAACCTCATAGGGTTTTTAAACTCTTGACCCTCATGTAATCACACAAAGACACATGAGTTTTCATCTTTCCTGACATTAATATGCAAGGCTGTTGAGAAATGAAACTTTCCTTACTATTTTAAAATAAGGTAAAATAAACAACTTTAAAACTTCTGCCTTTTCACCATTGTTTCTACCACTATCCTTGCTGGTTTGTGACCATGGGTCATAACAGTTTGAAGACACTAGCTTTAGAACTACTTGCTCCTAAAAAATTTATCTCTTACTATTGATACAATCTGCTTAATGTTGTCAGTAGCAATGAATAATCTTCAAGTTTTGCAACTTTTGTTACACCTTGTAAAAGAAGCACATACAGGTATAGATTCCACTGCTTTTCTAAACTTCTTCTTCTGCACTTGTCTATTTTTCTGTCTTCTTCCTAACTTTCAGAATGACAGTTTTTCTGAAGTGTTGTAAACAGAAGAGATTATAAAGGGAAGAATAATGAGAAATATTTAATAAAGTTTTGCCCAGCCATATATAAAACCAAAAAAAGCCTACAAGGAAAGCAAGGATAGTGTCTAATAAAAATTAACAACTGTAAGTATATTACAGCTTTGTTAGCAAAAATACATACAAGTTGAAAGAACATAAGAGTACGCCAGAAATAGCAGAGAAGTGGGTCAGAGAAGCAAGTAGCAGTGGCAGAGAGGCATGATTCTCACTGCCTAATTCTGACATTTTGTAGTAAAGACAAAATTGTGTATCCTCTCCCCAGAATGAGGGTTTGGAAAAGGAAAATAACTGACATACAATAGTTCCCACTTACCATCAAGATCTGGGTACTGAGGCAACTTAAATGCAGTGAGGGAAATACTCTAAAACTATTAGTTGCTTAAACACTATTTTCTCCTCTCTGCCTTATCATGCTTTCATAAATGGGTTTCAGAGGTTACCAAGAATTTGGCACGGATGACACAGAAAGCTATTTTAAGATTAGCATCACATTTAATTAATCCACTACACCTCTGCAGATTTTTAGTAACAGTTTGTAATGTGGGAATGTTAACAAAGCACATTGCAGAACTACAAGGGCAGGCAAGAGACAGGTTCAGATTTCTCTTAATACTCATCTTAAGAAAAAGCATCCTTGTCATTGACAAGCAAAGCCCACAAAACAAAATCACAAGACACTACTGTGCAAAGAAGGCTCCAGTACTGTGAGCTTGTACCAGCCATTTTTAGTGCCTGTGAAACAATACTTTAATTAGACTCTCCCCAGGAAGCAGCATTTCTCACCTTTTTCACATTAGCCTCTAAAGCAAACAGGCTTGAAAGTTAGGTTTTTACCCTGAACAGAATCAGGCATGGCTTCACGATCACCTGATGTCTGGCTCTTGATTAGCTACACATTGGTTTTAATTATCCACCTGCTTTCAATTAAGTACCAGGAAATCCATCCTATTAACAGTACAAGCTAATCACCCTTGCACATAAACAGAAGTCCTTTTTCTCTCAGGGTGCATCTGAAGGATAAAAATAGTTAAAATACTTTTTTTTAAGCTTATGAAACCTCTTGCCAATAGTAGTAACAAAACACTGCTTTAAAATCTATAGATAAATGAGTATTATACACTAAAAAAAGTGTCACATCTTACTGTGAAGGCATAGGGAAAGACATTTGTTTTAGGAATCAAGAGTCCATTGAAAAAAACCATGCAGTTCCTATGTCATCATATCCTAAAAATCAAAATCCTGACCCCAGCCCTTCCCCGAGATATGGATGTCTGTTCCACATGCTGCTTTGAAAACATGCCCTGTAATGACCATAAGGTCAGCTGTTATAGTCAACTGTCTGAGCAGCCCTGATGTTCTCCAGATGTGTAAAATTATTCTCCACACCTGCATACTACCTTTTAGACTCTAGAAAAGAAATATTAGAGAATATGCATTATTTTCCATAGTTCACAGTTTAGTGCTTTCTCTAAAATCTGTACCATGGATGGGTTTAATTTAATCATTATTTCCTTTGTGTATCTTGAAACATTGTGCAGAATAAAAGAGTGCAGACAATTTAAAACAATAAAGAGGAAATAAAGAAAATTTAAAGTAACATTTTATAGAAGAGTGCACCTTTAATAAAAATAAACTATATGTATATAATAGTGGTGGTGCATTAGAACAGACACAATGAAGTAAATTTTAAAAAAATGCATTATGCATTTGTATTTAAATAGGCAGCACAGCTTTTTGTTTTTAATAGAAAACAAAAATGGATTTAAAAATCCAGCACTAATAAATGAAAGGGCATACAATACAAGGACATTGAACTGTGAAAAAGATGTTTGGATTTTTATTGTAATGCTGGTCAAAATGCAAATTGCTATCAGATCATATGTAAAGTAGTCCTAGTCACTAAGACTCCTGTGAAATCACGTTTAGAATTTTATAGCTTCTTGAAAACAACTTCAGAGAAAAAAGGTATGTTATTCATTTTCTACATTCTAAGAATGTTTACACGACAGAGGAGAAGATGACGTATAGTGGGAAGGTATTATACCTGATGGTTCATATATACCAGATTTAAGAAAGCCTGCCATAAGATCTAATTATCAAGAATTGCCTTTTCTGCCCCAAAGCAATCATTTTGATGACAGCCTTCTATGCACTGTAAAACAAAATGGGAAGCCTGTGCTATATAAACTGGCTCAGCGCTTCCTTTTACTTCCTCTGATATCAGTCTCCCCATCTCATTTATTTTCCACACATTAATGGTAGCAGTCACCTTGAGCTGGTGATGCAGAGTAATTTTCACAGAAACCTTGATCAGAAACCATAAATCAGCCTGATGTGCTTTTATGGTCTAATAACATTCTGCCTGCTCCTACAGGCCCTTATGTAAAACTGCATTGCGGAGAATCCCTTGGATTGTTTTTTTCACATGCACTCCTGTATCTGTAAGACATAAAATACCTGCAACATAATAAGATTAAGATTCTTTATTAAAACCTATAGACATGAAAACATTCAGGTATCAGCCTGTAAACATGAAAACATTCAAATACCAACCTGATATTTTCTCTATAGATTTTTCTGTGTTTGGCTGTTGCTTCGTATATTAGGTCAGAGAAACTCAGTATTCTCACCCTGCTCTCCCAGATGCAGTGCATCAACAGGCAGAGCACACTGAAGCTGGATGCTTTGTCTAGATTAGAAAATGCTAACCTGTATAGCTGTATCAGCAAATCCACCTAACGCGGGAGACTTCTGAAGGTGAATCTTGGCTGTAAGATTCCATCCTCATTTGCAGAAATGTTAAAGTTGTTTTATAAGTCAAAAACTTTGAAGAGAGATTGATTTCATTGTTAAAATCATAATTTTCTTCCCATGAAAAATAGAATAGTTACTTATCTTTAACAATGCTTTACATTATGATGTACTCAGATTATGTAGACCATGGTTTTTTTACTGTATACCCCACAAGTTTTTTTCAGAGCCTTATTTGAGAAGCTGTAATTTAATTTGAAGAGATGCTTAGTAGTATTTCAAACTGGGTTTTCAACACACACTTTTTTTTTTTTTCAGATTTATCATTATGGGTCTCAGTTCCTATGTGTAATGGAGAATAATTCCATTACCTGACATTGGAAAGATGATGTGGAGACACACATATATATCCTATAGTATTCCTAATTACTTCTCTGTAACACAGATTTGTGTATGTAATACAAATAAAAGCTCTGACGTACAATTTATGCCATATATGCATAGCTTTCTTACTAAGTGTATTGTTCACCATTTTTGGTTCCTCTTCACATATTTTTTGATGGAGTTATCTTTTCTTGTATTATTGACAATAGTGTATTTTCACTTTTATGACTCGTTTTCTACAGATTTTATGAAGCCCTCCAGTAAAGAAGCATATGCAGCTGATAGCTGCAATCAGTGCACCACCAAATGTCCCTGATTCACAGCATCTTTCACGTTAGGGCTCACAGATAAATCCCCAGCACTCAGTAGAAAATGACAGCTTGTAAAAGGTAGATTCATCATTTCAGGACCTGGGATATTAGTATCTGAAGAGAAAACAGGGCGTGGGGTGGGTAACTTATCATCTGTCTCTGATACCTCTCACAGTATGAACATAAGTGAGATTGGTTTTCTGTTTGCAGAAGGTTTTTGCAAACTGTTCAATTTGTGAACAATAGTACACAGGGTAGCAAGGAAAGAGCAATGGAGGGAACTGAAGTAAAGAAGTATTCCTTTAAGAATTGCTGATTCATATCTGTGAATAGTGCAGTCATAGCACCAAACCAGACATAAAAAATTCAGCCTTAGCATTCAGTCACTAAGAATGTTATTTTGCTATCCAAAATAGCTGCATTTTCCTGCAGCATCACTTCTACAAAATTAAAATTAAGGAAGGAAGTACCAAATTAAAATGAACCAAATGTCAATTCAAACTAGCGTAGGAATAGTTACAAGATATGATACTTTTTTATTGCAAGCTTCCACGACTTCAAAGAAAATTAGTACTTTGAAATATAGTGGATACTATCAATTTTACCTTGAAGACTCATTCTATTTAGTTTGGGACATGGCACATCAGTATGAAAAACAAGAATTATCCAAACATGGGGACAGTTTTACTCTGTATGTGTTACTTTATTTTTTACTAATAATTTTATAAGAATGATTCTGGGGGTTTTGTGTGTCAATTTCTATAATTGCATCACTTAAATCCAGATTTTCAAATATCACTCATTCTGCTGACCACATGACAGAGTTTTTGCTGAAGTCAAAATGCATTGGTGTCCTGAGAAGCCTTGCTGGTAGACAAAAGTGGAAGTGAGAGTAGGACTAATTTGTCTTGCACACTTAAGAAGTTATTTCTTTTTTGTTGATTGGATATTAAAACAATCAAACTCTAGGGTCTGCTAATTTATTGGATTCAAATGTGCTTAGACTGGGCATGAAGCATATTTTGATAAGATGTCTGTGAGGCTGGGCTGATTTGACACTAAGGAATTTGTTCTTGTAAGGTATTTGTGACCCTTGTGATGCTGTAGATACAGAAATGAAGTACAATTTAATCCATGGATAAGGTACCCCCAAATGTATTGTGGGATATAACTGGATATGCAAAATATGTGGTTTGAATTAAAAACAATTTCCAAAACTTTTATCTCAGGACAATATCTTTTATACTTGTTGGACATAACTGTTCTCTAAGCCAAGAAAACTGAGTATGATTATCATGAGAAATACTTACGAAAGTTTGTGATTTCTTTAATTCTTATAATGTTTTCAATGTCTTGTGATTTCTGCTGAAAGAATTGTGTATATTTTGTGTAACTACCACAAGACTGTCCAAAATGGTATCTGTCGAAAATGGTATCTGTCCAAAGTTGAAAGAATTTATAAGCTTTATCTCATTTTAATTTTACCTAATTTATGACAGTCCTTATGAGAGTGATTTTTTTCTCTCTTTTTTCTACATCACTGTAACAGAAGGCATTTTATGCCCTGGCAAGTAGTGACCTGGGGTGTGTGGAGGGGGTGTGTGTGTGTGTGTGTGCACGGGTTTGTATATATGTTTTACAAATAAGCTTCTATTGCATATATTACTGAAAGGAACAATGGAAAATTACATATATTTTAGATTATTTTGTGTTAGAATCCTTATTAAGTCTGTAGTAGTTTGCTTCCTCCACAGAATGTAATCTTCCTTGTAGATTTTTCAATATCAGTAACCACAGCTTTTGTTTTTGTTTTTACATTTAACCTCCTATAATTTGCAATACTTGGTGTTCTGCAGCTGTAGAAATTCTTTCCTTGCTGATGGTCAATGCTTCACAGATGATTTAACTTGTCAGGATTCCATACGAGAATGAACAAGAGCTGAACAATACTCACCAGAGTTTTGTCTATTGAGTTATTTGGACTAAACATCCTCTTTTTTTCTTTGTTTATCTACAGACTAAAGATTTTCTTTACAGAATATAGTAGTTTATCATATTGATATTTCCTGTGGTTCAAGCCCAAAAATAACTATTCTAATCCTTTTGTATATATTCCAAGAAACTGAACAGTTATCTTAAGTTCCACTTTTATTCTAATTATTATATATTCAGCAACCACTGCTGAGAAAGAAGGATGTGACATACATCTAGCTACATTGGCATACATTAAGTTCCCCATGTACCTGACCTGTTGAAAGGATGTTTACTGGTCTTACTGAAGGTTCCTTCTAATTTGTTTTAAATTAAAAATTCTGCTGTGTTTGGTTCAACAAATTTCTTTGATCTATTTTTCCCTTACAGTTCAAGGACTGGTCTACAATTGGTTGTCAAAAATACCTCCTCCGTCTCTTCCACAGATGAGTCCCATGTAAAGAATTCCCTTTGTTGTTTTGCTATTAGTAAACCAAGAATCAAACAGCAATGAGATGATAAATATACGTGAGTGGTCAGAACAGATTTATTGAACTCCTGTGGATGGCACCAGAAGCACATGTGTTAAAAAGGGGTTATTAAGACTACAAATAAGTTTTACAATGCACAGTTTAGAGATTTTGACACAGGAATGTGAATAAAAGCCATTCTAACAAAAACCAAACCAAAACAAAAAAACAGCAGAAGCTTGACTGTCTTGTTGATGACATGTAGCACAACAACTATTTGAAATTAGTTTTCTGGTTTCAGTTAATTTGGAAATTCTAGGTGTGTGGGTGTATCTTAAATACAGGTCTTTGGTCCTAATTTCTTCACCATAGAAACAAGGGTGCTTATTTGTCTTAACGTCTAGGAAGTAGCTTCCCAGCAAGCTTATACCTGCTGTTTTATTTCTGACTCTTGTTTTCTGTCTTGGCTTTATTTTTGTAACTAACGGTAACCTCCACTTTATTATGTATGTTTTAAGCATATTTTATTTTAGTTGCTAGATTTAGCTAGCAGTTTCTTTAGTTCCTAAATAGGGAAAAAAAAACAAAAAACAAAACAAACAACAAACAAACCAAACAAATTCAAAGGAAACAGTCAGTGCTTCATTGTTGCTGACTTATTCAAAATTGCAGAAATTTTTTTCACTGTAACTATTTTACCCTCAGGGTGTTAAGTGAGCTTCCATTCAGCCACTAATCTGCTGATAAACCTGGCAAAAAATGCAGGGAATTCCAGAAGCAAACATAAAGAACTGATGTGCTTCTTTTCTTCTGGGTATTGCTTATGTCTGGAGATCTGCAACTCTGGCAGGTATTCATTGCCATTGTTGTCCTGTTTCTAGACCTCATTACAGATCCTTATTCTGAAAGACGGTTAAAATCCAATGTAGCATTCCCTGCCTGGGGGCTAGTGACTTTTGAAATAAGCAAGACACCTCTGGATGTCATAGCGCAGAGTATAATCTTCAGTCCATGCTATAACTTCCAATTATGTTATCATTTTGAAAGCACTTTTCAAACTAGGGAGGGATTTGCAGAGTTATGATTCAGATCATGGGAGTTTTCTTCATTGTTTTGTTTCCAAATATTTTAAACTCCAAAAGAAAGTAATTTGAGAACATCAGCCTCAAAATCATGAAGGACAAAAGAGATGCAGTAGCTATGCACTAATAATCAAGGGAAGTAGTTTTCTACACCACTATATGAATAAAAAGGAAGAAAAACAGACAGAGACATTGGAAAGGCTTTTGAAAGAATTTCTGAAGGGAACCAGAGGAAAATTAGACTGCAAGTTCAAAAGGCTGCAATGCCACCTGCATAGATATTTCTTACTAAAGAACTGAAATTAATCTGAACTCTGAACCTTTTGAAGTTGTCCCATCACTAGTGTAGATGTAGCTCTATTGTAGGTGGGTGGCACTTTAGTTTCAGATAATTGTATTCAAAAGTGTTCAACAAAACTGAGACACATTTGAGTATTCTGCATATCTATAATGGTTTGAACTGAATTCAAATGCCTGAGGGGCACCCCTGTGAATGTTGGAGCTCATAGAATTCTATCTCAAATAACCTCTTATTTCTTTGAAGTGTCATCATTTATTGGTAAAGTTTTGTCTCTTCCCTGTTGTGCAGGTCATGGTTTAATTAATCCAGACACTTTAAAGGTGGAGAACAGGCACATCTCAGAAAGCTAAAGAGAACCTCATCTAGTAGCTTTCTGGAAAATAAAATAATTCTGCAGTTAAAGATTATTGTTTTCAAAAATAAGAAAAACAAATTAATTATAAGAATAGTTCTGCTGTCTTTAATGTCTTCCTCCTTGTGTTCAAAATAGATTTTTTTTCATAAAAAGAATAATTATGTTTCTTCCTTCTCATTTTGAATTGAAATAAAGCATTTTTTTTAACCTGACCTTTCTTCATTATGTCTTTATAAAACTGTTGAATGAAGGCTTAAGAAAGGTTTTGAAAATTTCCTCTTTCACATCACAACATTTGAATCAATGATTTAAAAGACATAAAATCCTAAAATCTTAAGTGAGAAGTAGATCAGATTTCACTCGTGTTTGTAGTAGAAGGCCTTTCATTTTTTTTTTTTTTTTTCCGATTCCTCCTTCCTTGAAGCAAGATCTACATTTTTAAACAAGCTAAAAGGGGAAAAAATCTAGGAAGGTCTTTTGCTTAAGAAACTATTGTAAAATACAATTTTTCAAGAGCTTGGTATACTTAAGAAAGAGATTTCAAAAATATTTTAGATTATTTTCAGGTGCATTTGAGTGTCTAGATCACTTCACATCACTTAAATTTCCTGTCTTAATGTTCATCTTATTTAGTAACTGAACAAGATAGGAAGAATACTTTGAGCTTCTCAGCTAACAGAAATTAAGAGAAATTAAGAGAATTTGATCATTGCAGAGGGAATGGAAAAGTAATTTTGTGCTCCTTAAATATACACATAGATAATAATATCCATTATGATTCTTATGCTCATGCACAGACATACTGCAAGTAGATGTCTCTATACTTAGCTTTCAAAGTTTTGATATGTTAGTCCCTTTCTGCAAAGGTTATTTTTGCACTTTTGTCTTTCTGAGGGCAGTATAAAGTTTTGCTATCTGAGGTGAAGACCAATACAAGGCAAAGTTGGGGATTGGAGCAAAGAAATTAAACCACAATCCTTGTACACATGGAATGCCAGATGTGCTCTTGAATCAATTTCCAGAGGCTGTAAAATCTCTCAGACCTCATAGCTGGCACGTACTGTAATGTTCTTTGAAGTAACCTGGCCAGAGTCTTCCGAATTAGAAAAATCATTTATAGATGAGTTTCAGTAATACAGCCAATGATAGATACATGAGTAAAGGATGCAGTATTTATGTTTGTCTAGATAGTAAATTTCTTCTAATGTTCTTAATTTTGCATATCCTAATCCTGAAGTGAACACACAACCTTTAGTTATAGAATGTCTCTAGTTAAGGAACAACTCAAGCTTTTAGAATAACTAAATTAGACATAATGATTTGATGCTACTACTTGTGGCAGAGGAATTAATAGTACTCCTATTAAATATGCCTTCTCTATAATTCGTTTTTGCCACCATATAGAAGATGACTTTGTTAAAATACTGTTAAATTAATACAATGCAAATGAAAAGAGCAACATAAAGACTTGTGATTAAGTTCAGAAGTATATCTAAATTAATTTTTAAAAAAGTGAACTGTATTTGCATTTATCTCAAATCTTTTTCCCAGGCTGCCCAAACATGCATGTTACCAGACATCAGTCTAAGTGGTCTTCAGATTTTATATAGTATATCTTTTCCTACTTACCAGTATATAATATACATAATTAACTTTACTCATCATCAGTTAGTTCAGTAAAGTCTAGATTTGTAAAATTCCCTGAGTTAGGAAAAAAAAAAAAAAGGAATATAAAATAAAATAAAAATAATGAAATTTAAATTAGTCTACACTTTTTAACAATTTCTGGACTGTGATTACCATATAAATTTGCATATCAGTAAGTCATTTTAACTCAGAAAAAAAAGAATTTGACTACCTTACTTGTCACAGTTCTGTTTTTTTCATATAGACAACATATAAAAAATGACTCCATCTTCCTTTAAACTTTTAACTGGCTGTGGAATCACTACAGTATATAAACCATGAAGCCCTGTTTAAAAGCTGCTTTCTTTGTATAAGGGACATCAGTGTATTCTTGTGGTAAAAAATACAATATCAGCAAACAAGCTACTAGTATATATATACAGTTATATATTTGCCTATATGATTAATAATTTTAATTCTCTTTCTGCACAGAAGTTGTACAGTTGATTAGATCCTAATTTATATAGACTGTCACTCTGGGAGTGACAGTCTATATAAATTTTTTTCACTATCAATTCAACTAGTCAATTTTTTTCACTATCTACTGACTGTTATGCCATTATGAACTGGAAATTTCCAAGGCAAATCAGAAGATAAGGAAATGTTGGGTTTCCACTGAACTCTACTTGGGTTTCTGAGATAAATATTACATTAGATCCTAATTTCACTTTAACTGTTTTATTTTCACAATAAGTATTTCATAAAACTATTTATCTTTAAGAGGAAGAAAGTAATCACTTTATACTCTTAAATTATTAGATTCTCTAATCTGAGATGGAAATTCTACAATAAGATAAATTTGCAATATGCTGACAACATGGTTTTGTTTTCCTTAGGTGCCAGTCCAGGTTAACAAGGTATATTCAGTTCAGATTTGAGAAAAAAATCAGTATTAGACTTCAGCTTGCTACGTACATTCTAGTAGATCATGAAAAAAGAAGAATGTCTATATTCAGCTATGGCTATGTGTGTCTTGCTTTATTGGGTCTTGAAGGTCTGTAAATAAAGTTGATCTAGCACAGAGTATCCACATGCACACCATAGTGGATACATTAGATCAACACATATTGCCCTGTCCCTCTTATACTCTTACAAACACATCTCTTGGCATTTTCCCTCATGCCTCTTGTCTCTTTTCCATATACAATGCCATGACCTACATAAGAAACTTCCAGTGGCTGTCTGCTGTTGGTTTGGCTGTCTGCTGTTGGTTTTAGTCTATTTTGCATTCTCACAGTTAATACTCAGTATATTTCAGGCAGGAACTCAGAAGGGACTGGAGGATCCAATGGTGTATAGTCAGGAAGAGAGAAGTGACCACTAATGCAAATAAAGCCAAAACCTGACTTATCTGAAATCCAAATGAATCAAATTTTGGAAGAATCACCAAGCAATCTGCAATCAAATTTGCATCAGTCACCCCCTCACTGTCCCAAGTGTACATGGCTGACACTCAGTAAAACTTTGGTCCCTTCCACAGTGGGAAAGGCTTTTTCATCCCTGAGCTGGGGTGCTGTCCAAGAGCAGCACACCAATCATTCCTGACAAGATTACTATTGGTATAGCCAAGAAGTCAGGAATCATATTGGGAAGAGCAAGTGCTTGCTCACTCAGAGGTCTTCTTAGCATGAATGTCGGGGAATTTTGACCAGGGTGATAAGATTTCTGCCTGTTGTTATGGCAACAGCAAAAAGAGTCTTCACTGTTTCATGTAGAAAATAAAACTGATCAAAACAGGATTGTGTGAGAGAAGGTAGAGAGTCTGTAGGCCATAATTTCCACTGAAAAACACGTCAGTCATATTTTGACACAGCTCTTTGCTTTGCAAAGCCCACCAAGGTTGCAAAAGAGTTTCATGCATTGAGCTGTTAAGACATTTTGTATGCTCTTTTATGATGGATTCTCCATGCAGTAATTAAACAGTTATTTTAGGCAGAGCTATAACCAAGTTACGCTTTGTATTCATATGTCAGGAAGCAGGGGCTCATTTTATGATGCTACAGCCACTAGCTGTAAACAGAAAAGGTTATACCACTGACAATACAGCTAGGTATTCTTATGCCATGATTAGCTGCATCGTGGCAAAAGTAGTATCTACAGTCTTATAGAGCTCCACAACAATTATGCTAAATGAGTTGTTATGAGCTACTATGACACAGAATGATAAAATCAGGTGTGGCCAGCTCTCCTTTGCAAAGTCTTCATGATGGTAGATGCTCATATGTCCAAAAGTACTCACAGTCACTTCCTCTGTCTCCTTCCCTGCTGGCTCCTCCCCTGCCTTCCATCCCCTACTCTGCAAGTAGACTTCAGATCCCTATGCATCAGCTCCAGATGTTTCAGTTGTGGTACTGGTGAGGTAAGTAGACTTTTGGGGCAGAGGTCATTCTGGCAGGCCTTTCTTATTGCCAGCAGTTGACTTAGCATTTGTCTACTTAAGGACCAGCCTCACAATTTTCTTTTATTCTCTCCTGCTAAAGCGTGAAGCATGCACTTAAAATGCCAAATGATCAGGCAAATAATTTTAAATTAGAACAAGGACAGTGCAAGTGAAGCTACAAAAACAGTAACAATCATCTTCATTCTATGTGGTGCAAGAAATATATCAGAAACTTTAGTAAAATGATGGAATCATAACTTCAGCAATACACCCCAATGTATGGTTAATCTGCCACTGTGATTGACTGCATTTGAAATTAACAAATACAGTGAGGTTTAACTGTTACTGTTTGTAAGTCTTTAAAGGCAGCAGTAGACAGCATTTTGCAATAATCTGTGTTAGCCTTTTTGCTTAGTTTAGTGCATTCATATAATGATGTTCTAAAACAGGAAAGAAAGCACTTTAGCCAGTAGCAGAAAAATTTCTGGTCTGTGATTAAAAGCATAGGCATATTTATGTGATAATAAAAATCTTGGGGAAATAAAACCCAAAGACACGTTGTTAGGTTTCCATTTTTTAAAATTCAAAGCATGGTAATATTATTCCTCTGCTCAGGTACATGAAAGCAAAATTTACTCTCAATTGTCACTGAAATGACTGACCAGAGACAAAACAAAACTTAGTATTTAGTTATCATTGACCTTGCAAAAGCTATAAAAAAAATCATCATGAAAGATTTTAATTTCTTTGTACATTCTTTAGTGTCATTGGGAACAGAAAGATTTTAAAAGTTAACCCTTCCCTTAACAGTTATCCTTTTAGTCTGTATGAGTCACTTCTTCATTGCTAATTGTGTATATCAAAAATTATATTTGAATTTGTTTTGACATGAGCGAGTATTGATTTAGTTATGCATGGAAACAAATGCTTTATAAGATAATTTACCATACTTATGTAAGATTCACTACTTGACCAAAAAAAAAAAAAATCAAGACTCTTTGAGTCTTGATCTGAATTAATGAAGCTGCTCATGAGTTTCTAGCAACATCATTTCATGGCACTTTGATATTTTTGCTGCTCTGCTAACATATTTCACATGTTAATTACAAATGTCTAGAGCATATTTCAGAATAAACAGCAATGTAGAATGCAGAAAATTTATCCTCTTTAATATTCTAGGCTTGGAATACAGAATCACAAGATACCACAGCTATTAATGAATACTTGTTTATACGGAAGGGAAGGAAGGACAAAATGTGAGCACTGTCACTTCTGTGGATATGTGTGCATAGGTAGTGGCAGGCATCCATCCCTTCCAAGTACTCATTATTCCCCAGATCACCTTCTCTGTTGCCTCCACTGTTCATTTTTTTTCACTCCAGACTCTTACCAGGGTACATCATGGATCAGGGACAGATAGCCATCAGTGATATTTTCTGGTGGGGTTTTTTTAATACCTAAATGGGTAATGAAACAAAACAAAGCCGAGACATAAAGCTTTCAGGGTAAGAAATTTTTAAACTGTTAATAAAAGTAAAGTCAGGAGCAGAGTTATGCTTTTTTATATTTAAGACCCAGAGAGAAACATGTCTGAAAGCTGGGTATTATTTACTTTGCTAAACTATAATCAAGTGCTTCATATGTCATTTGTTTGGGAATGAACATTTTGTGCATGAAGTGAAGACAGTTTTACCAGACAAACACTGTAGATGCATCTGAAAAAACTTAAAGACTAATTCTTATGAATTATTGACAATTTTGAGGGATGTCTGGGTTCAGAGATATTTTTCTAACAACTTTCATATAAATATTCTTCGCACACCCGAGGAAATACCATGGTTGAGGTAAACAAAACAAAAGTTATTAATAACAGATTGTTTATTTTGTGTAAATAAAACTAAATAAGTCCAGTAAAATATTAAAACCATCTCATTTATTTGCATTAATGTAATTACCTGTGTTTCCTTCATGACTGTTTATAAATTCTACCTCTCATGCATAGATGGTGAAACTGACTTCCAGATGACCCAGTCATCTTCTTGTCCCTCATATATTTGTAAATGGCTTTCATAATTATCTGTCCCATCATTTTTCCAGGTGAGGCTAACTGTTCTGTATTTTCCTGGTTATTTTTTGTCCATCTTGAAGGTAAGAGTTACGTTTTCTTTATTCCAGTCCTTAGGAGTCTCTCCTGATCATTGTGCTTGCCTTTCAAAGATTATTGAGTGGCCTTGCAATTACATCAGCTTCCTCAGTTCCATGGACTTTTATGTGTTCAGTTTGTTTGAACTTGATCCTTGTCCTTGCTCTGAACCTTCCCACTGGTTTCAGGGATCTGGGATTTCTTAAGGCCAGTCTGACAAGTAAAGATTGAGTGCAATCTTGTAGTATCTTGGCCTTTTCCATGTCCTTTGTCACCAACAGCACATTCATACTTTCCCTAGGTTTACTTTGCTGCTGATGTGCCTGTAGAAGCCCACCTTATTGTTGCCCTTCATGCACCTTCCAAGATTCAACCTCAGGTGGCTTTGCTTTTCCTAAAGCCATCCTGCATGATCCCTGCACACTTGGAGACACAACTGTTCTGGGTCACCAAATCCTGCTTCTACCTCTTGTGTGGTTCCTTCTTATGCCTGAGTTTTGTCAGGAGCAAATTGTTCATCCATGCAGGTTTCCTGCTGCCTTTGTTTTACTTCCTGCATAGGGGCATGGACCATTCTTGAACTTAGAGATGATACCCTTGAAAATCAGCTCTTTCGGAACCTTTTCTCTGCATAACCATACTCCATGGCTTCCAACCAAGTCCCTGAACAGGTCAGAGTCTGTTGTCCTGAAGTCCAGTGTTGTGATCCTGCTATTTGCCTTGTTGCCTTCTATCAAGATACCGAAATCCATCATCTTATGATCAGTTCAGTCAAGGCTGCCCCTAACCATCACATCCCTGACCAGTTTTACCTTGTTTGCAAGTGTTAGGTCTAGTAGAGATTCTTCCCTGATCAGCTCCTCGATCATCTGTGTCATAGGGCAATCACCAATGCACTCCAGAAATCTTCTAGAATGTGTCCCTCTGTCTTGTCCCTCCAGCACATATCAAGATGATTAAAGTTCCCCATGAGGACCAAGGCCTGTGAATATGAGACTTCTTCCAGTTGTCTGAAGAAAACCTCATCCATTTTTTCTTCCTGATCAAGTAGTCTGTTGCAGACACCCACAACAACATGTTCATATTGGTCTGCCCACTAATCCTAATCCATAAACTCTCAGGTGGCTCATCATCCATCCCAAAACAAAACTCCATGCATTCTGTCTGCTCTCTCACATAAAATGTAACTCTACCTCCTCTCTACCTCAGCCTGCCCTTCCTTAAGAGTCTGCAATCCACTGCAACACTCTAGTCACATAAGGTACCCCACAGTGTGCCTGTGATTCCAACTCTACAACTGTATGCACAGCTTTAATTTCTCCTGTTTCCTCCCCATGCTGCATGCACTTCAGAAAGGCACTCAGTTGTGCTCATTTCCAAGAAAAGTGTGAAAGCATCCTCATAATGCTGTCCAGTGGACATTTCCTTATTTCTGTGTATACACTTGAGCTGGGATCTTTTAAGTCATTTTCTTCTATTCAGTGTCTCACCTGTTCACATTACCCTGCACATTTTTCATGCCAACCTGATCCATCACTTCTTAACTCTGAGCTGTTATCTCTGTCCCTCATCATTCCTCATTTAAAGCTTATGCCTTTTGCTGTTAGTAGAAATATTGGTATGTAAAAGCAGAAGAAGCAAAGATAAAGGGAAGACCTGTACACTTTCTGTAATAAGTACGGCTTTTTTTTTTTTTTCCATTTTCACATCTACCTAAATCCATACTGCTAAATAAGTACCTCTTACATTAGGTTTCATATTTTAAGAAAAATGGTAGACTTATTTTCTTATTTGTCATGAACACCTCTGTCTGGCCACGTCTATGTCTCTGAATCTTCATATTTAGCTGTGCCAGAGACTGTACTATGTCTTTATTTTCCTTTTCTTGTCTTTAAAAAAATATCTTCTTTTAGTTTTGCTCCTGTCAAAATTTTACTTTCCAGTACTACTGTATTTATCCTCAATCTTTTCAGTGCCCTCTTCGGATTCCAAGGATACCAGAATTTTTGCCCTTTCACAGTTCCAGAAATGCAGCAACATCAGCTGAAGAAGGGCTTACAAAGAAAGCCCAATCTGTAATGTAGCATTTTATCAGAGCTTCTAGTCATTTAATCTCTTTATGTAGTTTCAAAGTTAAAGAGGATAGCGTTTAGAACACTTGCCATCATCATAAGTGAAGTTTAAGAGCCTAGAGAATTCACTTCTCAAAGAAAATATAGAAGTTCAAAAAGTGCAGAGAAAGACTTGGGATGTGGCAATGCTTCGTTAAGAGGAGACCTAGATAAAACTAGGACAGTGTTAATCCACCCATACCGTTTCCATGATATGAACTAATTCATTTGAAATGTAAAAAAACCTGAGGATAACAGAGTTTTTAGGGGCTTTTTTTTTTCCCTAGTAAATGTTAGAAAAATATGTTAAACAAATCCAAGGACAGATTGGGGTCTTCTTCATTTCTGTAAGATTGAGGATGACAAACTCATGGTTGTCCTTCATCAAATGCTTAGTATCTATACACAGAATGGGCTTAGTTTCTACATGTTCTGCAGTCCAAGGATATGAAATTATAAAGTCTGCATTATCTTCTCTAGTTTTGTTTCCTTAATATTCTACTTTAGTGCCTGTATAGTCTGCGGCTACAACCAGTATTACGTGTTTGTAACAAAAAGAAACCAAATGAAAAAGGATTTTCATGCTGATGCTTTTAAGGGATACAGTAATTCTCACCTGTTATTTTCTGGCTACATTGAAAGGAAGGTTATTTTGCCACTGCCTTCAACAGAGAGTTTCAGTCATAGTACCTTTTGTTACATTGCCACTGGATTGATTAGATCCTTGTAGTTCTGCTTCCCTTATGGGGCTTCATGCATATATCTATTCCCGTGTGGAACAGCAGGCTTCAGATAAAACAGATAAAAAAGCCACCCCAAGACTGACACCACCACTACAAAAGAACCACACCTCAAATCTCTACTATCTTTGTATCTCCTAAAACAGCTACATAAATGCAATCAGTGACTAACAACCATAATAACAGAATATACAAATGAGTGATGCACAGTGCAATTGCTCATCACCTGCCAACCAATGCCCAGCCTGTGCCAGCCAGAGATCCTCGAGCAGAGACAGTCCCGAAACTGAAACTGCAATCCTGGAGGAGCGAGTCAGAGTGATCTGATCACAAAGATGTTGAACTTTAAATGTCCAAGAGCACGTCCAATACCTATGAAAATTGCCCATTTATAGGAAATGCATTTAAATTGTCTTTTTCCAGGCCAAATATAGGGAAATGGTAGTTGAAGGAGCATAATTATGTTAAAATGATTCAAGAAGGGTGACAGTTTTTCATGAAGCCTAATCAGTACCTTGGCTATATCTATGGGCACAGAATGGTCAGGAGCAATCTACTGAACTGCTAGCCCTCAATTATCATCATCTTTGACTTGTTGTCTAAGTACATGCAGTATTCCAGGGTCAGTGCTTATGCAATCTGGATTCCTGCGTGATTCACCGTCTTTTACGATATTCAAACACCATTTTTACCTCCTTTTATACAATTCTGCATTTTAATAGTTAAGCTATACAAAAAAAATTGCCACAGGATGGTCTGATCCAACCTTCTTCACTACAATTTTAGATTGCTAGATTATTCCATGTCACACTTTCATTTCATTTGTGATCTACAGTGCTAGG
Source organism: Caprimulgus europaeus (assembly GCA_907165065.1). The sequence goes on along the minus strand of OU015532.1, from coordinate 32,322,432 downwards.
TTGAAAGAAATACTCAGTTTTTCAGTTGTCTTAGAGACATGTGGTTATTTTCTTAATTGTATTTTTTGGGCAAATTCAGTTTAGAAAATAGCTTATTTTAATTATTGTTGTAAAATTACAGACCTGAATTGTATTATTAGGCTTTGTAGATCTGTGCTATATGGAGAAAAGGCCCACTTTGGGTGCCAAAATGACTGTGATAGTTCCACTGGGCTAACCTTTGGCTAGCAGCCAACACAGCCATTCACACACTTCCCCGCCACCTCCACGGGACAGGGAAGAGGATGGAGGTCCAAGGACAAGGAGACTCATAGGTTGAGGTAAAGACAATTTAAAAATAGAAGTAAAAGAAAACTTAAAATAATGCTAATATTAAAATCATAGTGATAATGATAACAGGAACAAAATATCTCATGAGTGATACCCAGTGCAATTGCTCACCACCCACCAACCAAACCCAGACCGTTTGCAGATAACGATCGTGGAGAAACGATGATCCTGGAGGAGCAACAATCCCGAACCAAAACCGCAATCCCGGAAAAGCAAGAGCCCCAGAGAAAGTCCTTGACTTCCAGCAACAAAAATGAAAAAACTGGTATGTTATCAGTGTTTCTCTCATAACAAGTCCCAGGCTGAAAATAAAATGCAGCACTATTCTAGCTACTAAAAAGAAACCAAGCTCTGTTACAGCTAAAAACCAGGACAGAAGTTGTAGTGAGGTCGGTGTTGGTCTCTTTTCCCATATAACAAGTGATAGGACAAGAGGGAATGGCCTTACGTTGCACCAAGGGAGATTTAGGTTGGATATTGGAAAAAAAATTAGGAAAGGGTTGTCAAGTATTGGAACAAGTTGCCCAGGGAAGTGGTGGAGTAACCGTTCCTGGAGATATTTAAAGGACATGTAGATGTGACACTTGGGGACATGGTTTAGTCATGAACTTGGCAATGCTAGGTTTATGGTTGGACTGGATGATCGTAATGGTCTTTTCCATCGAAATTATTCTATGATTCTATGATTCTGCTTTGTAGTATTCAGTTCCACATCCTACAATGCAAATTCAAATATCCATTTCATTGACTGAGTTCTTGACCTTTTAGGTTAAGATTTATGGTACTTCTTTTAGATCACACCAAGTCTCCTAATAACATTAGGCATGGGCAGAAGCACCTGATTACAGTTTTGATCAATATGAGTACTATTTCTGTTCCTTGTGACCTTCCTTCTTGTCTTTTGGTATTGGATTGGCTGTTGCTATAGTTTTGTTTACCTCTCTCTACATATTAAAAATGCGGAAGAATCATTTCAGTCTCTTTCTGTCTTCCCCTTGATTCTTTTGCTTTGCAATTCCTCTTCTCAGCTGCACCAGCCTCAAACCCCAAAGAGACAGGAAGCCAAATGTTCTCAGAGAGTACATCCATTACTTCTGTGTCTCAATAGATATGCATGCACTTTAAATAACACCTGTCCTGAATGCATCTGTTGATTTCATTGTCTTGTTCCCTTTGCTACCTTCCCTGAAGGGTCAAGTGAATGAAACTGAAAACCATCTGAGCCATCATTTTGTTGAGGTATTCAGTCATGCTTTATCTGCTGCACTGGGAAACCCTTAAGTGTCATTTGTTGGAGTTTGAAGAAAGATTAGGGGATTTTTATTTTCACTTCTCAGAATCCTTTCCCAATCTTATAGTCTCTCTAGCTCTTCAGAAATAACAAGTGGTTTATTCTCCTTAGCAAAGAGCACTGAGTCACACAGACTCTTCTTGTGCTGGTATGACTCTTGAGTCATCTACTGTTCCTCCATCTTCAAAACTCTTGTTGTAACTCTAAATAATCTAGTGAGATTGTCAAGAAAAATCTTTTTCAAAAAACCTAGCATTATTCTAATAAGTTGCAATTAATCAATTGCGAGAGCTAGTTAAGTGTATAAAAGATCATAAATACTTACTATGTTCCACTCAGATAAACCATACACTTGTTTAAAAGATTGCAATATAGCAAAATATTTTTGCAGTGGAAAAACCAAAGGAGTCTATTTTCTTTTCCAGCATTCTTAATCAAGGAAAAAAAAAATTGTGTCTCTGGAACGTTGCATAAGGTGATTACAGCAGGACATGGTCTATCAAAATACCAAGCCTAAATATAGAAGACCTTTATGTTTAATGACTGAATATCCCACATTTTTATTTCAGGTGCAGGTAGAAATAATATAAGGAAGAAGCAGTATTGCACTGCTGACATGGAGAGCATATGTGTTCTTTAAGCATATGCTGAAGCTGTTGGAGTTAAGAGAATTGTTTCAGAAAGTATAATTTATTCTATATTTTTTGAGAAGTTACTCCTAGCATTGCTCTTCCTTTCACTGAATCCCTCTTAATTGTGGAATACATTCTTAAACAAATCCTGTACTTCTCTGTGGAATGTGTAGCTGTATATTGAAGAGGGAAATTTCTCACTAGTGAGGTCCTGTATCTCTAACAATAGAAGATTATTTGGCCTGTTAGTCAACAGGAGGGTCTGTTATATGATGAAAGACATGTTTAATACTTTTCCCTTGTATGATATTACAGTTTGGTCTCTGTCTACAATAATCTAATCCTTATTCATGCATACAATATATTAAATCTGTACTGACAGGTAACTGGGTGCAGGGGGAAGGAAAAATTTGATGTAAATTAGACGTTAGTGTGACTTGGTCTATTTGTGAGTTTTATATGAACACTGTGGTTTGACCTCCCTTTTCAAGTGTCTTCCCCACAAGGTGATTTAACCTAAATGCATTCACTGGAAACAGAAACTCAAAGATTAATGGATTTAAGAAAAAACAGAATTTAGCCCTTAAAGTGTCATTAGTATGAATATTCTGGCATTTGAGAAAGTGTCTTATCAGCATGTTAATGTTCTTAGTACCTGTCTGAGCAGAGTATAGAGCTGGAATTCTCAATTAGCATCTCTGAGGATTTTCTTTTCTCCTTTTCATGTTCTAAGGTTGCAATTCTTTGACTCACTAGCTACACCATGAAATTCTGCTCCAGTTGTACAGTGCAACTCAAGAGCAACAGAAGACAGATTATTTTGTTTCAATATTGCATTCAGCTGAATTATTACATGGGACTTTGATAAAAAGTTATAAATTATGTAAACAATAGAGGCATTTGTTTTAATCTTATTCAACTTTGTATGTGATTCTTCACATGTGTCATGAATTAAAGATTTATTTTTAATTGAAGAATATAAAACAGAAAAAGAGACTTCTTAATCTTCACTCATAAAGCCTGTTTGCAGTGTGAAGGAATCCAAAGTGCTTTGGCTGAAAAGCCACAGAAAAGTCTGATAAATCTTCTGATGTGGACAACAGGGAGGGTAGACTGTTGTGACAGGTATAAAGAGCCTCTGCAACTCTGTGGCTGCACACAAGTCACTGAAAAACTGTTAATGTACAACCCACACACAGTGCCTGTGGTTATGAAGTTTTGACCAGCAGAGGAATTAAGGTTTGATATTTCTCACAATGATGTGTGGGATGTCTAGAAAAATGAACTCCAGTATACTGAAATAATGATTGAACAGATTTTTTTTTTTTTTTGTCTTTTTACTCAATGTAAGAAAAATTAGCTACAGTAAGGAAAATACCAAAAGATTTTTTTTCATTTTGTTCTTATGAATGACTTTATAAATATAATTAATGCATATAAATTATTTATAGGAAGTATACAGTTCAACTTCTTGTAGCTCATCAAGCCATTGTAGCAATATAGTTTTATATTACATATAAATTTATCAATAGTAGTGTAGGGGCTTTTCAAGTTAGTATATTAAATACAGGAAGAGAACATGAATAACAAATTGTTAAATTTTAAATTGCCCAAAATATTTTAAATTATGTTTGAGCTATTAAATTATTTAACAAAAACAGTTGTGTGGTTAAAAAATTCAGGTATGTTTTCTCAGATTTAAAGGATAAATCCTGCTCCACACACAGCAGCTTGGTGCTCTTTATCTGTTGGCACATTAGGGTGAGAAGTTAAGAGAGAGCAAAATGGATAATTAAAGAAGGCTGAAAAAATTAGTTATTAGAGTGTTCAGATTTTCCAAGATTTGGGACCAAAGGAGGTAAAATAACCAGAGAAAAAGAGGTATGGGGACCAGACTGTGTTCCTTTCTGACTTTGTTTTGATTGCTGGGCTTTATTGATTTCTTTGATCTCTAAACTTTCTGAATGTGATGGTTTCAAGATATTGAATGCACTTGAGATGGGATAATAAGGGCCAGACTTGAGACTATTCATCATCCTGATTTCTTATTGTGGTACTGTCTCAGCTGTACTCAAATCCTTAGTGTACAAAGTGTGATAAAAATACTAAGACCTGGGAAAATTAATAAGCTGATCAGATCTAACAGGTTCCACAGTTCTTCAGTAGCAGGTGAAGGAACAGAAATATGGATAGCACCTTGTTCCATTCTTGCAAGGAACATTGAGAATCCATCTTTAGGTTGATGGCAAACATCATTGTATAACAAGCCAGAAAAAAAAGTTATTTGTCCCTTTCTCTTTCACATTATTTCCAACACAGTATGTTTATTTTTTTCATAACTAAGAAAAAAAAAAAAAAGAATGAAAGTATTTTTTAATTTCCCTATAAATGAATAAAGATAGATGATTTACTGCATGTATACCATTATGAAAGTGCTGATTCATCATACACAAGATCAGATTATAATATTTATGGAATAGCTAAGGGATTACCAAAATTTAATTAAACTAAAAAAACTCATATAAAAATAGCTGCTGCTGGAGTATAGTGTCTTTACATTTCCTGCTAAAGTATCATTGCACTTATAAAGACACCTTAGTTGTAAGGAGAGATGTCTGAAAATTTTTTTTAAATATGTTAAAAATTTTGTTGCATCTCCTATAATCTATATTGGAAAATATATTTTCCTCCTTGCAAAATAACTATGTAACAGGGTCCTGCTACCATCAAATTCTACATGCTTATAAAATATTTTCTTTTTAAAATGTAAATGTAATTAATTTCACAGCTGGCACAGGGATTTGCTGTGATCTATGACTGACCTTTCATTGGTATTATAAATGATGTATTAATCATCCTCATGATATACATCTTCTTGAGTGAATGCACATATGAACAACTGTGCCAAGTAACTCCTAGAGGCTATTGAATTGTTAGGCTTTATCCAGCCTAATATATATCTGAGGAAATTGGGTAAGAGGAAATGTTTGTAAGCACTTTGGCATATTACTTAGAGCAGTAACTACCCCTTAACAGATTACAACTTTGAAAGGTCTGAAGAGGGCACAAGATTAAACATTGTCAGTATTAGGGTCCTTCATCTAATTTTTTCTCTATTAAAATTTTAACTCCTTTATTAGAGGACTCTATGGGACCTGACGAGTTGCATTCCAGAGTCCTGAGGAAATTGGCTGATATAGTTGCCAAGCCACTCTCCAGGAGATTTGAAAAGTCACAGCAGCCAGGTGAAGTCCCTGGTTACTGGAAAAAAAAGGAAATGTTGCACCCATTTTTAAAGAAGGTAGAAAGGAGGACCCTGGGAAAGGATGTAACCTATCTGGACTTCTGTTAAGGCCTTTGCCCCACAACATCCTTCCCTCTAAATTGTAGAGATATGGATTTGCTGGGTGAACTGCTCAACAGATGAGGAATTGGTTGGACAGTCACATCCAGAGGGTAGTGGTCAACAACTTGAAGTCCAGATGGAGATGGACAGGTGACAAGCGGTGTCCCTCTGTGGTCTGTACTGGGACCAGTACTGTTTATTATCTTCATCAACTGCATAAACAGTGGGATTGAGTGCAACCTGAGTAAGTATGTAGATGACACCAAGCTGAGTGGTACAGTTGACACATCTGACGGACAGGATGCCATCCAGAGGGACCTGACAAGCTTGAGAAGTGGGCCCATGTGAACCTCATCATCATTTATTATTATAGGCTGCATAGATAAGTATGGACTTCCTCTTTGTGACAGATTTTATTACAATCAGTTTTATGACAACTTTATCAAAAAGACTCTCTTTGGTTACAGAGTCCTATTGCAGCATTTTTTTAAAAAAAGTTTTATTTCTATTTTTTAATAGATCTATTCTACATAAAAAAGAACAATCACACTCTTTATACAAAAATAATGCATGAAATAGAAACTCTCTCATATTCAGAAAAAAACTATTAAACAGAAACAAAATCAATCACAGAACAGTGGAGGCTAGAAGGGACCTCTCAGGATCATCTAGTTCCACCTGCTGCTGAAGCAGGGTCAGCTAGAAAAGGTTGCCCAAAACCATGCTCAGTGAGATTTTAAATATCTCCAGCATTGTAGACTAGGCCTATCTGGGCAGTCTATTCCTGTGTTTGGTGACACTCAAATAGCCAAAATAATTGTATTTAGATAAGGAGTTTATTATGTAGCTAGAGCAGAAAGGTTTTTCTAAATAAATGACCTGAACACTAAAATAGAGCCAGTTTGAAAAACTACTGTATTTAAATGTTGTGGTATCAGTAAGATGATAAGTGGATAATATTCTTTAGATCAGAGTACAAAAATATCAATAAGGCCCTAAAATACAAACTGCATTTGGTATTTGCAAAATATATAGGAAAAAAAAGAAACAAAATTATGCCTCTATATATATAGAATAGATTTTTAATATAAAAGATCTTTGGAGTACAGGCTTTTGTACCAACTTTGAATGAAATGAGATATTATTCAAAACAAATTTGAGTTAGTGCTGGATATATACATATATATCACATTTCTTGAAGGCTATAAGTCCAAAGATGAATATGTAATGAATCCATTTAAATTCTGACAATATGAAATTGTAGGCTTGTGACATGTTTTTTCAGTTGTGCCTTACTCTCTAAAACTCTGATGTTAGAAGCTTATAGAAAAAGTTCATATATGGAAAATACAGAAACAATAGTGGTGGTTTTGTACGTTTACATGTCAAGTAGGGGATAAAATAAGTTGCTGGTTTTGTTCTGTTTTGTTTTCCTTGTGTTTCTGAGTTAGCATGTGGATTCCTACAAAATCAGATAGAAAATCAAAAGCTAAGTTAGCCAACAATAGGAGTCATCAATAGTTAATACAGATCAGTGCATGTGTCCAGATATGGAACTGGAATTAGAGAGTCAAAAGATATAAGCTAAAATATTTGGATTCATCTGACTTGAAATTATTCAAATAAGAACAAATATATGATAAAGAATTCCTGGGATTCCTGATCAAGTAGGCATAGACAAGGCATTTAATCATAGGAACTACTGATTAATAATTGTTTGGATAATCAAGTTATTGGTTGCCTGGGTATGATCAGTGTTCTGTCAAATGAAATCCTTTCTCCAAAAACTGTAGTTAGCATCATAGAATCATAGAATGGTTTGGATTGGAAGGGACCTTTAAAGGTCATCGAGTCCAACTCCCCTGCGGTGAACAGGGACATCTTCACCTAGATCAGGTGGCTAAGAGCCCGATCCAACTTGACCTTGAATGTTTACAGGAATGAGGCACCTACCACATCTCTAGTCAACCTCTTCCAGTGTTTTACCACCCTGATTGCAAAAAATGTCTTCCTTATATCTAGTCTGAATCTACACTTTTTTATTTTAAGTTACTTTAAGTAACTTACATATATTTCTATTCCTAAACAGTGCTACAGATTTCCATTTTTCAGTGGGTGCTTTCTCTTCATCTATGCTTTGCTTGGGTTACAAATTTGTGTAGTGTTTTTCCAGCTAATTCTTAATATTAAGTTGCATAAATTAACTAGATCAATAAAATGTCATCATAGGACTTTACCAAGGTAATTAACAATTAGTCTAAGTATACATAAATTCCATAGCAGAATTTCAGTAATAAAATAGAACTAACAAATGCTTATGTAAAATGTCCAGAACAAAAAGGTCACAAGCAATACAAAGACTTGGATTTGGGGTTTTTTAGATCAGAATATATTTCCAGTAACTATTGTTGTAATGTAATTCAAAGCTGACACAAGATTGACATAGCAGTCCATTGATAAGATCACAAAATTAGAGCTTTAAGTAGGAAAATTAAAGAAAATTGTCCATGGGCATTCATAAACAGGAAAAGAAAACTTAGATTATAGCAAAATTTTTCATTTTTTAGCAGCAGAAAGATTTTGGTGTTGCTTATTAAAAGGGAAGCTTATGTAAGCTGGATGTTTTTATCATAATTCAGATAAAGTGATTCTTCATACTGAGATAGTTCATTAGTTCAAATGAAGCACAACACTCAGAAATACACTTGTTAACTAAAACTGATCAAATAGTTTGTATTTTAAAGCTTAACATTTTTAATCCAGTAAATTTGTTCTAAGAAAATTTTCTACTTGCTTGTTTGTAGATCTAGTTCTTCTTAAAATATTCAGTCTGCAATAACGCAAATTTCCCCTACAACTTAGCTGACTTCTGCTTGAGTTTGCAAGTGGCAAAAAATTTCTATGCTAATGGAGCACCTGGCTGAATGAGGTGCCGGTTGGTATTCCAATGATTCTTAACAACACAGCTGAGAAGAATCATATCTTCCAGGGCTTGTTCTCTTCTTCCCAACATCATGCAGTAACATCTACTGAAAAAGAATTACACTATGTGGTTCCTCTTGTGAAAACTAAAGCTTCTGTTTCATAAAAAACATGAAGATAAACGAAGCATAACAGAAAAGAAATTTTTTCATGACTTTATATTCAGCTGCAACATGTTTTATCCAAGGCCTCAGCCTTCCTTTTTGGGGATGTTATAATATTCTCTTTGAATACATACTTAGCACAACTGCTAAAATCAGCAAGATTACTCTATGCATTTGGTCTTGTGATGTTCAGCAAAAAATAAATAGTACACTATTGAAAAATGCATTAATAATAATATAATAGAAGAGAGGACACCAGTTTCTAAGATACTATGGCTGGCACATTGTCAAGTACTCTATGTATAACATGGAGATGACTTAAATGGTTTCACTTAATTCTGTTGTGTAGAATCAGCCTGTATGTCATATGTGCAGAAAGACAGAAAAATACAGCTTGAACTAAGGAATATGGAATTTTCTTTAAGCCATTTGACATTTCAGACATTCTTGTAGCTTTTAACTGAAAGTGGAAACTGGATATATGCTGAGAACATATAAAATCTAAGTGTACTGTGGCATTGACAAGGCTACTCCTATATCTTGACATAACATTGTAGTAGGCATGTATCCTGGATTCTAATTTACTTTAAATACTTTAAAGCATAAAAATGCACAGTAATCAAAGGAAAGTATGTTAGAAAACATACCATGTCTATATCCAGAAGACAGCTTTATCCAGTTGTATAGATACCCTAAAAATGCTGGGAGATTACGAAGCTGTGGAAATATTTTATTTCATATGAAGAGAGATGATAATTTATTAAGTATTTTACATGAAATGTGGTTAATACAATTTAGTCCATTTGTTTTATTCTTAGTTTGTGTCCATCACTATAGCATCTGGAAACCTGATTACTTTCATGACAGTTTGTTTCTTCAGTGATTTAGGCATTTATGCAATTATAACTGTCATTAATAGAGAAGTGGTCTGTAGGGAAACATGAAAAAGGCAGTCAGTACAATGAATAAGTTACACATAAAATGCCCTCTGTACATACAAATAAACTGGACATAAAATGTCTGCCTTTCTTTACTGACTTCAGAGCCATCAGTAATGTAAAGGTTGAAAGGCATTAACAGTCACTTACTTGCTACACTCACATGTGATAAAATTGCATTCTGCTAACGATCACATCAGACCTAACTACAATCTCCTCCTCTCTAACCAACTCTTTATAAATCACACAGTGTTCATCTCCTAAAGGATAAAATATACTTTGCTGTGCTTTTTTTCTGATTAAGATGGTAGATTTTCAGCTACCTTCAGGGTTGCTATAAATTCTGCATTACAAATGAGAAGAAAAGATAGGGAAGGGGCAGCTTAAATATCTCCTTCTAAACAGAGGAAAATCACCCCTCCAAAAAAACCTTACTGCTCAGGAACAGCTAAGTAAAAAGAAGAAATCTCCATTTTATACCTAAATGTACATCTATTAGGCAGCAGCCCAACTTTCTTGAAGTTTTGAAGTAACCTGACAGCTAGCAGCAATGTTAGCATGAACATTTCTTACTAAAGCTCCCTCACTTCATCAATATTGTGGGATTGCTTGAAGATTCTTTTTTTTTTTTTTTAATAGCTAAATATTTGTTCGTATGATTTATATTATTTCTCCTGTGAGTGTTAAGAACTTCAGCTGTCTCAATAAGCTTTCCATACCTCTCATCAATCACTGAAGATGAAAGAAAAAGAAAAACACAAAAGAATGGTTTCTAAATCCTCTAGTCCTATCATCTTTTAAGTCTTTTCATTGTAATCAACTCCATACATACTACTGCTTTGAAGTAGTTGTTTCTTACTAAATGTGAGACAACATTCATCATACACATAAAGGGATTGCATGATTATCTAGAGGTTTTATAGCTGAAGATCTTTTTTTTATGGGAAGGAGTTAAGAACATAAACTACAATCACTAGCCCACTGATTCTTTCAAAGTAAAGATACCCTTACAGTCTAAATGTCAATGATATTCCTACCAGTAGCGTAAAAAAAAAACCCAAAAAACAACATTTGATGGCAAAAGCACACCAGAATTTAGTATGGATACATGGTCTTGTCTTTTGAAAACAGAATAATCAAACCCAACTACTTTTACAAAAATCTTGAGTAAAATATCTTAGGAAAGAAATGGTTCTAGTTTTGTGCCAGAAATATCACTGTGTTGCTGATATGTTTCCAAAAGGTTTAATGAAATTTAATATTCTTTTATTGCTTACAAAAAGAAAATTTTGTTTGTGATCCTAACATATTAATTTGGTAAAACTTGTCTAACTTCAATCTTGCTGAAAGATTAGTTTCAAAACTTCAACAATCATCAAGCTAACACACAACTGCTTCTTTGAGTGGCTACACAGCTTCTATCATGAGCACATATCTATCTTCACAATGCAGATGTCAGAAAAGAAAGTACTAATATCTCATTTTAATAATGGAAGACTAGCACACATGGAAGTTGTTCAAAGACAGTTGAACCTTTGCATTGTATGGCAGTGTTATAGCCCAAGAAACATTCTTCACATTCCAGTTAATAACTAGTATAATAGCTCTCTAGCCATTGACTGGATAATTCATTTTGATACTGTGGAGTTTTTTAATATCAATTGATCAGAATGGATTTTACTCTAAGCTGCACATATATAGCTATCACTACAGTCTTCAATTTGCACTGATCTTCAAGGAGTAAAACCATAGTGCTGTAGAAATAGTCCTTTATTTATTGTCACATAGACATTTATGTAGTAAATAAAAATATTGGGGTTTTGTACTGAATTTTTGGATATGCAGTTCATGCTTTTTTCTGTAGTCAATCAACATGCATGTATAAATTTTTAATATAAATTTGTGCTAACATTGTGTATGGAGGTGGACTGTGCTTTTAGCTTAAATGAAAAAAAAATCATCTATATGTATCATGTTCTACTTTATTTTATTTGGTGTAAATGGCAAGGTTTGGGTAGTGGGAAGCTGCAGGGCCGCCTTCTGTGGGAGGAGGTCAGGGGCTGCCCTGTGCCAGAAACAGCTGGTTCCAACCAGCTCCAAAATAGACCCACTGGAGGCCAAAGCTGACCTCATCAGCCAAATGTGTGGTGCCTATGAAAACACCTAGGAAAGGTCAGAGGAGTAGGAGGGAACACTAAATTCGTATGTGTATGAGATGTTCCATGGAGGACAAGGTATACCTCCAGAGGGACTGAAGCCCATGGATGAGTCCATGCCAAAGATGGTACATCTCTGACAATGCTGCAGCATGTGAAGGACACATACCAGAGCATAAGAAATGAACAAGGAAAGAGAGGAAGAGAGAAACTGCTACATCCTAGCCCTGACCACCTGCATCGGTCGTTGCATCACCGAAGGGACTGAATGTGACCTGTGGTGATAAGAAGTTGATGATCAGTACAGTTGAGCCCAGGAAGCAGGGAAGAGAGGTGTTTGGCCTCGCAGGTTTAAATGTTTGTCTTATTTGTTTCCCAGTACCTGAATCAGTAACTAAATGTTTATTGCCAATGAATTAACTTAATTTCTCTAAGTTTGTTTTGACTGCAACATTATCTGATGAATGATCTCCTTGATTTTATCTCAACCCATGAGTTTTCTTACTCCCATTCTTCCTATTTTCTTCTCCATCCTGCTGGGGGTGGGCAAGGAGTAAGCAAGCAACTGTGTGGATGCTCAGCTGCTAGCTGGTGTCAACCCATCACATATGTAGAAGCAAAGATCATTAATAAATAGCCAGTATTTACCTGGATTTTTTTTTTTTTTTAAATAATGGCTAGGAAGGCAGTCCTTGATTAATATTGTTTCCATGTGAAAGAAGCATGCCTTTAAGTGTATTTTTCAGAAACAGAAAAAGCAGATTAATTTGCTACATGTTGCCATATAGCATAAGACACTGCAGTAGCATCAATAAAATATTAGACCTAAAACCATATTTAACTACAGAGTATTTTTTTGCTAAAAGTATTAACATTTTTAAGGTGTCATCACCCAGAATTATTCATTCCACTCCCCTTGCTTTTCAATATGTCTCCCACCTCATCTCCAGCGTGGTGCATCACACCTGAAATCAGGTCACCCAATCAGCACAGCTTTTATTCTTTTCCATAAGCTTCCTAATTGCTGAGGACAGATAGCAGAGTAAATATATAACAGATAAGTGAAGATAATAAAATCATTCTTTCTTCCAATGGTCTGTATATCATCATTTTTGCTGATACCTTGCAATGTCTGACCTTTTAAACTGACAGGATGTTCACCACTGAAGCTTTTTAAAGACAGCTATCTCATCTCAGAAAAATGGAAGCCAGGCATTCAAGACTGACTTGTATTTGTCTCTGAATCAAACTGTCATTTTCGCTCTGTTAGTGTCTGTTATCAAGTCTGGACAAGCAGTTATTCTGCAGGTTAGTTCATGTAACCTTGAATTTTTCTGAAAGTCCTTGAGAGTTAATGCAGACAGTTTATGCAACTACAAGTCATGTATATGAGTTATACAGAGTCTTGGCAGCTAGCAGTGCTAATAAACATTTAATTTACAACCCATACAATCTTTTTAACTTTGCAAAGTGCTTCATGTATCCATCTATTTCCTCTGATTCATTATAATCCCTGTTTAGCTCTTACATTTATGGAGAACCCTCCATGGTGTAAAAACCAGGACTAAGGTATGAACAGTTCACGATTCAGCAGGAATCATACAAGGATTTCAAGCTGGGCATTTAAAGTAGACATTTAGGACGTGGATAAGCCGCCAAACAACAAATAAAAATGAACAAAAATGTGCACCAACATCCCTTTATCAGTGACATGACCATATACGACTGAGAACAGTCATTGCAAAAAGAAGAAATTAGATCACTTTTACACTGATATAATGAGGGTTCAAACTACAAAACATTTCTAAGTAGCAGAAGTATCATGTACTGCATTATGTAGTTGCTTAATTCACAACAAAGGGTGTCAACCAAACACATAAACAGTCAAAATCAAACCAGAATCCAAAGTTTTCAGGGATTTTTTTTTTTCTTCCTAGGTCAGGGATCAGGAATTAGTTTCTGAACAATCTAATAAATTTAAAAGCGTAAGTATTGTATTATACTTTGTTTCAAACAGATTTTTTTTTTTCTTCCAGGTTTGAGTATCCTTTTTCTTTTCTTTTCTTTTCATGGAAGGATAATGCAATAATGACTGCATTTAATTTCAGCACTGATCTGCCCTGCCTATTACGGCAGGCAACAGGTTTCTAAATAATTCTTGCAGGTGGCAGTAAACACCTTGTGAAAGCACGCAAACAGTTGAAAATGAATTTCAACATATATGTAGGATACTTTAATCTAAATAGCATATTGTTTGCTAGGATTTAAGAAAACTATGTTCTCAAAAAAATAGTGATTAACAAATAAATAAAACCACAGTAAGAGTCTAGATAACTCCAATCCAATTTTCATTGTTATGTTCAGAGATTGGAGAGACAAACAGAAATTTTTCACAGCTTTAAAAAAAAAAAAGGTTTGGAAATATGTGTCTACATGTAGAAACTCTCTTGTGTATGATAATAATAGGGAGCAAACACTAAAGTTGATTTTGCTGCTACCTTTTCTATGCTTTTGAGCATCTGACTGTATTCTTCTCTTGTTCAGCCTCCATCCTGATATTTCTTACTTCTTTTCTACTTCCTTAGTGCCTACTTTCACTGCACAATGGTAGAAATATGTTAGAAATACTGACTTTCATGTGTTCCATAGCTTCACAACACTGACAAACAGTATAAAATATAAAAAAATTTAAAGATGTATCCATGACCTAAAATTCAAGACAAAATCAACAATAATGGACTGGCAGCACCTTTGCAGGAGTATCTGCTCTTGTTCAAAAAAAATAACACTTTTTTACTTATTCCAGTTTTATTCTCACTACAAAAGTAGTAGGCCATTGTAACCCTAGGATTCAGAGGTGTTTTGTTTATAATCATAACTTAAATATCAATTGCTTTTATGCTCATTATATGGGATTAAAAGATCATGTGAGATTTGCAGGCATCTGAGAAAGAAATAAGAAATGCTAAGACTTAGCAGCTATTATTAATATTTTTTAATGTTGTACTTCATAACTATAGTTATTTGGAAGGGATAAAAACATTAACTAATATGAAAAACTCTTCTTCATCCTGTAAAATAAGCAAAGAGGAGTCTATCTATCTGGTTTGGTTTTTATTTTGTTGACCTCACAGCAGGAGTTTCCTGCACTATCTAGATGTAAAATAAAGGTAAGGATGCATACCTGACACTGAATAGAATTAAATCTGCAGAGAAAGGAGTATGATAACTCTTTTCTGATGCCCTAGAACTATAATAAAGAATATGAGGAAGCCTAAATTTCCTTCCTCAGAAAATATAGAGTAAGTCCCATAACTTTTCCTAGTAGTTTGCATGGAATATTTGGGGTCGTAAACTTACAAAAATTTAGATTTTTTACTTCAAAATATAAAACAAAATAATTTGTAACATATACCTGATCTGAATTCTGCTATCACCAATTCAGCAGTCTTAATCCCTTTGCTTAAAGAATATTCTCGGTTGCTATAGCTATCTCCTCTATCATAGAGGGAGATGACACTGCAAAATGAACTTTGTGAAAAAATATAATAATAGATTGAAGAGTGTTTCTAATAGAAATTTCTACAGTTTAAATTCGAGATCAGATCAGTTCCATTTTGGATGGACATAGATCCATGGTGTATCTGAATCATCGAGAAGACTGCTTATGGATATTTGACAATTTTTTACAGCTACTGACTAGAGGAGAACAAAACTTTGGGCAGATGTGTGTCGCATCCCAGATTCCTGCCTGTGAAGTTTTTCTGTAGCAGGAAAGAGGGAAATATGACTGAGATTCACCTATTCTCTTGGTTGGAATAAGGTGTGCACAACATACGAGGTCCGTGGGCAAACAGACTTTTATTTTTCAACGAGGCTCGTCAGTAAGAAGCTAGGTAGCAGAAATGCTTAATATTTGTCATGCATATGAGATGTAAGCCTTCCGTTACTCACTGGAAGAAAGTAAAAGAGTGAGAGAGTATGAGAGAAAGGGGGTGAGGGAGAGGAGAGAAAGAGAATATGACAGAGATCACCAGTCCAGTTTCCAGCATTAGTCCAGCCAACAGGAGAGTAATCTGCTCTGTAGGAGTGCATGCCTGGAAGCTGCTGCTTCTTCTTCTTTTCTTCTGTTTTCTCCCACTTTCTGTCACTTGTGTTCCCCTTTTATATCCACCATTCTTGTGAGTTTGAGATATTTCTCAGAAAGGCTCAGGGGATTTCCACACCCTGTTCCTTATCAAGTTTTGTCTCCTGCTGTTGTTGCATCTTTGAGAGAACAGTCCTTTGTGTCAGGGGATTACAAGTTAGCCATGGTGCCAGAACTATTTGTTTAGATTGTTTGTTCTTCCCATTGGTCTCCTACAATGAGTTTGGACTTATTTCAAATGGTAAAAATATGTTGGAAATAATTCCACAGTTTTTTGAATTTGCTGTTTTGGCATTTTAAAATCCAAACCCTCCTTTTTAGTTAAAAGTAATTTTCCAATTTGAAAAATAAGGTAACTATATCAAACTTAAAAAAATAAAACAAAAAGATGTCAAAATAAATATCCCAGGTTACTTTTATTATATCCTTTTGGCTTGTTTGTTATAAAAGTGTATTTCTTGTACTGTTTCATTTATTCCAGCCTGATCTCTGGAAAGCCAATTCACTGGACAAAATTACATTGCAGTTACAACCGGCTAGGTTGTTCAAATTATTACTTTCAGAGGTCCTACACAAGTGGACATTGTTATGCAGAGTTAATTCTACAACATTCGTCATTTTTTATGGCAACTTCTGAAACATTGATCTCCTCAATAAACTGCTGAACACTCTCTCTTTTTTCATTTTTCTTGGTGAAAGTGAATAAAAATTTTGGAATTAATAACTATGGAAACCCTATTTTGTCATGAAGTAAATAAATGTTTGTCCCATATTCATTAGTGTTATATTTATTTTGTATATATACTCAGAAGTCATTAGTATATAAAATAGTATATTTCACAAACATAAACAAATGAATATGTGGCACAAGCTATCCTCGTGTCAGTTAAAATGAGCTCCAGTTCGTCCCCCAAATTTTAACTTTTAAAATTATAACTTTCAAATTTACACTCTTGTATTGGTTTTGTATGGCAAGGTTTTGGTAACGGGGGTGGGGGATGCATAGGGGCATAGGGGAGGCTTCTGTGAAGCTGAAGGAAGCGTCCCCTATGTCCGACAAAGCCAATGCCAGCCAGCTCCCAGATGGATCCACCGCTCACCAAGGCAGAGCCCATCAGTAACGATGGTGATACTTCTGTGAGAACATAATTAGGAGCAGGTTCCTGTCAGGACCTGTGGCCCTGTGGAGAAAGGAGCCCACACTGGAGCAGGTTTGCTGGCAGGACTTGTGACCCCGTGGGAGACCCATGCTGGAGCAGTCCCTTCCTGAAGGACTGCACACCATGGAAAGGACCCAAGCTAAAGCAGTTAGAACAGAATTGTCATTCATGGGAAGAACTCATGTTGGAGAAGTTCGTGGAGGACTGTCTCCCGTGAGAGGGACCCCATTCTGGTGCGGCGGAAGGAGTCCTCCCCCTGAGGAGGAAGGAGCAGTAGAAACAGCATGTGAGGAACTGACCCCAACCCCCATTCGCTGTCCCTCTGTGCCGCTGGCGGGAAGGAGGTGGAAATAGGGAGAGAAGTTAAGCCCGGGAAGCAGGGAGGGGTGGAGGAGGTGTTTTAAGATTTGGTTTTATTTCTCATTATCCTCATCTCTGATTGGTAATAAATTAATATTTGTTTTTTTCCCCAAGTCAAGTCTGTTTTGCCCGTGCCAGTAACTGGTGGGTGATCTCTCTCTGTCCTTATCTCCACCCACAAGCCTTTTGTTATATTTTTCTTCCCCCTGCCCAGCTGAGGAGGGGGAGTGATAGAGTGGGCTTTGGTGGGCATCTGGCATCCAGCCAGGGTCAACCCACCACAGCTCTTTAGACTATTAAGCAGTGCCAATTTTTGTGATAGTACCTAATGCAGAGATACATGGATTCTACATACAACAGTGTCAGATAAAAGTTCAATAGCTTTTATAAATATATTGTTTCCAGCTTTCAAAAATATACGATTGGGTGGATATTGCAGACCCATTAAATTCTAGCTGCATATTACTGACCGAGATCTGTATCAGGAAATATGCATAAAAAAGGGTTGGTACTATGATGTTTTGACTCACTTACTTCGAAATACGAGGCAATGATTAATGAAATTCTTTGGGTGAGTTCTCTTCTCCCTTTGTGTATTAGTAAGCTTTTTTCTTAAATGACTACTGTGTCAAAAAGCAGGTCAGATAGGCAGCCTGCTGATCATTTCCATAAGTAGACACATAAGCAGAACACAAAAAGTGTCTCCACTGTTTTCAAATAAGCATTTCAACATACTTTCAGTGTTTACTGTAAAATGCTCTCAAGGTAAGTCACTATGCTTATAACCAAATAGTGATGTATAGCTTCCATGATCATGTCTGTCCAAAATAAATCTAGGTACCTATTTCCTAGACTGTCCAACCTGATTTCTGCTTTCAGAAGATGTCAGGCTGTGACAGTCAGATTCTTTGAAGTGCTATGGGTGTTTTATTGATAATTCATTTCCAGATTTCATGGTGTTCTAACTTGTCAGGTTTTCAATGGGCTTAAAATCCCAAAGCTCCTTTTTATCATATTCTTGTAAAAATCATTCACAGACTCTGTTTCCTTCATTTGTCTAGGTCCAGTTTTGCAGCTGTTACACCATGGTACCAACAAGAAAGATCTCTGCATATAACAGTATATCTCTGGGAAAATGTAGGCTAAATAGAATAGCTCTTGTTAAAGAGATGCATATGGGTGAACAAAAGTAATTCTAAAGGATGATTCCAAGTTTGCTGCTGGGAATTTTCAATTTTGTTATTGAAGTAAGCAGCTTCTAGGCATTGAAGTAAAGGGACTACCCCAGGGCTCTTGTGAGATATTAGCACCACTGAAGGGATGTAAAATTCCTTTGTCTTCTGATATCTCCCATTTTACAGTCTTTGTGAACTTATCCTTTTTTAGATGCACAAATATGGAAACTGTGTTTTCTATACGAGGGTGGTAGACTTGTTTCAATGAATGTTGGTGTTGGCATGGAAATGGTCACCATTATGAAAGCTTTCTTCTATGTGGAGGTTAAGCAGGAAGTAAGTGCTTTTCGAGTATACACAAAAATGTTTATGTAAGTAAAAAAATAAGTCAGTGATCAAATGAGTAAAAATTTCTTCAAAATAATAGTGGGAATCTGTGTAGCATAGTGGGAATTTATGACTCCTTATAATAAACTTGTGTGTTTTTAACCTAAAATCTAGGTGCACTTGACTATGTATAAAAATAAACTCTAAAGGATAGATACAAAGACCTGATGAATCTAATTATCATGGGTGGCAGCAAGTCAAACAATAAGACTATTGCAGAGCAGTTTGGTATCATAGATAAAGGGAAGTAAAGTTTTGGTTTAGGTTTAATATTTCTATATTCAAATATGTTAACATTGTGCACCTTGCAAAACTGTCAATCTTCACTATAACAGTCCAGATCAACCAACATTTCCATTCCCTCTCGTAAAGGTCATTTTCAATGCCCTCTCAGGGCTATGAAGTTTCAACAGAAATTAATTCTTTGCAAGAGGAAAAGCACACCTGTCAGGTTTCATATAAGAATTATGGAAAATCTTGATCTCCTGGTCTTATTCAAATTCTGAATGCTTACCTCCCTCAATGATCCAGCAGAGGCAACTCTGCTGGCTTTGAGACATTAACTTTGACATTACTATTCACATTGTGTCAAATTTATCTCCTATCAGTTTTTAAGGATTTCAAGACATTGAGATGATCCCAAAGAAGAACAAGGAGATGGGGGATGGGGGCTTAGAGATTTCATAAGAATGACAATGATATCCTGGAGGACATTTTCAGCAAATGGTGGTCTATTTCTTCATTAAAATAAATTATTTTGAAGAAGGACTTGAAGTAAAGGAAGTTAATACATCATTGGGAATATTGCACATTTTTCAAATATATTTATCTTGATGATTTTTGGGCTTCCCAGATAAGAAGTGTAAAATATTTGTTTGTAAGACTTTTACGGGTATTTTGAGGGAAAACTAAACATAGCCAAATCTTTTCCCCTATGATTGTTTGTGAAGCATAAAAAGGAAAATTCCAATACTTTATATAGTGTCTAAAGTAGAGGAAGTTTTGAAGCAATTTGCTTTGCATAGCAATAAGAACTGCGCAAAAAAAAATAATGAAGAATAATAATTCAGTAAATTTTCCTCATTCCTTTCCCATAAAGGGAAGAAGATCGTTTAGAAATGGATTCCATATTATTTAAACTTATTTAGAATTATACAGAATTATTCTTATATTGCTTTGATGAATTATTCAGCTCTTGCAGGTAAAATGAAAATTGAAATATCTGAAAATGTATATATACTGTTTAGAGGGATTTTGTTTTTCTTCACTAACTGACTTAAATAACTGATGAAGTTCACAAGTTTTAAGTCCAGATTTTACACAGCTTTTGGTTAATTAATTAATTTATGGTTACATTTAACAAATAACTAATTTGTATTGTCCTAATCATAGCTGTTTAGGAAGATAAATTTGGATTCTAGCTTCTTCATTGAATAGAGTGTACCTGCAATAAATAACATGTCTACACAACCAGAAGAGTGGAGATCTGATTTAACTAGGCCAACAGGTCAAGGGAGGTGATTCTCCTCCTGTACTCCGCTCTCGTAAGGCCCTACCCGGAGTACTGCGTCCAGTTCTGGATCCCCCTACACAAGAAAGACATAGACCTGTTAGAACGAGTCCAGAGGAGGCCATGAGGATGATCTGAGGGCTGGAGCACCTCTCCTATGAGGACAGGCTGAGAGAGTTGGAGCTGTTCAGCCTGGAGAAGAGAAGGCTCCAGGGAGATCTTATAGCAGCCGTCCAGTACCTGAAGGGGACCTAGAAGAAAGCTGGGGAGGGACTTTTTACAAGGGCAGGTAGTGATAGAACAAGGGGCAATGGCTTTAAGATGAAAGAGGGGAGGTTTAGATTAGATATTAGGAAGAAATTCTTCACTGTGAGGGTGGTGGGACACTGGAACAGGTTGCCCAGAGAAGTTGTGCATACCCCTTCCCTGGAAGTGTTCAAGGCCAGGCTGGATGAGGCTTTGAGCAACCTGATCTAGTGGAAGGTGTCCCTGCTGATGGCAGGGGGGGTGGAACTAGGTGATCTTTAAGGTCCCTTCCAACCCTAACCATTCCATGATTCTATAATAGCTATATCCTAAGTGCATGTTCAGTAGTAGAAACTTTCTTCAGTACAGAAAGATGTACTGATTCTCCCATAACACGTACTCCAATTTTGGAAAATAAAATGGAGGAAGTCTGGTTTTCTTGAAATTGACATTCTGGAATCTCCTTTGTATGAGACTCAGAAAAAAAATTAAAATGCATATATTTGTTTATAATATAGCATTTTCCAAATGGCTCAACTGATCCTTTCTAAAGCAATAGATTGTTGCATCTCTTGGTCATGGTATATATTCAAGTATTTCAGAGACTTATATCTCTGAGTCCCATTTTCAGACATGATTAATAGTTAGAACTTTAAGACACATATATCATTTTATCTAAAGAGGTAAATACAAGGCTGAGGCCTTGAACTGACTGTTGAGGATTGTAAACAGAACCATTAGTGAAGGACTACATATTCTGTTGACTACTCCCTGGTACCTAAGGGACTTTTGGTAAATGACTAAATTAGTGAATGAGTACTCATTAAACATAACAAGCAGTAAGTGTTGGAAATGAATCAGGTAAAAATAGGCTGGCTATTCTACTTCAACTAATTGCTCCCCTGACAAACTGTTTATTTGGACAAGATCTTGAAAGCTCTTGCTGTAGCTCCAGTGAAAAGGTATCAAAGGAACGTTCCCTTCTTGAGTGCTGTACATCAATCCCACTGTGAGTTTTAGAAATTATAATGTCTTCCCTTGTCATGTGTATAGTACCTCTCATTTATTCTAAAAACACTTTTTAAAGTAGTGGGATGCAGAGTCACTTTGAGTAGAATGCACTTGCTGAAAAAGTGAAGACATACTAAGCCTATTTGAATTTGTTCCAGGACTTCTTCATCTAATCAAAAACATTTCAATTAATAATGAATCTAAATTCTGCTTTTTTTCTTAATAGACTATTTTTAGTCTATTAAGTTATTCCTATTCCTACATTTTTTCCACTGCAGCAGAAAAGTTAGGGACAGAAAGAAATAACCTGGCTTAATTTTTTTCTCCAGTATCTCTCCTGGCTCTGGGAATGATGCAGACTACTGTGATGCCATTATGTTTGCTTATGTTTTATCCATTTTTCAAAGATAATTACTTGTCACAAACAGAAGAACTGTTGGGTTTCCTTACTTTTCTTAATTTGTGTCATTTACTGTTGCAGTTATTTACATGTTTTCCAGTCAGTTAATAACAGATTATTTTAATATTCATATTTATTCCATAGTGGTCTAATATATACATAAGGTTTCACATTTACTTTAATATTCATACATCTTCTTCAGCTTCTCCTGATTATAATTCTTCTTTTTAAAAAAAGCAAAAGGTCTAAATGGTATATTTCTCTGTAACTGTGAAATTTCTGTCAGAACTAGTTTATTCAGTAAATGGGAATAAATACATATTTGCATCATACTTAATACAGTCATGCTGTCATTTTTTTCAGCACAGTTGCCTATGCTTGAGATATAAATTTAGCATGCACATAATTCTTTTCAGCATTGTGAATACTTCTGTTATCAACACTCTCCTACCTTAAAAAGTGTATATAGTAGTCCTTCAGCATAAAATATAACTTCACTGTCAGTTAGAGGTAAAATATTATAAGCAACAGTATTGTAAGGAATTTCACCAGTAATCAGGTCATTACTGCTCTTCTAAGGCTTGTAGGTTTGTTCCATTTGTAGGTAGGTTTCATGTTGAAATTTTTGCAACTGAGCTGCAGTTTTCACTTTGAACGGGAAAGGTCTGGGTTTTTTAGTGCAAAGTTGTGTTTGGTTTGTTGCGGGGGGGGGCGGGAAGGAGGAGGCGACGGTGGCATTTTTAGCCGGCGGGGGAAAGAAGCCACCTTGTGAGAGAGAAAGCTCCCCTGGCTCCAAGGCGTAACTCCCCCCAGCCCAGGCTGAGCCAATTAGCAATAGAGAAACACCTCTGCTAATCCATATTTGTGAGGGGAAGAACTGTCTTGAAAAGAAGGTGGAGAGAAACTGGAGGAGAGGCCATTGACATGAACAAAAGATGACCTTCAGCCTAAAAAAAGAGAGAGTTTCATTGCCAGGAGGAAGGAGGAGGGGGGGAAGGACAGAGAACCTCAGACACTCAGTTCAATCACATGGAGCAGGAGAAAGTAAAGGAGGCCCCTGCAGCCTGTGGAGGTTACACAGTGGAGCAAATACCAACCTGTAGGCTAGGGAGGACTCCATGCTGGAGCAGAAAAGCTGAGCCTGAGGGCAAGTGTAACTGAAATTGAGACCCTGAGAGTTGCTCAATGCCAGACCAGGAGTGGACCCCCAGAGTCCGGAGTGGAGGAGGTGCACTGGATCAGAGGCCCATCTGCAACCCGTGGATGTCCCCATGCCAGAGCCAGGAGCTGAGCCCGAAGAGGTCCATGACTCCATGGAAGCTCACTTTGGAACATCTTGTTCCCGGACTTTCATGCTGGGAAGAGAGGCAATAGTGAACTGACCCCAATCCCCATTCCTTGTCCCCTGTGCAGCTGGAAAGGAGAAGGTAGAGAAATCAGGAGCAAAGTGATTTGAGTCCAGGAAGAAGGGAGGAGTGGGGAAAAGGTGTCTTAAAGATGTGTTTGTTATGTCTTACTGCGCTACTCAGATGAATGGAAATGAATTAAATTGATTTCTCTTCCCCATGTTGAGTCTGTTTTACCCATGACCATAAGCGGTGAGTGAGCCATCACAGTTTTCATCCCAATGTGTGACCCCTTTGTTGTGACTCCCATCCTATCTCATCAGGTGGGGGGGAGTACAGGACTGCATGGTCTACCTGTGGTTAAAACACCACAAAGGTACTAGACAGGAACTATGAGCACTCAACACCTTGCACTTTAGCCCTTAAAGTCTTCAGATTACTATGAAAAATTAGTTGTTTGTTAACATTTGAACTGATTATTTTGTTATTGCTAGACTCTGACTAAGTATGCTGACTATTCTTATTTGTGCACTTCTGGATGTGCTGGAGTGAAGATCTTCCAGGGAAGCCTGAACCTGTGATATATAGGTACAAATATTCATTCAATAATTGTCAAGAAAGCTAATGTGTTTCAGCACTGAACTGATAACAGTTGCTTTCTAAGGGAACAATGGAACCTATGTAAACATTTCTATAAGAAGTAGCTCTTCTACACAGTTCATATAAACTTATGTCCATTAAATGTAAAGGGAAAAGGAGATTCCAAGATGTAGAACATCAGAAGTGAGATATTGTGCAAATCCTTGACTCTGCTACCTTCGTGCCACTGGCAATACAGATGAGAAATCATCTGGTCTTGGTGCATGCCACACAGGTGCAACTTTGTTCCAGAAAAAAGAGAAAACTAGGAAGAGAGCTGCCACTGTGATTCAGAATTCTTAGTTGTTCCCATGATTGGTTCATATTTGCATCTTCTTGCTAAGAACAGACAGTAAAAATGGGATCACCATCTAAATTTAGGTGCCTATGATGGTCATATCTATATATGTTTGTTTTATTGTCTCTGCCTACAGAGTCCATAGAATTTAGGAAGCTATGTGTTTGATCAAATGTAAATACATTCTCTGAGATCTGTCTCATTTCAGTAAGTGATAATATGCCAGTTGAGAGTTCAAACCAACTAGACATGACTGAAAATGAAATCTTACCTATATTTTTATGATTTAATCTCAGTATTTTTTCATAAAAATTGACAGGAATAGGAGACAGGTTTCAGTATCTCCATACTGTTACCGAGGACAGACAGGAAAATACGTCTCAATAAACCATTATTGATATATCATGTAATCTTTAAACTCTTAATCTGTGAAAACATAAATTACTTTTAGTTATAAGGACTATACAAATCCCTACTGATTCAAAATTTTAGAGGAAAATAAGTGAAGTTCCCCAGGTTGTAGTTTCTTGCAAGCTATCAAACTTCTTGTGACAAAGGGATTGAGATGGGGTTGGTATTCTCAGTATTAATTCCAGGTACTAAGAGGAATATATGAAGAAAGAATTTTATAGCCTAAAAGTGAAACATTGAAAACTTTCTAGCACTTAAAAGGTAGGTGAAAACATTAACATTCTCATATCTCTTTGAAAATGGGAAATGGAAAGTTGAATATGAAGCACAGATAGTGAAAACTAAAGTTGGACATTTGTGGTAGATAAGCAATTACATCTTAGCATTCTAGTTCACATTTTACAGGCATTAAAAATAGGAACTGAAAATTTAAAGAAATGCAGAATATAAATGCTACTGACCCTTTTAAGATATAGGAACTAGAAGCTAATGTTGTAAGTTAAAATACAGCAAAATCTCACTGAATAATAATAAGTAACTAGCAAATAAACTTGTTTAGATGAGGACAATAACAGTGTACCAAATTATTTAGGAGATTCAGCAAACAACTTCAAGTTCAGAAATTGTAGTATGCAGGAAATGGAGCAGAAAGTCAATAACAAACTTTGAGATTTCAATCTCATCAGTTTAAGAAAATTACTTCTGGCAATCCCCAGGACATATAATTAAAGAAATTGGTCATCATGGACATCTGCTCAAAACTCCAGGAATGGTTAGAACTTGCGTGCCAGCTGACTCATAACTGATGTTTGATGAAGTTCATCAACAGAGTTTGTAAAAAGACAAAGGGAAATGCTACCTGCATTGATGTCAGGTTACAAAACTTCCAAAGCCTCTCTATGCTACTTTTTGAAGTGTGATCTGCTGTGGCAGGCTTGAGTGAGCAGAGTGTTGAAAATCCACGTTTTGCTGCCTGTCTATCCAACTGGCAATCACTACATGGAATGAGGCCTTTTTAGATAGGAGCACAAATAAAAATTGTTTGTAGTGTTTCAGTGTCGTGACTTCACTGTTTTCCTGGTTTTGGCTGGGATACAGTTAATTTTCCTCATAGTAGCCAGTGTGGGGCTGTGTTCTGGATTTGTTCTGAAAACAGTGTTGATAATACAGGGCTGTTTTAGCTATTGCTGAGCAGTGCTAACACAGAGTCATCTTTTCTGCCTCTCTCACCACCCCACCAGTGACTAGACAGGGGGTGCACAGGAAGCTAGGAGTGGACACAGCCAGGACAGCTGACCTCAACTGACCAAAGTGATATTCCATACACTATGGCATCATGCTCAGTATATAAAGCTGGGAGAAGAAAGAAGGGGAGGATGTTGCTTATCTTCCCAAGTAATTGTTATGGATGATGGAGTCCTGCTTTCCCAGAGGCGGCTAAACTCCTGCCTGCTGATGAGAAGTAGTGAATGAATTCCTTGTTTAGCTTTGCTTGTCTGTGAGGTTTTTGCTTTACTTATTAAACTGTCTTTATCTCAACCCACAGGTTTTCTCACTTTTACCCTTCTGATTCTTTTACACGTCTCACTGGGTGGGACTAAGCGAGCAGCTGTGTGGGGCTTAGTTGTTGACAGGGGTTAAACCAAACTAAAAATTCATAAAACAGAATTCAGCAGACTAAGACTGAACATTTATGATCATATCAATGTCTGAGCATGAACCTGCACATTGAAGACATGTTGATATTGAAAGACATATATCTGCAGAAACATATATTTTGTAATATGTTTATAATACAATGAACAAATACTTTCACAGAATTAGCCATAATGATGAGTTTGAGTTGCTTATGTAGTTCTAGGAAATGCACATAATGTACTTTTCTTTACCATTTGTATTTCTTTTTCTATTGGAAGCACTGGATTTCATCTACCACTTGGTACTCACAGATCTTGTTTTCTTGTTCAGCTGTCATTGTCTCCATCAACAAGTTTTCTCACTTTCCTCCTGTTTCATCCCCACTTCCCAGGAGAGGGGAGTGGCGAGTGGCTGGGTAAATATTTGACTGCCAGCCAGGTTTAACTCACCATCACAAAAAAAAAAAAAAACAAACCCACCACCTCTCTGTTTTTGAACTTCATTGTCTTCTTCTTTTTTTTTTTTTTTTTCCCTAAATTTATTTTAGAAAATAGGTATATAAACAACAAAAAGACAGTGTTATTCTTCTGGGCTATTTACATAAACTAAAAGAGCAACCTTCTCTTTAAAGTAAGATTATTTGGACTAGAAATAAGGCAAAATATTTAATTAACTTTCCTTTTGGCACATCACAGTGATTCAATACTTAAAATTCTTGCCTTATGTTTAAGGAGATTCCCAAGCTCAGATGATTTCTATATGCTAGGAGATTTTTTCATAAATGTTGAAACCTCATAAGAGATTTCAGGAAAGTTGCCTGTAGAGACTGATATGGATAAAGAGGGAACATTACTTACCTTGACCTTCATGAACCTAATGTTTATGCTTGAACTTAATGTTTATGTTATGAACCTAATGTTTATTAATGTTTATGTCTGTTTTTCAGCTTGGCTGGTCCTTTTTTTTTTTTTTTTTTTCCTTCTTTTCCCTCACTGAATGTACTCTTATCCCTCCATAATAAGTAGAGTAGAATGAGAGTTCTGTTAAGGCAGATAAATGATAATGAGTTTTTGCAAAAGTAATTGTTTATCTTTCAATCTAATGAGTTAGAGTGAAAAAGTTAAGTGTGTGGAACATAGCATGATGGATGATGAATGCAGAAATAAAAGGAAGGATACAGT
Organism: Caprimulgus europaeus; assembly: GCA_907165065.1. The sequence goes on along the minus strand of OU015532.1, from coordinate 32,294,744 downwards.
GGTTTGTTTCAGAACATTCTGTATGATGAGGTAGTATCACCAGCCATTGGAAAAAGAGGAGGGACAGGTTAGTAATGCAGAAGAAGCCTAGAGTTTAAATATTAACGTATTATGTGCTAAAAAAAAATCATTTAAACCCTCTTGCAAAAGGAAAGAACAGATAGTATGACTTTTGATTTAAAAGTTCTGAAAGTATTTGAACAGTTGTTTTTAATTCTTTTTGGGAGGCTCCAAAAAGACTAAGGTAGAGATTAAGTCTGCCAGAAAAGAGGAGCTACTAATGCATAATAAAACTATAGATGAATAGAAAAAGAGTTTAAACATTTTAACAGATAAAAGACTTCAGTGAAGATAAATGTAGAATAGTCATGACTTTGATGAGTCTTTATCACACAAGGCCATGTTCTTCATAAATTATAAGCTATAAAAAGGGAATTCTACGGTCAATAGACAAGCCTGCTTGTATCATTCATGAATGATGAGCAACAGAAACACAAAATCTACATCTTAATATGAAGAATAATGACAACTTTGATAAGCCCATTACACAGGCATTCCCATGCTTCATAAAATATGTAGAATTAAAAAGACAAAGAATTTTATTTTAAATCCCACAAGAGAAGCTTTTGTGTGATTAAAATTTAGTGTCTTGCTGTAATAATTTTTAAATGAAAGAATGAAACTACTTGAAACTGAGAAACATGTAGATTATAAGCTTAATCAAAACAAATCAGAGTGGAAAGGAGTTAAACATTAATTTCTTTTAGAGGTACTTATCGACACTTCATGCATAATACATTATTATTTCAGTGAATGGTGTCATATATTACACATCATATACATAGTATATACTTTTATTATATGTTAACTCAAGACAGGATTTCTCTAACATTTTGTGCCTCAGTATTCATTTCAACAGACAGAAAGAACTATTAAGGGCAACTATCAAAAAACTGCTTTATATTTGCTAAAAAGCTTCTTTCCGCAATATGATCTTGCCTCTGAATCAGATAGTAGCATGAAACTCAGCCTACAAAGAACAGTCTGAAAGCAGTCTGTGTTGCATCTGAGGGACTCAGAAAAGGACAAAAGAGTATTCAACATGCGTTTGTTGGAAAGAAATATGGAAGGATCCTCTAAAGAGATAAAGTTGAATCCCATTCTTAATCTGGAGATCATAGAGTAACAAGAAGGGATAATGCTAAATTAATAGGAATGATAACCACGAGTTACAGAAGATAATCTAATTTACACAGTGTCTGTTTAGGCTGCCAGGAGAAAGTGAGGGCGACATACATGCAGACTTTGCAGACTCACCCTTTCAGTCTGCCCTTGCCTTACATCATGGTTGGCTGTACTCTCGCAACAGAATGAACTGCTAAAACAGATAGACTTTTCCAAGATCTAACAGTCTTCAGTGAAGTGTCATTGGACTAGTTACTTTACAAGAGGTCCTTTTCCAACTTCAAAGGGTTAAAATGGTTTATTGTTCTATTCTGATAGAAAACATGCCTGATTTTTTGTGATATCAAATCACAGAATCACATATTGGTAGGGGCTGGAAGAGACCTCTGCAGATTATGTAGTCCAACCCTCCTGCCAAAGCAGGTCACCTATAGCAAGTTGCACATGACTGCATCCAGGCAGGTTCTGAATAGCTCCAGTGAAGAAGACTCCACAACCTCTCTGGGCAACCTGCTCCAGTGCTTCATCACCCTCACAATAATGTTTTTCCTCATGTTTAAGTGGAACCTCCTATGTTCCAGCTTGTGCCTGTTGCCCTTTGTCCTATCACTGACCACTACTGAAGAGAGTCTGGCCCCATCTTCTTGACAACGGCCCTTTAGATATTTATAAACATCAATAAGGTCACCCCTCAGTCTTCTCTAGGCTAAACAGACCCAGTTCTCTCAGTCTTTCCTCATAAGATGTTCCAGCCCCTTAATGATCTTTTCAGCCCTCCACTGGACTCTCTCGGGAAGTTCCCCATCCCTCTTGAATTGGGGAGCTCAGAATTGGACACAATACTCCAGATGTGGCCTCACCAGGGCAGAGTAGAGAGGGAGGATTACCTCCCTCAACGTGCTCGTCACACTCTTCTGAATGCACCCCAGGATACCATTAGCCTTCTTAGCCACAGAGGCACACTGTTATATTGGTCATCCACCAGTACTCCCAGGTCCTTCCCCGCAGGACTGCTTTCCAACAGGTCAACCCCCAATCTCTACTGGTGCCTGGGGTTATTCCTCCCCAGGGGCAGGACCCTACACTTGCCCTTAATGAATTTCATCAGGTGCCTCTCCACCCAATACTCCAGCTGATCTGGATCTTGCTGAATGGCAGCACAGCCTTCTGGTGTATCAGCCATTCTTCCCAGTTTAGTGTCATCAGCAAATTTGCTGAGGGTACACTCAGTCCCTTCATCCAAGTCACTGATTAAGATATTGATTACGACTGGACCAAATGTAGAACTGTTGCCCTTTTATGGAACTGCAGAGAGTGAAGAGTTATGAGCAGCAAAGATGATGTTCACAGCATAGCTTTATGTGCCTGAATCTTTGTTGTCTAAGACTAAACTGGTCACCCTAGGCTCACTCTACAGTCAATGGAGAGAAATAAGGGCAATGCCTCTCACTTTGAAATGGCTATTTATCTTTAGACACCATACCTGTTGCAGTATTTTGGTTGTACTATATGTGCGACCAATTAAAATTTCTGCTTAATCCAAAATACCTATTTCATCTGGAAGAAATCAGAGTTTTCAGTGAGATAACATTTATATAACAAAATCATATTACTCTGTGAAATAATACACTTTTTAATTAAAAAAAGAAAAATTGAAAAAGCAAGATGTGTCATATGCTTTCCAGATGTTTAAATTATGGTGTCATGTAAGACAGGCTCCTATGAATTGCAAATCCCTGGGGAATTGTCCTACTTTTACTTAGAAAGTTAGTTTTAGATTATTTTTGATTAGTGCTTTTAAATTTCAAGTGAGCTAATATATTATGTATTTTCATTAAAACACATTCTGCCTAAAGAATTTTTCACTCATATTGCCTAGCAAAAACCAAAATAATCCTAAAGAGAAGTGACTCTGGGACTGAGATTATGGAAATTCCTAGAAGTAAAGCAGTTAATTAGTTATCTTTCTATCTTGAGGAAGCTGCTGTCCCAAGTTGGTGTGACTTCTGGTCCCATGAGCTGGACAACAGCCATATTTCTACAATTCTTAACTCTGACGATAGATTCTGTTGTGGTAGTTAAGCTCTAAAGTATACATTTGTAAATAACAGCCACTGAAGTTGATATAAGTTTTGAAGTTCTGAAAAGGGCTTGGTAAATACTCAGGTGGACCATAGTGCCCAAGCACTTGTAACATTAAGCCTTGATTGGAGCTTAAGGAGTTCTTAGGTGTTTTCGTTGCCTTCTCAGTGCCAAAAGCTTCTGTTTTCTGTGGTGTCCTGCCTCATGAGGAACTACTATGAGTCTTTGATAACAGTGGGATGAATTCACAGATCATTTGAACCCCAGCTTTGCTGAAAAAAGGGTATATCACAGCTAATAAATGAATCTGGAACAATGGTGATAATTTTACTTTGTTTTTGTCATTTGCCAAAATAATGCATCACTTGTAAGGTTTTGCTTAGAAGCATCAGTAAAGATTTGAGAGAGAAGTGTGAGTAAATAACCTCATGGAGTTCCTTCTAGCCTTACTGTCTGATCTCATGGAAGTGATAATATAGGCAGTTGTATGGGATATAATTTCTCTCCTTTAATATTTTTGGTGTTTAGTCTTTTCAATTTTTTTCAAAATTTATGATTGTATGTATAATTCTGTGAAATTTTTATGATAACATCTGATCTCATTTTGTATCTAGGTATGTGAAAGACTGAAATGTTCAGATTTTTTTTATTATCAGCCCAGAGAAAAGACAAATATTTCTTTTTTATGTTAGATAAACAAGCTTGTTTTCTTCATAAGGAAAGACAAATCTAACTAACAGCTTGCTGGGAGGCAAAGGGTGGTGATTTTAGTTGGAACTCTGTTGTAAACACAAATATGAATATTTTTTTTGTGTGGGGAATAAAATCAGATAGGAAGTCAGACACTAGAGCCTCTTCTGACAGCTCTAATAATTTTTTTTAACAACAGTATATCTCACTCATTTATAAAACAAAACAAAACAATTTTTTCCCTCATGAAAGAAGCAGCAGTAAGCTCTCAGTCTGTTTTAGCATGCTTCAATATAAGTTATTCTAAGAGTGCTATAATTTTTTGTTGGTAAGAAATTATATAGGAATCACTTGGAACTACAAATGTTTTCTGATCATTGAACTGTGTTGCTTTAATGGATTTCAAAATGACTGATATTTGAATTTGACCATCCAATTCAGGTGTTATTGACAGATCTTTATCTATAACTTGAGGCTTTTACTTATCCACTGGTGCCATTATCTTTCTAGTGTCATTGTGACTTTCAGGACTTCCAGCTGTCGCTTCCTCATTTCAAACTGCCATTTGAAAATGAAAATACAAATATTAAAACATACGTTTCTGAGACAGTCAGTTCCAGGCTATTTTACCTTTTCTATGAGGAAGCAGGATGTCTCAAGAGATGATTCATTTTTCAGAAGCACAGTAAACAAACATGTTTTAAAGATCATTATGTCAATACGCTAAGTTCTTTGACCCTCTAGAGTTCAGAAACTTTGCTGTTGGTTTGAAGGGGAAAGAGTGGTAGAGAGACTGGGCTGACACAGATCAGCTGTTAAACCTGCTAGAAACTCAGAGTATACTTGGAGAAGGATCTTAGAACAGAATGTGAATAGACTTGACCTAGATCAAGCTCTTAGGAAGTTTTAATAAAATATTTTATATTTTATCTGTCTTTGGACAGCCAGGTGTCTGACATTTACGGTTTGTCTGTAAGGTTGCTGGTATGCTTAGCTTCTTCAATACACCAGGACATGTTGTGTCTCTGCACTTATGCTATCACCTGAGAATGAAGCCCTCGGAAAGATGCAGTTTTACACGCCCGTGTCTCTGTTTATGTTGTAAACATGTATCAAAATCCCAAACTGAAACCTGCAACTGATTCATCTACATTCTCACAGTCCAATATGTTTCAAGCTGCAGTTTCAGTAAAGAAAAATGTATGATAAACATAATTGTCTCTATCATCATTGAACAGAAAGGAATTTGTACTTTTATTGATAATAAACATTTCTCTCAAACTCTCTGTATTTTCACGTCAAGGCATTGACATTTTGATAGAGAATGATGACGCAATAGATGAATGACAGTCAGAGTACCATTTTCCTCCTACTATTAGTAAAACTATTAGTAGAGCTGTTAGTTTCTCCCATGCTTCCAGATTAAGAAAAAGAATTCCCAACAAAAATCACAATACTGGAATCCTTATGTAAGAATTAATAACAAAATATTATTTTTAGTATACTACTTCATTCTGCTCCATTCCACAAAGCTGCTTATTCCAAAATGGGGTGCAACTTAACCAAGAATTTCTAGAAAGAAACATAGTCCCCACCATATTGTGCTTCAGTCACTCTTGTGTAGAATATTATAAAATATTTTCTTTCTGAATTACCTTAACTTCTACCTTCAACAAGGAGATGGTCTTCAGGTAACTGGTGCCTTCTCTGGATTCTCTTTAAGTCACCAGCATGTTGAAGCTAAAAACTCTGATGGATAAGACTACAATAAAGTTCAAATATCTACCTTCATAATCTTTGGATACAGACTTGACATCTACTCCATTATTTACTGCTAGACTATTTCCAGGCTAAGCAGATTTTTTAAATTTCTGACTAAAGGTTTTTTTGACAAAAAATGATGACTTAAAAAAGATGAAGGTTAGTTTAAAAAGTTTATTGAATTTATAGGAATAATCTATTTTTAAAAGTTTTAATTACTGCAGGACAACTTTTTAATATATATTTATTTCTAATTGTTTGATTTGCTATAAAAATATACTCGATAGTTTAATTTTTATGAAACCAGAAAGCTGTAGCTGATAAAGTTTATAAATTAATTGAGTGAAAGAATAAAACATAACACAACATATTGAATACATAAAGCCAGTGCACATTTTAGCCACAACATGTTGTAAAATTTTATGGAAATTTTTAGAATATATATTTTTAGCTGCATACATAATAAGAAATATGACAACATTCTTCCAATTTTCTAACCTTGTCTCAAATGGATCAGCTGTAACAGTTAAATAGAAAAGCAAAATTAAAAAAAAGGCTTACACTAATTACACTAATTTAATTGAAACTTTTAATTAGTCTTATGTTATTTTTAGACTGTCTCAAGGCTTTATAATTGAGCCTTTATGATTGTACAAACAAATAGAAGACCAGTAAGAACCTGCAATTCATGTTGTTTACTAATGAAGTCAGCCTGGAAATCTCTTCATTGAATATTGCAATATGATTGCCATCATATTTTGATTGGACCCTTGATTTGCATTTTAATGAGCACATAGTATTTTAAATGCAAAACAGGGTGTCATCAGGGATATTTTGCTAGAACTGTCAAGATTAGAATGAAAACCATATAATGTTCTGTTTTATAAAAGTATTCAAAAGAAAGTGCAATGCAGACACCTTTTAATTTATTAGAAACAGCTTCTAATATCTTACATTAATTAATTAATATTAAACTATGATAAATTCCTGTGAGAGAATGTATTTTAATCTCCTTATTGAAACTTGTATTATTATCATTATTATTGTTATTGTTTTTACAGTGGACACTTCAATAACTATCTAGACCTTTTCATTCTCATTGGTCTTGAAATAGTTATTTATTATGACAAAGAAGAGATACTAGAGGAAGAGGAACAAATTCTTAACTTGTTTTTTCTCAGATACATATGAATTGCATACTTGAGGTTCAGAAGTTTATCAGTTTCATTAATTTCCTACTGAATTTATTATCTATTTTCTTATTTATTTAAGCATTGTTTAATTTATTTATATATTCTATAATTTCTTAATTATTTTATTAAGGAACTTTTAAAAATAATATTTTAATCCTTACTAAAGCTTTACTTAGTGGCAGTGAATTTTACAGTGGAAAAATAATTTACCTACTTACTTCTAAATTCATTCATCATCACGTTGAAACATGGAATTAGTTACTTCTTGTTCTCTTGCCTATTCTTAATTCTGTCACTGCCTAGAGCAGCTAAAAGAAAAAGATGGGAGATAAATATTCTGCTGGAGTAAATGCAGAAGACTTGAATTGAAGCTTTCCTACACTGAAATAAATTTTGAAAAAATCCAAACATACACAAACACACAAAAGACTAGCAGAAGTGAGAGTTCTTTCCAGCAAGACTGTAGGAAGGTGGCAGGGGCTAGGCTCATTAAGCCAAACACTCTCTTGTAAATGAGCAAATTATCTGTCCTTACAAATGGCTGAAACTTCACTGCAGTCAGTGAAGCCGTCCCGCACTGGACTTTTTCCAATTTGTAACAATAAAAAAAAATTGGCTCTTAAGTGCTCATGTATTTTCCAGTGCTCCTGAGAATGAGAGAGAGGTATAGATGACAGGAGGAAAGGCTATTTGCATGTAGTAATTTATTACTTTTATTGTATTCTGCTATTTTATTTCTATTTCAGGTCTTTACATGGTTTATTTTAAACAACCAACTGAATGCGTAACTGCCTAAGCAGTTGCAGAAACATCTGCTTGGACTGATCTGCTATGGTTTTCTTTTCTGTATGCATATTTTGCATGGGTTTAAATTTATTGCTTATTGGACAATATCATCTGTCCTTCTGTAAAAAATACTTTGTGAAAATCCGCCCAGACTCTTGATCTCACTGATAATTGGGTCCTGCACTTGGGTCACAACAACCCCATGCAATGCTACAGGCTTGGGGAAGAGTGGCTGGAAAGCTGCTCGGCAGAAAAGGACCTGGGGGTTTTGGTTGACAGCTGGATGAACATGAACCAGCAGTGTGTCCAGGTGGCCAAAAAGGCCAATGGCATCCTGGCCTGTACCAAAAACAGTGTGGCCAGCAGGACCAGGGAAGTTATTCTTCCCCTGTACTCAGCTTTGGTGAGGCTGCACATTGAAAACTGTGTCCAGTTTTGGGCCCCTAGTTACAGAAGGACATTGAGGCACTGGAGCATGTCCAGAGAAGGGCAATGAAGCTGGTGAAGGGGCTGGAGAATAAACCTTATGAGGAGCGGCTGAGGGAACTGGGGTTGTTTAGTCTAGAAAAGAGGATGCTGAGGGGAGACCTAATTACTGTCTATAACTACCTGAAAGGAGGTTGTGGCAAAGCAGGTGTGTGTCTTTTCTCCCAGGTAACCAGTGATAGAACAAGAGACAATGGCCTTAATTTATTCCAGGGGAGGTACAGATTGGATGTCAGGAAGTACTTCTTCACTGAAAGGGTTGTCAGGCACTGGAACGGGCTGCCCAGGGAGGTGGTTGAGTCACCATCCCTGGAGGTGCTTAAAAGGCAGCTAGATGAGATGTTTGGAGATATGGTTTAGTAGTGGACAGGTATCGATGATCTCAGAGGTCTTTTCCAACCAGGAGATTCTATGATTCTATGATATGGTAACCACTACAAAAGAATCACTGAACTGATCAGCATTTTATGGAACATGTTCCACATTTCAGTTCCTTAAAATAAACAATTATTATAGTCAACCATTCTACTTTGTTGAAAAACTTTTCGCTTGAGTAATCAGATTTTCACTCTTTTATCATGCATATTTTATGAATGTCTAGGTAATATTAGTTAATGTATGATCCACTTTGGTAAAGAGAGCTCCCATGCTTATTTCTTGAATTTATAATGTATCATTCATTTGAGATATTTATCTTTCTTTCTTTTTTTTTTTTTTTATATATATTGTGATTTATCTAGGTTTTTAAAAAAAGGTTATAAGTGCAAGGAAGTTAGAAAGAGTTGATAAATGGAATTTCTTCTCAGGAATTAAGAACAGTTGAACTTTTCTCTGTTTCTCTCTGCACTAGTTTTTGTTCCATGTTAAAGTATTGAAAATGTGTTGATAAATACACCTATTCAGTAACTATCTAGGGATTTGGAGAGCCACAACAGTAAAAGCTAAGGCTATGAATAGACTTATATCTGAATTGTACATTGTAACCATAGATAAGATTAGGTTTATTTTCATTTTATTATTCTGGAATGAAAATCTCTGGTGACAAGGTACTGTAATTCACCAAGCTGGTCAATGACCTTTTCTTCTTGCCAGCATGGTTCAATTGCAGCCCTTCTCAAAAATGGCAAAACCAAATCGGTAATATTTGTAAAACATTCCAGGTCCATTTATGTTGTTATGTCAGTTCTGGTGATTTTGCTTTCAGCTCATTCCGCATCAGAAAACTTACATGAAGCAGAAGTCAGTTCTTGAGAATGGGAGTACTGAAATGAAACTTCAGATTATGAACAGAGAGTTTAAGGCAATGTTTACTTTCTTTTATAAACCTGCAGTAATCATTACAACATTGGTTTCTGTCGTTGACACAATGGCAACAAGTACAATCAGTAATTGCACTCAAAGTTCCTAGTGCAAGAGGTGGCCTAACAACACAAAGTATTTTACTCAAATTCAAGTTGTCAGACTTGACCGGGGCTGAAAACTGAGAAAAAAACACTGTGAAAGCCTCCAAGTTTTAATTGCAAATAAATCTTTGTGTTTGCTCTACATTGCAAACTAAATGTTCCTATGATGTGCAAAATGGAAAGTAAACTGCAGAAAAAAAGAAAAAAAAAAAAAGAACAAGCAATGTCACAAAGCTGGCAAGGGATTGAAACTTGACCAGTGCAGAAAGTAAAGTGCCACCTAATGTATGAAGTAGAGTTCAGAAGATAAATATTATTATCTTTTTTTTTCCCTAAATGTGATATTGTTCTCTGATGAACATTATGTAAGACAAGTCTGAACAGCAGGCTGTGATTAGGAAAGGGTAAAGATATCATCTAGAGAGCATTACTGAATATCTTCTTTCTTATAAAAAGCTATGCAAGAGTATGAAACACCTTGGTGGGGGAGAAGAGTATTTTTAGACACACAAGGTGTTGCAGCTGACAATAATCAGGATTCAACAGTGAAGAGGACCATTTCCAAAAACTCCTGGGTGACTTATGCACTGATATTCCACCGGCTTTCACAGGACACTAAGTTATACAATAGCGCAGATGTGGCACATATTAAATATATTTTTTTTGTCTGCTGTTTCCTTGGACAAAGGACTTTCTTCATGTTCAGCACTATTATGGCAATATTTCCATCACTTTCTCTGTTGCAATAGTTTGGCAGAGTCCCCTCTAGGACCTAAAAAATAGCATATCTTGTACTTCTCAGTTTATTTTGGTGTTTCTGAGAGACACTGCAATGCAACAGGCAGAAAAATGAAAATTTGTGAGAAGAAGGTGCTCCATTAAAATGTGGGTTTATTTTGACTCACAATATGAATGAAGACCTAATGCTTCAGTTCTCAATACAAAAACCTTGCTACCAAATGAAAATAAGATGAAACATAGTAGCTAGCAGCTTTTATGTAATCAGGAGTGCTACTAAAGCAAAGGATGACCCCCTTAAGACTTTTCTATGTAGGACTCCAAAATAATCCTTGTAAACTCACCCCTGATTATTCTTTGTGATTTGTCTACAGTATTGAAGTGAAACTTGACTTTAGGAATTTCAGCTCCTTGTTTAAGGTCAGTGATTTTTTGCATGTGAAATTATTCTCTAAATTTTCTTGATATTTGGAGAAGTTTCCTTCTTTATTACCTATTTATTGATTAGAAATTCATAAAAAATTCTGATATGCCAATCAGAAGTCATGGCACTGCTAACAAGTTCTTTAAAAAAAAAAAATTACACAATTTGTCATATTTTTATGGAAGGAATTCTGTACATACAACTCTATATATGTAAAGATGCCTATTTTATTCAGTTATTCAGCACTGTCCAACATAGACAACAATTTTTACAAATTTATTACCTTTCCTTTTGTTACAGAATTTGCCATGAACATTACTATATATCTTACCATTTTTGTGTTAAGCACATTTATAATTTGCAAGTATTTACTAAAAAATTTCTATTAAAACTAAAGAAGAACAATGGTTCTATGCAGTTTTCTCCTTTTAACACGTAATTATTCATGATGTTTAGTTAGGTGCTTGAGTTGTGTGACATTTTGTTCTGATTGTTTACAGGGTGATGTAAACACTTAAAATCTATCTATTGTGAAAAAGGAATGCCAGGAGACACACAAAGGCAAAAATTATTGGATGAATAATAACATATGCTTAAATTGTGATTTTTATTGGGATTCAGAAAAAGTTTCCTAAGTAGCCAGCTGTTTGAATTCTCACAATTAGCTGGACCGTTAGTAGAACAGTCCCAATATTTTCACTGTAAGAGTGCATGCCAATTTATCAACAGGTATGATATAATCATTATATAATCAATTTAATAAATGTATGTATGCTAACCCCTGGCACAAAGGAAAATCTTTCAAATTATATGTAATTTCCAATGCTATATTTATTGCTTGTGTATCTAAACCACAGACTAACTCCTATGCTCAAGGGAGACATCTTCACTTATGACTTGGCACAGTGTGAACTTGACAGATGGACAGAAGCGTGTAAGTAGCCAAAAGCCAGTACTCTATGTACATTTATGGTGTTTGCTGAAGACAGGATTCTCAGGCAGGAATTTTCAAACAGCTGTCAATCCTAAAGATATAACCCTAGGTTTAATCTGATACAGCACTACTAATTCAGCTTTGAGATATTTCCACTTCAAAAAATGGTAACTTCAAAGCTATGCAAGGAAAGCTTTTCTTTTGTATCTTTATTCCATGGTGCATAACAGCTGCAACAAGGAAACCTACATAAGACTTGAGCCTTTGAGCACTGCATCCTGGACATCATCTTCTGCTTGCCTGTATGAAAATACCCCTTACTAAACAGCTGAAAGCTGAAGCTGCTGGGACATGTTTGGAAACCAGGCCAAATAGAATGGTGTCGTTTCATGACAAATAGCTGTATTCATGTAGAAAACAAAGGCAGTTCAAATCTCAGTGCCCACTGAGGACATCAGCCCTTCTGAACTGTCACATTCAGACACGGTCAAGACAGGCAAAATGAACTGATTATTTCAAATTTCTTGAAGATTCTGCAGAAAATCCAGTTATTCATCCCAAATTGTTTTTGTCTTTAGAGTCAAAGGATCACATACTGAGCCCAATTGGTTCTGTCAAGAAAGGCAGGAGTTTTGTATTATCTTTAAACATCTGTGATAAATATTTGATCTGTGACATTCTGTTTCTGGGGAATATTGCCAAGAGGGATGCTAACAAGAAAACCTTTTGATTGTAATCAGAGTGCTGCTAAGCATTTTTGGAAGCTGTAGAGAATGCTTGTGCATTTCAGAGCAGTGCACAGTCTCCATGGAAGGGAATAAAATCATGTGAGCAGAGAATTTTGTGGCTTTTGTGTCCTATACCCTCATCATGTCCTTACTTCCAGTACTTTGTAACAATGGTCTAGCCACTTACCCTCTCTCTACTTTGATATAGTCACTTACAAAATATTGCAGTAATTATTGTTTCCCATTTAAAGGAGGTTTTGAGAATGAATTTACATTTATATATGCTTTGAGGTTCTACCTGTAGAATGTTAATATATTAGTGTATGATATTTAATAAGAGTAAATTAATAATGTTTTTTTTTAATGGAATGTTTATCATAACATTTTTTATCCCTGAGGTGCAGTTAGAAGTATATATGGATCACTATCTATAAGAGAACACAATAAAATTAAATTATGATAGAGTGATACTAAGCTTTCAAATGAGAATATTTTAATAAAAATTTAAGAACATTTGATAACCTGGAAAAATAGATTTTTAATGTTGAATATATATTTTATTATTTATTTTCAGTTCTGAGCAACTATTATTTTTTAACAAATGCCTTTTTACATTGCTTTAAATTTCTTTGAAAAACTTTTGTGACACTTCAGGTTTCTGCTTGTGATATAGATGAAAGTAACAAAATTATTAGAAGCTAAGATTAAAATGCCATTTCTTTGTTTTATCTCAGTGACTTCCTTATACTTCATTGTTTTTACTATGCAGTGGCTACCCATAAATACAGCCCACCACAGGATTTAACTGATTATACAATAATCTGTATGTGAAAGCTCTAGTATATTTGGGATCCTTACATTCATCCAAGTTTACTTTCATACAGTCTATACAAATAGGAGACAAGCAGTGCTGAAAATGGGCAAGCTAGTTCACCAATATGCTCTGCTGCTGTTCTGCATGCTGCTTTGCTGCATGCTATCAGCTTGGGTCTGCTATTCCTAAATTCATCGTGAATGCCTTGAGATTGAGCTATGACTTGTCTACTAGACAACAGTATGGTTCGAAAAAAGAAGATCACGGGACCTGGCAAGCATAAGCCCTCTCACCAATGTGTTCTTACCTCTGTTGTATGGATCTACATAGAAGAAAAGAAAAAAAACAGAGATAAATGAGCATCTGATCTTGGAATCTGACCTTGTGCATAAATTTATTGAGAAAGTTTAATCAGAAGGAAATAGCCTTAATTTCTCCTATCTAGAGAAAATAGAGTCTGATAAAAATAAGGACAACAGAACTAGGAAATGAAGAATGCAGGTGATAAAGAATATGTGAAAACATTTTTTAAAGAGAAATATTATATCTCTCAAAATCTCATTAGGATAAATAGTATCTTGTCTCACTAGGGATCATTTTGAGCACATTATATTGAAATGGACTTATTTTTCACTCACTTAAAGGTGTCTATTTTATGATGGAAAGCATCTTCCTTTTCCAGGAGTCTCCTGAGCATGGAAAGAAATGATACAGGATGTTCTATCTTACTTTTTTGGCAAGTTGTTTAACTGCTTTTGCTGAATCACATTTGAAAACCTTGAAAGTGATTTAAATTACCATGGATTTAAGCTTTGCTTCTAATATACCATAATGTCATAACTCTGTTCAGCAAGGCAGTGATGGGCAAGTTTAAGCAATGCAATGCACTCTCTGTGTGAATGTAGTCCCTCATGTCTCCTTAATAAGCATGCAGAGATATATATTGTAAAAGAAACAGCAAGCCAGGGGAAAAGTACCCCATTAATCTCCAGCAACTGAAGCGGGTTTTTTAGTAATGAAATTTTGTTCTGTTTTTCTATATACAAGCGAGTGCTTGTTTCCTATTACATTTTAGGTCCAATAGTGGAGATCTTTGATAGAAAATTCCCCTTTCACTCTCTGCAGGTCATGCATTCTGCTTGCAAAAATAACCCTGAAATACTTTTCCTGCAGAAAAATGCTTAAGAAGTTGAGTTTGTATTAAGTTCATACCTGTCTTTTCATTCTTTGTTGTCTACTTTTTTTATATTTATCTTGATCAGTAAAGGACAGAAAACTTATTTGTGCTGTATATGCGTGAAATCCCCTGGTTTATTATTAACCCTGTTCCATATTCACACTGATAGAGACAGAATACCCTAAGACTGTTATGCTGGATTGCTCTTCATTCTTTCTAACCACAGTAATATTACCGATTGATAAGGCTGGTCCCCAGCAACAGTAATATTTGGAATCGTGGATCTGATTTGATTTTCAGTGTTTAGACAAGAACATTTCCTGCATACTCAGGGTCTATGAAGTGGTCTTTTCTTTTATCTATGAATAAATCAAAATTATGTCTTATTACCTTGGACAATGGTTAAATAAAGTTCTTCATTTAAAAACTGGATTTCTGGCCTGAATTTGTGTTTTGTCCAGTTGGGTCTGCAGGTACTTTTACTTAAAAAAAAAAAAAAAAAAAATTAAAAAATCCCTTTAATTCATTCATTCATTACCTCACACCTCTCATGGAGAAATTGTTGCCTGCAGAAAATTTTTGTAGTGGAAGATGGAAATACTTCCTTATGGCCAGCTCTACCAAGGCAAGGCTCAGCATCTATTTACAAACATTTATTTGCCCATTGCCATGGGCCCCACAAAGACTGTCTATAGGCCTTCACCAACCAGAACTTAGCAAAAAAATTCTGATTAATATGGTGTTTATTAATGTTTAATAATTGTATACTAATTAGTATATATTAACTGTTCAATGATCTCTTGTTCTGTAAGGAGCTAACCTTGAAGACAGCAGATCAACGACATAAAGGAAGAAGAATTTCTGAGACAAGGGGTGGAACAGAGAGGTGAAAACTGCAGCTGGTATCATATTTTGGATAGTCTTTTGCTAGAAGTGTGTAATTAAAGAAAAACAAAAGCAAAACAGCACAATTCAACCTCTTCTGTTGAAGTACATAGAGCAGCAAAAATACTTAAGGCCTTTATTACTGGATAGTAGATCTCAGTAAATAATAGAAATAATTCTTAAATAAAGGAGAATTTGATTTTACTATAATCCCGAATCACAGTATTTATTGTTTGAGAGAACACTGATGCTATGGACAATTTGTGCAAGGGGTCAGTACTTCACAAACCTTATAAAAAGTAGTATAAATGTTTGTTTTAATATTTCCTGACAAAAGTGCATCCCCTTTTACTGTTCATTTTTCTCCATTCTGAAATTGTTCATATGCTCAAGGTCTATGTACAATATGATATAATTCAGTTTGTGAACTGCACAGCATGAGTAATACATTCTGAGCAACTTGTAAATAATCCACATTCAGAAAACTTTTCTTCTGAACAATTGAGCTGTTGAATTTCCAACAAATTCAAAGGAAATCAGGATCAGTTACAGCTCATTGGCTGACCAAAAACATAAACATGATTGCAATTATTATAATTCTTTTGGATAATTAAGCATGTAAAAATAGGCAGAGCCTACTAGATGAATATACCTCTTAATATGTCAGAAATAACTAAAATCAGGATATTAATAATTAATACAATTCTACATAATTTATGGTATCTTTTTTTCCATGAAGTTAAAATATGGCATTATTTCACGCTTAGGAAGTTTGATTTAAAAATTACCCTTCAGTTTTTAAAGGCTTGCACATTGAGTCTTTTGGCATGAAATGTAATGGAATTACATTTATTCGATAGTGATAATTCTGGATTAATGTTTTCATTTTTACAGTGTATAAATGCGTCTAAATTCAAGTTAACTTAAGCTTTTCAGATGATTTACAATGGAACATTAAGAAAGCAGACCCAAATGTCGTTCTGGATTAATTAAACCCTAACATAAAGAGAATTAATTTAGTGAATATCTGCAATCCTCATTTTGCTTGGAACTAAAAAATTTTCTCTCAAATATTCTTCTCTAATCCTGTTTGGTTGCATTAGAATTCCATTAATTCCAACAGAGACACAGAATTCTGCAGCCGTGTAGGTGTTTGCAGCAAAAATAGTAGTCAAACCACATTTTGACATGTTAAAAAGAGGTTCCATACATCTTCAGAGGTGTGGTGGTTTCACTCCTTTGGCTTGAAGCCAAACACAGTTGCTCTCTCACCCTCCTACGGCCAGGGAGTAGGGGAGAGAATTGGAAGGGCAAGGGCAAGGACACTGATGGGTTCAGATAAAAACTATTTGCTAACAAATAAAATGATAATGAGAACAACAGTAATAACAGAATATACAAATGAGTGATGCACTGTGCAATTGCTCACCCCCCTCTGACCGATGCCCAGCCTGTGCCAGCCAGCGATCCTGGAGCAGAGACAATACCCAAACCCAAACCCCAGAAGAGCAAGCAAGAGAATATCCCCATCTTCCGGTCAACCCTGGTTAATATGCTGACATGGCATGATATGATAAGAAATATCTCATTGTCACATCCAAATTCCAATTTGGGATTTGCTATTTACTACGCTTCTCCCTCCCAGTCCTTATATGAATCAGCCAAGCGCAATGACCTTGAGCTCCAGCAGCAACTAATAACATTAGTACTTTTATCAACATTCTTCTCATAATAAATCCTATGCTGAACCTAAAACACAGCTGTTCTAGCTACAAAAAAGAATATTAACTCTCTCGTAGCAAAACCAGTTTGAGCTAATGTGATTAAATCTTATTGCTTTACTGCCAATTCCCAGGAGGTTTTATAAATACAAAATGTTGGGGTTTTTTTCATGAAGACTGTAAAAGAGTACTCCTAAAAATGTGAAAAAATAAGTCTTTTACCTAAAACCTTTTATCCAAAACCTGTACAAGATGCTGTCTTTTTATCTACATTGCAGTAATGTGAACAAGCTCTCTAGAAATAACTGATATGATAGCAATTGTTTATGTAGCTCTTATAGTAATTATATTGCAGTAAGTGAATATCCTCACTCCAGTGAGAAACTTTGTAAAAAAGACTTAGTATAACCAAGAGAAGTAGTAGCAGTTTGTAAAAACCCGTAAAAGGAATTCAGAACCAAAGTTACTTACCACAATGAAAATAAAATGCTCACATATTTTGTAGTTCCTGAACTCAAGTGCTTCACATGATCTGAAACCATCAGGAGTGCCGGGTGTCTGAATGGATCTGTGCACACTGGGAATTAATTTGTGAAGCTCAAAATTATTTAGATATGAAGGACTGGCTGACGAGTTCAGCTCAAATTTTTATTGATACGTCCAGTTAATTGTATTATGGCTATCGAAATTCATTTTCTGGTCAAAAGGTACAAAACTATACCCTGCCTTAAGCAGTTAAGACACTGCTGATAGCTAGATGTCCTTTCATGTAATTTGCACCATCCTTTCTGAGTTTAGCTGACAATGCACTGCTGCTCAGATTAGAATAATTTTTGGGTTTATGGAGAAGATTTCCAGAATAAATAGGAAGTAGCTACTGCTACTAGAGAGTAAAGAAGATCCTGAACACGATTATTCTCAACAACATTTTAGGCACATGTGCCTAAAGGCTGAATTCTCCTTCGCATTGTCTCTCAGTAACTCAAGCAATTACCTACACATAAAAGCCTGATTTTGTCAAATATTTTGCACTAGGTGCTGGTAAACCAGAAATTATACCTAGAGGCACTACAGCTAAGGCTGGTGATTGGACTTGTGTAAAGTCATCGGCAGTACATGATTATTTAAATTTTTATGCAGAGATCTGAGAACTACTGCTGCAGTATTTGGTTTTAATTGTCAGGTACCCTGTACAGAAAAACCAAGTCAATATTATATTTAAAATATTGTAAGCAGCAGGTAAATAGAAGGAGAAAATGAATGCAAAATTTGTTCTCCTTTGACTGAGAAGACCCTTTGGAATTATTTGAGAAGCTTTTTCAGCGTAGGTGGCCATCCAGTACAGGATCATTGAGTATGGTTTACATCATCAACCCTGACAAAATGCTGGCTCTAGCTGAGAACTTAATGACTCGAAATAATGGTAGAAATCAAGTCAACCTAAAAGTATTACAGATTTGTAAAACAATAACTTTGCCAAATACTTATGATACAGTCATAGTATTTCCATATTCCTTCATGCAACTAGATAATTAAAAGGAAAACATTTGTTCATACTTCTTTTACATTTATTAAAGTGCTAGTGTAGTTACTCATCCAAGAAGAGGATATATTCAGGACAAATAAGTTAAATTTCAGAAATTAATTAGAAAAAGCAATTATGCTCATTCTTCTAAATTAATGAACTTCAAGCAAAACTGCACCAAAAATTTATATTTATTTGTCTTTAAAAATACCTAATGAAGACAGGTATTCCTTCTTAGGGGCAGGTTAGCAATTTGACTTTGTCATAAAGTTTGGATTAAACAACAGATCTGAGTGTGACAACATTGTTTCCACAAAGGGAAATTATGGTTTATTGCTTCTTTCTTTCAGAAACTCACCTATAATAATGGAAAACAGTTATGTGGGTCAACAGCAAAGCTTTCTGAGAGCTTAGTGTACACATATCAGAGACACCCAACAGGAAGGAAGGAGGGAAGGAAGGAAGGAAGGAAGGAAGGAAGGAAGGAAGGAAGGAAGGAAGGAAGGAAGGAAGGAAGGAAGGAAGGAAGGAAGGAAGGAAGGAAGGAAGGAAGGAAGGAGGGAGGGGTGGGCGTAAGCAAGTAGTTTGGTTAGTTTTCCAAAACTAGCATAATCATTATCTGAAAGGTGAGGAAAGAGCTTGTGCTGTACAGCTTATCTAATAATGCAAATTTAGAGCCTACCTGAGCATTTTTCATTAGGCTACAATTGAATTATGATTTGTTGTATTGGGTTTGCGTGGCAAGGTTTTGGTGGCAGTGGAGGGGGGGGACATGGGGTGGCTTCTGTGAGAGAAGCTGCCAGAAGCTTCCCCCATGTCCGACCGGACACAGCCAATGCCAGCCGGCTACAAGAATGGACTCGCCGCTGGCCAAGGCTGAGCCAATCAGTAACGCCTCTGTGATAACATAATTAAGAAAAAAAGGGAAGAGAGGGAAGAAAAAAAAGCTGCACACTTTGCAGCTGGAGGAGAGGAGTGAGAAGATGTAAGAGAAAACAACTCCACAGACACCAAGGTCAGTGAAGGAGGGGGAGGAGGTGCTCCAGGCGCCAGAGCAGAGATTCCCCTGCAGCCTGTGGTGAGGACCAGGGTGAAGCAGGCTGTCCCCTGCAGTCCCTGGAGGTCCATGGTGGAGCAGATGACCACCTGTAGCCCGTGGAGGACCCCACGCCGGAGCAGGTGGATGCCTGAAGGAGGCTGTGACCCCGCGGGAAGCCCACGCTGGAGCAGGTTCCTGTCAGGACCTGTAGCCCGTGGAGAGAGGAGCCCACGCCGGAGCAGGTTTGCTGGCAGGACCTTGTGACCTCGTGGGGGACCCGCACTGGAGCAGTCCCTTCCTGAAGGACTGCACCCCATGGAATGGACCCATGCCAAAGCAGTTCGTGAAGAACTGTCAGTCATGGGAAGGACTCACACTGGAGAAGTTGGTGGAGGACTGTCTCCCGTGAGAGTTACCCCACGCTGGTGCGGGGGAAGGAGTCCTCCCCCTGAGGAGGAAGCAGTGGCAGAAACACTGTGTGATGAACTGACCCCAACCCCCATTCCCTGTTCCCCTGTGCTGCTGGGGGGAGGAGGTGGAAATCGGGAAAGAGATTAAGTCCGGGAAGAAGGGAGGGATGGGGGAAGTGTTTTAACATTTGGTTTTACTTCTCATTATCCTCTGATTTTGGTTGATAATAAAGTAAATTTGTTTTTTCCCCCAAGTCAAGTCTGTTTTGCCCGTGCCAGTAACTGGTGAGTGATCTCTCTCCGTCCTTATCTCCACCCACGAGCTTTTTGTTATAATTTTCTCCCCCTGCCCATTTGAGGAGGGGGAGTGATAGAGTGGGCTTTGGTGGGCATCCGGCCTCTAGCCAGGGTCAACCCACCACATTTGTTTTTAAAAATTTTATAGATTTCTGCATGGTATTTCTAGAGTGCTTAATAAGAGTAATCAACTACCATTAAACTAAGGGCACAGTTTCCAGTAAGCACCCGTATGTGTATGTGTATGTACGTATGCACGCATGTATATGTGACTTTCTATAATATCTCATGACTACATTTTTCTAAAATAAGAACAGATGAACAAATGTCATTTTATTGTCTAGTTCATACATTTTATCTGTTTTAGAAAAATCTCTCAAAATAAAAAATCCCCTGCAGGCTTTTAAAGCCAAGGTTCTTGGAATAAAAGGAAGACATGTAACTTTCTAACTAGCTTATTTTGGCTCAGGTTTTTTGAGGCAGATGTTACAAATGATGAGACTTGTCTGTTCTGGGCCTCAGTATAGAAATTATTCACCACAGCAGACATAGTCCTTTCAATTTTACTGCCAGTTATGAGCTTGTGAGTTACACACCATAGTGCCTTGATTAGTTTTTGTTTTCACTCCCTCCTGATTATTGGTAGGACTGGAACAGAATGATAAGGGTATTCTTCCTGATAAATCTGATTTTGAGAGACAGCTCACTTTCTATCTCTTTGTTCACTTTGTTTTGTTAAATTAATCTAGATATTTGCTCTGTCATTCCTTAAAAACAATTCAAGAACTTGGCTGCCTCACCTCTTGTTCTCTTCAGGATACTTTATTTCTCACAGAGCTTTCATAACACTGTCTTGACTGAGGTCTGAAATACCTGGGATAAACTCAGGGTAACTGAGGGAGCAATTAATATGTATAACTAGATTTTGCTTGCCTTTCTGTACACCTTGTGTACTCTCTTTTATTTGAATATGGGCTATGTTCTGAGGATTTTTTCTTCATTTTAATTGGGAGCTCAATGTCTAAGTAACTTTTGGTTGAAATGTCTTTTTGTGACACGTATTTTAAAGTATACCGACGTTTGTATCTTAATTTTACTGAAACCTGTAGATTATTTTAAATAATAATATATTGCATGTGTATAAACCACCTTCCTCTGAGACCGTCATAATTCTTTATAGTCTCTATTTGTGAGTATATAAATATGTAATAGTTAAAAAGTCATTAACCAATATGATCTTGAAGATGTCCCTTTGATTCTGGGCAAAGGGATGGAGGAGTGGAGAAGGGCAAATATTTTTCCTCTTTAATGGATAATGGTTTTCATTTGCCTAAGATTATGCAGAAAAATATGTGACAGAGCTAATGACTGAGCTTGTGGATACAATTCTGGTGTTATTTAAGTTGATCAAAGTTCAATTAATTTCATTTACTCCAATACAACCAGGACTTCAGCCTAGGTCTCCTGACTGATAGTATAATGGATTAATTACAAAGCAACCCAGTGAACTAGAGTGTGATGGTGTTCCAGTAATTTTCCTCAATCAGAAAATTTTTCTATCAGGTGCTGATAGTATTTGAAAAAAAAGATACAGCAACTTGCATGATGCTCATTATAATGAACCAGATTGATAGGCTGGTATTCTACCACCTGCACAAACAAGATATTCGGGATGAGGTTTTTTATGAGCACTGAATTTTGTCTGAAATTTGTGTCTATTCAATTCAAAATGAACTATCTTAAAAAAAATATATTTAGTTTGTCAATGATGTCTACATGATTTAGACTATCACAGAATACTTCCTTTTGCATTACAGTAGCACATAAATGAAAATGATGTATGGTTCATGAAAATCACTTTTATTTATGTTCAAAACAGATTTCCAGGCCTTAATGGACTTAAATTTGAGAAATCAGATACCTGGATACATAAACAGATATTACATAAGTCTTACTACCAGGAAAATGAAAAAGTTAAAAATAATCATCTCTATAGCTCCATTTTCCTTCTAAATGACAAAGCAGTGAAATTGTATTATAAGCAATTCTGACATCTCTTCTGGTATTGTAAAACATTTATTTTCATGTAGTTTTGATGCAATGTAAGGTAGCATGTCAGCAATGGGTCCAGAAGATACAATTTTGAAAACTAACTATCACTATTAAGTAACTTCAATTATTATATTTAAAATCATATGTTTGTTTGCAATATCAGAAACTGTGGGTGGAAAAGAGAAAGAAAGCTAAAGGTTACATGCAAAAGCACTCAAATTAAAAAAAAATATTCTGATACAGTTTTATTCTCTCCTCCTCATGCAAAAAATTCCTAATGATCTTTTATATTGATTTCCAAATTTATCTGATCTGTGAAACGTTCTGAGAAGTTGAGTTTGTACTGGTTACAGGCCTTCACTGTGGTACACTATGAAGACAGAAAGTTAGTATTGTGTAAATTTCTTTGTTCATTTAACTGGATCATTAAATTCTGATTAAAAGACTTTGATATTGGAACCTTTACTTTGGGATCATCACAACATCCTAAGGAACAACAGCAGAATGAACACTACTGTTAGTGTCTCATAAAAATGATTACTCAAAGAAGGCTCTTTCAGTTCAGAAAATACCCAGATTTTGCATAGCAGCAACTCCAGATTTTAAAGCTTAGAAAAGCACAGAGAAATAATTTCATTACAGTATTTTGCAGAAAAGATAGCATTTTTTAATTCTTCATATATTTTTCTTAGGTGACTGAGCACGTATTTGTAGGTATTAAATATAATATACAAAAGATGTCTTTCATCAATGTGTCTGTCTTTGAATGGCTGTGCCGTAATTTGCTTTAGTTTAACCATGTAGAATGATGCAGTGTTTGCCATCTCACTATATGTTTATTTCCATTCTGGTTTCCTAAACACTGATTAAGAATAAAAATTAGTTCTGAAATCCCAACTATTTATAAAGCTGATGGGAAATAAGCTAAACAAAATAGGTGCCTTATTTACCCTAGCAACAGTCATGCATGGCAATAAATGCCACAATGGTTTTAAAAAAGGATGGTTCATGTTTAGGTTTAGTTATCAAAATCCACAGCATATAGGCTGACAGCTTTTGAAATACATAAACTGTTTCTGTCCTTTTTGTTTCCATAGCAACTGAGTGCTCAAAGCTTTAGTTTTGCACATGAGGAAGAAAAAACACCCTCTCAGAGTAGGATCTGGAATTGTCTGGAACAAAAGAAGAATGTGAGGAATTGAAAATTAAGCAGCTACACTGGCATCACTACCCTCTCTCAAAATACCCCAACAAAACCAACCCCAACCTCGCCCCCAACCCCAGACAAGCCTGGCACAAAGCTTTTCTCTTTAATTTTGATCTTATAGATTGTTTTTTTGAGTTGGTGGATGCTTTGCCTTGGACATTTATGTAATCAAAGGCTAGACTCTTTCATTGTGTGGTACTTTAGGAGAGGAAAAACATCACAGTGACCTTTATTTAGATGAACATTCTATTCACCTTGAAATGGCATTTTGTTATAAACATAAGCTTATTAGATACTCTGTTTTTTTCTTTTGTTACAGAATATTGCTGTTCATGAGTGTATTAAAAGTCTGTCATGGTTTCTAGCTTTGTTTTGTTTAGCTTAAAAATCTGTTAAAGAGGAATATTGTGTGTTTCAATATATTTGGGTAAGAAATGCCACATGAGGGAGAATACTTTACCAAATTAAAAGGGAAAATCATGTGTATGTAGAAGCATGTTTATTTAAGTTGCAAAACATTCAGTGGGAACAAAATTGAAAGAGAAACAGTGATGCACTGGGAGTTACAGAAAGCATCCCACAGCTACTATATATGGGAGTAGGAAGATGCAAAAACCAGGACACCATATTGACTGCTCCTAATGACCCTCTTATCCTTGATATGCCTAGAGATTGAACTGAGGATGAGTTGTTCCATCTCCTTTCCAGGGATGGAAGTGAGGCTGACCGTTCTGTAGTTACCCGGGTCCTCCTTCTTGCCCTTTTTGAAGACTGAAGTGACATTTTTTTTCCTCCAATCCTCAAGCATCTCTCCTGTTCCCCACGACTTACCAAAGACAATGGAGAGTGACCTAGCAATGACTTCAGCCAGCTCCCTCAACACACGCGGGTGCATCACATCAGGACTCATGGATTTATGGATGTCTGGATTGCTTAATTGATCCCTCACCCAGTTCTCATCAACCAAGGCAAACTCTTCCTTTATCCTGACTTCCTCTGTGGCCTGGGGCTCCTGAGGACAGTCTCCAGCAGTGTAGACAGAGACAAAGAAGGCATTCAGTAACTCTGCCTTCTTTGTATCCTCTGTCACCAGGGCACCCACTTCATTCTGCAGTGGGCCTACACTGCCTGTAGTGTTAGCTTTGTCTGCAATGTATTTGAAGAAGCCCTTTTTCTTGCCCTTGACCTCTCTTGCAATGCTTAATTCCAAGGAGGCCTTAGGTTTCCTAGTTGCCTTCCTACTTCCTCTGAAAACAGTCTTATATTCCTCCCAAGTGACCAGCCTCTCGTTCCTTGATCTGTAGACTCTCTTCTTCCACTTGAGTTTGCCCAGCAGTTCCCTGTTTAACCATGCAAGTCTCCTGGCTCCCTTTCTTGATTTCCTACACATTGGGATGCTCTGAGCTTGGAAGAAGTGGTCCTTGAATGTTAACCAACTATCTTGGGCCCCTTAACCATCTAGCACTCTATCCCATGGAAATTCTCCTAGCAATTGTTTGAAAAGGCCAAAGTTAGCCCTTCTGAAGTCCAGGGTTGTGATCCTGCTTGATATTCTGTTCCTACCACACAAGATCCTGAAATCCACGCTCTCATGGTTGATGCAACCAAGGCTGCCCTCAACCTTCATCACTTCAAAGAGACCCTTCTTATTAGTGAGTATAAGATCCAGCAGCGCTCCTCTCCTAGTTGGCTCATCCATCACCTGCATCAGGAAGTTATCATCAGTGCACTGGAGGAACCTCCTGGAGTGAGAATGGCTGGCTATGTAGGCATTCCAGCAAATACCTGGGTAGTTAAAATCCCCCATGACAACCAGGGCCTGTATTTGGGAGGCTGCTACCATCTGTCTGTAGAAGGCCTCATCAACTCCCTTGTCCTCACCAGGTGGCCTGTAATAGACACCCACAACAGTACCATCCGTGCTAGCCTGCCCCTTAATTCGTACCCACAAACTCTTAACTCACTCTTCATCCATCCTTGGATAGTACTCAATACATTGTAGTTGCTCTCTCACGTAAAGAGCAACTCCACCACTTCTCCTTGTTGGCCTGTCCTTCCTAAAAAGGACATAGCCACACATTCCAGTCATGTTAGCTGTCCCAGCATGTCTCTGTAATCATAACCCCTTAATTGCACACAGATTTCTAACTCCTCCTGTTTGTTCCCCATGCTGAGTGCATTGGTGTACAGGCATTTCAGGGAGCGAGCTGGACACACTGATTCCACTCTAGGGGGGTGGGAGGCCTTCTGTCCTTCATTAATGCTAGAACACTGTTCCACTGGTGTGAACCCAGCTACAACCTCATCCCCTTTTGAATCTAGTTTAAGCTCTATGAATGAGCCCTGCTAATTCTTGCCCTAGAGCCCTTTCACCCCTGCAAGTTAGGCCTTTTCCATGTATTGCCATCAGGCCTAGCATCTTATAAAACCAGTCATGACCAAAGAACCCAAAGCCCTGCCTGTAGCACCAGTCTCAGAGCCAATTATTTATGGACTGGATCCTTCTATTCCATCCCATGTGATCGTCTGCAACTGGAAGGAGGGAAGAGAAAAAAACTTGCACCCCAGCTCCTTTCATCAACTGCCCCAAGGCCTTGAAGTCTCTCTTCATTCCCCTTAGACTACAGGATGCAGCTTCCTCCCAACCTATCTGGAAGATCAGTAGTGGATAATAGTCTGATGATGGCACAGAGTTGGGGAGCTTCCTAGAAATATCCCTGATTTGGTCTCCAGGAAGACTATAGGCTTCCTTATGATGAGGATCAACCTGACATATTGGGCCCTCTGTACCTTTGAGGAATGAGTCTCCAGCAACTACAACTCTTCTTCCCTGTGGAAGAGGTTGTTATGTGGCTGGAAGGCCTACCTGACTGTGATGAGACCTCTTGTGTAGGTTGCCTATCATCCACATCCCCATTAGACTGACCATCTTCCAGCAGAGCCTCATATATATTTCTCAGAGGCAACTGGGGGGGCGAGGTGGGCAAGGAGGTCGCTTGTCTTCTGCCACAGCCATGAACTTGCCTCCACTCACCCCTGTCATTTAGGCTTCTCTCTTCCCCCTGACAGGGGCCCCTTGATCCTGGGTGCTATCTGGCAGGTGCTCCCATTTATGTTGGAGGGAGGGCAGAGACTGGTTCCACTAGTCTATCTCCATTTCAGCCTCCCTAATACTCCTAAGACTTTCTACTTCGTCTTGCAGCCTTTCAACCTCATCTTGCGGTTGTGCTGCTCATCTGAGCAGATCACCTACCTGCTCACACCACACACAGCCGTACTTATAGATGCCCCTGTTACCAGTGAGAGGCTGTGGCATTCCCTGCAGCCTGTGACCTGCACAACCATGCCCTTCCCTGTGAGCATTGTCTGTGTTCCCCATCTATTTTGGTTGGTGTCAGAAGCATGGTCTTCATCTGCCTGGTGGAGACCATTCTTTGTCAGCTGGGCCGGTCCTGCCTTCTTCTCACTCAGCCTATGTGAACTGCTTGCAGAGTGCCCTTGACCAGCCCTGTTCAGGTGCTCAATACGCAGTGCTGCCCAGGAATCTCCGCCTGTGGCCAGGCCGACTGTACATGGGCACACTGGCAGCGTTTGTTGCCACTGTAGCTGTGCCCCCGTGGTCAGGCAGGAGACCTGCCTCTTGTCCTGCCTGCACCAACTGCCTCGAGCCAACCACATCAAGCCAACCTCCGTGCCCTGCCCCTGCACACCCGTCCCTGCTCACCATGTTTGGGTTGCTCACGCTCCTTAGAGCCAATTAAATCTCCCACAGCTGCTCCTCCATGCCTGACTGGCTGGGCGAGCTTCCGAGTTTCCACCTCAGTTTGGCTGGGTGCCCTGATCTTGGGAACACCCTGAACAGTGGGATCCCACACCAAACTCATGGGCTCACCTCGAGTGTCACTGTCACCGCTGCTGGTCGCTGTGCTGACTGGCTGACTGACTTTTTATACATAAAAAGAAATTAAAAATACACTACAGCTGCAGCAAATTCTCCTTAGAATTTTAACGTGGAGTCTTATCAAGGAAGGATTGTGTCTTTAATGGATAATGACCTGGTTAACCAAAACAGCTTCAAAAGAGCCATTCCAGTCTACTGGATAAATATTAGGCCATATAAAATACTGCATGAATGAACATAAATACATAAAATATATATTTTTTAATACCTGAAATATGTACTGGATCAGTAGACCATAAAGACATCCTATAGGATACATAATATGTATTCTTAAAGGAGACAAAGGCTGCTGAAGTACTCACTGCTCTGCTTTTGAATGAACCACTCATGCTTTTGACATACATAGTAGCCATTTATAGATGTGTCTTCGTGATAAATTTCAATCCTTCAGTCCAATTTATTCTAGTGTTATGACCAGTAAACCTTAGCTTTGGTTTAGCTTCTTGTGAAAGCTGTAACTACTTCCATTATAAGTCTTATTTTTAGCTGCTCTACAGTTGCAGCTGAGAAAGAAATGACATGAATCAAAAGTTGCCAGATTTGATAAGAAGGAAAATGAGAATTTAATGCAAAATAGAAAAAAAACCAAAAACAAAAAACTGGTCAGCGTATCATTAAAAGCTACCATGTCTTGAAATTCAGCAAGAATTAAACATTTTAGGATCTTTCTCAACTTTTTATTTAAAGCTGTCCACACAGCAAAAGCTCCTAGAAAATCCATGCTTACCATATATATAAAAAATAAGACTGTTATTTGGCAACGCTGTTGGATGCTATACCTTTTCTATAATACTGTCAAAATTCCTCAGATAAATAGTCTGCTGCTTTACAGGCCAGTGGTTTCAGGCACACAGTGTGTGGCACATTTAAGGTGAAATTTTGAGAATCTTAAGTTATAAATCAAAAAGGCTGCTTCTAAAGAAATTCAGGTACGAAGCCTGCTGATTTTCAGAAGTACCTAAACAAGATAGACATATTCTGAAAATCTCTGTGGCAGCTGATTAATATAACTAGTTGCCTAATAGTTGTAAAATCTGGCCTTAGATATGTGGGTACTAAAAAAAATTCCATTACTCTTCATAAGACCGATTCCCAGATAATCGAAAACATTTCTGCACAGAACTCTAGCTGACCTTTTTTTTTTTTTTTTTTTTTTTTTAATTAAAGATTAAATCCCTTGGAAGTTATGACCTCTTAGCATTTTGGAAAGATCTGACCATAAGCATCAAATAGCATCTATATGAGAATTTTTTCTTATGTAACGCATACAAAGCATTTCATTCCATGTCAGTTTTGTAGTGAGTTTTAAATTAACTAATAAAGCAGATGTAGTGAGAAAGGACAACAGTATTTATTGACTGATCAAGGTTTAAAATTCCTCTTTTCTTTATATTTCTTACATTGTTGTAAGTGACTCTTTAGAAAAAAAAAAAAACAAAAAACACTTTGGCAAGCTGGCATTGATATAAATTTTTAACCCTGGTCAGATACATGGCTCTGGGATTCTATGGACACAGTTCTGACATTAGTAAATAATTAACAGATTTTACATTATTGTAGTCTTTTCAAATCTTTCTCTACTGTATTCTCATGGTAACTTTTCTTCTGTATTGTTATTTAGTAAAACTGTTATGCTTAGAAATGTGATTGCTAAACAAGTGCTAGAAATCAGTGGCCATTTAAGACCTTAGTGTTTATCTCAGCGCTCCACAATATTGCTGTTTCATACACCACGTCAAGAAATGAGGTAGATCCAAAATCATATTGCTTCCAGAACACAGCCCCAAGTAAAATCACTAAAGATAATTTCATTCAGCTTTTAACAACAAAGGGCTTTGATACGGAAACAAGTTTCTGTTATTCCAGTCAGTGTAGTTCATTATGGTGTATTATCAGAAAGTTTTATTTCTGTATATTTTATGTTTCTGTCTTTTGCATCAGAAAAGGTGAACTGAAAGTGTGAAGTAGTGTTTATGGCACTCTAAATTATGTAACTCAAGAGGACATTATGAAGACATTTCTTGTCACCAAAACTGTTGAAGTAATCTGGTAATTATGGTTCTCTGCAATCATGGTCAAATTTAGCTTTTGGCTCTGACCCTGTCATTCTCACAATTATTCTGGTATTATTGTCGTGCTTTATTTTAAAGTGATAATGTACTGAACTACAAACTTTAGATGCAAATATGTTCTCTCTCAAGTCTACTGTAAAAACTCTGATGATGGACTGTCAAATGATTTTTCAAAGCAAACTTCTCTTCTGAGAAATTATAGAATGCAGAGATGGAAACTTTTTTGGAACCACTAGTAAAACGGAGAAATGTTTATTTCCAAAGGGAGCAGATAGTTAAAATTTATGTTTTGGATCTATACATTCTTCCAGAATTTTGCAATGATACTTAAGTGGGAGGTTCTGGAGGAGTTCAAGAGGTCTTCCAGACATTTTCTAGAGTAGGACTAAGCCCACAGCTGCTGTATATAGAGAACAAGATAAAAGTCATTAAGATATCTTAGTTTTGAAGAAGAAAACAGGACAAATTAATTTTTCTTACTCTTCTTCTAACTCTTCTTGGTCCCGTGCATATGCATTACCATGAAACATGATGATGTCTGAATATGGCTCAATGTCAGAAATAACTGTTGTTTTAACAAGAGTATTTGCCTTTATAGAAGATTTTTGCTATGGCAATAGAATACAAATAATAATAATTAAAAGAAAAAAAAAAGATAAGTCCAATTGAAATTAGTCTCCTGTTCTTTTTCTTTAAGATGTTAGCATTTATTTTCAAAACCTATGGAGGAAGGTATGATGTGCGATGGAAGAGAAATAGAACATTTTTTACCACAGTACAATTAGTGCTGTACAGGATCAAATTATGAGGGAGAGTAGATACAGGCAGAATACACAAAACATTTAAATTGGAATAGTGTATTAGTATCAATAATACAATCCAGCAAGGAAGGGCCAGATCATCCAGTTTTGTAAAAAACTCGACTGGAAGGTCTGTTGCAAAAAGAAGTTGGTAATCATAATAATGAGTTTTCTTTTGCCACAAGAATAATTATTTCCTGATTTCTCTATACTATAAATAAACTCTTATACTTTGGTTGTAAAACAGGTAAATCGCATTGAATTTTTATTATTGCCTGTATCTTCCTGAAACTTGTTATTAAATTACAACTGTGAATGAATTTGAATACCCTGTATGGGTTTATATTATTTTAAATCCTATGTCCTTTTTAGTATTTTGTTAATGGCACAATTTCAGGCAAGTATCTTAGTTATTTATCTTTTCTTATTGTCATCTAATGCATTCTTTAAGCACATCACAAACATAAAGCAAATGCTTTTGTTAATTTTAAATGTCATTTCAGATTGTATTTTCTAGTATGTTTCACATTTCAAACAAAACTCTAAGTTTATTTAATGGAAGAATTCAAGGCACAAAATATATCTGCTCTTTCTAAATCCAATGACTGACTGCAAGATGTCTCGAAACAGCAAGCTATATAAATGCTAATAAATGGCCACTGCCTAAATGTAGCACAAAAATGGAACATAAAAGTGAAGAAAAATAAGGAAACTAGCCCCACCTGCCCCATAGCCCTGTCTTGATACAACATTCCTTTCTCCATAGAACCTATCTATAAAGCACACAGAAAAAAATGAATTTTTTTGGCCTCTTACACCAGCTTGAAATTGGCTCTACATTCTTCTCTTCTCTTCTTTAGTCATTTTTGTGACCTTTTCCCAATATAATTTCTCAAATCTCCAGTAGGTATTCTTCAATCTTCATCAGGTGTTCAGAATTTAAAGCAGTCAGAGGATACAGGGCACAAACATGTCTGTGTTCTTATGGTTATAATGTGTTGGGACATTTATAAGGACCTGTATGCACGTAAGAAGCTTAAGATTCAAAAATGTTCATGCTGTCCCATTTCTTTAGCACAGAATAAGTATCCATGTATAGCATCATAATTTCTACATTCCTGTGCAACATGGGACCTCTGACCCCACAGAACTGAATAAAAAATGAAATGAGGTGGCATTAAGAAGTGAAGGAACAGCTGTGGGATGGATTTTCATTCTTTGTCTTAGGGACAATGGAATGTTCTTCTACAATGGAATGTTTTTTTCTCTTATTTAAGACAAAAAGTGTGAATTAGGTGACAGAACTGAGGTTACAGGAAATGCAGGACCACTGAATAGTGAATATAAAAATTACACTAGATATTATATAAAAATATATAAATTATACATACCACCAAGGCTAAGAGATTCTCCAAATCAGAATAAATATGTAGATAAAATTACATTTGTCTGGTTTTATGCTCTTGTGTTTGTATTGGGGTTCATTCTGAAATACGCAAATATGTCCCTCTAAATACAAATACAGATCAGGGATCTGAAATGATCATGCATTAGAGTATATAGAATGGTGGTGTTATTTTAACTAATAGGATTCAGGAATTTTCACTAATTCTATTGGAGTCCTTGAGAATTACAGAATTGCATGACAAGCATACTTAATTACCTCTCACAAAAATTTATGCTAAAATGCAATGGTGTATCATTTCACATAAACAAAACTACCAGGAGTTGTAATTTAATAGCAATGTAAACCAAAGCATAAAATTCCAAAGCTAAACGTACTGAACCTTTATGGGGGAAATTGAAACTGAAATTGGATCCTTGCAGAAAAGACCATTGTTCACTTCTTCCCAATCAGAGTTTGGGATGGAACAGCTCCAAGTAATAATCCAAAATATAGATTATGAGAGACACTTTATTTCCAATGACAGTCATAGCTGCAAACCCCCTGTATTTTCATAAAAACATGCATACATAGCTATAGGTATACAAACAGATAACAAAGAGGCATACACAGGGGTTTCAGGAACTTGTCATTACAGTGCACCAAATTCCATGTTTCGGTTTGACAGTTATGACAAGAATAAGAACATCTGGGCATAGAGTGCAATGTCAAAACCACATTCAGTTACAGTTACTAGATCATCAGATTTTCCAGCATTATTATTATTTTGTACTAATTAAAGTTTGGTTAGTTTCTTTTTTTTGCTAATTTGGCTTTCTGTTAAAAATATCTTATCAATAAACATTAATTTCCATGATCTGAATATATTCAGATTTTTAATCAGATATACAGTCTAAATTGGTTAACCAGAGTTCTTAGAACTTTTTTTTTTTTTTAAGTTATGTTCTGTGTTCTGATCAGCTCATGCAATATTTGATCTAATTTCTCAACTGTTTAGCATACATAATAATCAGAAGTATGTAATTAAATTAGACATGGATTTCCTTGGTAACTTTACCCACTCTGCACTCAAGTTTTCTCTACATGAATGTTTGACACAAATAATTAAATATTAATAGAGAAAATACTGTGAAAGAAAATTTTAAAAAAGCAAATCTTAGAGGTTTAGATTTGTACAGCAAATAGCACAAAGGAAAACAGATTAAAATTTATCTTTTTTTTTTTTTTCCCACAGAATCACAGAGTGTATGAGGCTTGAAGGGACCACTGGACATCATCTGGTCCAACTTCCCTGCTCAAGAGTGGTCACCTAGAGCAGGATGCCCAGGACTATGTCCAGGTGCCTTTTGAAATCTCCAAGGATGGAGATTCCACAGCCACTCTTGGCAACCTGTTGTAGTGATTAAAATTGGTGAGCCAACGAGCCTTGTAAATTGTGTTTGAAAGATAATGCTGGATGCACTTAAGAGCCCAAGCCTTTATCAAAAAAGTCACCTGTACTTATTTTACTGTTACATCCTATCATATTTTATTTATTTGGACAGCTTTCATGAATGTTGATCCACTCAAGACTGGGTCACATAAACAGTGTTTCTCTGTATGCGTCCTATTCACTAACAAAACTTTTCAAAGAAAATTTATTCCCATTAGATGAGAACAGTCTATAGAAAGAGAGCCCAAAGAGATATTGTAGAATTGCTTCCCATGTTTCACTTAAAAAAATCACCACATGTTGAGGTATTCTCAAATATGGTCATAAATAAGAATTCCTGAGAAAGGGAGCGCTGCTGTCCAGGAATATGCAGCAATGTTGGTCTTATTTGTGTACAAATGATACAGTTTAACTATATGAATGTGATTAATCTCTTGAATTTGATATTTTTAATAACTTCTAAGAGATTCCTAAATATTCTACTTTTTTTATTCTCTCTCCCACTCCTGCCCCCCCCATTTTATTTTTAAATTATATTAAGGGCTTTCTTTGAAAGATAATTAAAAGGAAAAGAACTCTGTGGACAGTAGATTTGAAAAAAAAATGACAGTGCATAAATGCAGATTTATTCCATGCATTTTATATATGACAACTGAAAAAGAAAGACGTTTGTGACCAAGACTGTTTGCTACCCTGCCTAGGTTTGAACAGGTGGATTTTCAAATGGCTTTTCATTTTCAGAAAACACAGAAGAGCAGAGAAAATGTGAGGAGGGATTGCTGGCTAGTTTATACTTGTAAAAGATAGAGAAGTTGTATTTGTTGAGAGAGCGCACTGTTCATATTCACAGAGAGAGTTTGCCCTCAATTTCACTGCACTATACCAGTGTTCATTCAACTGATGAAGTTCTCAACTCAAAGGGCAGCATACACTTTGTTCTAAGTTCCTGCTGGAATGGAAAAGCTGACAGGGGGAAACTTGAACAAAGGATATTGTGCTGTTAAAGTTTGTTCAAAGCGACAGTTGTCAGATCTCTTTGAAATGAAATTGAAAAGGAAAAACCAATTTTATTTGAGGACAAAGTTCAGCTCATTTGGTGTGCTGTACCTGTCTAATTTGCTTCCCTGTAGAAGAAATTTTGACTAGGACTATTTGAAAACATAGTTTATAGTACAAGCATAGCTCATAAAATTTAATTCTAGTTTGCATAATACTTATAGACAGTAAATTAAAATGTATTTCTGTTTAAAATAACAGAAATATCAAGTTTTACTAAAAGGACTGGACTTTTTTTCTTTTGTCTTACCAAATATGCTTTTTAAGGCTTTAACTTGAGATAGGCAACATAATTTTTAATGTATTCTTTTTTCACTTTTTCAGTAATGGATAAATAACGAGATTTAATATATCTCGGAAGTGAGTTGAGTTTTTAATGGAAAGATGTTTGTCCTGATGTGTTATTTGTAAATGTATAACATACAAATATAAAAACAGCAGATATGATCTCAGAACTAGATTATTGTAATATATCTATCATCTACTTCAAGAGCAACCTGTCTCTGTCACTCTACATTTATTAAAGCACCTCAACCCACTTTTATATAAATAGGATGCCTATACTCAAGAAAGATGGACTCAATCCATATATCCACTGAAAGCATTTTTAGAAAGGAACTGGTTTGGAAAATTCCTTTGCCATTAAGACCAGGTTAACCACCAATTTTAGCATAGCTGTATACTCAACTGCAGTCAAATTTCCAGTTTTAACATTATCTTTCAGCACTGTGCTCATTCAATCTACTCTGAGCTGTTTTAATCAACATCTGATCAGCATGATCAGCTACTGGATCTAGAGAGCTGTCTACACTACAGCTTAAAATGTAATTAATAATGCTGTGACACATGAAATCTAATTATCTAACTCAAATGAAATTCATTGTGGCAGGACTGATTTAGCAAGGTTTGAGTTGTGGAGAGATGATCCTCAAAAAAGATCATGGAATGGTGGTCAGTGAGTAGAGAAGCTTACTTTTCTGCCTCAGTATAGTTTGTGAGCTGACCATTGTTTTATAGTACTGCCAGTCAGCATTAAAATTTACTTCTATCTAAAAATAAAGCCTTGATTCAAAGGTATTTTGGCCCTACTTTTAAAATTTATGTCTGTAAAATGTTGTGTTTTCTTTATTTTTTCTATAGAGACTATTTTCTAAATTTTGTAATATGGATCATCATACACAGCTGAAGTGTAATGTAACTGTCAATTTAGAGATAGACATCTGAAGCACACAAGTAACTACTGCTTTGCCTAAAATCACACAGAGGATTCTTGTAAGAGAGCAGTATGTTTTGCTCAGTGTAACACTTGCAAGGATCCTCAAAATTTGACTTCCTCTTTTTATTTTCCTTTTTTTTTTTTTTTAATAAGTACAAAATAGAAAATTATACCAAACAATCTTTAAATCTTTATTCTTTACATCTTAGAAAGGTAAGCCAGCTGGTCGTAAGTACAGAGAAAAGAGACTGGACAAGCATTGAGATTTTCACAGTGTGTGTAACACACATATTGATAGCAGGATCATAGAAATGCCAAAGTAATATTATTGTCTGTGTAAAGTAGTTGAACTCGCTTGAGTGAAAAGCTGCATTCAGAAACAGTGGTTATTCAGAGGCAGGAAGAGGTAACATTTGCATATCATCAGCTTTCAAAACTCGTTTTCCTTCAGTGCTGGAAAACCATCCCAAAAACATTGCCTGAGGAATTCTTTTTTGTTTTCTGAGGAAGATAATGGTCTGGCATCATTAGGAGTGAAAATTGCTCCCTCTAAAGGGTGATAATACATCCTAGAGGGAGAACAGAATGCACATATGTGAAAGTCTCAGGATATTGGATCCACATGCACCTGGAAGAGGAATGTGCTGAATCATGTGCATCGATGGCCAAACACATTTTTATTTTTATCGTATGTACACTTTATTTTGGTAACATGCTGCTGGGAGCTGAGAATTTCCCTTTTTTCATTTTTTCTTGTCTGTCCTGAAGCTAAACATATTAAAAAACTGTTTTGCTGTGAGAAGCAGAAAGTAACATTAGGCTCAACTTCTTTCTAATGGGTGAATCACGGCCAGTTTGCATCGTGGTTTGCAGTGCTACAAAAACATCAACAGACTGGCATAACAACAAATAGGTGAAGCTTCTGTTTAGTTTGCAGATTGGCAAACAGATGACAACCACTGGTATTTCAATTATTGGTGAATCAATGGCCTCTACTGGGTATGAAAGACACTGAAGTATGTTTAGTTCTGGAAAAGTTAACAGTATTATAACATTTGCTCTGAATTGCTCCATGTTTGACAGCTTTTCTGAAGAAATGGAGTACAGAAAATATCAACGTACTATGATTATGTCACCGTAATCTTGCAGATAGTCATAAGGCTGGAAAAAAAAATATGCTGTTTCAATAAAAGAACAATTTTCTGCTTGCTAGAAACAATGTATGCTTTTAAAGAAGAAGGATATATAATGTCATGTGTACATCTATAATGGGGCACTTGGAAGAGATAAATTTTTGTGGCTCATTTTGAGCAGTTAAATTTCACGCAAGGACTTGGTCTCAACCTGAATTTGCCCAAACCAATAGGATACCCTGACAATAAAGGAAAGGAAAAGCATTTTTTAAAAATTGTATAGAGAATGTTACACCAATTTATTAAGTTCAAACTGTAAGTCTTAAAACTTTTTAAATAATAAGGATTAGTTTGACATATATTGTTACATATGGATGCAAAACAATAAGCCTTTTTCATTTATGTAGCAACCAACTTAAATACATTTTGCCACCCTGGAAAGAGCTGCGACTGTTTGTATAAGTCTCTGATATGAGGTCACTAAAAGGCAAGTCTTCCGTACATCCTTCTCTGAACAGGGCTAATGCCCAGTTTCTTTTCATGGTTAGGGGAATGTTGCCTATTGTTCTGTAGAGATCAAAAGCATTTGACAAAATTTGTGCCTACTGGGATCATGCACTTCCTGGTGCTCCAGAAAGTAAGGCTATGACACCCAACCTGCTTCACAAATACCCTTCCAAAGCAGCTGATAGCATCAGGAATCTTTCACAGATAGATGAAGAAGGAAACAGAAGCTTCTTTAGTGTTAGATTCTGAACTCCAAAGTTTACTAGACTTACTTAACTTGTTACCAGCACAATTCCTGTCTTGATCTGCAAGTCTTGTCTAGGGTTTGTGTTTGTGGGGGGAAAAAAGTCAACCTAAAAATACTGGTAAAACATTATTTGATAAGACAGGATTACATGGTTATGTCTATCTGGTTTTAACTGATAGACATAACTAGTGCATTGCTCCATTTATGTTTAATATTTTAAATGTGAACTTCTTGATCAGCAGTAGGTCAGCTAACAGGTAGTCTTCTTGTCAGAGAAAAGAAGACAGGGCTGTGATGTGATGGAGCTGAAGCTGGTATGCCTTAGAAGAAAGGAGGGGAATAGCCTGTGGAGGCAAGGACTGAGTCTGAGCACTCCTGTGTCACACAAACTGCTGATTTGACAACAGATCGAAAAAGAGTGACTATGTTTGCATTCATAGGTGATTATGTCAACAAGGTTTAAAAAAGAGTAGAGAACAAATGAAACATCTTTATCTTGTATTTTCATTCGATTGTGAATTTCAACAGTGTACCAATGGAACAGGTTTACTTGGGCTTCTTTTGAGGGGAGTGATTATATTTTTCAGTCTTCAGAAAACAGTCATTTACAAAAAAGCTTTTTATTGTCCTTAACAATCAATGATATCATCTAAGGGCATAAATTGAGTTTTATATATGTTAAGCATATTAATATTTTATATACAAGCTTTAACATGATTTTATCTTTTTTTCATTTTTCACACAAGATTAACAACCTGCTTGAATTTGTTTTATTGCATGCTATATAATTTTTTTCTAAGCTGCTCTTCTAGGTTTAAAATTTAAGATATTTTCTGCAATATTTTCTTAACCAACAGAGTTTCATTCATTTCTATTGGAAAATTTCTGTTTAAGCATGATATCAGCCATTCAGCATGACATGTTTCAAAGAATTAAAAGTATTAGTGAATTTGCTGAATGATATCACCAATATTTATTCCTGAAGACTTCAGAATTACTGAGAAGTTATTTAAAGGAATGGGGAGGAGGGGGCGGTGGAGGGAGGGGAAGGAAACACTCCACTATTTTTACAAGAAATTTTGCAGGATGATCTTTTTGGTATACCCTTCTTTCACTACTAAAATAATGGAACATACACTAAACTATGAAAAGCTAATCCAAAACCTGTGATTTTTAAAAATTTATTTTTATTGAGCTTACAGGTAGTCTGTCAATACTAGTACATCTGCTGGAAAGTAGAAGAAAAAAGCAAGTAAAATGGTCTCATGGAAAGATCTTGTCAGTCACTTGGCATTTTTAATTAAATAAAAGAGCTAGCATATGAAAGAAACCAGTTCCAGATAGTCAAGGGAACATCTAGATATCCATTTGAATTTCAGATACCTATTTTGTCTGAAATTTTTAAATGAAATGTTATAGACAACATTATATGGGCTAAAAAGTGAAGATGTAGGGGAGATCACAGTACAAAATTGCAAGGTGATATGTATTGGGATTCAGCAGATAGTTAAATTATGTCATTCTTTAATGGATTAATGAACGTGGAAGAGGAAATACATGAACTAATTACATCATAACTTGATGATAAATTGAGGATAAAGAAAGAATATCAAAATGACACTCAGAGGCTGTTTTAGAGAAATCCAAATGCTTAGTACAGAGTAAATATGCATGCTCTGTATGAAGGTCTGAGAAAACAAAGCTGAAAAATTACAAGAGTAGAAGGCAATTCAAGGGAAAGAAGTTTATAGTAAAACTACAAAAGAAGCACGTTCAGTCATATGTATACATAGGACAGGTGATTAGTAAAATCAGATCCTTTAATCAGATTCTGTCCAATAAAAATCAGGGATGCTAAGCCCTCTTGAGAACAGTGGTGAAAAATGAGTCACATAAACCAATGTTTATAAGAA
Organism: Caprimulgus europaeus; assembly: GCA_907165065.1. Next base: position 32,255,465 of record OU015532.1, on the reverse strand, counting down.
ATATGTATTTTTTTTCAATTGGTTAGGAAATGCTGTGGTATAGAATGGATGGATGGATATATTTGTAGAAATAATGTTTATACTTAGGAAAAGAAAACTAGAAAATAAATAATTCTCTTAGTCTTCTCCCACGATAATGTGGCAGCAGAGGAATTTGATTTTGAGTTATAGTTTTCACGAACTGCTTCTGGATGCTGGGGGATTGTACCTTAGCAACACATTTATCTGTTGTTTACATCAGGATTACCAATCTGAACTCATTTTTATAGTTATAGTTTTTTTCTTAAGACCAAAGATTAAGGGATTACATTTTCTGACTCTTATTATTTTCACAAAGTAAGAATCAGGTACATTCCACAAAAAACCGTTAACACAAAGATTGCTGGGTTTAGTTCGCAGTAGCATATACATGAAAAAGTGTTCTTCCCACCACAGTCAGTAATTATTACTGTGATCTTGGTCAAGGTACATTCTTGATCTTAACAAGTTGAAACAGATCCTTATCCATCTCTTGTAATAATTAACTTCTGTGTGAAATAAAGATAATATTATTCTCAAAGTGCAGGTGTGGAGGTTTTAGTTCATTTTCACAGCATATCCTATTTCTTCCTATGGTAAAACTGAAGAGTTCTTCATTGTGTAACATCAACATTTTTTTCTTTGTAAACTATATAGAAAAGGAGAGAATGTAAGAGAAATAGACAGACAATTATGGAAAAATATCAGATCATAGACTGGTTGCTTTGAAATCACAGGACAAACTTTCTGCAGGCTTTAACTTCTGTAAAAGTTTAAGAATTGTTTTTGATGTGATTGGCTTTGCTCAATGTTCTTCTAGCAGATAGCAAACATCATTATTCTTGGAAGAATAAGAGGCTGTTGATGATGAATTTTGTATGAAAATAGATTTTAAATGGCTTACTTATAAAATCAGACAAAGGACAAAATAATATAATAGCTACTACTATGAAGATTAAAATTGAAATTTTGGAATGCATAAATCTTGTCAGAAGAAGTGAGGTGATGCCTAAATGCCAGTATAATTAGAATACACCCTAAGTTCTTCACTTCCTATTTAATTATTACAATGTACACTACAAAACAGAGAGATTTTTAACATTTGTTTTGAATCCAGAACCACATTATAAGTGTCTCCTGGATGTGTTCATTCAGTGGTAATGTACAGACTCCTGAAATAAACGGAAGGGTGCTAACAGTTCCGAATAGCCATTATATATAAGATTTCCCTCAAACACAAGGCTCCAAAACCAAAAAAAAAACCCCTCATAACCTAAATAATCCCCCTGCCCAAAAGCCAGCATGTTTTTGAAATATTTTAGAAACAGAGTTATTTATCCAAACAAATTAGTTCAGAGTCTTCACTGTGTGGTAATTCTTCTGTTCAGTGGCACTGCATCTACAATATACAACCCCCAGCCACAAACTAACACTTGTCTCATAGGCAGCAGAGAGCTTTCAGCTTTATTAGGTATAGGGTAAGGGCATTGCTAATCACTCAGTTCTGTCTTTGCTCTTTGCAGTAGTTAAAAACAGAACAAAACAAAACAAAACAAAATCCAAAACAAAACATAACATCAAAAAATGTCAAAAAACTCAAAACCAACCAACCAAAAAAAAAAAAAAAAAACAATGTACCCTTCATTTGACTGATGAGCTACAACTACCTATTCTTTTTCACAAAGAAGTACAAAGTGCCTGCAAAAGGCCCCAGCTGGAAGGAAACTGGTATCTTGATAAACTGTAGAAAAATCTTTATTCTATAGCTGCATAGAGCAAACATACAGAATATAAACTCTTCCCTTCACTCATTTTGCTTCTAATTAGATAATCCAAGCTTGTGTGCACTTGTGGTAATTCCTAAAGTGCCACAGGGCACATTTAGAGCAGTGTTTATATAAATTAAGTTTTCCCTGCTTGTTGTCTTTTCTCCTTTGTACTATCAGATTAGGATGCACCCAACAAGCATATATGGAACCTGATATCAGGATCAAGCGCTGACAGAAATGACACCTTGAATATTGTGTAATTCTATAGTTTCAGCTACATTGTTTGTTTTGGGTTTTTTTTCAAATTGTACAAAAATGTTGAACTACACCAACTGTTTGTGAAATACTCTTCTTCCTGCAGAATGGGATGAACTGGCAGGTGGCTATAAAGCTAGCACTCAACATGTTTTGTTCCCTTAAGGTGTAATGCAGCGTGGAAATTAAAACTCTGAGTTTAAAACATGTTAGCCTGTACTCAAGGCACAAAATATGCAGTCTAGAACCAGATGCCAACAACCAGTTACTGATAGAGACAGAACATGCACTCTAGGGATCTGAATGCATCTTTTAATAATTATATGGCAGTGGCATATGTAAAATAGGGCATAGGCTGAATATATAAACAATGTAAGACTCTGTCACAGAAACAGTTTGTCTCAAGGTATTTGTGTATATCACAATAAACCATTATGAGGAGACAATTGGAAGGGTAAAAGTGAGAGAACTCCTCACTGGTTGAGATAAAGACAGTTTAATAGGTAAAACAAAAGCTGTGCTTGCAAGCAAAGCAAAACAAGGAATTAATTCATTTCAGGCTCCATCATGCATAGTGGTTGGCTGGGAAGATAAACACCATAACTCCAAATACTTCCCCTTTCTCTTTCCCCACAGCTTTTACTGCTGAACACAATGTCACATAGTCTGGAATATCTGTCTGGTCAGTTTGGGTTGGCTGTCCCAGCTGTGTCACCTCACAGCTCTTTGTGTACTCTCAGCCTCCTCACTGGTGAGACAGTATGGGAAGCAGAAAAGGTCTTGACATTGTGCAAGTACTGTTCAGCAATAGATAAAACATAAGGCCATTATCAACACCATTTTAATCAGAAATTCAAACCACAGCACCATATCAGCTACTATGAAGAAAATTCACTCTATCCCAGTCAAAAGCAGTACATTAAGTTAACATTTTGAGTATATTTGTAGTTTTTAAAAAAAGAAAAGAAATCAAAACAACTACTATTATTACTAATAAAAAAACACCTTATGATTGTTTTTCACAAGGGTTGGTTTTGAACTGGTGCTCTAAACATCTCAGGAAGTACTCCACCCCTCCTGTTATAATGACTAAAACTAGAGTTTAAAAAAAGTAAATGAAAAAGGTAATGGCTTCAGCAGGGACCATTAAACAACTAAGCATCACAAACCAGATTTGCTACTACAATACATTTTCATAGCATCAAAGTAGACAATTAATTACTGCAAAACAGAACAAATCCCTATGTAGAAATAAAAGCTGAAATGTTTGATTTCCCACATATGTAAGACAGACTAATTTTGTCATTTACTCAGGCCCTAAAAAAAGTTTAGAAAAAGCTTCATATGGTAAAGCAAACTAATATTGTGTCTTAATGAGTGATGAAGAATGAAGTACTACCATTCCTTACCCCTCTATCAAGTCTATACTTAGAAAATGTCCCCATTTCCTTCACTGTTAATCATTTGCATTGAGGAAGTTGGCAAGAGCTATCAAAAACCAAGTACTGTAACTTGTATGCACACTGCACAAAATAATCAGGGGCTGGTGGGATGTATAATAAAATATGCCAGACTGTGTCATTATAATGCACTTTTGAAAGAATTATACATATTCATTCTTCTCATTTAGCACCTGAATGACAACAAGCAGGTGAGAACATCAGAACGATACATCAAGCAAGACAGTTGCTATTATGAACAAAACATAAAAGAGTGCGACAGAGTTGAAAAATTGAAGGAATGTTCTGTTCATACCTTGCAGGCATTGTTATTCTTTGATAGTGAAATGAAGCTTTCTGGGGAGAGGGGTATGTCTTGTTGTCATCATAAGTAGCACTTCTGTGACAAATTCCAAGTAGTATGTATTTTAAAATAAAATTCCCAATAAGTTTTTTAAAGGTATTGTCAGTATAAGGAAACTGCCGGTTTATTCTCAGCTCTTTTGTTAAGTACCCCAAAGCCTTTCTCTTGCTGTGAAGTGAAGGGCTAGATTGATCACCAATGAACTCCAAAACCATGGCTTTCTGTTGTAATAATGAAAGATAAAATTATACTGTGACATTACTGAGTGACAAAAGAATCCACTCCCTTCCCTATTTCTACAATGTGTTTTTTGGATTGCAAAAAATAGTTTTATGTCTGTAAAATAAATAATTAAAATGTACTTTCTGAACTCTGATTTTCCCCCTTCCTCTCTGATGTTTCACAATGCAATATTGACAAGATGCTGTCTCCTATCCTACAAGCCACAGTCATTCTCTGACAAAGTATACCCAAACAGATTGAAAATTAGAGCTGCCTCTTAAAAATTAAGTTCAAAAATAGATATTAATGACTGGTTGTCCATGACACCTGAAACTTTCCAAGACATTATCTTTCAAAATGGAAAGATTAATTCTGGTATGTGGTGGATTTGAAAGTTTATGGATAAATCTTGAACTAACTACACAATCTGGCTGAACATACAAGCATATATTATCACCATTTGAATGGTGAATTATAATCACTGGTTGCTGAAGCTTATTTTAATTTTCTTTCTTTACAGTATTAAAAATAATTTGGCATGTGTTTATATATAAACTCACACATTAGATCGCAACAATGTTACTATAACTAGCCATTCAGTGACTGGTAATTCTGTGGGGGAAAAAAAAAAAAAAAATATTTTCATGGCCATTTGGTGGAAGAGGTATAAAATCCAAAATGCTATTTTGTTTGGATTCAAACAACATTAATAGCAACTTTTCAAAATAAAAGTTTGGGGCAGGATCCATCCTTCAGCAGCCTTTAAAAAACATATAAGAAAGATCTGAAAAAATTTTATGGATGACTAGAATTTCACTATCAAAATTAAATTAATGTTTGAAAAAACATGTGATTTTAAGACCTTCCTCTCTGTTCGTGTCATTAGCACCTAAAATTTCTCCCTTCAGTAAAATTCACATATTTTTCTATCTTGACTTACAATTCATTTCCTTTGGATGGAAAAAATTGCATTTAATCTCATTTCTTTTCTTTCTGAATCATAAATGCAGCTAAGTACAACTTTTATATTTGTTGTGCCTTTAATTTTGTGTTCTTTTCATTAGTTACAGACAATCTTAAGTATCATGAAAAAATAATGAGTAATTGTATTGGGTTTTCATGGTGGGGTTTTGGTAGTGGGAGGGCATAGAGGTGGCTTCTGTGAGAAGCTGCCAGAAGCTTCCCCCATGTCTGACACAACCAATGCCAGCCGGCTACAAGGCAGACCTGCTGCTGGACAAGGATGAGCCCATCAGTAACGCCTCTGTGATATCATAATTAAGAAAAAAAAGGAGCACATTTTGCAGCTGGAGAGAGGGTGAGAAGATGTCAGAAAAACAACTCTGCAGACACCAAGGTCAGTGAAGAAGGAGGGGGAGGAGGTGCTCCAGGCACTGGAGCAGAGACTCCCCTGCAGCCTGTGGTGAAGACCATGGTGAGGCAGGCTGTGCCCCTGCAGTCCATGGAGGTCCATGGTGGAGCAGATGACCACCTGTAGCCCATGGAGGACCCCACGTCGGAGCAACTGGATGCCCGAAGGAGGCTGTGACTCTGTGGGAAGCCCATGTGGGAGCAGGTTCATATCAGGCCCCATGAAGAGAGGAGCCCAGGCTGGAGCAGGTTTGCTGGCAGGACTTGTGACCCTGTGGGGGACCTGTGCTGGACCAGTCTGTTCCTGAAGGACTGCACATCATGGAAAGAACCCATGCTAAAGCAGTTCGAGCAGAATTGTCATTCATGGGAAGGACTCACGTTGGAGAAGTTCGTGGAGGACTGTCTCCCATGAGAGGGACCCCACACTGGTGCGGGGGAAGGAATCCTGCCCCTGAGGAGGAAGCAGCGGCAGAAACAATGTGTGATGAACTGACTCCAACCCCCATTCCCTGTTCCCCTGTGCCGCTGGGGGGAGGAGGTGGAAATCAGGAGGAAAGCTAAGTCTGGGAAGAAGGGAGGAGTGGGGGGAAGGTGTTTTAAAATTTGGTTTTATTTCTCATTATCCTCGTCTCTGATTGGTAATAAATTAATATTTGTTTTTTTCCCCAAGTCGAGTCTGTTTTGCCTGTACCAGTAATTGGTGAGTGATCTCTCTCTGTCCTTATCTCCACCCACGAGCCTTTCGTTATATTTTTCTCCCCCTGCCAAGTTGAGGTGGGGGAGTGATAGAGTGGGCTTTGGTGGACATCTGGCATCCAGCCAGGGTCAACCCATCACACTAATAATTAAAATGAGTTGTAGAAGTACTTCAACTTTACTGTGCAGAAAGGCACATTTATTGCTTATTTCCTGCTAGAATGTAACTCCTTATTGCAATGTGGAGTTACTTTCTTAATCGGTGTATTCAAATCTGATTGCATGGTGATTGTATTTGGTCTTTAGGATTAAGTGGCAATTATAAGATCTACAAACAGCAGATGGGTAGAAGAATTTGAATTGTTTTGCCATACCAGAGATGTGCTGAGAATTTTGGCAAGCATATGGAATTTTTGAATGGGTAATGAGAACACTGGGCATGCGACAAATGAAACAAAATACTGTGGGGTAAAACAGCCTACTCAGCTCCATGTGTTCCTGGGGTGAAAGGGAAAAAAAAAAAAAAAAAGAAAACCAAAACAAACAGTACTGAGTAGTTGCATAAAATATAAGGTCCTGAAAGGGCTCAGTTACTACTTCAGGGCACGGTTTGTAGATGGAATTTCTGGACACAAAGGTAAGTGAGTGTAAAACTTATCATAGGATCATTTCTGTTGGAAAAAACCCTTAAGACCACTGAGTGCAACTGTAAATCAATTCTACCAAGTCCACCACTAAAACCTAAACTGAAAATGCTAGACATTGTGTCTCACTTAATTGATATATAATGGTGCAAATCAACATGTAATGGAAGTCTATTGGTTCTATGAGTAAAAAAAATCTATCTCAAAGCTTGATAGTCAAGATCAGAATCCACCTTTAAAAGAGAATGAGTGTGTCTTTGTTATACATGATGGACACAAAATCAAATCACCTTGATTTCCTGAAATAGTCAAGAATGTATAGATTACTGCTGTATTCATCTTCATGTTTCATTTATACATTTACAGCATTTAGCAAATAGAAATATTCCTAATTTAACATATCTTATTCCTTTTTCCTGACACAAATTTTTCATCATGCTCTCAGTTGATCTCCAGTGTCTATAATTTTTTTTATCTTTACATAGCAACTCTTTAATTTGTTAGATCAATATTAGTTTGTTCCATCATTTTTCCTTCTTGCGACATCAAATTTTCTTATTTATTTCTGCCCTTTTCAGCTAAAAATACATAAGGTTAGTGAAAAGAATAATTCCTAATACGTTGTACTGTAACACAAGGATAAACAAAAGTTAATTAGGAGACAGTCATTTAGATGATCCTTTTATCACTCTTTCAGAATTAATAATAATGAATTAATTACAAACATTAAAATTCTAAAATAACATGGCAGCTGATACATTAATGGAATTCTTCAATTCTTTGTTTTACATGCATGCATTGCAAAATTTTTTAACTGTGTTTGTGTTTTCTATCACTCTTTTATTTGTTATATTGATTTAGTTTGTAAATAAAACCTAAATTATTAGAGATATTTTGGAATATGGCAGTTCTGTCTAATGGGTACTTCAGCAGCCTCAAAGTAAGGATCTGTGGAATATATTTGAATCTCTGTCTGCCTCTGACATTTTGTACGCATTAACATAAGGTCACTATATCTCAGCATAGAAGCTGTCTGATAGCTTACTTAACTCTGTAACCTGTTACATACAGAGTACCTATTCAGATTAATTATATTTATTATATTACTTATTTTTAAATGCCTTGGCAATTATTGGAATATTTTCATAAACTTGTTACTGGGAGTACTGTACACACATCGGCCAAGTGCTACACTCCTCAATTCCGACTCTGGATTGGATAGAGATTATAGGACTAATGACTTTGCAGTTCAAGAATGGTCACTGTTACGAATCTTCCACCAGTGAATACCAGGTGTGCTGTTTTAAAGGAGAATTTTTCAGCAGAGTGTTTGACCAGAACCCTATTGGAAATATCTATGATCATTTATTTCTGTTTATTATGTTAGTCATAATCTCATAAATGCAGAAAAGGGAGATTTATGGTATTGAGCGGAGAACAACAGTTTAACACCTACCTCTTAAGTTGCTGTCAGGGAGCTAAAGCAGCCAGGACCATCAATAAAAGTTATATTTTCAACATAGGTGAAGTTTACTTTTGATTACTTTGCTGAGGAGAAGCTCATGCCTTCCCAGCCCATTACCACATTCTATAATACAAAATTTTACTATCTGACTTAGGTATTTATCTTCTTTTCATTATTGAACTTATTTTTGTTTTAAAGAAAGGAAGTATCTTATGCCAGTCCTGATTAAACAACAAGATATACCATATTCTGAAATGGAAAATAAAATATTGTGAACATGTGAATCACCTTGGAGGTCAATTATATTGCTATAAAACAAATAATTTACATTTAAATAACTTATCTCCTTTTCAACAAATTTAAAAGTAATCTTTACTGTTTCTCAACTAATCTCCAAATGAGATTATGAGCTAGTTTGATCATATTTGTGCAATAAAATTGAAAATTTTAGATATGGTAGGTAATCAATTTTAGTCTCCTCATCTATGTTTCCAATCTCATTACAGATTGCAATTTTCAGTGCAGATTACATGATGACCCATCAGTGCCTTTGTTGTTTCTGAATTACAGATTCCTTGCCTACTGCCAGATAAGAACAAAGCCTATGCATCAGTCTGACAGCTTGCAAACAGAAAATGGGCTTGCAGGATTGGATTTAAATCCCAGGTGTAGGGGATAATTACCACATCAGTCATGCGGTAACTGAAAAATGGTATTTCAACAAGAAAAATTACATTCCTTTTATAGTGCCAACAGAAATCATTATTTGAGGCTTCATACTGATTCAGTGTATCATTACATGTGCACTGTACTCATTAAATGTAATGTTTGTTACAACCTAAAAAACTTATTGTTTCAGATACTTTTGTGCCTGAGTTTGCTCAAATAAAGATTTGTGAAACCTTGACAACACTGAGGTCATTCAAAGGTATAATGTACATTATACAAGTGAAACCACAGCAGAGCCCAAAGCATTCAAAACCTCTTCTGCTTCAGGGAAAAAAAGGAGACTAAAGTATGAAAGCATAAATCCTACCCTGGAAAATCCTCTGGGGTTAGATCCTTTGATGCAAGCCTTTTCATTAAAATAAATAGAATGGTAATAAGAGGCTATCATCATTTGTGTGGGCTTCTCTATTCTATACTTTTCAGTAAACAATTTACTGTTATCAATTAATTTTTTATAGGCCAAAAAATCAAAAGCATGTTGAAAATAAACCATAAACAAATTAATTCATCAATGTCATACTATTCAAGCACAGATTTACTGTATTTTTTATTTTATAGCTTGACTATGGTCAATTCTACTTTATTATTAAACAGACACTAAAACAGCAAGTAGATTTAACAGAGTACTCTGTGGGTCCAGAGAATTAGCAACTGACAATTTGGAAGAAGGAAAGGGAAATTACAGGCTTGTTAGTGATCTCAAATGGGAATACTTTCCTTTGCATTCCATATCAACACTACATGTCTGAGTTGTGCCAGATGGACCATCAGTGAGTTGGATTTCCCAGGGATAGCTTTGGCAATACCCAGCTAAAGTTTATAAAGGCAAATGTCTTCTGCAGTGTATTTCTCTAATCTTATGAAGTGGGGATTTCCAATGGTCTTATAAGGACCACTTCCGAATTTAGGAAGCAAACAGGAATGCTTGGATTATTTCAGGAAACATATATGGGTGGTTCAATCAGTGCCAGAGCTAGGTAAAAGGGTCATCTCAATGAGAAAAAAAAAAATATTATGAACATGTCATAGTTTTCATGTAGCCAAGTCTTGCTTCATCTTTGTCACTCTCACAATTATATGTTGGATACACACTTAACTGCTGAGCAGCTATGAACAAAGACAACTGTTTACAAACCACTGCCAGAATTTCAGACACCAGTATCAGATTTGTAGACAGCCTGGCTCCAACTCCTCTTTGTCTCTGTACATTGCTCTCTCTCCTCTCCTAGCAGTGTTTCAAGGGGAAAACTATTTCCTAGGGCTAATGATTTCCTCTCACAAACTCCACCTCTTGCCAGACACAAAATCATTTTGGCATCCAAATTAAAGTATAGAGAGAAACTCCTTCCTCTCATCCAACTCAAATTAATCTTCCTCATTGATCTGGACATTTCAAACACATGGGGAATGAGGAGCCCTCAGCCTACAAAAGATTTGGGGGTTGAATGCTTTTGCCTGGAATGAGTTAAATTCAAAAGGGTTAGGGTCTCCCCAAGATACTGATGGATTGCATTCAGCACTGATATTCTCATAGATGGCTTCTGCCAAACTGTGTCCAAAACTGGCTTCTACATAGGTTCAGAAAAATTACAGAAGTGCTAGAAATAACAGTTGGGTAGAGCTGGGAAACACTGACAAGTCTGTTAGACCCAGGGAAAATTTAGGATGCTCTTTTCCAGTGAATTACCTTCTTTACAAGAAGAGTCTGTCCTTGTACAAATTTGAACAAACTAAGAAGTTACTTTTATTGCCTAGTAACTGAGCATGCTCATGATGCAATATAATCCAGTTTTGTGGCGAGGGAGAAGGACTATGTCAGATATATGGTGGCTGAGTCTTTAAAAAGGATATAAAAGACCTCTTGACATAAGTCTTTTGATATTTTCAGCAGGTAGTAGTTCAAGAGTCTGTAAGAGAAGTAAATCAGAGACTCTTTCAACTGCAATTGATTAGTTGTTCTGAATGCACAGAAAAAGGATTTGCAGGGAAGAATACTGCCATGTACTTCAACAGCAAGAATGTGAAGTGAGTACTATTAATTTGCAGCTTATTGTTTAATTTTGTATCGTGTTGCTTGAATTTGCACTGTGTTCTGAGAAGTATGCTAACAGTTACATCTAAAGAATATTAGTTACACAGTTTGTAATAGTTCCAAAGAGTATTAAGAGAACTGGAAATGGTGGTGCTGTGATCCTTGGCAGAGTAATGAATAGTTACTTGCAGATTAGGTGTTAGTATTAATGCATTAATATCTGGCCAAGCAAAGTGAATGAAACTGGAAATTAGCATTCTGTTCTGCTCTGGAAGTGCCAACTCCTATAATGCTGTGGAGAATGGAATTTCACTGCTTGAGTGCTATCTGTGCCTTACATGTCATAGATGTATCATAAGGTCAATACAAAGCAGATTTAGGGATTGTAAAATATGTTGCAATTGCACAGCATTTTGAAGACAAGTGTGCTCTGTATCTGGCTTTCTTTTTTTTCAGTTTCCATGGAGCTGTGTTTTTTTTTTACCTCAAGTATCTTAGCAAAAATTGGTCATTTTGAGTTCACTTCTTTCTAAATTAAGTAAATTTTTAAAAAATAGCATTAAAAATGACAGTCCTGTTCTTACTGCAATTTTTAGTTAGTTGAACTGTGCAACTCACTGTGCATCACTCTGCTTCTATCCGTTCTGTAATGACAACACTATATGATCTGAATATCTTGTAAATATTCAATGACATAAATATTACATCTTTAGCATAACAATGACTAAGATTTTAATTTTTATTTCTTCTCAATATTAATATTTGAAGGGTTTTTTCCCTGTTATTCTTTTGTTTGTGTCTTAAGACTTCAAATTATTAGTCAGCTAACTTGAGCACACCAAAAGACGTGAAACAGGTAAATGGGCATGCAAGGCACTAATTTGCACTTGCAAAACAGGTAATTTCACGCACTGACAGTAGCCTGCACATACAATTATTCATCTTAATCATGCATATGCATGGTTTCAGCACAATTGCCTTTTTACATATGTGCATATATTTCACAGGCACAGTTTAGTCACTGATATTTAGTCGTTAAGATTTGTGTGCGTGTTTAAAGCCTGCTGTGTTCATTCAGAATAGAATATAGGTTCATAGTCCTTTTACAGAAAGTACCTATATCATATCAATACTTATTGGTCTGATAAGAAAGACAGCTTCAACAAACTCCAAGCTTCATAACATTCCATCCTACTCAATCTCCATTTTCAGTAGCTTCTCCCACTTTTCCAAAACCTACATCTTCCTTGTCTTCCCATGTTCAACTTTCAGTATTTTCAAGGAAAATATAGGAAACAAAACCACAAGATGTGATGGGGTAATAAATAAAACACTTAAAACATCAAATTGCCATATGGACCCTATGACATTGTTAACAAGAAGAGCTACAGTTTGTCTGTAATTCAAGAGTTGACTTTTTCTTTTTTTTAAATTGCAAAATGAGAAATGTCAAAGAAGTGTAGTATTGAATCCATTACATCAAAAAGTATCATAAATAACTTCCCTTATACAGTAGAATTTACAGTCCTCTTATTCTGACACAGTCCACATAAGAGATGAGGACAAGCCAGAGATTAATCACTGCAAACAGTAGTTTGAGTAAAGAGCTGCCTAACTTTACTGCTACATGAACACAGAGAATGGATGTTTTAAATCTTGCACACCTTTACATCTCACATACTTAATACAGAGAATGGATACTCTTATGCAAATGTGTTATTCTTCAAGGTATGTATTTTCTCCCTGATGGGAGGCTAAAGAAAGGAAGACTAGTGGGAGTGATTTCGTATCAGTTTTATCTAATACAGGTTTGCAAGCTATCTCAAGATGAAGACATCTAAATTAAGATGAAGGAGATTAAGTTATTTTCATTCCTGTATCATTACTAGTTAAAACCTTTGACTTTTCCAGGGTCCCGTGACCACTGAACTGTAGACTAACTTGAATTATAAGATTCTTAAATTCTCCCATTGCGTTAGATGGCAAAATTAAGGTATCCTTCTTAGTTCCAGAGCCCTAAGTGCATCGTTCTCCCTCCTGGGGTTTGGCTGCCCCATCTGGGGACCAGTTCAGTTATAGGACAACTGAGAGCAGTTCCCTGCCATCCAGGGACCCTGGGGGAGAGCAGCACCCGGCATTGCTGCTGGGAGTCCACTGGCAGGGCTGACCCCTCTTCCCATGGGAGTGGCTTTGAAGATGGGGTGTCTTCCTCTGGGACTTGCCTGAGCTACAGTCACAGCTCTGTCACAGTCATGTAACCTGTTGATCTGGACCCTGGACTTGACCCAGATAATGAATTCCCCAGCTTGAGCTTGGAACTCTTATAGACTTGCCCAGCAATTGTGAGGTTGTGTATGACTTTGGTTATGGAGTCTCCAGGACTGGTTCTAGTTTGGACCTGATAACTTAATTTCCCAGCTTGTTCTCAGAGAGCTACCCCTCAAGCCTGCTCTTCTCCTGACTGGGGAAATGGGACAGGCTCTCTGGCAGGCAGCCATGGGGAGCCCAGATGGCTCATGGCACCCAGACTGCACGGAGCCACTGGCCTGCAGAGATCTCTGATACTTCATAGTTCAGCATTCATGGTCTGGTAGTATTCTCAGTGCCTGTCTCAAAGGTTTGGCTAGTGAAAAGAAAAAGAGCTAGGAACTGTAATAGGAGCTAAACTCAACAATCACAACAGCATGCTCCTCACCTAGGAATATTTATTTTAGATCAGAAAGAGGCTTACCATACACACAAAGAATCTGTTTTACATTTTACTATACATACGTGCAGAGACAAGAAGAATAACTGAAATGTACTTAATGATTGCAGAGAATATTAGTCTGTCCAGACAATGTGTGAACCTACAATATTCAAGTAACACATCTATCCTTTTAAACATAGAGTTGCTTACAAAAACAGCAACACATTTCTTATTTTAAAATGGGAAACTGAAAATGTGTCCGCTCCCTCTCCATCTTCTTCTCTATTCCCACCAAATTATATTCCATAACAGTTAACCACTTATTTCAGAGTTTCCAAAAACAAATTACTTCCGGGCAATTACCAAGAATGGAAGCTTTCAGCCTGAGAAATAACTGCTTCAGGAAAAAAAATGAACAAGGCTAATTGAATAGTGCAAATAAATTATTCATCAATTTGCAGAGGAAGAAAAAGGCAAATCTAGTGGCATATTTTGTTTAAATATATATGCAAAAACCAAAAAAGTTAGTCTAGAATTAGGATATAGGGTGGGATTTTTAAAAGCATCAGATGTTTTCACCATCCAAGAATCTTTGTAAATTAGTAGAACTTGTGCACTCTCTTCCTTTTCATGAATGAAACCTGACTAATTACATTTGAGCTAAAGGTATGTAAATTAAAATGCTAAGTAAATAGAGGCCATTTTAACATTGTTGATGCCATCTGTGTTTTAAACCTGCATCATGCTGCCTAAAAATAATTACAAATCAGAATGTGGGACTAGCAAAGTATACAGTTTTTATGCCTGAACAATGACATAGAATCAATGGATAAGGGAAAAACAATTGATGTAATCTACCCAGACTTGTGCAAAGTATTTGATACTGTCGTGCACAACATCCTTGTCTCTAAAATGAAGAGACGTGAATCTGACAGGTGGATCACTCGGTAGATAGGGAATAAACTGAATGATCACACTCAACGAGTTGCAGTCAATGGCTCAATGTCTGGGTGGAGATCAGTGATGAGTAGTTTCTCTCAGGTGTATGCACTGGGACTAGTATTGTTTAATACCTTTGTCAGGGACATGGGCAGTGGGGTTGAGGGTACCCTCAGCAAGTTTGTGGGTGACACCAAGCTGGGTGGTGTGGTTAATACTCAAGAGGGAAGGGCTGCTATCCGGAGGGACTTTGGCAGGCCTGAGAGATGGGCCTGCACGAACCTCATGAAGTTCAACAAAGTGCAAGGTCCTGTGTGTGACTTGGGGCAATCCAAAAGAGGCATACAGGCTGGGCTATGAGTGAATTGAGAGTAGTCCTGTGTAGAAGGACTTGAGGGTATTTATGGAGAAAAAACTGAATATGAGCCAGCAATGTGCGCTTGCAGTCCAGAAAGCCAATCATATCCTAAGCTGCATCAAAAGTTGTGTGACCAGCAGTTTGAGGGAAGTGATTCTCCTCCTCTACTCTGCTCTCATGAGACCCCATCTGGAGTACTCCATCCAGCTTTGGGGTACCCAGCATAAGAAATACATGGACCCACTCAAGTGTTCCAGAGGAGGGCAATGGTGATGATCATAGAGCTAGAGCACCTCTCCTATGAGGACAGCCTGAGAGAGTAGGGCCTTCAGCCTTAGAGAAGAGAAGGCTCCAGGGAGACCTTATAGAAGCTTTCCAGTACCTGAAGGGGGACTACAGGAAAGATGAAGATGCTAGCTTTATCAGGGAGTGTAGTGATAGGAGGAGGGATAACAGTTTCCCTTCCCTTTAACAGGGGTAAATTGGCAGAGGGTAGGTTTAGATTAGATATTAGGAAAAAATTCTTCACTGTGAGGCTGGTGAGCCACTGGAACAGGTTGCCCAGAGAAGTTGTAGATGTCCCCTTCCTGGAAGTGTTCAAGGCCAGGTTGGATGAGGCTTTGAGCAACCTGGCCTAGTTGAAGGCCTCCCTGCCCATGGCAGGGGAATTGGAACTAGATGATGTTTAAAGTCCCTTCCAACCTAAACCATTCTATGATAAAAACTATTTACTACTAAAAAGTAATATTCAACATAATCATTGCATTTTTTAAATAAAACATTTTTTAAAATATCTAAATATGTGCATCAAGTGCTATAAACATGACCCTGGCAACAGTCCCTCTAACTCTTATTTCACAAGACTTCATACTTCTAGAAAAATATGGATGTTTAAATTTCTGTTCCCAAGACTTCATATTTTCCCCAGCTTGAACTATATCTAGAAGACCGATTGAAAGAAGTCCTTGGCTTTAAGCAGCATGCACCCTCTTCTTGCCTGCTTACCCTTGTCTTAACTTTAACTATAACTATAAGATATATTTCACCATTAAAAAGAGTAACAGAAGATCTTGGTGCCAATCAATACCTGATATATTCCTGTGTTGGGGGCTGTATTGCATCAAGGAATAAACTAGGCAGATAATTTATAAGTCTCAAACACTAATCCCAAACCCTAACCTTATTTTACAGTTAGAAAACTCATCAGTAGAAGAAGAGAGAATATAAATCCTTGGCTTCAGCTGACAACAGCATTCTTTCTGATATAAGCCAATGTCTCTTGTCATTTATTTTGTGTAGATGGGGCTTTTAACTTTATCTATGTGTTAAGATTAGGTTTGGTGTTACAGTTACGATTTGGGAATCCAGAGGTTCAAAAGACCAGTTTACCAGTTTATTCTGGATACACCCATGCCCTCAAAGTTAGGACGAACAGAAAATGTATTTTGAAGTGGAAAGCATTGTAAGACTAACTTATTGTTGAATGCTGCAGAGCCCATAGTGTTGAGAAAAAAATAGTGACAATGCAGCTAATATATATGTATATATATTTTAATTTGAGTTGGTTGCCCCTCTTGGATTAATGTTAGGGTTTATTTGGAGGTGAGCTTTCAGTTTTAGAACCTAAAGCATTAAGATCCTTATTTCCTTTCAGTGTCCCCATGATCTGCATCTTAAGATGTCATATCTTAAGACCTCTTTAGGTCTTAAGATATGAATGACCTAAGTCCTTTCTTACTAAATGAATAATACAAAGGCTTTGTCACAGCCTGTCAGTTTTGTGTTGTTACAGCATGACTGCAAAAGTATGTTACATGCATTTGGGATGTAGTATGAAGGAGTATGGAGTACGAGGGAGTTTCTCTGAGTACAAGTCTATAGAACCAAGAGAACCCAAACTGGCATAAATTTTCTCCAATATCCTAAAGGGAGCAATACCTAGTGCAAAGTCCTAGAATCGTGCTTGTATTTTGTGTCAGAGGAAAGTTGATTTTCTCCAGAACATGACTTAAAAATAAGATATCTTAAATATTGTGTATAATATCAAATCATCAGTACCTCATGGATAAACTGGGAGGTTTTGGGTTGGTTTGGAGGGTTGGGATTTTTTTGCAGTGAAGAATTGGCTAATGCTTCTTTTTTGTGTCTGTGAGATCTTTCTGATATTTCTTAAGCAATTCCCCTTCATTCACACAGATCTTTTCTCGAATTTAGGATTGAAGTAATATTAGTTAACACCTCCTATTAAATTTTAGGTACATGCTTGGAAAATGTTTGTTTGGTATTTTTTTAAAGTCATTTAATGGTGTTCCTACAAATCATTTTCCCTGAGAAAATATATCACAATAGTTTTTTGTAGTTTTTTTTTCTTCTCAATCCTTTTACAAGTGATTTTTTTTTTTTTTCATTCTGTTAATTTAAGCATATCACACTGCACAATATTCTTATGCTTACATGGGATTTATGGGGTTTTCTTCAAGTAACAGTTTTGTTATTCTCAGTTGATAAAGCTAATAACACCCCTCACCTTTAGTGAAGGAATTAATCATTGACATTCTGTGGTATGTTTTATGTGGAAGACCAAATCAAATTACCATGCTCAGCTTTTCTGAGCTTAAAACCTCTGAATTGTTGCAAAATGTTCTCAAAAAAATGTTATCTGTTAGATAAAAGGCAACTGGTTGCCCTGAGCATTAAAATGGCTCTGGAAATTCACATTTTATGATTTTACAGAAAAAACTGAAAATCCTGTTGAGGCTAGGCTTTATATTTGTTGCATCTAAACACAATTTTTCCTTCTCCTTCAGATTAAATGGCAATCATAAGACGCTAAGTTATGGAGGAGTGACATCTGGCTCCTTGGCAGACACCTCAGGCAACTGTGTTAATGACTTTGGAGATGGCTGTGTATCTGTAATAAAGTTAAGTTTGTTGTCTGGGTTGTATTACCCTCTTACTCTCTTAGACATTTTCTCCATATTGTCCTTTAGTTCACATTGGAATCACTGAACCACTCATAACCCTGACTTATAAGTCTTTTCTTGTGTTTCCATCTGCTACTGTATGTTGGTTTGGGGACATTTTGGGTCTTTTTTCCCCTAAGGAAGCTGTGAGCATACTTTGCAAAAAACTTCAAAAGGAAGGTTTTGTCAACTGGAAGTGTATTTTTAATGCTTGATAAAACTGAAGGTTTTAGGCAACACCTATTGCTTCTTAAGAAAAGACACTATATAGGAAATGTACTGAATATTTAGAATTGAGAAATACAGCTCAAACTTCATTTTAAAAAGCAACAATTCCAATAATAAAAGTTAAAAAGGAAGAAATTTTTTAATATATATTTCTTAACAGGTGAATATATATGAAAGTATAAGGGCAAGCATAGCAGACAGTATTTCAAACTTACAGATGTAACATTCATTAATATTATCAGCTCAAAATTTTTGCCCATTTAATCGGGAATGAATGAAAAAGAAGGCTTTCTTCACTTTTGTGAGAATTATGATGAAATTTGTGTGATATATTAAAATGTCAATGTTTGAAGATATCTGAAATACTGTATTCTTTTAAAAAAATGCTTTTTAACCCTCCTACCTTTCATTGCACCTGGCTGGCTTATGTGATGTATAAAACCCAGAAATACTGATTGTATCCATTTATTTCCTGGAGAAGAATTGTAAGTCCCTTGGGCAGGTCTCCTCAGTGTATGAGAATCATCAGTATGGTGTAAATGACTTCTGTTTTCATATTTGCAGCCATTGGGTCCCAAGTATTTGAACTTTTCCCAGCTGATATATAACATATGTTTCAAATGTAGTCAACTGGTACAAATTAATTTAACCCTTAGACATCAGTACCATCTTCTGTGCTGGTTATGAGGTAATTGACCTTCAGTGACCACCTGAATTCTGTGGTGAAAACAGGTATAGCACAGCACCTATACAATCAGATAGCAATAGATACAGCGTGCTACTTAACACTTCCTCCAGGACACAAGACCATGAGGAAGTAACTGTATGTCTTTCCTAGAAGCACTGTGAAGTTAGAAACCTAGCTACCTCCTGATTCTGTCTTCTAGAAACTATATGACAGCAATGTGCTTCAGCCATGTTCCTTTCTGAACACAAACATGACACTCTGTTCTGTGATGGCAGAAAGGATGCAGCATACAACTGAAAATGCGGCTTTTCTGTCAGATAGGATTTATACCACCTAGGATTTCACCTTCACTAAGAAAATAGCTAGCAATGCAAGTCAAGCCAGAAATAGATGCATGAATGATACAACCATAAACAGTTTAAAGTTTTGACTGTTAAACAGAAAGAAAGATGACATGTCTTGTCTGTAATATGTTAAAGTGCACAGATTCTACACTCTGTAGGTTGTGCTTCAGTTGTGCTGCATGCGCATCCATTTGCCTCCTTAGGAGCTATTAAAGCCTTCATAAAATGCATTATTTCTTTTTCTAATTTGGAGATGAAACACTCATGTATCATATATTTGTCATATTTAATTGCCAATAGGACTGAAAAATATGCATCTTGTGGTATTTTTTTTAATTTAGGGATGACATTTACAGTGTGTGTGCAATCAAATTAAATACTGATGTAAAGTATAGCTAAGAATTTACAAGTAAATTTCTAAGTTAGAAGAAACTCAGTACAAAATTCAAGATACTTCATGATGAAAATGTATATTACCATTTCCCAAATAGTCTCAAAAATTGCTCAGATAAAAAACCAAAACTAAACAAAAAACCAAACCCCAAAACACCATAAAAAATCTCTAATTTAATAGGTTAAAGTTTTAAGAAAGTTTTGATAACTCTCAAATTTTTTTTTCCTATTTTTTCCAGTCAAAATAAACACATTATAGATATTATTACCAACTTGAAATGCCTTTCAGGTATGAATTAGTCTCATTACGAACAGTGGAATCTTCTTTTCAAAAGTTGTCAGTCTCTTATGTCTTGCTCAACACAAAGCTTCAACCATATTAAAAAAAATCCATGCTGCTAGTAAAGGTGTGAACAGATGTTTTATCTTCACATTTTGTGCATAAATGCAAGTACTCTGATGTAAATTGATCAAACTGTAGAAACAAATCATTTAAGATTTGTGCAGTGATTAATAATAGAAGCCAGTAATCAAATCTTCCTGACACCAGCACATCTGTTACAGAGAGTTTCTAGTTTGTGCTATTATGCAAATGTGCAATAAAACAAATAAATTACTTGATTTAACAGCTGGTTGGAAAACATTATTTTTAGGTGGTTTTTTTATTTATTGTTTTACCATTGATAGCCACTTGATGTAGACTAATTCAATTATGCTTATGTAGAGGATCACAGAACTGAGACGAGACAAAAAACATACAAAGTCTTCTCAGGAACTGCTGCAGAATTTTAAAGATATTTGGAATTCCTCAGACATACAGGGCTTCTGGAAGAACAAAGTGCATAGAAGAGAGTTTTCCTTGAATTCAACATTTTAAAATTTTCCTCATATAACATAGCTCTTCAATAGTAATAGTGTCACTTACTTAAGTAAACCTTTCTGGTACCTTGAAAAGACCAGCTTTTGATTCATCACTGCACATAAAAATTGATATGATCTCAAAAAAACTGTTTCTGGACATTTTAGTTGATAGGCTCATGAACTGAGGAGAGGGAAGTATCAGCACAGAATTACCCTCCATTTAAGGTGTACTTGGACTACACTGTGTGATTATACATTCTGTAGGTTTCAGCAGCCTTTAGCACCAGGATTGGGGAACTTCAACATTTTTTGAGGTGAACGATAACTTTTTCATTTTTTTCTGTCTCAAGGGAGTATGAAAGGTTTTGTGAGACTTTGGGTTTGGTAATTTTTCTGCAATGCCCCAGAGGTACATTGGAAGAACTAAGATCACTTTTGTTTCTGTGGAGTTGAAGAAAAAACAACGTAGTAAAAACCAGTAGTAAAATGTGTCTCTAAGACAGAACTTAGTTCTGAAAATGTTTGTTCTTTTTTAATGTAACCATATATGTTGCCCCAAAAATTCTGTGTGCTGAACTATACATTTTATAATGTAGTGCTATAAAACCAGACAAACATTAATTTCAAACAAACATAATCTTTCAGCTCCCTGTGTTACCAAATATCCAGCTGTGACAGCAAAGTATACTGCTCTTAAGGGATGCATTTTAATACATTCATCTCAGAGCAGAATATGTTGGTATATAAACTGCATTCAAAAATAACCAAACAGGAAGTTCTGTAACTATTCAAATGTCTTATGTCCATTATTAATAAAAATACATTAATAAACAGCATGTATATTCCAGTCATCCTGTAGACAAAGAGACATAGAACCCACTCTTTAAGGGGAGATGAAGCATAATATGTTCACCGTTCCCAATAAGTACTCAAAAAGTGGTGAAAAAACTTTCATGTCCTTTTCTTCTGTACTACAAAGAGAAAAGAGAGAGTGTGGTATTTGCGAAACATAAAAGAATATGGCACACAATCCTTATTCTATTTTATTGGAACTAGAAATTCAGCTTATGCAGTACTATGTATCTTCCTCTCCTGAAAAGGTGATTATCAGCACATGTTAACAGACATTTAGATCCACATATCAAAGTCTCTCAGGTTTTGTTTTTACCTTAGGGTTTTTTTTTTCCCTGTCTTTTTTTTATATGTATCAGAAAAGACAACTGATTCAAAAGAGATCATTAAAGAAGACATCATAGTCAGTGTAAAGAAAAAATCTAGAAGCTTATCAGGAATTCATTAAGAGAAACATAGAAAAATATCTGGGATTGTTCAAATTCCAATACACCTCCTCAGCTGAGAAACTAGGTTTCAGAAAGAATAGAAATGGAATTCCTCTTATTCCTTGTCTTGACTGTCTTGACTTACCAGATTTTGGTAAGTCAAAAATCTCAAGGAAAACCTTCCCAGCAATCTTCTTTGTGCAATCCTGAATAAAAATGGAGAGTATTAAAAAGGGTTAAACATTTTCAAATTATCACTAAGTGTGTGTGCGTTTACATTTTGTATTTTCAATATAGTGTGTATAAAACAATGATGCTTCTTTTCATGAAGAGAGATTGGAAAAGGAATGAAGCATCAGGTTTATGGAGTTCAGATGTTTTTGATCTGCTTTAACAAGGGAATTGTTACGGTTGTACTCTAGAACAAGAACTTGGGAAGGAAGATATTTGGCCTTAGTGCTCTTATATCTTAACAATTTTGCATCTCTACAGTGGCGAAGAAAGGTCATTTATAACAGTATTGGAAGCTTGGACAGTCTTCAAGGAAATCTTGTGTGAACAAGGGGGTGACGCAACTCAATACAAAAATCAGAGTTGCAATTCCCTTTTTCCTGTGTTGATATGGGTTTTGTACAACTCACAACTTTCTTGGATCAGTAATTAATAAATATATAGAAAGCTATATAAGCAATCAGCACAATGACAATAGCCATTCATGCAAACACACAAGATCTGCTAAAAATATATCCTATGTTTGTAATTCAGTAAGTTAGCAGGAACTGTAAAATAGGAAATATAGAAGGAAATCAATAATTTTGTGGTATGGTAACAAAACAGAATGAAAAAGAATGTGAGTTTGTAGTGATCAAGTACAGCAGGAAAAAAATGACCCACAAATTAATATTTTAAGACACAGTGAAGGGGAATGGAAATAAATCACTTGATCAGTAACAGAATTAGTCTGATAGGTTCAGTAGAATTATAGGAAATGAATGAATAAGCTACAGTTACAGATACAGCAAAAAAAAAAAAAAAAATATTTAAAGCATGCATAGTATGAAACCGAGGAAGGCAGTAAGATAATAAAAATGGTCACAGAAGCCCATGGTAATAAAAATTCTAAAGAAACATGGTAAAAATCAAATATTTTTGTTTGAGTACTATGAAATCTGTAGATTAGAGAGAGAGTTGAATACTGTTCAACTGCCCTCACACAAACCATCCCCCTCCACCCTGGCCTCAGCTGTCCACAGATGTCAGTCAGCTGCTCTACATGCCCTACATAAAATCCATTTTATAAAAAAAAAAAGTGTTTTGTTTTGTTTTGTTTTTTCTGGTAACAAAGCAGAAATGTAGAAATGTTGCTTAGCTAAAAGGCTCATGAACTGATTGTCCGCTGTCTTGTATCTGCTTTTGATAAAGTAAATCTTGATGTAAACACCATATCTTCTCTTGTTCCTCAGATTTAGAACTGTATCAGGAAGATTGTCTTTAATCTGGACTACTATCCTTCGTTGATATCTGCAATTTTGCAAGGGAAAAAATAGTTACCCATATTCTTGGAATCTGTGCATCAAAACCTGCAAGGTCAATTTTACGCTAATACCTAACTGCAGATCTGCATATCAAATGTAATCAGAAGTATGACAGTCTTCTCCCATGGAAGAAACAATCAGGCTTGATTTTTATTCTGTCTTCTATATACATTTTATTGACAATTTAAACCATGTATCACCATTTGTGATAAAACAACCTACTGTAAAACAAGATGAGTTCCGACAGAGAAGGTGAGTATTGGTCTGATGATAAACATCACACAGCTTCTTGATGGCGGAAAGGATATCATGTTTGCAGAACCTCACCAGCATTTGACATAATAAAGCACTAGTGCCTGCTAGCTATAACACATAGCAAGATAAAATACCACTCCATGGGAAGACTGACACATAGTCTCTGTGAGAGAAATCAATAATTTTTTAATGAACTGTACAGGAATCCAAACTGATGGAAAAGACATCAGTTTAGACCACCACAAAGAGGACACTTGCATATATGTTGTGTAATATCACCACAAGTAGCCAAATAATCCACTTCTGCACAAGCAACATGATCCATGCAGTTGATTTATGCACCATTGCCCAAACCAAAGCCTGCACTTAAGCTGAACCATATTATCACTGCTTTCCCTGTGCTATGAGATGTAAGTAATTTAGAAAAAAAAAAAAAAATTCTCTTCAATATCACTGATGTAGGAGAGTTTCTTTCACCAAAAAATAATGATGCCAGTAATACTCTGTTCTGGGTTTGGTTAGGATAGAGTCAATTGTTCTCAGGGAACTGGGAGGGGGATGGCTGGGGCAGCTGGCCTGGGTGGGCCAGGGCAGGTGTTCCATACCACATGATGGTATTCCATGTGACTGTGTTCCATACTGCTGGGTACTGTAGTTCACGAGCTGGTGCCGCAGTGAGCTGTTTTGTTTATCACCTTCTTACTCTGCATATTCTTTCATTAGTACTGTTGTTGTTGTTTGATGTTGTTCCTCCCTTACTATTCCAGTAAACTGCTCGTGTCTCAACCCCTGAGTCCTGTTTGTTTATATTTTCTCCTCGCTATCCCACTGGAGGGTGGGGAGGGCAGCAACCCTTCCTGGTTAAACCACATCATCCTCTTAGAAGAACTTAAAAACTTTCAACACAGTGCAAATCTTCTTCCAAAATTCACTTTAATATTGCTTCAGATAACTTCCTTTAAAGTAATTATAAAAAAGTCAAAGTATAAAATTAGTGTACAGAACGATGTACATTGCAGTACTTTGCTCTGCAGAATGTCATTGATTCCAAACTGGGACACTTGAAACAACATTTCAAAACATTAATTTCCTCCTGTTTCTTGGCATTATTACACTTGTTTGGGAAAGGATAATATATAAGGAGAAGCTGCACACTATATTGAATGAAAGTTGTTAGTGCATTACTGGATGCCCTAGACAAAGTAATGGGAACAATCAGTATGTTCTTTTAAGGACAATCCTAGAAGGCATCAGGAAGGCAAACAGTGCTAAGGCAGGACATGCACAGCAGACTAAAGATACAAGGTGCTGGTTTGTGGACACCTGACAGACTTGGTTGGCTGAAAAGATGAAAAAAAATATTTCTTGTTGCAATGTAGTAATTTTGAAAACATTAACCATACAATTGCAAACATTAAACATGTTGCTTAGGGAATGATATGAGGGAAGGAGCATTTCTGATATTGCTGAAAACTATTTGTAGCCATGGGATTATAATGACAATAGGAGTCTTTAAATATCTGTTAATAAAAAATGACCAAACACAGTGTAATATGTAGAAATGGACTGCTCCAAGGATAGATTTAGGACAACCTGGAGGACCATGGAAAGTAGCAGTACAATATCGTAATGCAAAAGAAAGATTATGCCAATGATTTAATTAAGACTATAGAGCAGCCTATAACAGACTTTCAGAAAAAAAATTGTCCTGGAAATATATGTTTTCCATGTTATGCATAGGACAGAACAGTTGGGGTGATAAGGAATAATCTTGTTTTTATTCAAGAATTAGGAACAATATCTTCCATATCTAGCAAGTAGAGGTACTTTGTTTCTTCTTGAAATTAAAACATTTTTAGGTCACTTCTGTGAATATGTATATACATCACGGTCCTGTTTCCTCACACCTCTATATACATGTGACAAGTAACAAAATGTGTAACAAATCTAATTTTTCTATTGAACACTTTCTTTAGCCAGTTGCCCACAAAGAACACTGCATCATCTGGCTGTATTGAACTCTCCATTAAAAAAAAAAAGTTAGTTACCCATTTGGATCTGAATCAACTAACATTGATATAAATCCTAAGAATGGCTTAACTTTATTACTTTAGTACCGTTGGGAGATGCAGAAATTGCTTTTCCACTGTATTTAGTACATCCACATGGGAGACACTTCAAATTCTGCAAAGTCTCTGCGTACCTGAGCAGGGCTTTATATAGTTTTATTCCATAAATTTCTTTAAACATTGCTTGCATTTCATGTGAAATAAGTAACTTTTTTTCCACTGAATCACATTTCTTAATGTATATACCCAGTCATTTTCACTCCCTTATTTTTAGAAAGCACATCTCACCTTTCACCGGACTAATTAATGGGGGGGCGAGGGGAGGGGCAGGAATCTCATCACATTAGCTCTCATTTTTAGCTCTCGTCATGATAATTTCTCACCTTGGACAAATAATCTCATGGACAAAACAAAGATTAAAGTCAGGGCACTTAAATTTTATTGGTGTCTTTCCCTACCACTAGCTGTGATAACAATGCAGGTTAAACTCTTTCCTCCTTATTTCCATTGCTACAAAATTGGAACAGCATGCTTATAGAGTCCAGTGTCATGTATACAAAGTATACGTAGGATAGAATAACACAGCAGGAACTATATAATGAGCTTGAATATCTGATATTGATCTTGACAGTGATGGGAGAATCAGACGGGTTTTTTCCCCTCTCATATATTCTTTGATAGAAAAATTATATTGTCCCAGTAAACTAATGGTTGCATGATTCCTTGCAAATAACTGTCCAATATCCAACTTCAGAGAAAGATAAGGCTTCCTGTGCCCCATAGAAACTTTTTTTATATTAACTCTTTTAATGGAAGAATTTTAAAGATTTTTTTTTACATATTCTATTTTTTTTTTTTTAACGACCTGGTTGGTGGATGTATGCTAATATCACAGGTAATTCTACTATCCAACAACATGTCACAACTAATCTAAACATTAAAAGCAAATAAATATAAAGTCAATAACAACATTATTATAATTTTATTTAAACCTACATATGAATTAAAAATTAAAAATTTATGATGGACAGAAGGAATTTAGGGTATGGTTTTAATGAAAATAACATGGGAGAACTTGTGTTTTTTCTAAAACTTTGACAGAATGACAGAAAGAAATAGAATTATTGTGCTGCTCTTAGTTATCCTCCCATTAATCTAGATTTATTCTAGTAACAAAGAACTAGAATCTGGGCTGAAAAATGTAACCTACTAGAAATGCAACAAGGTTAGGATGCAGCACAGATTTCTAATGTCTTCAGCCTTTCACTCATCGCTTTAGAGTCTTTCAATGGGTATATGTACAGACTTGTAGTTCTGTAACCTGTGTATTACCCTCTCTTGGACAAGGCTATAGTATAAATGTTTTTTTTCTCATCTTTACAGGATGAATTTACATATTTAAATTCTAAAGTGGCTTTGCTGCTCATTTATGAAGCAGTATGACTGATTTTAAAGCCTCATCATTTGCATTGAACCTACTCCCTGTTTGAACTTTATCTGTTTTATCCCAACAATTTAAATAAAGTGCAATAGTAAGAAGTGAGAAATAAAAATCAGAATAAATTGCAAACATACTTATCCTGTTCTGTCCTCCTTTCCTAAGTGACATCTCATGGCACTAAATCATAAACCCAAGATTTTTGGCCCGAAAGATGCAAGGCATTCAAATGCTTGAAGACTTTTGAATTCTCTATCCTTCTATCTAAATAAACCAGAACTTTACAAGTTTGCAGCTCTGTTCTTACGTACATCACAGTTCTTGTGTCTTTTCCTGTTCACCCTCATTGTCATGTGTTGTGAAGTTCCTAAAATCTCTCTTGATCCTACAATAAATTTATAGATTTGCCCTAATCAAAGGATACTTTATTTCTCTTGTGATGTAGAAAATTGCAGCTCTTGTAATGATAACCCCCAAGATTGTAAGGATGTAAAAATCTCCAAATAAAGTAAAAAGAAAATGAATATACGAGTTTCCTATACATCGTTAAAGCAATAGTACCAAACTAATGTTTTGCTACTGAAATGGGGTGCATTAAAAATAGCTTGGCCAGCAGGTGAAGGGAAGTTCTCCTCCCCCTCTACTCTGCACTCATGAGGCCATATCTGGAGTACTGCTTCCAGTTCTGGGCTCCCCAGGTCAAGAAAGATAGGGATCTTCTGAAGAAAGTCCAGCGGAAGGCCACAAAGATGATGAGGGTCTTGGAGCATCTCCCGTATGAGGAAAGGCTGAGAGAGCTGGGACTCTTCAGCCTGGAGAAGACTGAGAGAGGACCTTATCAGTCTATAAATATCTGAATTGCGGGGGCCAAATGGATGGGGCTAGGCTTTTTCAGTAGTACCCAGTGACAGGACAAGGGGCAGTGGGCACAAACTGGAACACTGAAAGTTCCATAAAAGCTTAAGGAAAAATTTGTTTACTCTAAGGGTGACGGAGCACTGCTATAGGCTGTCCAGAGAGTGTGGAGTCTCCATCTCTGGAGATGTTCAAAACCTGCTTGGACGTTTTCCTGGTTAACCTGTTGTAGGGAACCTGCTTTAGCAGGGGGTTGGACTGGATGATCTCCTGAGGTCCCTTCCAATCCCGACCATTCTGTGATTCTGTGAAACAAGAGAGGATTCCTTGAAACACTTTTCTGTGAGGAGGTCAGGCAGCTTGGGAATTTCATTCAGTCTCTTCCCAAACTTGATGAAGATTACATCATGCTTTGAAATTCACATATGTATCTGTTATCTGAAAATAGCAGAGTTTTGGTGGTTGTTGCAAATAGAATAGAGAGGATTGTGGCTGCTTTTCATTCATTTGAATGAAGTGGGTGCCCTGGTAACAGGAGACGCTGAGAGGGCAGAGATACTGAATGCCTTCTTCGCTTCAGTCTTTATGGCTAAAAATGCCTCTGAGGAATCCTAGATGCTAGAGGGAAGGGAATCTGGAGAGAGAAAGACTGCCTCTTGTTTGAGGAAGAACTGATCAGAGATAACCTAAACAAAAGCAATATACACAAATCTGATGGGATTCTGTGATTTTTGGGTGGATATAAAACTAATTATAAGAAAAAAAAAATTCTTTTATTTTAAAGTATAATAAGGGAACCAAAACAAAATAGCTAGGATCCTTTCTGACTTTGTGGAAACTCAAAGAAGAAAGAAACACTGATGAGTAGAGGATAAAACACTCAGTATTTTCTGTAACAAGATAAAATTCAGCTAAAAACCAGGACAGAACTGCAGATTCAGGTTTAGCATACAAAGTAAGTTGCCTTGGATAAACTTTAACGTACCAAGTTCTGGTTTTTAAGGTATGCTTACATTTTTACAAAGAAAGCTACAAATAATTTTCTAAAACAGGTGTTTCCCTGTTGTATGAAGACTTGAAGCTCTAGTTCTCTAATGCATTTTGCACTGTTTTTGGGTGCTGAATACATTATTTCATAGTGTGCTCATTTCATAAGCTTGGCCTCTAAAGGCTATGTAATGCCCCTCACCTGAAAAAGGTCCTTGTGACTTCTTCAGGTTTAGATCTGAAAGAATATTGATCATCCTTTAAGCAAATTTAGTGCTTATAATACCATCCCCAAGGTGAAGATAAGAAGAAATGCAGTGCAGAAACAGTAAGACTACTTAATATTCTAATATTAATCACTTATCTACTGTCTGTATTTCTAACATTGCTCTCAGCGGACACGGGTTTTTTTCTCCTGAACTATCACTCAGAAGTGTTGTATTGTAATTCACTTCAGAGAATTTGGTGGCTTTAGACTCCTACTTTAATTTGGTACTGGTTAATAAAAAATAGTGTCTTACAACTGAGAATATAGAAAGCATTGTTATTGTTTTCATACAATTCTGAAATTGAAGTTAAACTGATGAAGTGACCTTATTCTGATACACGGTATTTTGCTGAAAAGATAAATGTAACTGTATTTCATTTCAACAAGAAAACTCTTGCAATGTTGTATTATTCCATTGGCACATCTGTGGTTTTGGGATTATCTGTTCATTTTGAGTAAGATCCTGTGAATGCAATTAGGGGTGACACATCTAGTATGAGGAGTCAGAGATAAAGGAATTAATTTCTTATATTTCCTTTCCTGGGGCTACAAATTGGCTTGCAGGTTACTATTCATTGGAACACCCCAGAGTACTGACAATAAACAAAGCAGCAATAGCTGCACTCCACTAAGCAGTAGAAAATCAGATTCACAGAAAAACACCCCTCCATAAAAAGTACAGAACACATATGATCAGAACAAGGATTTACAGAACTTGTCAATGATTGAGCATTGCCTAACATTAGAGCTCAATTAAATTGAGACCTCTAATTTATATGCTGTATAAATTTTAATACTATTTCTACCAGAAAATTATTTGCTACTTATTTGTACATTTCATCATTACAATTTACAGGAATGTTATTATTTCCTTCTGTCTGGATCATTTTTTCCACAGTTTATTTTCAATTTTTCTAGCATGTGTCAATCTAACATGCCATCAGATCTGATGCTGCACATGTGAATTAAGGCTCTCTGATGCTAAAACCTGTATGTGAATAAAGCATGACTTAGAAGTCATTATGGAGTTCAATGAGTACAAAAATGCATGGGGAACGTATTTCAAGAATCCATTTGGAATGAGAATATGGTAGACTGTGTAGACATCACTAGAGGGAGTCATGACCACACAAACCAGATTGTTGCATTTCATAAACTCTGCTGAACCGAAATCTGTCTCCAGACTATGAAATTTGTGTCATATTATAAAATAGTCACCTGTGGGAACTTCCCATTTGTTTTCTGGAGACAGGGAAATGTATCTTCCATAGATATAAATTTTTTAAACAAATATTAAAGGAGTTACATTAGCAGAATGTAGCCATTTCATAATTAACCCAAAGAGCTTGCTGAAGAAGCTCTATACAGGGTTTTCCAATGATGGGGACTCCATAACCTTTCTGGGCAACCTGTGTCAGTGCTCGGTCACCCGTACAGGGATAAAGTGTTTCTTCTTATGTTCAGACAGAATGTCTTGTCTCTCAGTTTGTGCCCATTGCCTCTTGTCCTGTCACTGGACACCACTGAAAAGAGCCTGTCTCTGTCTTCTTTATATTGTTCCTTCAGGCACGTACATCAACAAGACCCCCCAAATCTTCTCTTCTCCAGGTTAAACAGTCCCAGCTCTCTCAGTTTTTCCTCACAGGAGAGATGCCGCAGTCCATTAATCACCTTCCTGACGTTTCACTGGACTCTCTCCAGTATATTAATATTTCTCATATATTGGGGAGCCCAGACTGGACATAACATTCCAGATGTGGCATCACCAGTGTTGCTCAGATATATGAAATATCAGAGAAAGTTTAATAAAGAAGTGTATTCTTAATGAAACCAAAATAAAAAACCTGATACATGGCAACAGATGGAAAGACCTTGATGAAATGGGACAACACTCTCAACAAAATCCAACTCTTTCTGTATTCTGAAGGAGTAGACAGCACTTTCTTCCTACGTTCTAGAAACAACTGCAGCTAAAACCATAGCATGGCTTTATGTCACCAAGATATAACATTAATTTTATGAAAAACTTCCAGTTTGAGACCTTTACTGTGACTGTGATGTGTTCTTACTAGAGCCAGGCTCTTTCCTACACTCTGGCTTCAGTATTTTTTCTGCTGGTTAGGGCTGACAGTAGCAAGACATCCTCTTGACTTTGAATTGAAATGGTTCCTGTTTTTATTCCTTTTGTACTCATCTGATTACAGCTCTTGGTCCCATGCGGGTGGCTGTGCTGATGACTAAAGAAGTCAAAGTGATGTCCTGCCTCAGAAAATTGCATTAGAGGTAACCTAGGGGAGAAAGACCTTAAGAGAAACCCCTGTTAGAACCATCGTATAGATGCAATTAATAAATTTGGCCTGCAGATTGATGGTTGGTATTCATTCAAAGTGAACACTGTGTTTTTCCTGAGCCTGTTTCAATAGCACAGGTTTTCTAGCAGTTACATACCAATCAAGTAGTTCAGAAAGAAAAATTAGTAAGCAAAGTAGTTAAGAATGGCTTTAGAATGCCCTTAAAATTCCTTACAATACAGCCATGTGTCCCTCTTCCTAAATTAATGAAAAGCAGTGACTTCAGCCGACTCACCCTCTCTCTCAGGACTTACCATCAAACAGGAAAAAAACAATATCATTTGACTCATCCGACCAATTACTCAAATGATAATGACAATTAAAGGCAGGCAGAAGTATCAAGCAAAAGACTACAAACAACTCACAAACTAAAATTTGTTTCAAAAAATCTTAAATTTCTGAAAAATCAAAGTCATCTCACAAACAGAGTGTGAAGAGAGAGATAGAAATGTGTTAATTAAATTAATAACAGAATTCACCTATTTGGGTACACAGTATTTCTTCATACAGTGGACTTTTTTAGACCACCTTTATTGGACTCCAATGGAGGCTACAAAGAAGGTGGCTCTATGTATCCATAATTTTTTTCTTTTTTTTTGTTTTGTAATTAAGGAATTAACAAAATTTTATTTTGTCATATTTTCCTTTTCCTTCATGTATCTTCCTTTCTACTTCTGAATACTCTTCTTATGGTGATAAAAATCAGTGTTTCTCTCCTCTTTCAACTACATTTTTTTCCCTCCTTACTACTTCAAAGTTTAACAGGAGAGTTTTAAAGTGCCCTTACAGAGGGCCGTCAGCCAGCAGTTGTGCAGAACTGTGTTTGAATAATTCATCAGATTCAATCTTACAGAGTGACTAATGTGCTAATTATACAGAAGAGTCATTTATAAGGTTGGGTCGGGTGCTCAGTGCTAAACATCATTATAAAATTTTCAAATAGTATTTGGGAATTTTATGAAAACTGCAGATATGATAGACAGCCATAAAGATGGATAATTTCTTCAGCACTATGGTCCTGCTTCACTGAAAAGATTTATCAGAAAGCCAACATCAAGACCCACTTCTTGGAGAGGTGAAATCTACTATGACTATGTTAGAAATACACTACCTATGCATACTGCAAAGCTATTTAAAAATAGCTCATCAAATCGAAATTCTCTTATAGTCACAATGGGTCCCTTAATTTATTGTCAAATCTGAACCTAATGTTGTATGTGGACTGTCTTTCGGCAGCTCTTGTTCAAACTGTTTATGAAAGTTCTGTGTGAAACATGAAATTTGTACATATGTGTTTGGCCACAATACTTCACCATGAACTATACATTTCAGTTAGGTTTTAAAGTTAAGAAATGGGAAGCTTTAGATTTATAACAAAAAATGGAAATAGTGAATAATAGGTAATGGTATTTGTTACTGGAATAAATGAGATTCTTCTTTCAGCAGCATAAGATGCAACAGGAGAAACAATGAACAAAAACCTGCCTCAGTAACACAACAGTTAGGAAGGCTACAGAACCAGAGATGAGATCTACAATAGTTCTGTAGCCAAATGAAATATAGTGCCATCTAAACTATATAAGCCATCTTATTAGAAATATTTTTGCTGTCCAGATAGTATGCCAAAACCCTTTTCCTATGCAATGGAAAAACTGGGGTTTTTTTTCATTTTAAAATCTATAGCTAGGTAAACTCATTAGACTAAGACACAGTTCCTCCAGTTATTAATTAGGGGTTTGTTGGGGTTTTTTCACACAGTTTTGGTGAAGTAACTGGCTCATACTGGCCTGTATTTTGGTCAGTTTGGATACTGCAGTGTCCCATCACTGTTTCCTGCTTGTCTTCTCTTGCTCAAAACAACAAAGATATTCCCGAAGAACAGATCCAGAACTACCTTAGGGTACCAAGCCATCAATGGACAGTCCCAGACATGCATGCAATGCCTAGTGCATTCATGACATGGAAGCAGACTGCTGGACACAGAAAAAATACTTTTTTGGCATGTTTCTTTTGGGATCAGACCATATAAAAGCAAACTAATGGAACATTTTGTCTTTTTCTTACAACAACTGCTAAATTTTTGTCACTTCATGTCGTTTTCCACTTAGGACACATATTTTTGCATGTTTAATATCATGGTTCTTTGTTTTGCTCACAGTTCTCTTCCACAGGTCAATGCTTGTTCAAGTATACAAACATATCTGTGACTACCCTGCTGTTTGAACAATGGCCTTGACTTTTGATGCCTTCAGGCTGCAACTCCACTCCCAGTAGATCTTCTGTCAGACTGGATGCTCCAAAACCCTCATGAGCTTTTCCACATCTTGCTGCTGTCATTATTTTGAGCTCTGCTGTCATCAGAGCATCTTTCTTAGTCATGGCTTAAAACTTGAAATAGCTAGAATACTTTCTTTCCAATATACCTCTCTGTCATATAATGTCTCATTTTTCTTAATCTTGACTGGTTTAGAGATATGAAGGGCTATGTGAGTTGCAAATGGGCTTAGATAGAAAATGCCAGAAACATACTCTTTCTCCTGGACATATATGGACAAAAAAACCCCCAACAAACAAACAAACAAACAAAAAACATGTTCACAAAAAACAGTTTTGGGAGATTAGGGACTGAGCTGGTGGTGTAAGGTGTGCAGTATGATGCTCTTATATGTGGAAACAAATATAAGTCCTTGGAAGGGCTAACTTACAAAGCTAAGTACAGTGAAGACAGTCCTAAATCTATGAAAACTAGATCTAACTGGAAAATAAAAAACTTCAACAGTAAAACTCAGGACAAGGATGATTTTTCAGTGATATGAATTTCACCTGCTGTTTCTAAGGGATTGTCTTGCAAGGAGCCAAGAGAAAGTGAATTATTATAAACAAGTGTTCATTAAAAATATCAGTCTGTTTTTACTGATTTGGAGAAGGGAAAAAGATAGCAGACAGTAAACAATAAATCACTTAAAAATTTCACAGGATTGAATAAAAGCTTAATTTAATACCTCTGCCCAACAAAGGAATCTAAAAGTCACCTAGATTAATAATCCAGTTTGAGTATCTGAGGGGGAAATAGTAATAGGTAAATGGGATATTCTAACAGTATAAACAGTGTGGGTATGTTAATTTCAGAGATACAGACAAAAGTGTCCCTATCTCAGTAAGAATGGATCTTTAATTTTGCTTACCTGTGGAGAAGAAAGGGAACTAACTATATGTTTGCTATGTGAAAGAGAATCCCATTTGTTGCAAAATTTACTGGGCAAGTATCCATCCTGAAAAGCTTACAAGTGAAGCAGAATCTTATTTCTTCTTTGGAAGAGTCTGTAGAGTCCTTACAATTAAGCTTATGTTTTTCAACTCAAAAATTTCTGTTTAGACTGTTTTGAATACTGATAGCAACTTAAAGACTGAACATCTTTGGTTAGACATGGTTTAATTTGCTGGGTTTGTTTACCCACTATGTCTGCTAGATACTTGTTTTACATGAATCCTTCCTTGACAGTGAATTGCAAATCTTCATTCTGTTAATGCAGTGATGCCATCCTTTGAAAGTGGACATACAAGTGAATAATCATGCAGTGCTCCCTAGAAAATCAGACATTGTGGAATACATTTAAAACTCAATGGGTTTTTTCAGTGTTAGGTTTAACTAAATCTTTGTTTATGCAGATTACTATATCTGAATATGCCACTGACTTCAGCTCAAGTTCTTTTCATGTATGGCTGTGTGAATGAGATAAATTTAGATTCTCATAAAATTAACAGGCTGTTTCTGGAGTTATTCTCTATAGTCTGTCTTCATGAGCCATAAAGATCTTTCACTATAATGAGTATTTATATAAACAGAGCCCTATAGTGAGATATAGCAGATGGTTGCACTGCCATTCATAGAGACCTCAAAAGACTAGAAAAAGAGGCAGATGGGAACCTCATGAAGCTCAACAAAGGGTAAGTCAAAGTTCTGCCTCTCAGAAGGAATAACATCAGGGACATCTATACAATGGAGGCGAAACACCTCGAAAGCAGCTTTGCAGAAAAGGACCCTGTGGTCCTGGTGGACAAGTTGACCATGAGCCAGCAACACACCCTCACAGCAAAACAGGCTAACAGCATCCCAGCTATGTTAAGAAGAGTGTTACCTGTAGACCAAGAGAAGTGATCCTTCCCTTCTCCTCAGCACTGATGAGGCCATACCTGGAGTCCCAAGACCATCCTAACAATCAGACCTTCACATTGAAGCATTGTATGCTTCACAGGATGACAGAATAGCTGAGGTTCAAAGACACCTCTAGAGATCATCCATTCCAACTCCACTGCTCAAAGCAGGGTCACCTAGAGTAGCTTTCTCAGAGTATAAGTTGTCTGTATAAATTCAGTTAATATTTCAACTATCTGTTACAGTCCAAAATAGAAAGACTTTATGAAGAAGAGGCTTCTTACAGAATTTCTCTCTAACAGACCAAACATACACATGTTTACTCTATTACTGTATTTAAAAAGCTTAACCTAGCTGATATACTTTTTTTCCATCTAGGAAAATAAATTTCACTTGTTCTTGAAAGACAGTCTTAAGTATATATAGACTAGAATTCTATATGAAATTATAAACACAAAAGTGCACAAGCATGCTCAAAACTTTCAGAATTTAAAATAGAAATTGCTGTCACTTAGAGATAATTTTTCCATTAATGATTATGGGAAAATACGGAAAATTAATGTGATTACTTGCATACTTCCTGATACTGATGAAAAGAACCTCAAGTGGGCAACTTGACATTAGTTGTCATGCAACATGAATGGCAGTGCGACCATTACCAACCAGGAAGATTCCTGTTTTCCACTCTGATTAATTGGATAAAAAAATTAGAAGAAAAACAATGCCATTAAAAAAATCTGAACAAACAAAAAAAAACCCCAAAACTCAAAAAGGCTTATTATCGAATATTCAGGACTGTGGAAAATACAAGATAACTTGATAGCTCCAGAAATTTGTCACCCTGAAATACCAATTTCTCAAGAGCGGTGAATTTCAAAAGTATTTTTACGTAATTCAGATGTAACTTAGATAGCTAAAATGTAACATTTGATTATTTTGAATTTTTTTTTTTTTTTTCTTATGGCTGTCTGCACATGAGACCAATTATGCTAGAAAACTTCTATGCCTTTGTTTTTTTTTTTTAAAGTAGTGATGCATATGTAGTAAAAGTAGTAACTCTACTATTTTTGTTTGTCTTCCAGTGATGTTTATTTGTTGTAATAACCTATTTTGTAGCAACTCTCTCTGAAACAGTGGCCACCATCTGTGAAATATATCTAGAGAACAGCCCTAGCTAGTGTATTGCTAGGGCAACTTCTTGCCCTTGGATGAAGACCCAGCCCCATTTTTGTACTCATTCTACACCAGGGAGAGTTTCCAGAGTCATAGAATCACAGAACGGTTGGGGTTGGAAGGAACCTCTGGAGATCATCTAGTCCAACCCTCCTGCTAAAGCATGTTCACCTAGAGCAAGTTGCACAGGACTGCATTGAGGCAGGTTTTTAATATCTCCAGAGAAGGAAACTCCACAACCTCTCTAGGCAGATTGTTCCAGTGCTCTGGCACCCCCACAGCAAAGTTTTCCTTCTTGTTTAAGCGGAACCTCCTGAGTTCCAGCTTGTGCCCATTGTCCTTTGTCCTATCACTGTCCACCACTGAAAAGAGTCTGGCCCCATCCTCTTGACACCCACCCTGTAGATATTTATAAACATCGATAAAGTCCCCTCTCAGTCATCTCTAGGTTAAACAGACCCAGCTCTCTCAGTCTATCTTTATAAGAAAGGTGCTTCAGCCCCTTAGTCATTTTTGTAGACCTTCGCTAGACTCTCTCTAGAAGTTCCCCATCTCTCTTGAACTGGGTGGGGGTGGGGGGGAGAAGGACTGGATACAGTACTCCAGATATGGCCTCACCAGGGCAGAGTAGAGAAGAATATAAAATTTTGATGAATGAGCTACAAATATATTTCTAAGATTTCAGAGGCATTTTTAAGGAGAGGGTAGATCATCACTGGGGAATTGTTCTGTAGTTTGCCGCTTTCAGGTTCCTTGTGTGATGAAAGGATGTCAACACATAGCACTGGGACAATGTATCTTGGAAAGTAATGCTTTTACTTATTCCTACAGTGAAAATGAGTGGGAAGAAAGTTTCATGTCAGTGAAGAATCCAAATATGTGTGGTAAATACTAGGGAAAGCTTTAAAACAAAAGGAGATTATGTATTTAGCAAATATATCTCTGCCTTTTGCTAGCTCTGCTCAACGCTACCGGCTAATTTCCTCCTAGTGAATGAATGTGCTATTTTTTTCACATACTGCATGAAGCTTCTCTGTACTCTAGGCCCTGGATTTGGGAGATTATGAAATCCTGCGGGTTGATATGGTTTATAACTGTGAGGTAAAGTCAGGGCAGTTCTTTGAACATTTTTTTCTTTTATGTGTAGAATGCAATAAATCCAAGGGTATTCATGAAGATGTTACGCTTCTGGACATAAAACATTAATTGGCTGTAAATAAAGCTGAATGTATCCTGAATTGTTAATGTTTACAACTTCTGGTTTCAGTGCTTGTTTCTTGCACTATTTACTGATTGTGCAATAGTCTCTCCACCCACACATCCACCTTTCCTACTGCCTCCCTTCACACAATACCTGTGGAGGTTTCATTAAGACTTTATTATATAATTGGAATTGTGGGTTTTATTCACTAATTCAGACTTCTGTATTATTATTTTTTTCCTTTGGAATTATTTCTTTTATATATTGTTGAGGATCTTCACAGTTAACACCAAAAATAACTAACAGGCCCTATATAAAAATAATCAATCGAGATCATTATGACAGTATGACAAAATAAGCATGCAGAATTTTTCAAAGTAACTGAGGCTAAAAAGGAAAACTAGAAATGAGGTGCTACAATCTTGCATACTTGCTGTGGATGGATTTTCCTGTCATGAAGCTACAAAGGCTGGTGACTGATAGGGACAGCACCAGGAGCCATAGGAGCTTCCCCTGGGAGCAGGGCAGATGGGAGGCAGCCAGAGGCAGCCCCAGCCCCGGGCATTGGGCATCTCCCTGGGGATGAGGATAGGCCAAGGTTAGGTGGGGATGATGGATAGGGGTCAGGATCAGGTGCAGTGAAAAAACCTAGGGTTTGGGACAGCCCCAGGCTGTCAGCACAGGGCCATGGGGATGGGGACAGGGACAGGCATGGACCAAGGTAGGGCTGGGCCTGCAGGTGAGTCTGGCTCACTGAGTCCCATGGCTGAGCTGAGAGGGCTGACGGAGCTAGAGATCAGCCCTCCTACAGCATTGCTGGGCAGGAGCTGGTGGTCCCAGTGGGCTGACATGGGGTCTTGGGCCAAGAATAGGGTGAGGGGAGCCCAGGGGTGGTCAGAGACAGTCAGGGCTGGGAGTGCCTTTAGGCCCATGACATCATTTGATGTGTTTTAAGTCAGAAAATCTTCCCCACAAAGAAAGAACTGACAACAAATAAAGTGAATTAGCTGAAGAATGGATGAAGTTAATCCAAATGGAACATAATTATTCCCATATGAATTTTCTTCATATAAATTATTTATTCCCATATTAGGGAAATTTTTAATTCATACTGTAAATAATGTCTGGAGAAGTATTTTCAGATGTTACTCAATGGTTTATTCTGTCTCTGGAGCAAATAAGATAAAATGTTGTAATTTATCCAAGAGGACTATAGAAACTCAAAAAAAAAAATGGTCACATTTCTGGCTGAAGTATACTGAAATTGGAAAATGTGTTAACCTGGCTGACCTCCATCACTGTTATTTGAGTGCCTTTCATCTGACTTCTGTTAGGTAAATATGTCTTCTCTTAATACCAGAAGTTACCACTCATTCCAGAACAATTAAGTGTCCCCCAAGTTCACAGCTGAAAATTATTGGCTCTTATGAAAAAAACCCAGTGAATTTGAGGTTATAGAGAGAAGATGCCTGCACTAAACCAAATATTTTTTAAACATTTTTTGAGTTTTCCTAGACGAACATTTTAGATGTCCTGCCTTCATCATTTTAGGTTATTTTCATGCATGAGTGTTTCTTCTGTATTATTCTCAGTCAACTACTGAGTGCCAATGACTTGCGTGCAGCAAAAGACAAGAGCACAAGATATTCTAATATCAGAAATGGTTATTAATTTATCTAATTCATGTTATTACTCATTCTTCCCCATCTACTTTATTTTTTTCTTATAGTTAAAAATTTGTATTTTTCTGAAGAAACTTAATGTGAAAGGTAAACTTCACTACAAACCTTTGTATTTACATTTTTTTTAAAAATCATACCTCTCATGAAAGAAAAATATTACTTTACATCCCATTTTTAACTGAAGACTCTTCCTAACTATGATCAGGGTCCAGCAAAGGCTGTTGGATTAAAAAAATCGTTTTCATTGCTTGACAATTTATGCTTTATGTCAGATGTATTACCTTGCTTGTGTGGTAGCAAATAGACACTTTTCCTGTTACAAACTCATATTATATTTATTTTCTACTCTTAATGTATTTGTTTTTAACTGTTCGACAGTGTACAAGGCTGGCATATGTCTCATCAGATTATAAATTCTATGAAGCTGTTAGCATTTTGTGAAGTATCATAATGTACTCTTGACTGATCTTTTATTACCAAAGGCCTCAGTCAGCTATTGAAGACTGAAACTGACAGACTATTTAGTGTGCCCTAAGTGTAAC
This sequence comes from Caprimulgus europaeus, assembly GCA_907165065.1. The sequence goes on along the minus strand of OU015532.1, from coordinate 32,215,203 downwards.
TTTGAGACAGCAGGAGCTAGAGCTTTCTGTAATTATACTTCCTGATTGTGGAATCTGTTCCCTATTGAGACTGGAAGAGCAGCATCTGTTGTGACATTTAGGTTAAAATTAAAGAGGTGCACGAGCTTGTTGATGCATTTAACTGTGGGGAATCATTTAATTACTATTTTAAAATAGTTTTTGTAAAAAAAAAAAACAAAACAAAAATGAAGCTGTGGAAAGGACGTTGTGTTGTTATGTTAAGACTATTTTAAATTGTTAGTTATTATTTGTCCACAAATGAAAGGAAAAGAGGTAATCAACACCATGAACACAGAATAAAACACCTAGTATGGATTCTGAGAAAACAGTTGTTGCACCCTTATTAGTTCATTCCTACATTCTCCCCACCCCCATCCTATTTGAACAGTACTTGTAAGTACTTTATACATATTGCCCTAAGGAACATAAGACATGAAACCATATTTCTAATTAGTTCTGTCTTTAAAACTAGCTCAAAATCACAGAAAAATATCTCACTTCTTTTAATTAGAAGGTTATTTTTTTCTGGGTTGGTTGGGTCACTTGCCTAGTGTACCACCAATTCATGATATTATCTAATTTTTCAAATATTCTTGTTTTTAAGTTGCTAATATTCTGTTTTATAGTTGCTACGCATTCCATCAACAAGTAATTTTCTCCTACAACATTTATTTTATATTAGATCACTTCTTTCTCCTAGAAGACATTTTTTTTCATCGTTAGGACAGGATGTATTGCATCTTTATAGAAGTGTCTATACAAAACAGGATAAATCTCAGGTGTCCTTTTCAGAATTTCACTATTTTTTCCTCACAACTTTAACTTTTTAATATAAAAATTTTCTACTATGTGATATCTTTCATATAAGTTATTATAATTAAACACCATAAACATATCTGAATTTTGTATTCTTAACATAAACAGAGCTCAAAATTAGGTAGTGAGTTATGAGCTGGGCTGTTGACATTTCATAATCCACAACACAAGATAATATAGAATCACAGAATCATAGAATGTTGTGAGTTCAAAGGGAACCACAAGGATCATCAAGTCCAATTCCTTTCCTAGCATAGGACAATCTCAAGATTCAGACCATGTGTCTGAGGGCGTTGTCCAGATGCTTCTTGAGTATTATCATGCTTGGTGCCATGACCACCTCCCTAGGGAGCATCTTCCAGTGTTTAACCACCCTCTGGGTGGAGAACCTTTTCCGAATGTCCAACCTAAACCTGCCGTGTCACATCTTCCTGTCATTTCCTCTGGTCCTATCTTTGGTCACCAGAGAGAAGAGCTCAGTATTTGACTTTCCTCTTCACCTTGTGAGGAAGTTATAGACTGCAATAAGATCTCTCAGTCTCTTCTCCAGGCTGAACAAACCAAGTGACTTCAGCCTCTCCTCATATATATGAGCTTCCCCTCTAAGCCCTTTTGCCAGTTTAGTGGCCCTCCTCTAGACACTTCAGTAGCTTTAAATCCTTTTTACACTGTGGTGCCCCAAACTGCACACTGTAATCGAGGTGAGGCTGCACCAGTGCAGAATTTTCCTTTTGGAGATAAAGTCCCTATTTGATCCCATACTTCTTGCTAATTCTACTTCTCTTTGTGGCTCTTCCACAGGCTCTCCTGGCCAAGAAGAGACAGCCAGATTCCTACTGTACTTTACTTGTTGGATGGCAATTATCTGTTTGGAAGTTTGCAAGTATACTTAAATTACTGTTTAGTATATTTTACAGACTATGCTGAATGCCAAAATGAATTTTGTCTTAAACTTACCAGTGCCTTATAGATAGCATCTCTCAGAAACATTTAATTCTGGAGGATTATGTCTATAATATTCTTCCTTGAAGACATCCCATCCCTGGAATTATCAAGATACATCTATCTTAGAAAGCATGGCCCATCATGAGGGCAATCTGAAGTGTCTATAGATAGGATATTAGTGGCAGTTGCCACATAGCAGCACAGGTATTTTATTCAAACTGGGGATGATTCAGCTTAAGTTATAATCAAATATATGTTTGGGAAATCTTTCTTATTTTCATTATGGACAGAAGGAATTGAGTTTTTAGTAATATATTCTCATACTCATTTTATAATTACTAACAATTTAATTTCTGCACTTGGTAAGAAAGAGGTTTTAAGAATCCTCTCATGTTATATAGATCTAAGGGGAAAAAAACCCAAACAAAAACCCAATAAAACAAAACAAACAAAAACCCACAGAAGAAATAGTAAAATAACAGTTAGCAATTTTCTTGCTCTGCTTGAAAGCAAATTTAATTTTCCTTCATGGTAAACTGCTAGTAGAGTTTCAGGTTTTGTGCCAGTCTTATCTTAAAAATAAATTGTAGAAGACCGTGTGTGTTTTTTAATATCTAAATATTCATAATCAAATGAAGGACTGTTCCAAAGAATAATTTGAAAACATTGTATGCAATGAATAAATATTGAAAGGGGGTAGGGTGAAGTTGTTCTGTACTGTGGAATGATTCGAGAATTATTTTCTCAGTTCTGAGGATTATATGAAAGAATAAGTGCGGGTTTGTATGTTTTAAAGAAATTTCCCTGCTGAACAACTTCAAAAGGACATTACAGTTGATCAACATAGCCAGTCTAAAAAAAATTAATCTATTCATTTAAGAGTTAATAACTTCTTGTGTGCGAGTACGTGAACGGTGCCATAGAAAAGATTTAGTTTAAGTGATAAATGCCTTCTCATTTAAAACTTGCTCTGGATAATTTTGGGGTGGTTCCAGCAACATATTCCCTTCAACTACAGTCAATGTACTTTTTAAAGGAAAAATTTTGCAGAATTCCACCTGTACTTGTATTATTTCAGACTTCTGTGACAAGCTTTCTTTCAAGCTTCAAGAAAGCTTAAGTTCCCAAAAATCTTTCATTTAAGAGAAAGAAACAAGACATATTGAAAACATCCACTCTTTCTGCCAGCAATATCAATCATCACTGATGAAGTTGTCAGTCTGAAGTACCTGCTGAGCAAATAGTCACAAGTCTGCAGGGTAGTTTATACTTCAGTAATATCCACAAAGCCATATTTCCCATTGGTATACATAGGCAGATTTATTCAAATACACTTTTAAAATTAATTTTAAGTAAACAAATACTCCTCTATATGCTTATGTCAATAAATTTTCTTTTCAATAGACCAGCACATATCAGAGAAAATGTAGTGGGGACTTTTTGCTGGCTAATGCTCCTGACCACCAGACATAAAAAGGAATGAGGCTTCTCAAGGTGCGTAGTAGTCTCACCTACAAGGCTTAGCAAAATTAACATGCTTACTGTCCTGATTTTGCTAGAATAAAGTTATTTTTCATCTTAGTATCTAGAATAGCTGTGTTTTAGTTTCAATGTAGGACTTGTTATGAGAAAAATGCTGATAAAGGTTTTAATGTTATTAGTTGCTTCTGGAGCCCAAGGCCATCGTGTTTGGCTGGTTCACAGTTGCATTAGGACCTGAACAGAAAAGTGTAGTAAGTAGCAAAATCCCAAAGTGACATTTGGATGTGCCAATGAGATATTCCATATCGTATCATGTCATGTTCAGTATATTAACCAGGAATGGCCGGAAATTGAGGGTATTCTCTGGCGAAACGTTCAGGCTTCCTCTTTTGGGATCAGTGCCAGGATCACTGGCTGGAAAAGGCTGGGCATTGGTCAGCGGGTGGTGAGCAACGGCACTGTGCATCGCTCATTTGTATGTTATGTTATTACTGTTCTTATAATTTCATTTTAATTAGTAACTAGTTTTTATGTCAACCCATGAGTTTCCTTGCCCTTTTCCTTCCAATTCTGTCCCCTACTCCCTGGGCAGGGGTGGGGGGAGGGTGAGAGAGCAGGTTGGGTATGGGTGCAAGCCAACAGTGTAAAACCACCTCACTGCTTTTGGAAGAAGAGCAGAGGTATATATGAGGTATGAGGATAAACAAAAAAAAAGCTGCAGATGGGAAAAATTATGAGATGTAGTGGAGCTTCTTGGTTTGGAAAAAAAAAAAAAAAAAAGGAAGGAAAATCCTCTTTCCTTTCATTCCTCCAGGATAGAAGAGTGAAATGTTCTGCAAGTGTGTGAAGAGAAACCAAAAGGACCAAGAAATGGCTGTCTCCTAATCCTGAAATGAAGGGGAGACTGAGAAACTTCTAGAGAGATGGATAGAAGGATGTCAATGGCTGATGATGTGGTAAATGGCAAATCCCTGAAAGCAGGATAATCATACAGTTGTAGTCCTAAGAAGACTCAGAGATAGAAAACTGCTAAAAACTTGGATAGAGTAACAGTAATTAAAATGAGACCAGATGTCTTTATTGTACTAGAGAGCCATAGTCCGATGTTCAGAGGTCTAGCATGAATTTAGGATTTAGGAGTTCTTAAACATTTTCCAATTTACCAAGATTACATTGTATTTAATGCCTGCTGCATTCACTATGTACTGATGCAACTGAAGAGCAGGATTCTACATGGAGAAACAAAACAAAATTTTACTCGGGCTCTCACTTTGAGTTTTCACTGCAACATCGAGTATTCACTGCTGTAGACGGCTTCCCTTCCACACATCAATAAAACAAGTGTTTGTGAAATATGTAATGGGAGGCATTGCATCTGTTGAAGAAAAATGTAGAATCAAAGTGACCAGAATAGATCTGTAGCTAGTGCAAAAATTTGGTAGGTAAGTGTGATTCTGCAGGATTTCTATAGGAAAGCCATACTGGATAGGCCAAGAGTCTGTTTTAGCAGTGGCCACAAGCAATACGAAGGGAAGACTAAAAGCAAGGCAAACAAATTATAGCTCCCTCTGATACTGTCCTACATTGTGCTTTGAGGATTTCCTGAACCTAATGTGCCTTCTTTAGCCTCTTTGTAACTCTTTTCTTTATGGTCAGATAATTTTGCATGCACAATAACCTATGATTACAAGTTTAAAAGGTCTGTTATTTTTCCTTTTAAGAACTAGGTGTGTTTGTCTGGTTTGAGCTTGGCTCTTACTATATTGAATTATCTTTCATTTTTGTAATTGGAGAGACAGTGAACGGTAGCTTCCTATTCATAGTCTTCATGATAATTTTGTAGGCTTCTGGCATTTCCTTTATGTGGTCTTCTTTCCAGGCTGCAGAGCATGTTTTCTCAACTATTTGTTATATGTAAGATCTTTCACACTTTTGAACACTCTTGTCTTTCTTTGAATCTTTCTCAGTTCTATTTAATACTTTTTGGGCATGAGAATATCAGACCTGTACATAGCAGGTGAAAAACACAGATTTATACAGTGATTTCACTATTTTTATTTCTCTCGCTCTATTTCCTAATATTTGTGAACAGTTTAGTTGATTTTTGGTCCACTACCAAGTACTGAGACTATATTTTCTCAGAACTATGTGTTATAATCCCACAGTCTTGTTTATGTCTTTTAGTGATGAGTTCAGATTAATCTACTTTACAGATTATTTTTTTTTCTCTCATGTGTATCACTTTACACTTCTCTGGACTGAATTTTGTTTGCTGTTTTATTACTAAGACACTTAGTCTGGTAAGACTTTTCTTCATTTTTTACAGGTGGCTTTTGTCTTTACCACTTTGACCAACTTTTATGATCCCACAGAGCTTTCTTTAATGTTACCATTCAGAAAGTTTACCTATCTTGGTTGTCTAGCAGAGGATCAACATAGGCAAAGAGCACTCTCACAAGCCGTCACAGGCAAACAATTACTTCACAAGCAGATGTGAAGTGAACCACCATTACATCTTTAGTTCAGACTTGGTGAAAGGAAAAAAATTACAGACACTCTAATGGAGTAGCAGCTGTAAGAACGCATCCTCCAAATGAATCAAAAAGTTCACAGCAAAGATGTATACATTCAATATGTAGTTAAATTATCTCAAAATGGACAGAGAGCTTTGCAAACCTGTAAATATGGCAATTGAGACAGAGACATCTCTTTTCTCCAGATAAGAAGAGAAAAGCAATGTTCTTCTATTAGTATGTGACCCTTAAACTTCACAGGTTAGAAGGACTGAAATTTTTGCAAGAAATTGGGTTTTGTCACTCCATTTAAATGTGTAAATTTGCCTCATAACTAAGAGGATTAACAGTGAAAAACCAATGAATAAGCAGTTAGGTAGATAATGCTTGCTAAATCTTGACCCAAGAGTTTTAACTTGCAGAGATTTAAGCTCACTTTTTCTTCTGTTTCACTACTCCTGGCTTTACAGTCAATATAATTTTCTTTCAGAATTTCAAGCATAGTTAACACTCAAACAGACAACAAAGCAAAGCAAAGTACTATGTTTAAAGTGCGTGATTCTTCCTGATTTTGCAGTAAAATCACATGAAGTGAGAACTATTCCAGCTCATACAGATGAACACAGTGTGAACTGAAAGATCTATAACCTGTAAGGAAATTTTTTATTTAAACCAACACAGTCTAATCAATGCAACCAAAAAAGCTATGCATCATTTTAGGTTTCAAATATACATATCTATTAGATTGCAACTAGCATTATAAACAAGAACTTTTAAAAACAACAAAAAGGAAATTCTAATTTTCTTACAATTTTGGTTTATAACTATACAGGTTAGTGATAGGAGAAGACACAGGTGTAATCCCAGACTGAGAACCTTTCTTAAAATAGAATCAAGCTGTAGCAAGCAAAGTGGCTTAAAAATATTCTTAAGCACCAGAATTGCTGTGCAAATAGCAAAGTGCAGAAGCTCTAATGCATTACTGAGAAAAATATGAAAACACTGTTTGAGAGGACAGACTTTTTACTGTTGTTTGTACTGATGGAAAGGAAGAGTTTTGTTTTATTTGCTTGCTGCTTTTTATACTTTTTGACATGAAAAAGTCTATTTCCCTGCAAAATATACTACCTAAGAGTGTCAGCTGTGTGCTATTACAGTATAATTTAGTGTTGCCAGTGAGTTTATTACAAACTATGCCTGCATGCAAATTGGGCAGTTAAGATTTTATCTCTCTTCTCTTCTCTTCTCTTCTCTTCTCTTCTCTTCTCTTCTCTTCTCTTCTCTTCTCTTCTCTTCTCTTCTCTTCTCTTCTCTTCTCTTCTCTTCTCTTCTCTTCTCTTCTCTTCTCTTCTCTTCTCTTCTCTTCTCTTCTCTTCTCTTCTCTTCTCTCTCTCTTCTCTTCTCTTCCTGAAATTAAGTTCTCCAGCTACTTTTTAAAAAGATGTTTGACTCACAAGTGACCCCACAAGCATATAGGGAATGAAGCAGAGCTAGTGAATTAAGACCTCCGAAGAAAGAAATGAAGGAAAAAGGGACTTGTTGACCTGTTTTGGTCTTGCAAGGACTTTTATTGTGAAAATGAATAATTGTTCATATGTATGAGAATGGCACCATTTCAGATAAGACATAGACATTTGAAATGTCTCCAATTCCATAAAAGGTGAATGTCTCACTGACATTTGAGAAGTCAACTGAATTGAGATTAAATATAGTTGAGATTAACTGCAATTGCTTATACTGAGAAAAGTGGTTACCCTAACTGCACATGAATATTTTTAGTCAAATGACTAGCAAAGTATGTAAGTTAAAGTATAGGACTGGAATACATATTGTGGAATATCAAAACCCCTTGAAATGCTTCACAATAGTATATGCATTCAGTTTGTTCACATCCTTACATGAGAACATTTCTTAGTATAATATTTAATTAAAATAATATTAATCAATTCTACCAGATTTGGTTTGTCAAGAAGTCTATAAAATTAAAGCATGAGTGAAGAGTCATACCATTGTGTATTACTGCAGTCTCTAAAGTGTTTGAGAAGGAAATAACCTATAGCAATATTGGTTTTATTGTCACAATATATATAGAAAAAAAAATAATGACTTGACATTATAATTTTTATAGAACCTGAGAAGAACAAGATTAAAATAGAAAATGAATCACATGAAATATTCAAGTACCTTTTAATCTTTAAGTTTGATTCAGGAATATCAGCATACTTTTAGACTCAAAAGAAAAGAAAAACAAGAAAGAATTAGCCATAACTGACTAGATTTTTATTTTTTTTTATAAAAGCACTAATTCCATAATAGAATTACACTGAAATTATATTAAACTCTCTCAAAATGTTTATGCCCCTGCTTTCCCTTCTGAGAACACTACCTTTCTATTCTAGTTTATTTTTGTTGGGTTTTTTTATTAGTTTTCCATTTGGATTTAGAGTTGCCTAGCCATCCCTCTTGGTTAATATCTTACCACAATAAGTCTAACCTTGCAAGGAAGTTAAGCCTAACTTTTCAGAAGTTCCTTCAGATCTGGGCCCTCAGTGTCAGATATTTCGACATTATCTATTGGTTTCTTATTCCCTTTTACATTTCTTCTTTAGAATATTTTATTTTCTCCTTATATTTTTTCCTCTCTCTTCTCCTGCTGTTCCTATTATCTCTAGTCCAACAGGTTCCCAGCTGCAGTTTCCTTTGTTTCCTCTGTCTGACTGGTAGCACTTTTGAATCCATCCCAGTATCTCTGAGTTGGTCTTTTGGTATGTGCTCTGCTTCTAATCAATGCCTTTCTCATCTGAAACTAAGGTGTTCTCAAAAAGCTCTTTTTTCTATTGTGACCAAACTGCTAAGTATTCTTTCATCTTTTCTGAAGATTTGTAGTCCTGCTGTCTATCATTCCAGTGATAATTTAATAAACTCTGAATGTCAGAGGAAAACAAAGATAGAAAGAGTATAGACAGTCGAAGAAAGTCTTAAAGCAAACATAGAAAAAATTTATTTGCTTAGCTTGATACAGGACATGACATTTTGGAACCTGAAGACTCTCTAATGGATTCTGGTTTATGGCAAAACATTTTTTTTTTCTTTTGTTATCACAAATCAATGATTCTAATATATACATAGCAGTGGTCTTAGACACTCATACTGAAAGAGATCAGCTCAGAAAGACCTTTCATTCATCTACTACTGAAACTGGGGAGTGTAATCTCTATGCAAACTGTAAGCAACTGTTAAGACACATGTTCAAAAATACTCATTTTAAAAAGGTCCTCTAGGTTTCTTTAAACTCAGAATTATCCTACTTCCACACTTCTATTCCTTTCACTTCATTTCAAATAAAGTAAGGTTGAGCAACTAGATATTTAAATGTGATTTGATTGGAATATCAGCAGTTTACTGAGATAGGAAACATGGACCTCTTGCAGAGAATATTCTGCCTCCAGCCTGCTGAATAGTTAAGCATAAGATGCTATCATAAAAACAGTACTGTAGAACTATACAAAAATATGTCTTCCCAATATAAAATGTTTTAAAGATTTTTTAAAAAAATCAGTTAAAGTTTTCTATAATGTTCTATTCTGTATTTTTATGTTTGAATTCTACAAAACATTTCAAACTTCATCTAATAACCTATTGGTTAAATTCTTCAGAGTTTTCTCAGAATTTTTTGACTTAAATATTTCAAATTATCTCATCTGCCTGGAGAAAAGTAGCAGCCTCTAAGGTAAACAGAGCTAAAGCATTTATGAATGAGTAGATTAATTTAAACACATTAAGTTTCATTTGGGATCTACCTGCAAGCTGGGCACAATATTTAGCATGCAGGAAATGTTTTCAAGTATTTGGACTCTAGTCATTTTGACTACCTCTATGGAAAAGGTGGTTTGTTGCGGCTGAGGTGCCACTATGTGAAAGGTCCACAGAACAAGAAACAAGATACCAGCCTTAAATAATAAAAACCAGAGACTGCCATTGCTTTCTGTGTGATATAAAAGACAAAATGGGAATATTAGTGGCTGCACATTAGACAGAGTCTTCCAATAGATGAATGAGTTAAACTGCTGTTTCTTGCACTTGATATCCATTCTTTTTAAGGTTACATTTAAGTCATCTCATTCCTCCAACATCAGCAAAACAGTGTCAATCAAACATAAAAAAGACCAAATAATGAAGAAACAGAAAAACAACACCTATAAGCCGTAGATATCCGAAGATATATCTATTTGCTTTTTTCTGCAATACTCTTGCACATGTGCCAGATAGTTAAAATAACAAAAATTTATCTGGTTGGAAATTTCCTGCCTTTTTGCTGTTGCTTTTAAGGAAACATACAGTTTAACCAAAATTTTAATTATTCATGAGATAACTGTATTTGGTAATTTTCTTTCTCTACAGTGAAATAATCTAGAATTGATATATTACTGTATATTAAATGGAATAATTTCCATTCAAGCTAGTTTGCTACCAAATCTAAACTGTTCTGGAGCTTATGATATAATGCTGTGTGGCTCATCTTCCTCTTCTATATCTGTAGTCAGCTGTGTAGGAAAGAAGACAGAATCCATAGGCTCGGAATAGAAAATGAAGGTATAAGACACCATAACAGAATTCCATTAAACACTTGAAGTTCAGACAGATAGGCCTCTAATACAATCTCAAGTTTGATGTTCTACCTTGTTTATCAACAATTCTCAAAATCCATTAAATTCCACAAAACATGAGCTTGGTCTAACTTTTTTTTTCACCTGATACATGATGAAAATAAATACTAAAAATACAGATTTATTATGACATTCCACTTTTCAGATCAGTGTTAGTATAGATCTCTCTCTCACTGGTCAGGTCTTTTCATGTATCTTTTCAGAATGAAAGAAATAGAGCATCATTTTGCCTATTCCTGGCATATTTTTAAAAACAGTATCAGTAACGCTTCATGGCTAATTGTATCAAAGGCAGCTGAAAAACCTAAACAAATCAGTTTGAGGACTTAACTCATTGTCATTGCCAAGAGGAAATAAGCAGGCAACAAACCACTGCAGTCCTGATGTCATATTTGCTGATTATGGTTAAGGATTCTAGGTATCAGCAGAGACTAGGATAATTATATCTAGGCCCAGAGATTATTTATTTCTATACAGTCCCCCTAAAGAAGGACTGGGACCTTGATTTACTAACAGGAGGCTTCAAAAGGCTGCCTGTTTCTCTTGGAAACCAAGAAAATCTTGAGGCATATTTCCAGGGTGTGTATCACAAACTGAGCAAAGATAAACTAGCAAAACCATCAGCAGAGCACATTTTGCATTTGTTTTCATCAGATTTAGCCTTGGTTAAGCAGCAAGGAGAAAGTGTCTCTCACTAATTTGGCTCAAGATCTGCTGAAATGCTTTACTGGAATCCCATATGAAAAATGTAAGAATTCCCTACACTAGTAACAGTCAACTGATTTGATATTTCTGTATATCAATGTCAAATCCAGTTTTCTTACACAAGAAAAGGATGTGGTTTAATATTTCAAAATCTACTTGATTCATCTAACAAGACTATCAGTGGGGAGAGCTACTATATCTTGTTCCATCCCATTAACACCTGATAAGTGTATCTGTTTTTGTACTGCAACATGAAGTATGTTTCATCACTAAAATAGGCAAAGACGATCATCACAGTTTTTTCATGACCAAAGGTTATTAACTGTCCTTTGTATATCCATGATCTCTCAATGGACAAATTCAGTTTGATCACATACAGGGTTTAATCCACAGAATATTATCAATGTTCTCATTATCATCATGAAGAACTGTCTTAGAACTTGCCACTGCAGAAACAAGGGAATAGCATAAACATTCAGTCTACATATTTCCATGGCTGCTGACATAAAGCATAGTCATTGAAAGATATAGCATACTCATCATACTAATTATTTTCCTTCTCCAAGTTCAGTCTGAGATTTACATTTTTTAAGAACTTCTGCTAGATCCCCTTTTAGCTTTGGTTGTCAACAGAGTTACTTCCACTTTTCTATTTTTGGGTAAAATAGTTTCTGTCTGCGTTTATTACCCTACTGAACACCATTAACTGAATTATTTTGAAGGCTTAACATTCCTGATTCTCTTTGTTTCCTAGGGAAAAAGAAAGACAACAAGTTTAATAACATTGCTTAGAACAGAAAAGCAAACTTGTTCAAACTCTCCAAGTGTATGAAGTGAAGATACATTTTCAAAAGGTTTCTGTTTAAGGCCTTTCTCAAAATGATCTGGTTTACATTTTAATTAGATTATTTCTATTATATAAACTTGCTTCAAAATTGTTAAGGGTATTACTAACACAGGGTGTTTATTGTATATGTATTACAAATAATCAGTAGCCTGATTTTAATATTCTTCTATCTGTGACTTGACTGTGAATATTGCAAGATCTTGTCCTATATTTTGCCTACTATTTTTCCCTAAGGAAAGATGGTTTTAACCATGCTATTATCCATTGCCCATGTTATTCTTGAAAAGTTTGCATGTTAAGGGAATATGTCAAGTTTGCTCCACATACCTGTCATTTACAATGTTTCTTTGGACACAAGAGGAAACATAGAGGAAAGGAAGATTTCTGTCTGTCCACAGAATCATCATCTAATTCTTCAGCTTGAAAGTTTTCTGTGTGCCACCATTGTGAATGAACTGGAGGCAGGCAAGTTCTTGTGGATCTGTAACCGTATGTATCTCTGGAATACACACATGTACTTAAAAGAGAATGCACTTTGCAGAGTTTACATAGCTATGCAAATTCTCTTCAAGACACAGATATGTTTCTTTGCCAGCTAGACTATTTCAGTGAAAGCTCAAACTGTGTAAATAATTTATCTCCAAAATAGCTTTATGTGTCAATAATCTAAAGTTAAAAATAGGTTAAAATAAAAATTTGAGATTTAGATCTATTTTTATCTTTTTTCTCTAAAGCTATTTGATCTTGAATAACTCCCTCAACACTCCTGGGTTTCCAGAGTTTTTTCAATAAATTGATGACAGTGTATGTTATTGGAATGAAAATGTATATCAGAATTCTCTAGATTAAATTTGTTTGAATAAATTGGAATATCACTGGAAAACAGAATTCTGAAGCTCAAAGAACAGAAAATCCAGACTTCAAATGATTCCTCTATGAATGGTGACAAAGTAGGATTTGAAAATGGAAGATGCAACAGTCAGGATACCCCTATATTTGAAAAAATATGTGTGAATATTCCTATAAAATGAAATGGATTTCTATTTGTAGTTATCTACCTGAGGAAAAAAAAAAAACACAAAAAACTTTTAGAGATAAAATATATTATTTATCTTTTATTATTGTCCTGTGCTTCTCACATAACCTAGATATCTTAAGTAACTGTCATAAAAATACCTAGGGAAAATTTAAATATACATGAAATAATGGGATGAAATAGATGACCTTTACAAACCATTCCAACACTGTTTTCTTTAAGCCTGTCTAGATACTTACTTCCAAATCTTCTAAAGCTACATGAGGTCTTTATTTCTTAAACTCCCCGTGATGCCTTGTTTCATGAGGTATTCTGTTTGATTCTAACCTGTGAAGACTCATTTATATACTGACAGTATTATTTGCAGGTAAAATACTACAGTATGAGTGGCAGCTATTTCTGGAAAATAACTGTGAACAATCATATTTATGAGTAGAGAGTAGAAAAAAATAAAATGAAATTATAATATGTTAGGATAGAAAATTCAAGTGGATGTTCACAAGCACTGATGCGCAGCATTTATCCAAACTTTTATTTCAAAATCATGCTGCTTGCCTGCTTGCTAATGATAATATTCACACACTGTCTTAAACTGTCATAATATTTATCTTCTAATAAATCAAAAAGGCTAGCAAAAATTAGGTATCAAATATTCTAGCCTCTGATCCTAGCACCTGAAAAAGAATTTCAATCAGTGTAGTCTATATCTCATTTAAACCAGTGTTAGATAACCACAGCTTTAATCCACAATAACAAGGCTTTAAGCCATTCCTGCATTAACATATAGCATGGCAGTAATTTTCTTTCACTGAGAAAAAGTTTTGAGCTGATGGAGAAGGGAGCTCTAACAAACGCTGTTTCCAGAATATCATTTCCGTCATTGCTGACATAACTGATTATGGTTTTACAAACCCAGTAATCCATTGCTAATGTAGTATTGCCATGACAAATAGAGGAAGGGGTGGAAAAAATCAATTTTTGCAAAATGGAAGAGGACAAAACTCGTAAGGAATAAAATGCTATGTTTCTTTTTCAATGAAAGATTACAAAAGACAGAGAACGAAAAACAGAAATAAGACAAAGCTTTCAGTGTTGGCAGTGTGGTTTGACTAAAAAAAATGGATTCTGTAAGCAAACTTTTCTTATTGTATCTTAATCTTGCAGCAAAATTATAGACACATATTTAAACCATATTTTTAACTGAAAGTTATAATTATGTACTTATGTGCATATGATTTACATAAAATGAATCATTCAAAATTGATATCTTGCACTGTTTTATGCGAAAAATGACTAACCTATGAGCTCAGGATGACTGTCCCTGAAGCAATGGCAACCTGGAATCATACACTGAGTCATCAACTGCTGGTCACAATGATGTTGTTTCTGAGCTATCTTTAGTGCTATGTCATGGGAACATTTTAAATATTGGAGTCCAAAGGAGGTTGAGATGTTCCTTTGATTCCTTTTCTGCTATAGAAGTGGAGGGCTTTCCCTTCAGATTTTCACCTTCTTCCACAGGCAATGAGAAAGACATTCCTGCAGCACTGTATACTCACGCTTTCCCTGTGGTAAGTCTAGAGGCAAGACTGAAGAAATGAAACTCGTTCCCTGAACTCCGTGCCACATCTATTCAAGGGTGCGTTCAGATAGAGGATACATTAATATGGAAATTTGCACCTGTTTCCAACTGGGGAACTTGTGTAACAATAACAAGCTTCCACCAAAGACTGTCTGAGAAAGAGAAGATCCAAGTTCTAGTAAAAAAAGGCCTCTCTACAGGTGATAATTTTGGTCTTGTGATTTTCTGTGATTTTGTATGGTATTTTGAGGGCTTTCCATTTTCTGACTAATGCAATTACCAAAGTACAGTGTTGCTAAGGCAACCTCCTAGAATGTTCCTTCCCTGAGGTCCACAAAAAATCCCAAGGAGCAAAGAAAACAGTTAATTCCTATCTAGCATGTACTCAAAGTTTCATTTTTTCTAGAATCTCATTTGTTTTCTCACATCTTTGAGCTCACTTACTTGCAATGAAAAATAAGAAAAAAAAAATCCTCCTTAACATTAAGGAAGATGTCTTACATACTGAGACATGTCCCTGAATGTTCCCTATTGTAAAAATCATACATCTCCTCTAACCCTGTTGTCTTTGTTTTGTTATGTAAATTATTCAGTTTTGATGTGTCCTATAGGTCAGACACTGAATGAAAACCATTCAAAAGACCTAAAAAAATGACAAGGAAGTTTGTTTTTTTCTCTGATATCCATTCAAATACAGGCTGCTGCAGAAGTTGATTAAACACACAATTCTCAAATAAAATTTTCACTTTGGAATGAATTAAATCTGTGTTAAAGCTAGAATACTCTAGGGGTTTTCAATTCAAAGCAGAAAAATTACCCTGAAATGAATATTCCATGTTTGGATGTGAAAAAATAATTACAATTATCATTAGCAAACCAGCTCAAATGAGACTACTTAAATTAGGTAACTTGATATGGTTTCTCATATGCTTGTCAAAAAAATACTTTTGCTTTTTTATCACACATCATTTTTTTATTTATGCAATCCAGCAATGTAGCTCATTCAAGATGTAACAGTTTCAGATTACCTATTTTAAATGAAACACAGTGGAAAACATTTTTTTCTTGAACTACCAAGAGACTGCCATACATAGAACTTCATGTTAGAAACTTTGAAGATGTCTTTTTATCAACTCTCCTCTACTTACTCTTCTTTTAGCTGGTGCTCAGGAGAAGAGAAAACATTTATTTAGGAAAACAAAAAAATCAGGTTTTATTTTCCCATTAGTTTTAACATGCCCATTAAATTTTACAGTACACTAAATGCATTAAGAGTTTGGAAAAAAAACAGCTTGTAGCCTCGGTGAACTCCTGTACGAGGTAGTACAGCCACTGCAGCTTTGCTGGTTGTAATTAGCTTTGATGTTTGTTTTTACCTCCATTTTATCATTTGACACTTCTCAGACTGCCATCACCCCTAGTATCTATCTTTAGTACCGTACCTTTTTTAGGACAGGCTCGTAAATGATGCATGCCCCCACTAGGATTATTAACAGACCTTTCCTACACAAATCCCTCCTTTCCCCCCTACTCCAATTAGGCAATTTATCATCTATATTATTTATGTCTCCACTGTAAAAAAAAAAAAAAAAAATTAACATCTATGTTGGAAATGGAGTATGCTAGTTTACACAAATTCTACAAAATCTTAGTTCCTTGGATATTATTGTAGGCAGCATCCTGCTTGTAATAAGAGAAAGCACTACTATTTCCAAACTTACAATCTATTTTATCAGTCTTTTATTCTATTCTACACTTCTAATTCTCTGTTATCATCATAGTCTTCATAAAAATGCCACTCTTTTAGCTTTGCTGCTATCACTGATTCAATTCAGGCAGAAGTAAGTTATAAGGTTACTTGTCACATGAAAGTATAAACAGTTTTAAAAAATACAATAGATATCCTCTTTCTTCATGTTGTTCTTTTTTCTATCTATCATTTAAGTTTCCATTCTGTAATTTTTGAGGGTGTTTCTCCCCTGTCAGCTTCCTCTCTCTCTCTAGTCTACTGAAAGGACATAGCCACTGAGGAAAAGATTTAATTTTTATTAATGTATATTTACAGTTATATTTATGACTACATCTCTACATCATAAATTCAAAAATTAGACAGAACTGACCACAGGAAGGAAGGACATAGTGAATTAACTACAGGATAGGATGTTCTCTACACTGAGAAACACATAACAAATAACAAACATACACTGTTAATCCATGTAGAAGATTCACCAAATTACTTGAGGGATTTTGATTATTTTTTTTTCCTTTACAGTCCATTTCATCCTCCTAGTTGTTCTTTTATTGAAATCATGATTTGGAATGTGTGACCTCCCAATAACAGCCAAAAGTAGACGATGTTGCTAATAAAATATTATATAACCAGTACAACCAAGGAGAAGAAGCTGAGCAGAATAAAAAAAGTCAAATACATATTATCTTGAAAAAAGTTATCCTGAAAACTGGAGTAATCCTGAAATCTGCTAGAGCAGGTTTCATGTTAAAAAAAAAAAATAAATAAACATATCTTTAAAAATCCAAAACAAAGTTCCTCAGCACTTGTATTCAACTATTCCTTCATCTTCATGGTACCTGCAAGTCTTCTGTCTTCTGAAATATTGATTTTACGTAAAGCTAAGGAATGAGCTCTAGAAATGAGAATTTAAGTTTTGTTCTTCAGATTTTATCCCTCTGTGAAATATGTACACTACAGCAATGACTTTGAGTTGCATTTTTGTTTATATGGCACTTTGGTATCTCAGATTAAAGTCTTGAGAAAAGATGCAAACTAAATTATCATTACTTGATCTATAACTTTACCTTCAGTAAAAATAAATAAATAGACAGATAGATAGATAAATGAAAATCCTTTAGGTCATCTAGGAAACTTCTTTTAAGTGAAGGAGCATTGTTGTGAGTATTCATTCCTTTCCTCCTTTTTGCAGGTGAGGATCTTCAGGCTGATTACAGCTTCTGAAGGAAAGAAAGGATTTGGGTAGGTGTGGGGGAAAGAGTGAAATAAATCTAAATTTTCACACTGAATTCATTATTTATTTTCAGTAGAAAATGCTCCTGTCTACAAAGACAAAGCAGGTATATCATAGTTCTTAAAATTTGCATCACTGTTGTTGAATAAGTTTAATGAAGTGGTACAACTTTTAGAACAGATGTTGGAGAAAGCAAAATTATTTCAAGGATTATGAAAGTAAGGGGAATACTGAAAATGAGAAAAATTGAAATAGTGCTTTATGCAAGTGCGTGTCATTAATGAAAAGGGAAGGACTTTTAAATCAAAATTTTCCTGAGTTTATATATGTGAGCAGAGCTCCTTATTTTACGAAGCTAATTTATATTTGGCTTTGAGTTTTCAATTTTATCAGACTCTTTAAATAGCTTCAATTTTATTGCATTC
This sequence comes from Caprimulgus europaeus, assembly GCA_907165065.1. Next base: position 32,197,180 of record OU015532.1, on the reverse strand, counting down.
AGGATAGATCAATAAAAAAGTATACAACATCAGATCAAAACCAAACAGATTTACAGTTACTGACTGAAAGAAAGTGACATAAGGTACAGAATGAGAAAGCCTTGATTTTTTTTTTTTTTTTTTTTTAAATATATATATATACTTGACTGGACCAACGATCTATTGTTGATTATCTTGTTCAAAGTTCAAAAGTCCAGTCTGTTTGATTCTGGGTCCCAGCTCAAAGAACTAAGTCAAAGCCATTAGTCTGACCCAGGTGATGCATGGAGCTTTACCTTCAATAAGGTTTCCTTCCAAGAGATTAAAAAAAAAAAGGAACCTTCAGGGAGGTTCAGGTTCTAAATAACTTCAAAACTTGAACTTATTTTTGCAAGTCCTCCTTTAGTGTCATTTTGATTAATTCTCAAGAAATTATATTGAAAGTCAGCTCATTCAGCTACTTGTGATATCTTGGCAGTCAAAGCATGCAAGACAGGTAAAAATGTAGACCCTTGATATTTCAGCTTCTGATTGTTCAGGGCTTTCAGGCTGCTGCCTAATGAAATCTGACATCTGTTGGTATGATGAAGATGGGAAATGTCAATTTTTAAACAGCTGTGCCTATATTTTGCTGAGTCTTACTGTGTAGTTATTCATTCTCACTGTAGATTTGTAGCAATCATATACCTCTTACTAGGTCCTTCTGTTCTATACATCTATTTTCACAGGCAGTACAGTTGTGTTAAATCTCCTCAGGCAGATATATCCACCCATGTCTTGATTCTCCCTAGAGAATCTTCATTTCAGCAACAACTGAGAAAGGATTAAGAATACCAGCTACATCTAAGGATCCAAATGTTTCCTCCTGCCTTCCTTTGAGATGAAGATATTGAAGCTTTTCCAGCAGTTTCCATCAACTTCATTCTCCGAAAGCAGAACGAAGCACATCAATTGTGTTCTCCATACATTTACTTTTGAAGCTGTAGAAATGATATTTCTGGGATGTTGAGGATTACTTTTACCATTTTCTACGGCAGAGAGCACAAGTGTTCATTTAGATAGAAGTGGCTATTACGTGGATTCCTAATACCTGCATGTTACAGCCTGTGATCTAACAGAAAAATGGTTACTGTTGTCTCATGAGCCAGTAACATTGCTGCCAAGTAATCTTTTAAGTCTTCTTAGAAGGTGAAAGTACACTTACCTATAGAGACATCCTACTTTTATAAAGAGAAAATGAAAGCATAAATCAAAGTTAAGTCAGGGAGCTTCAAATAGGTTATAAAATAATATTTTTCTAGATTCATTAAGTAGGTGGAACAGATAATTCTTCAGCAGAATACGGACTAACATCCAGGTCATCACAAATGAATAAGGATAGCAAAGGAGAAGAGCAGACAATGCAGCAATGAAAACAGAATGATGATACCAATCTGTATTTCCTCCATTTCTTTTATAAGATATGAGACTGTTGACTGCAATGATAGACTCAATTAACCTTCCATTTTATCCTTGTATTTATACTAAAGTACATATTTCACTTCACCTGATGTTGATAGTAATTTATATATACATATAATTTTAAATTAATATGGAATTATTGCATAATTATCTACTTGCATAAACATCATGGAGCAATGTTTAATATTCAAAAGAAATACAATTTTATTTTTCTTTTGGAAAAGGAATTACTAGCAATATTTCTGCTTTTTTAAGGAAATGTTACTGTTTTACTGAGAAAACCAGACACAGCTCTGACAAATACTCAGATTTTACATTCGGATATTTAGTGCTGCAAAGAAATCCTATAATTAGTGTGCATACTCATGTGTGTGTGCTTGTGTAAATGGCTTGCATTACTAAAAGTAAATTACTGTTTAAGAAGATTTTCAAATGAACTGCAGTTACAAACCTCCAGTTCAGAAGCGTCATTTATTATGGTGAAAAAAGCAAGAGTCTAAACTCAACCCAAATCATGTGATTTATAAATTCATCTTGAATGTGAAATATTCTCCAAAATACTTCAACTATTGCCATCTGGATAGACTCAGATTATTCCTTGCTCATTAATATAGGGATGCCATTTCAAAGATTTAAGAGTATGTACATCAATATCGGATTGCAATGACTGTATGGACCTGTGTAAAAGCTAGGCATGAGCATTGAAATTTTTGACTGTTTGTTCAGCAGTCACTTAGTCTAAAGTGAAGAAAAGAATCTCTGCTGTTTTACTGATAAATTCAAACACCTCTACAAGATAGAAAAGAAAGGGAAGCCAAAATATATTTTTTTTAAAAACAATACTTGGAGGTAATTTAAATTTGAGCTTACTGTTGAAGAAAGATGGTTTTCAATACTTACATTTTGCTTTGTATTTCATTAGATGAAGTTGAAATTCTAGATATGTGAGGTTTTTTAAAGGTTTTGGTCTACAATGACTGCTTTCAGTGCATATATCGACCTCCAGCAGAGTTATTATATAACTGACGATCTACTTCTTCCTCCTGAGAGTAATATTTACTGTGATATTAGTGGAGCAAAACCAGCTTACATCATGTGATAGGGAGCAAGAGAAAATGTACTCTTGTCTCTCAGCATTAGACCTGTTAGAGAAAACCACTGTAATTCTCTGAATGACCAGTTGCCTGAAATCCTATGGACTCTTCTTCCTCTTAAATCCAAGTCCTCCCATTGTCTCAAAGCTCCACTAATTTTTTCTAGTCTGTCTCCACAGAACGTCCATGTCCCTTCCCAGTTCCTTTGCTCTACATACATCCATAAGAAACTTTTTCTGCTTCTAAATGTAACATTGCTGGGAAACCTCATGCTGGCTCTGGCATCATAAACCTCAGCCATCTGGTACCATGGTTCTATTTCAGTGAAGACTAGAGAACCAAAATTTTGATTTATTTGGATTATCTTTTGTTTTGGAAGCTCCTAGCTCTGTTCCTAAGAGGTGGCTAGCTTTTTGACTGTAGCCCACACCTAGTTATGAGTTGAACTCAATGCAGATTAGAAAGAAAAACAACACCCTGAACTTGGAACATTTCTCAAGTGTCTAACACTGAGAACTTTTTTTTTTTAAAAAAAAAGAAGAAAGAAAAAAGGAAATCTTATTGCTTTTAACTAATATATAAGGCATGAAAGATTTTTTTTCCAAAAATAACAATTTCCAAAATAAAAATATTAATTAGTAACTAACCTGTTGTGGGTTAACACCACGAGCCAGCTAAGCATCACACAGCTTCTCACACACTCTCCCACCCTCGGTGGGAAAGCGGGAGAGGAATAGAAAAATAAGAAAACTTGAGGGTCACAAACTTCACCCATAGCAACAAAAAAGAATTCCCTACACCAAAATCAAAATAACATCATCACAACACAAAACTGGACAATTTACACACAATCCACCCCTTGTCCCTTCACCACAATTACAACAACATAAATTTCCCCACAGTCATTCTGCTCTTCTGTTTCTAGCTGTGTTCAGTCCATATTTTGCCCACTATCTCTCCCGGTTACTATCTTTATCTAGAATTCCTCATGCCCCACATTGGGCACCAAAAAAGACTGTAGTGTGTTGACTCTGGCTTGACAGCAGGTGCCCACCAAAGCCATTCTATCACTTCCCTCCTCAACTGGGCAGGGGAGAGAAAATACAATCATGGTTCAACATAGGGACAGGGAAAGATCACTCACCAATTACCATCACAGGCAAAAAATACTTGACTTGGGGAAAAAAAAAAATACTACTAATCAAATCAGAATAGGAAAATGAGAAATAAAACCAAATCTTAAAACACTTTCTCCCCACTCTTCTCTTCTTCCCGAGCTTAGCTTTACTCCTAAATTGTCTTCCTCTCCCTCTTCAATGGTGCAGGGGGAGAGGGAAGGAAGATTGTGGTCAGTTCATCACATGCTATTTCTGCAGCTCCTCTCTCTTCACAGGGAGGACTTGTCAAACTCTTCACCTGATCCAATGTAAGGTCTCCCACTAGAGGCAGTCTTCCATAAAATTCTCATGGTCTTCACTAGGTTTCACTATCTCTGCTACAGTGCCTGGGACACCTCCTCTCCCTCCTTCACTGACCTTGGTGTCTGCAGAGTTGTTTCTCTCTCATATTCTCATACCTGTCTCTGTCTGCAATTGCTGTTGTGCATCAACTTTTTCCCCTTTAAATAGGTTAACATAGAGGCGTAGTTATTTGCAGCGCAGTTGGTACTGAATTTATGAAACAGTATTTTTACTTTATGAAAATTCTTAGGTACTTCCATTTCCTTTGAAAATGTGTATTCCTTTTAGCATCTGGCAAAAGAATCAGGCTAGATTCTTTGGAAGGGAAAAAGAGGAAAGAATTTACTCAAGAGAAAGAGTACAGAAGAGGTGGTCTTTGAGGATGGAATAGTTCTTTGGATCCTAGAATACTTCCTTCCTTGGCCTGAATATTCCATTTTTTCTGGTAGAACGATTAAGAGCAAGAGGGCTGTGGGCACCCTCTCCAACACGTATCCCCATGCCTGTTTGTCCTCTGTCTCCCATGTCCCTGAGATCAGTTACAAGGTGAGGTTTACACTGAATCACTGTGGTAGACATATCTTACAGTTCCCTTGCACAGACGAATTTAATTAATTGTTTTGCCAAATAGTTCATCACCCTTCAACGAAAGTGAATGTTGGACTCTGTGACTTCTGTATTGTCAAAGAGAGTGTTCCAAAGCATATGTCAGGCTTGCCAAAAATAATTTTTCATAATAGAAGTTGAAAAAAAAAATTGTATAATTCACAATAAATATTTTTCTGTTTTTCAGGATGTTAGAGGTCATATATCCTCAATTCACTTAGAAGGACCAGAACAAAAATACTTTATTTTTAAAAAAATATTTGTACACAAATTAATCAAGATAGTAGTGCTTTAAGAAGGTCATTAAATATGTTGAGGCTTATGATAAAGTCACAGAAAATGATGAATGATAATCAGTATTTCTACTGGTTTTGTATTTCACAGAAAGTTAATTCTGATATATTATCACAAAAAAAAAAAAAAATCCTTTTCTGGACATTAATAGTGATGTGAGTATCCGGGTTCCACATAAAATTCTGTTTAAGTACTTTGAATAATGCTTGTAAAATATAAATCTGGACTTTTGATTAATAATAGTTATAATAGCCATTATTGAGAGTATTACAAATAAAAGAATAAAAATACAATCTTCTTCCCCTCAACCCAGAAAATCAACCCAGAAAATAATTTGAAGGGTGGATTTTGGAAATCCTTGCTGCATTACTCAGATGGAAGAAAAAATGAGATTGCCATTTGTAATATCATATCAAGCATTGCTATTGCAGCTTTTCTACCCATTGTCATGCCTGATCTTCAGCCCCCAGGGAGACACCAGAACAGCAATAGTTTGTCTTGCTTAGTCTATATCTAGGAAAGAAATAATATGAAGCTCATGCACACAGATTTATACTCTGTGCAGCAAGTTTCCATTGTGTTGACTGTTGCTGACAAGAATCAGGGAGAAATTTTAATGGAGAGCGGACAACTGTTGACAAAGTACAAAACCAGAAACTTCCTATAGCCTCCTCTTTTAGTTTTGCAAATAGAACGATTATTGTTCTTATTATTAATATGAAGGTAGAGTACATTATTTTGAAAATTAGAATCTGATCTTTTTGTAAAAAACAAGATAATTATAATAAAATTGATTGCACATCCAGTGGCTGCATAAAAAGCAATAAGAAAACATCACTAGATAAGAAAAGTAGCAGTATAATGAGACCACCATAAATAGTAGCAGTTATCTGAATATTGTCTGGTTTCTTTTTACTCTCCTCCTCCCAACTTGCAACAAAGATTTATAAATGTGAGTTTTAAAAGCATTTCCCCAGCATTCCTTGGTAGTAATTGTATTCACCATTACTGGCAATATCTCTGCATCAGTATAGAATATTTTTCTTTGTATCCCTCCTGGTTTGATGACTGCTTCTCTAAATAATATAGGAGATTGCCAAGATTTTGCTTTAGTGTCAATTTATCATGAAGAAAGCACCATTGCTTCTTATTGGTTTGAACTGATGCATTCTTGCTGAAGTTTATTTTTATACTGCAACGATTGCTAAAATGCAGTGTTACCAAATTGGAATTCAAGAGTGGATTTCTCAAACATTGAAAGAGATTCACAAAATTTATTCAGTGGTCTGTTGGCATTAAAAATTCCTTAAAATATGTAAACTTATATTGACTTGACACCTTTGAATTGTTTATTTCAGTAACTTCTCAGTTCTTATAATTTTTCTTTTTCTTTTCTTTTTTTTCTTTTTTTTCAATTTCTATAACTCCCCTTCCCCGCATTTTTAAGACTGTTCTCTCACTGCCGAGCTTTCAGAGGGAGACATCTATTTTACATGTCATGGCCTAGTATGTGACATGTAAGCCAAACTCCAGCAGCATTCTCAAAGAGAGCCTCTGCTGTTCGATTACACTATTTAGCTCTTTGTACATGAAATTATCCAGTAACTGTCTGATACTTTAAAAGCAAAGCAATTAATGTGAAATCAAAACTGAATATTAACTAAATATATGAAAAGCACAAAGCCAAATAAATGGATAAACAAGCTTATATAAGTACAGTATACTTTATCATTCAAAGCTTCTATTTCTGGTTACCAGACAATTGCATAGAGCATTAAGAAATCCCCTGGAAAAAAATCATTTTAATTCTAAGGTTATTCGTGTGTTAAGTCCAAGGCATTAATGTGATATGGGTAGTTTAAATAGGTACATAAAATTCATTTAACTTTAAAAATATTCCAAAATTCAATAACCCCAATTGGTACAGATTAAAAAGATCTCATAACAAAATAGACACTTTTTTCATACTACTACTAAAAGATTATTTTGTTATCCACTCAAAAACCACATAATACATATGCAGATATAATATATATTTTCCTTATCTCTTGATAATAGGCTAACTATTTGTTATTTCTGTCTTTTTCGCTCTTTCTTAAAATGCTAGAAAATGGAAGTGATTAGAAACTCTTCTATGAAGTTGCACATGTAGTCAGCAACTGCATTATTTAAACATTTTATACCCATGTTATCATACATCTTCACTGGGAATAAAGGCCTACTGATGCAATATTTTCAATCTTCACAAAGTTTAAATGCTGAGCATCTAGAGCAATTTGCCTAAAATGGGAATGTAGGAAATCAATGTTTAACATGACATATAACGGTGTCTATGATAATGAGGCATAGAAAGGAGGTAGCTCTTGATTAGAAAGAAAATACATGATCAGAAAGTTATTTGAGGAATCCTAAGCTTTCCTGACAGTCCAGTTTCACCTTTGAAATACTTAAACAATACCTTTGAGTACAGGTATGCGAGAGAACCCCCTGGATTAGTAAATTTGCATGTATCAGCTGAACCCAGGTGAGAAAATGCAGGGTAGAATGCAGCTCAACAGTGTGTCTAAACTGACAAAAACTTCTCTCAGAAATAAATGTCCATAAAGAAGAAGTTAAACACACTTGTCAGAGAATGAGTTCTTCACATATTCTTTGTTCAAAGCTATGACATTCTGTAGAAATCCAGTCTTTTTCTGGCTGTATAATTTCCCTTTCTGAAGTCTGACAGTAAAAAAAAAATATTCAAGAAAGCTGAAAACACCACTTCTGTTTTTATCCAGTTAATTTTCCAGACCTTTCCAAGAATTCTGGACTTCTTGGCTTTCCTTCTCCCTATAAATTCTGTAAAATGCTGGTGAATAAAATGTTGTTACACTTCATTGTAAAGCTGATGTAAGTAAGTAAACAATTACTCTGTTAAAAAATACTCTTAATACTTTTTTTTTTTTTTTTTTTTTTAATTGGAAAGCTTTATTTTATGATAACCAGACCTTTTTTGGTCAACACAGACTTTCTGTGAAACTTTTTAAAAAACCTTTATCTAGATCAAGATCAAATATTTGCTCTGAAAAAAGTAAAACCCCTAAATATTCTCTCCTCTCTTTTTCAGGCATTTTGTTGATTAGAACACTGCCCAGGCAGTGATAAATCCAAGTTTAAGTCCTTGCCCAATTCAGACATATCCTAGAACTCTAATATCTAATTTCCCATGTGAATTCCTCAAAAACTTAGAAATAGAGTTACACCCTCGCTCCACTCCAACAAATATGTAATTATTTATACAGAATGAACAGATTCAGCTGAGAATGACATCATAACTTCATGTATTTGAATCTTACAGAGCATCCATTTGAAACTGATGTCTTATCCGTCATAAGCAAGTGCATTAGCTAACAACTCATGGAATCTATTAAGCAAGCTTTAGATAACCCTCTCAGTCATTTTGAAAAGAGTTACAAAGGACTTTTTCCTTAAGTGGTAAAAAAGTGTATTAACAAATGTCCACATTATGTTTTAGAACATGAATATCCATTCATCATTTTCATCATGTTCTCCATCATGTTATAGCTTCCTGTGTAGTCCTTGGCATAATATAGTAGTTGGGCTCCTGCATATGTGTATTTACTAACACAGAAAAGGCAAATATTATCAATCAATAAATTTATAAACATTTCATATAATTCCAGAAGAATGGAATTCCATTCAAACTGTCTGGCAGCTTTTGGCTGATGAAATCTTTCCTTCACAATGTCCATGCAGTTTAAAGGACATATATATCTCCATGTTCCTTATGTCAGCAACTGCATATTTTAGAATATGAAGCACCTATCAGCATGAATAGGATCAGATATTCATATATTATATTCTTTTTTCAGAATCTGATGTAGCTGATAGACTGCAGGACAATCCTTTCCTTACTGAAAACAATGAAAGCATTCTTACTTTTGTTAAGATCAACATCAAGTACCACTGCAAGCCAACATATTCACACACTAAAGAATTGCACCATTACTATTTACATAAGAAGTATAGAGGTAATAGAAATGAACTAAGCAAAAATTTAAAAAGATTTAACAAAAACTAGGGTAAAGGAGAACAAATAATCTGAATAAAACTTTGGCAAGACAATTGCAATAGTACTGTCAAGAAGGAGACTGATGTTATTACAGTTTGTATTCCATAATAAATTTAGTTAATGTCACCTGAAGGTGAATAATAAGCAGGAGGCAAGGGATGAACAGAATGTCAAGGAAAAAAAATCCCTCCTGCATTCTCCTGCCTCAAAGGAAAAAAAACATTTTTGGACTGACCAAATGTGTGGAGGAGCTTTCATTTTGAAACAAAGATCTAAAACTCAGCTGTTTAAAAACATTCTATATACTAGTGGTGTGAGGAAATAATTAATTCTGAGTCATTCACATACTATTATTCCTCTCTTAATACCGCAGAAGGCCTTGACAACAAAGAAATATGCAATCGTAAAGGACCAGGAGGATTTAAAAAGTACTTAACAAATGTTCGACCCTCCCATATGGTTTGCATTTATTTAATTTACATTCAGACCATGCAGATATTACAGACATCATAGACAAGTGGTAGATGACAGCAGGACAGGTATATAGCACCTTGGGATGATGAACTAAGGTACCTTTGAGTATTGCAAGTGATAGAACAGCTTTCAGGAAGAACAGATCCAAGAAGCTTCAGCATTGGTTATCATGTAGGTCTGATGTCATCTGTGCACTGAAGAATAAATAATACTAAAAAGTATCTTCCATTTTCATTGCTCAGGTTCTTCAGTTGAAGTGACAGGTTTTAATAGTTCCTTCTTATATTACAGATTAGAGATTTAAAAAAAGGTTAATGATACATTTTTTAATTAATAAAATGCTGTCACAAATAATTTTCCATGATGAGGTGTAGTCATTGAAACACTGGTGAAGGTAAATCAAGTTTCCAGTTCTCATGTGTGTAGTATTACCAGCTAGATATTTCAGATTTATCCTTATAGCACTTCATACATATAAAATATGAGAACCCTGCATGAAGACTCGGGTACATGAGACAAAGATCTGATTAATTTGAGGCCTATTTGTCTAGAGAAAGAATAAACTCTTACTTTGCTGTTTAGATTACCACAGATGAAAAAATGCCTACCACAAGGATAGGTACTAAAGAGTAAAATGCCATCCTCTGGGAAAACAGGCAACTGTTATCACTGGATTCTCCTTGTTTTAAAAAAAATCCAGGATTAAAGCTCTTTCTAAGACATATCCTGGTAGGAGTTCCAGTTCACATGCAGTGCATTTGCTACAATGTCATAAACAAAACAAAACAAAAAAATTCCACAGTTTAAATAATGGGAAAAGAGAATTACTACATCTCTAGAGAGCAGAGTAATACAAATATTAACAAAAGGAAAGCTGGAAAAAGAAAAAAATATTCATAGCTTTTTGAGGGATTGTAAATTACATTTGCTTATGTTCTTACACTATATTTGATTTTCTCACAGAAGTCCCACAGAGCATGATGAAAGGATGATACATAAATATTTCCATAGGATTTAAAGGTGATCTTGAAACAGCTGTGATTAAACTAATAATAAAAAAAAACCCTATAGGATTCTATATTTTTTGCCTAGAACTATCATGGTAATAATACAGATTATATATTTGTTACTTAAGTTAAAAGAGATTTTGTTTTTTTCCATGACAGTCTGGAACTTTCACTGTACAAGACTAGGATCTGGTCTTTCTGATGTCAAAGAAGATTCTCTCTGCTGGAGATGTCACATATGTCATTGAATCCTGATTGTGCCTATATAGGAGAAACAAGCCTGATCTTGTTCCTTTTAATATTTGTGGCAGTGTTCCCAGCAATTTAACAAGGCGGGAGCTGAGACAGGACCTTAGCACTGCTTTCGTGGTGTTAACTTCCCTCAGCTCCTGCAGCCTACTAAAAAACCTTGAACTTTAATGTCCATAAATCCCACAGGACTCACTTCTATATATCAAGGTAAAATTCAATTATGCATTTAGCAAGATTTTAGTGAACATGCCAAAAGCTGGGACAGGCATGCAATCCTATAGTTGGCTGAGCATCTGCTACGAGATATTTGTTGGAAGTCATTGAGAGAGTAAGATATGCAAGAGGATTAAATTATTAATGTTAGGAAAGGAGATTTAAAATCAAATATAAACAGTGTAAAAGGACCTGTGTGCAGAATAACTCTGCTGACAATAATAATTGACAAAAGTAAATTCATCCTTCATAGGTCAGCTGTCTTCCTTACCACAGACAAAAAACATACCTGCTTATGAATTTTGTAAATTACAGATTGGATAAGACAGGACAATTTGATGTTTCACCAAAAAAAAAAAAAAAGGTTTCTGGTATCTCCAGCTTCCACAGGTGTGAAATAGCTCCAATTCAGACAGCTCCAACAACCTTGATTTTTCATGCCAGCAATCTACATCACTTAAAGTGCAAGACAGACTTTCTCCCTTCCATAAATGGAAAGCTTATCTTTCAGCTGTGTCTCTGGTCAAAAGCTCTAGTCATATTTGCATGGTACCACCTCCACTCTCTGTGGAGTGATATTGATTTCTGGAGAAGATAGTGAATTAGAATTTAACCTTAGAAAAGAGCATGAAGTATCGTGCTGAACATATATAAATCGTAATATTGAGTTAAAATGGTTCCAAAATATTCTTTTATGGCTGAATTCTGAGGACACTAGGTGATTTCAAAACATGGAAGAACAGTTTATACTTAAGCTGACATATCAACTTATAAGGATGAGGAAAGGTAGAGTGAATACCGCTTTTTAGCTGCTCTGAGAACTCTGGGTTTTTTTTTCCTTTAATCTGACTCACATCAAGCACTGGATTCTCTGTGCTTTAATTTCCTATGAACAGCAGTGAATCATGAAAAGCACAATAGACATCATAGACATTTCAAAGCTGACAGCTCTATTCTCTGTGTACAAGCAGATACGTTATTGCTGATAAAATTTTGGTTTCCATCTTAATCATATTTTTTTTAAATGTGCTTAAAAATTCATTTGACTGATCTGGGGGCTACAGTACAACTTTGAGACAGTCAAACAACCTCTGAATTATGTTTTTCTTGTTTTTCACAGCTCTCTTCCATAGGTATAACATATGTTTGAAATATGATTGTATAATGTGAAGTTAAACAGGGTCATACTAGGTTCAGAATATGCTATCATGCAGTTAACAGTGGTGTAAGTATAGGGAGGATAGAGTATTTTGTGTAGCTTGTCATATAGCTTGTTTTCATTCTTCCAACCTAACCTGAATATTATGTTATCTTATTGGTTTATTTTGTTTGAATTATCCTGAGGTACACATGGGTCTCCAACTGTTGGCACTGAGAAATCACAAATATTATTGAGTTGGACTTGGATATATTTCATTACATTGATATTTATTTTTCTCTCCTGAACTGCAATATATAGCTGTCATCTTCAACTCAGAACACACCAAAGTTTTTAAAGAACTTGAGTACGTTACTGAAGTCACATTGCAATAACTCTAATAAATTGCACCTGTGAACTCCTCTCTGGTTTATTTATATACTGTATCACAGGTTATTAACAGAAAATAACCCACTGAGATACAACATTCTTGTTTACAGTGAGATGCTGGTGGTGACAGCAGGAATATAAAACATAAAATCAACAGGGAACACAGAACTAATAAAAAGACAAGGGTCTGTAAAGCAGAAAAAAAATCCCAAAGCCAACTGTGAAGGCAAAAATAAAATAAAATAAACTTCCATCATAAAACAATCAAAATCTGCAGTATATTTATAGATACCAGGGAGCACAAATACCCACAGGGCTTGAATATTTATGAGTATTGGGAAATCTGTGAGCTATTCAGAATCAAAACTTGATCAGCAGGACATATATCTCTAGCAAGCTGTTTATATCTACTTCACTATAGCAAAGAAAAAGAAAAAAAAAAAAAGAGAAGAAAAGAAAAGATAACGAAAATGGAAAAAAAATCACCCAGTGAAAAAACTCATATTTTAAAAGAGGAAAAAAAATATATTTGAGAAACTGAAAGGCTTTTGAAACTGTTTGGAGTTGTTATTCCTCTTAAAATTGTTTTCACATGATCATCTGGTATCTTTACAGCTATCCTGATACATACATTGAATAGATGCCATGAATTTTTTAACTATTCAGTTGCTCAGCATCAGAAGTTCTCTTTGTGATACCAAGAGAAAAATCACCCAAGAAAAGAATGAGAACCTGGAAGTGGAGAGAATATGGTGATTATTTTGTATAGTATATTATATTATGTAGAATGTACTCTACAGAGGTCTGTAGAGTTCCTTGTCATTCGGTAATTCTCCTCATCACACTTCATATTGTGCTTTTCTATACCTGCATTTGCTATTACCTTGGTTTCAAAGGAATAGAGGATTTGTCAGAAATAAAATAAAGTGCTTTTAAAAAAAGATAACAGGTGGGGAGTATCTCTTCTTACTCCTGATTGTTTGCTGAAAACATAAAATGCTACAATTCTTAGAACTCATTAGCTGACAAATTAAAATATGCCATCTATCAAAATAAATGAAAAAGAAATATTTCTTAGCTGAAAGTACTATATGCTCAGGCTGGAAAACAGCCACAAAACACTGGTGGGGTTGGGAAAGGCTAAACTTTGGTATAAGGCACACAGTTACATCCTCAGCTCATACAAAAGTGCATTTTCACCTTTATCTCATAGTGAAATAGTACATTCCTAGCATAAGGCAAGCTTACATATCACTCAGTCCCAGAGAACATTGCCAGACAGAAAGTAACAGAGTCCTGAGGGCTGGAGATGGGACAGAGAGTTCGTTATTCAAAAAATAACAGGAGAAATAGGTTAGAGAAAAATATTGCTGGGAAGCTCTTGAGAATCCAGTCCTACTTCTCTGAAGCAAGATTCCATGGTACATACAATGAGCTCTGATATGATTTCCACATCCCTCAAACTCATTCCGCTGTCCATGCACCAAATAGTTGCACAATTACTCTGAAAAACCTGTCTGCCTTTAACAGCATGATGTGGTTTGGTTCAGACAACATGGAGTCACACAGCACCCTTTTCCATAAGAGTTGGCTTTTCAGGAATGGGAAGGTTTTATAATGCAGATAGTATTCCACTCATTCCTCTTCTGATTCTGGTTGTCTGTAATAAAATACAATAAACTAGTTTTAGTCAGTACAGGTACTGCTGTCTGAGCTAGTCACTGACCTGTTGCATTAGTTCTCTATACTATGCAGTAAGGTGAGATGAGATCACCGGTGCCCCAGGAGCTGTGTATCCTGTGGGATAACTTCACTGAGTGTCAGCTTAGGCTGGATGTCTTTCTGGCATTCTCCAGCACTAGCAAGCAGTATTATTGGGGGGAGGGAAGGGGGGAAGGAGGATTTTTCCCCTTTTCTTTTTCCCCTTCTTCATTCTGAACAGCAAAATATTTCACAATATTGTCAGAAAGGCTGACATAAAGAACCAGTTGTGTTGTTTTTCCAGCTAAAGTGAATCATAATTGCTACAATTAGCTTCAGTTTATGTATGAGTTTATATCTGATCTTGTTTAACATCCTCATCAACAACCTGGATGTAGGGGTAGCATCCACCCTCAGCACCCTCAGCACCCTCAGCACCCTCAGCACCCTCATCATTTGCTGATGATACGAAGTTGGGAGGAGTGGCTGACACACCAGAAGGCTGTGCTGCTATTCAACGAGACCTGGACACACTGGAGAGTTGGGCGGAAAGGAACCTGAAAGGAACAAGAGCAAGTACAGAGTCCTACACCTGGGGAGAAATGACCACATGCATCAGTACAGGTTAGGGGCTGACCTGCTGGAGAGGAGCTCTGAGGAAAAGGACCTGGGTGTGCCGGTGGACAGCAGGCTGGCTATGAGCCAGCAGTGTGCCCTTGTGGCCAGGAAGACAAATTGTCTCCTGGGGGACATTCAGAAGCATGTGGGCAGCAGGTCGAGGGAGGTTCTCCTCCCTCTCTACTCTGCACTCGCGAGGCCACATATGGAGTACTACATCCAGTTCTAGGCTCCTCAGTTCAAGAGGGACAGGGATCTTCTGGAGAGAGTCCAGCGAAGGGCTGCAAAGATGATGAGGGGCCTGGAACATCTCCCATATGAGGAGAGGCTGAGAGAGCTGGGACTCTTCAGCCTGGGGAAGAGAAGATTGAGAGGGGATCTTATCAATGTCTATAAATATCCTAAATGTGAGGGCCAAATGGATGGGGCTGGGCTCTTTTCAGTAGTACCCAGTGACAGGACAAGGGGCAATGGGCAAAAACTGGAACACCCAAAGTTCCAGACAAACTTAAGGAAAAATTTCTTTACTATGAGGGTGACAGAGCACTGAGACAGGCTGCCCAGAGAGGTTGTGGAGTCTCCATCTCTGGAGATGTTCAAAACCTGCTTGGACGTTTTCCTGGTTTAGCTGTTGTAGGGAATCTACTTTAGCAGGGGAGTTGGACTAGATGATCTCCTGAGGTCCCTTCCAACCCCTATTGTTCTGTGATTCTGTGATCAGCTTCCCCCTCGCCCCCCTTAATGAGCACAGATATTTGATTTATTCTTGTCTTTCTGGGTTTAAAGTCACTGTTTATTGCAGTTGCAGTGGAAGTGATATGAAGCCCATAAAATATTGCTCATCTCTTGTGAAATTTTCTAAGGAGCCTTCTCATACGTTTTTGAGGAAAATCTTTCCACTATTTTTGCTAAGAAATAGTAGCCAACAATCCTCTGCACCATTTCCAGTGCACCTGTATGCAACCATTCTATTCAAGATTGATTAATATTCACATTCTAAGCATTATATATTAAGATGGTTAGTATAATCTGATTCCTTAACACTACCAAATACCCTACTGTCTTCAGCAGATCTTGGAAATTAACTGATCTGATCCAAAGCAGTTACTGCTTTGCCTCAGGGTAGGGTTAGATGCGTAGTGTGACCTACACTTTGTTCCAATTAATCCAATATATATTGGTCTGAATGTAAAATTATGTATTTAATTATCAGCAATAATTTTAATTGTACAAAATGTAACAAACCATATTCTCCTCTGTTTTGTCTTAAGCAGTGATACACAAATTGAACTTTAACATCCAAATAAGAGTTGGCCACCTAATCTACAGTATAGAGCTATTTTAATTTATAATGGACGTTTTTGCTTAGCTCATATGTATCTGATGCATTTAAAAGGGAAGAGAAAAAAAAAAGCATTTACAAAGGGGTACAATGGTCCCTGGAGACACAACATCTCATTTTCAATTCAGTTGGCAAGAATACTAATTACATTATCACATATTCAGCAGCATTCAGCAAAGTTATTTATTCATTCATCCTTAAGACCCAAGATGTCTGGCAGGTCACTGACAATAAGCACTACCTTGAGAATCTCAGACGATGGTATAAAAACAAAATTAGATGTAGAGCTGCTTGGAAAAAAAAAAAAACAAAACCTTCACAAAGAAGCTAAACTTCTGAGATTTTCCTCTTTGCCAGCTTCATGACTGAGTGAAAAAAATTTATTTGTCTCCATGAACAAAACAAAACAAACCCCATAGCTTTCATGAGCATAAAAGACAAAGGAGGAAAGAAAGGAAGGGAAAATATGCAGGCTGACCTGCAAATCGTAAAGTGTGACATTATAAAGGATACAGAGGAGCCAGAAGTCAACTTGCCAAACAAAAAACTGCATCCCGCAATTTGATCCTCTATCATCATGTGTGTGTTGTGCTCAGCTTCAGTGATTATGAGGCAAGCCAGTGACATTCCAGAACAACTTTAAATATATATTTTTTTCCTTTTTTTCTTCACATTTGGCATTAAATTAAAGACTGCATCTTTCACAGCATGAAGAGAGAAATTGAGAAAAGAAGGAGGAAAGATGGAGAAAATTAGTACATGTAGTGATACTTATTGTCTGTTCTGAGGAAAAGGGGCTTCAACAATGTGTTGTTTAAACAAGACAGGAACAAATTAAGATTCAAAGAATGAGTTTAAACAGCAGTCATGCGAAAGAAAGTGGTATGGAAATACCTGAACTCAGTTCAGACAAACTGATTTGAGTAGGAGTTATACAGCAGAATACAGCAGAATGCATCAGAGATCTCACTGAGTTCTCATTTGTGCAGTTTCTTAACATTACCTGATTATAAAACTGAAGGGGCTGTGGAGGAGGAAAATAAAAATGAAATAGACTGGGAACAATTTATTTTTGTTGGGAAAGAGAAGCAGTAGAACACCAGAAATATGAGAAGATAATCAGAGCTACAGCTGAATCAGGAATAGGTTTGGATGAGCAGGGTAAGAAACCTGGGACTAAATCTGAGGCTCAGGTCCAATTCAGAGATAGACCAGATACAGAACAACGAAAGAAGAGAAAAACTTATTAAAGGGAAGGGGAAAACAACCATAACAGAGAAATTATTTTGAATTTGAAGTCTAGGTCACTCACTTTGGGTGTGCAGGGAGACCAGAACAGGGAACCTGTGCATTAGAAAAAATATCGTCACGTGGTGGTACTGAGAAATTCTAGCTGATAGTTGTGTATCTAAAGCACAGACAGGAAAGAAAATTAGTTCAGATCAGGAACATGGAAAGGGAATTGGACCTGACTGGACAAAAAGACTAGGGATCGACATTTTGTGGAAAACAGAAAAAAGTTGGAACTAGGAACAAGGAATAGGTCACAGTGAGACAGGAATTTGCTGAGACTGCACATCATCCATTGATGACAGCAAAGAGCTGGAAGGCACACTAACCACTAGTATGGATCATAGAAACATCAAATCATAGAAGCAAGGAATCGTAGAATGGTTTGGATTTGAAGGAGCTGTTAAAGGTCATCTAGTCCAACCGCATCTTGCAATGAGCAGGGACATCTTCAACTAGATCAGATTGCTTAGAGCCCTATTCAACTGACCTTGAGTGTTTGATGACCAGGATTGGGTCCTCTATCACCTCTCTGGGCAACCTATTCCAGTGTTTTACCGCTCTCACCATAAAAAATTTCTTTCTTATATCTAGTCTAAATCTACCCTCTTTCAGTTTAAAACCATTACCCCTTGTCCTATCACAACTGGCAATATTAAAACATTTGTCCCCATATTTCTTATAAACCCTCTTTAAGTATTGAGATGCCACAATAAGATCTCTGCAGAGCCTTCTCTTCCCCAGGCTGAACAATCCCAACTCTCAGCCTTTCTTCATAGGAGGGGTGTTCCTTTCCTCTAACCATTTTTGTGGCCCTTCTCTGGACCCACTCCAACGGGTTGATGTCTTGGATGTAAGAACTCATAATGAATCTCTCACTGTCTCAAAGAGGCAGAGGTCTGTTGGGAGGAAGTTATGGGACTGATCATATTGGTAACCTGCAATAACATGATGCTTGGTGATGACAATTCTACTTTCCCACCTAATTTTCAGAGGAAAACTCAGTTGTTGCACTCTGACACATTTAAATGCTAACATTAAAAGAAAACTATGTGATGGCTTCAGGTTGTAGTACAGAGAGTTCGAAGTACATTGACATAATATTTCTGAATAAGCATGCAGCTTATACAGCTTATACAGCTCTTTTGTTTTCAGTTTTAATCTAGTTTTTTGTTAGATTTCAGGAAGTAGATCTTTAGCTGATGTTAACAAACAGTGGCAATTCTATTCATTTTAATAGTTCTTCACAATTCATTGCATGAAGCTGAAGGACGATGCATTTGAACAAACCTGATTTTTTTCCTCTTTCTTTTCTAACCTCCTCTGCAAGTTTACCAGATACCATTACACTGCTGAGACCACTTTAAGTTTTTCTGCTTGCTCAGTCACTCATAGTAAAGCAATAAGCATCAAAAGGGATGTTTTTTAACAAGTAATTCTTCTGACAGGCTCTGTGGGAGTATTTCTAACCAGAGTTAGAAGCTACTTTTACTTTAGAAAATTCAAGAAATTCAAAATAAGCCTTCCCACTAACCTTTAACAAAGTATAGTTTTGGACCATAATGTTAATAACTTTTAATATCTTAAAGGACCACAGTGTAAGGTGACCGTGTAAAACAGACCATAGTGTTTAACCAAGAGATTTTTAAACAGTATCCAAAAGTATTTCTCAAGCTTTTGAATATCTTTAGAAAATTATAAAATCTTGATATTGACTTAAAATGACTGAGGAAAAAAAGGTATGTTATTAAATCAATAAATTATTAATATGATCTTTTTATTAATAGTAGTAGTATTATTATTATTTTCTCTTTTCCTTCCATTATGTTATGTTTTCCTATTAGATTATAAAGCTGTTTACTGTCAGATAAAATATTTTCTAGCCAGGTATTTTGAAAAATTAAGTAAAATATCTCCTTATCTTCTTTCCCAAGGGGAAAAAAACAAAAACAAAAACAAAAACAAAACAAAAAAAAAACATAACAAGGCAGCTTTTTCATGCCTTGACTAGCATTTTGTCAATCCTTCCTCCCCACCGCCCCCCCCCCCCCAAGTTATGTAATAAAACAGTATACAGTAATGATCTAATCTAAAATTTCCCAGGAACGCCCTCTCTGAACAATATCCCTTTTATGCACAGCACTATCTTAAAAGCTGATTTTCTATTGGCAATCTCAATGATACTGTGTTCCCTCTCATTGTCACTGATTGAAGGATACTGTTTTCCATCTAATGAAGTGTCACCTAAGCTTTTTTTTTTTTTTCTTTTAAGATATGTGAACTTGAATTTGGCTATATAAATATGAACATAGTTAAGATTAATATCTTCTACCAAGCAATTCAGAATGGTCATTTCAGTGGACTTGTGCCTACTGTTATTTACCACTCCATCAATTTTTGCAGTGTTACAAGTTATTGGTTTGGGGTATTTTTATATTCCTGGTAATTTTTTTTTTTATTATTTTTTCAGTGGTGGAAGTATTCTTGAGGCTCAGAAACTGCCAACACCAGGAGTCTGGACCTGGATATTAATTTAAGTCAATTGACCTATACTGTATTTCTGCAAAAATCCAAATCACTGGACAGAATGCAAATACATTTTCCAGTGTTTGAGCAATGGGTTCAGATTTGTCACACTGTAATTCACCCTCTCCCCTAACATCCTCAATGTGATCATAACTTACCAATATCCTTCTTTTCTTACTATCTTAGCCACTTCATCTCTCAGTCTTAGTTCGGTCTAACTTGACTAACAACAATTGTAGAATCACTGAACAATCTTTTTAGCATCCAGTAAATCTTATAATTATTGGTCTTCAAAACAATGAGGTATAAGCTATATTCGCAAAGTAGAAAATCCTTCATTTTTCAAACAGACAGCCATGGGGATATTTTGTCTCCATAACTGATGACTGAAAAGGCAATGAAGTAGAGCTTAAAACAAGTGCTGTGTTTTGGCCTTGTTGTATGTTACTAATAATAATATCCTCAACAGAGCTGAGCAAACAGCAAACTGTATTTCAGTGGGGTTATTTGTGGAGCAAGCTGTTGCCAGTGCAATGGTAGCAGAGTCAAATTCATGGACTATGTTTACAATGTGCTAAAATGTTATGTTAAATGTGGTGAAGTGTTATCAAGATTGCTTTCATTGAACGTAGAACAAAGTATCCTGCAAAGTCAAAGTAATGTAGCATACCATATAGCCTGCTTTTAAGAGTGGAATCTGTGTCTCACTTGTCTTGCTGCAGGACATACAGGGTCTTCTGTAATCATATGCCTTACTGCACCCCACACACCACCTTTATCCTTCAGTGCCCACATTAATTTTTCATTATCTCACATGTTTCCAAGTTATTACTTATGCAGTTGGGGAATAACAAAAGATGAAGTAGCAAATCTGACAACGATTAGGGTGTAAAGGTAGCCACACCCACTGCTAGAGACCATAATCAACTGCAGTAGGTCATTCAGTCTCACAAGTCATATTCTCCTGAATGGGGTAAGCCTCAGCCTTAGCTGAAACCATAGTATAGGGCCTAAGTGGAAGCATGAAAGCTTTGTTAATAATAAATGGCCAAGACACTTGTCTGTTATAACAGCCCAGCACAGGATCTGAAACATAAGAAATCTCATTTCTAGGCTGTTCAGCCTATGTGTAGGTGGGCATCTCTCTGCCAGGCTTACACTGGTTTTAATACAGCTGTTTGGCATTAGTGAATCTACTAGACATGACATTGTCAAGAAAGCATTATGGGATTTTAATATATTCCTATCTTCTTTTGGTTATTCATCTAGCTTAAGGTCTCCTGACATTGCTTTCAAAAGTGGATCAATGCTAGCATGAACAACACTATCAGGATGAGGATGGCCTGCCCTGCACTACCCAGTTTGCACAATGACAGCAGGATGCTGGTCCAACTAGAGCAGCTACTACATGACCAGTGAGGATTGTAGAGTTCACTAATTAGCACCTCCAGAATGCCATTTCCTCATTTATAACTCTTATACACCCTCATCTATAATGCTTATGTACTTCACCCACACAGTCTCACTGTGAAAATTTCTGCTGCTCCAATTGTAAGTCTTAAACTAATTTTCTTTCTGCCTCTTCTCTCTTTCATTTTCCCTGCTCTCCTGGAGCAGACTCCTTGGCCTGTTCCCACAACATCAATACAGCATCCTGGTTTCATTGTTCAACCTTAATTGCAGTTTTCCATCTCTATTCTTTAATAAAGTCTCCCTACACAGCTTGTTTTCCACCTAGGAAAAACAAGAATAAGGATTCTTCACAATTGAGGTAGTTTCTACTCTTCTCCCAACTACACAGAGAGCATAACCAATATATGACTGTAGAATGAGATCTTATACTATTTCACTATCTGCATCTGTACAATAAAAGGACTATTACAGAAAAGATACGTTTTTCAGCTTCACTTCTTATGTAAACTTCTTATCTGTTCCTGTGCTTCAATCATATTCCTTTGTGCACATAGTCAGTAAACCGGAGCTATAGAGAATTCTGAATTTCTCACTTTGACATATTTTTCTCCCAGGTTCTAGCCTTTTATTTTTTAATATAAGATTTTGTTTTACTTTATTTTATTTTTGTTTGGTTTGGGTTGGATTTTTAATTTAATTTTATTTTATTTTATTTTTCTAGGGGTGCAATAAACCTGACATAGACTGAACAAACTTCTCCTTCCCCAAGTGGTACATATGTCCCTGTTTGCCAATGGGAGAGCTTTAGCATTGTCTTCCCAAAGAGTATCAAATTAAGAGAGTAGAAACATTTTTTAAAAAGAGAAACACAACCAAAGCAAACTCCTTTGTTATTAAAATCCCTAAACCATAAAAAATACACTAACAGAAGTCAGTAAACTTTATAGTTCTTATATAAATAAACTGTGCCTGCAGAGCACACCTTAAAAACAAGCCTAAAACATACACGCTTTCAATACTGTCTGCCTCATGGACACACGCACACACAAAAAAAGAGAACATTTGTGTATACAAAGGTTGTCCTTTCTAACTGAGGCCTTTTGAAATTACTCAGTTCACAGCTAGGGAATATTTCCATACAGACCAGACTTGATTAATGGGGCCAGCTCACATTAGTCACAGTTCTTTCAAGAAAACTTTGATACAGGCCATCTGTTGGAGTCTAGTAGGACTATATGCATATGCAGGCTGGAGCATTAAGCAAGTATCCAGAGAGAGATAAAGAACACAAAACCAGGCTGTGTTCTGACTTAGTTCTAATCTGCTAAAAAGTGATTTGGCATCAATATAAGCAAAATCAGGGCAACCTGTCCTCCACTGCCTTTCAGATAAAGCTTAAATTCAGATCCTGGAATGTTTTTCCACATATTCAATAAAATGGACCCATTATAATTTTTTTAAATTACAGTATTAAAGGCATGCAGCCCCTGTTGAAAAAGACTGGAAATCTTCATCTTTATGCCTTTAATTTTCTTCCAAGCCAATAAAAGTGAAGGCAGCTGTGAACTGCTACCTGCTAAATAGAAGCAACCTTCTTGCCTTCCTGTGAAATACCTCCCTTATAACCCAGTTGGGAAGACAGCTCCCTTTTGAGCCCTCTTCCTTAGTATGCTGAGGAAGTTGATCTCCTTGTAAGGCCTCTTTTTCTTTTTTCAGTATTTCTTCAGGTGTTATGGTCTCTGAGTCAGTTACCTGTTGCTTGTTGCAAGGTGTTTGTAGCTCACCTTGCTGTAGCTGTGGTGAAACATTTCATTTTCTCTCCTTCACAGAAAGGAAGGCACTCTTTATACAGGTCATGATCCAGATAACAGCCTCCAGGTTTCTGTGAACCCTATTGCAATTTGCCGGTCATCTTGTATGGAGAAGCCTGCTCATTTTGCTCTGTTATGCACTTTTAGAAAAGGTACGCCTGCATGGCAGCTTGGGGAGGGAGGGGAGAGGAAGGGACAGGACAACTTTTTATTTGGACCAAATTCTGTGATTTTCTGTGGTGGACCCTCTGTAAGGTAGACTTATAGAGTTCTAATGTAGACATCTAAGGAGGAGATCAATAAGTCTTTGATATATAACAAGTGAAATGTCACTAGTGAGTCCAAAGGCACCCTTACAGCTGTAAAAATTGGTCAGAGAATTTGGCTTTGAGACTACTTATGTATAAAGAATATATGCAGACAGTAAACACATACAGGATTTTTACCTTTCAGTCCTCAAAGGTTCTGCAAGTAGCTTATGACTTTTCAGCTGGAATCACCCTGAGTATTCCCATCAAAACATCTGCTGTAGTCAGGTAATTTCTGAACAATGTATTGAGAGTGTTAAATATTGGAATGCCTGATAAATAGTTTGGTTGTAAAAACACATAAAGGCCATAGGGGCATGCTTCTGTTCTGTCATAAACTGGTCTGCTCTTAAAATCTGGCTCAAAATCTTTCTGTGACCATTTCTCAATCAGTGAAAATTCTGATTAGTTCAATACTTTGGACAACAAATTTTAAAATTATATGAGTGCACTGTTCAGATTTTTTACGTAATGTTAATGATTACTCCTATATGGGACTTTTTCCGTATCACATGATCATAGTATGCCATAGAAATGTTGCTTTTTTTCCCCCTGCCTTCCAGCTGCTAGTGCTTGCAGTGAGTGAACTAGCTGCTTGATTGTCATTCTTTACTTTTTTTGTTCAAAAAACTCCAACACCTTAAACTTCCTTTAGGATGTATTTGTTACATGGGACAACTAGCGGAACAAAGGGGAAAATTGTTTGGAGTGAAGTCTTAGAAGTGGGCTGAAGAATTATGCAGTAGCATGAGATTTCCCAATGTTTTAAAAGTATTATCTCCTGGAAAGTGCACAGCAATAATCAAACTTTAAGGGGAGGTAGTGGAAAGGCAAAAGCTATCTAAGCAACAGCTGTGGCTTGAGTAGCCAGAAGGATTTAGAGAATCAACAAGATCGCTAAAGGTTACAAATCCTTTAAACAAATGGTAGGCACACTTTGTCAGCTGTATAAATACCTCCAATTTTTCTAGTTGTTTTTTCCACTCATAAGTGAAATATTTTTATATGCCTTGCATTTTGGCCAAATTATGCATCATGTATTACTTATTTTTCATTGGGGTTTTTTGGTTGTTTTTTTGGGGGGAGCAGGGGGGTTGTGTTTTTGTTTTTGTTTTTTTCTTTCTGCCTTTCTCCCTTCTCAGGCATCTACTGATACACTCCTCTTTTTGAGGAGGGCCACAAGGGACACAACTGCTGAACCTGACAAAATTGGTTAGCATGAGATACTTAAGTATTTCTTCTCCAACACTCTCAGCAACACCGGAAATGCACTAAGACTGTTTCAGAGAGGAGATTTGATTTAGATCCACCACTGCACCATCTCAAATACAAAAGTAAAATTTTAACATCTTCGTTGTGTCTCAAAAGCTTGTAAATACCTTCTGTCCAAGAATACAGTGAGGTCAGTGCAGGCACCTGTTTGTATTCTATGCTAGAAAGAGAATATTAAATACAATCCCTGCTGCTGAAATGAACGGTAGTCCACTGTGCTCATGATATATCCCCACACAAGAAGCAGCTACAGTTTTGCTTTTCTCCTTCCCTCCCCCATACCCTGTTAAATCCTGTATGTACATATACGGTAATTTAATGATCCAAATTCCCATCTTGGTGAATTTCTTGAATTCATCTGGCAGCTGCTTTCCCAAGACTAGGCCTAAAGTGTATGCAGATAAGAATGGACTGGTTCAGAGAGTTCAGGTAGTTTCATAAATTCCCTACAAAGGGAATAGATCATATTCCTTTATATCAGTATAAATCATATTTCTTGAAAACAGACAGAGTCATAGCAATCATAGTATGCTTTGCTTTATTAAGATTTCTTATGTGACAAGACAAACTTTGTTACTCTACGGTAGAAACGCACAGGTGATTTGCACCTACAGGGTGCTATTATTTGGTCATCTCGCTTCTTGCCTGAATGACTTTGGGAAGAAACATAGATGACAGTATCATATTTCAGGCATCCACATCAGATCTGCCGTGGTCTCCAACTCTTCTGGCTTAGAGCCATCCTTTACAGCTCATGCAGTCAGTGAAGCTCAGAACCACCTTCAAGTTCTCAATCATTCATTGCATTGTTCAATATCAGTATATTGATAATTAGGCAGAAATTTTGTCAGGACAACATCTCCAAATGAATTGCAGCTGGCTTGGGACATCCACTCTTAAATGTTCATTTATGTCCTATATTACTGATGCTTTTTAAATTCATGTCTACTTGCTCTGTAGTAAAATGGTCCAGGTATTCTATTGGTAAAATCCTAGGTAAAATACTTTTTCCTTGAAAGCATATAGAAATATTTTAAATCTCTTTTTAGCTATTGATAATTAAGCATAAATGTATAGACCCTTTTGATAACAAAGACAGTTAGAACATCTTATTTTTATTCCAGTTAAAGCTCTTGACAAAACTTTACTGGACTTAAGTTGTATAAAATCTGGCTTTAACAGATAAACCTAGACAAGGATAATATTGTAAGATCTACACAGCCAGCTTTCTGTATTACTGTATTGGGTTTACTTGGCAAGGTTTTGGAAGCAGGGTGGCCTCTATGAGAAGAGACTAAGGGTTGACCCTGTGCTAGATACAGCTGGTTTCAGATGGTTCCAAAATAGACCCATCACTGTCCAAAGCTGATCCCATCAGTGATGCTGGTGTTGCCTCTGTCATAACATAGTTAAGAAATATTTTTAAAAAGCGATTCAGCAGCTGTGAGAGAGAGAAGAGGGAAAAATGTAAAAGAAACAGCCCTGCAGACATGAAGGTCAGTGAGGAAGGAAAGAGAGGAGGAGTTCCAAGCATCAGAGCGCAAATTTCCCTGCAGCTCACAGGGAAGACCATAGAGAAACATGTTGTCCCCCCTGCATTGCCTGGAGGACCTGATGCCGTGAGCAGGAGGATATGCCTGGAGGAAACTACAGCCTACGGAGAGGCCAGGCTGGAGCTGGCTCCTGGTAGGAACTGTAGCCTATGAAGAGGAGGCTGTACAAGAGCAGATTTTCTGGCAGGAACTGTAATCTATTGGGGATCCACACTAAATCTTTATGGGAGCAGTGTTTTCCTGAAGGTTTGTAGCCCCTGTAAAGGACCCATGCTGGAGTAGAGGAAATGTGTGAGGAGGAAGGAGCAGCAGCAATGTGGCATTATGAACTGGCTGCAATCCCTATTTCCCATCCCTATTAAAGTGCTCATGGTGGGGAGGAGGTAAAAAAGTCAGGAACAAAGAAGTTACAGACCATGCAGACTTTATCCAAATAAACAAAGTCCATTTTCTTTCTAAAAGAGGTGTAGGTAATTCAGATGAGATCAGAATAAATTTGAATACTAAGTTTCAACATTGCACAAAACCAGGAGAGAAGCCAAAAAATATTTCTGTTTTAGGAAAGCTAAGCTCACCACAGAAAGGCTATCATAGCTATTCTGAAACAGAAATGACATAAAACTCACATGAGAAAATTTCCACCTAAGCTAAATCTGTCTAAGAAAGAATCTGAATGTCTGTGCTAGTATCAAGAGTAGAGTACACTGAACATTAGATTCATTTAATATACAATTGTAGTTGCTTTTGGAAAAAGCAACATTTTAAGGAAGCCTATTAACAGGAATATATACTTTTATGGTTTCTGAATACATATCCTTATGTTAGGTGGACAACATGTTCCACAGTTAAAAGGAAACCAGAAACCAGGCTGAGTAATAAGGTGTATACAGACTGCAGACATTCAGTGTTATGAAGAAATAGAGATGTGTTTGAAAAAGCAGAACTTGAAAATGTTCAATTCCAATGTGGCATCTGCCACTGCAACATGAACTCCTCTCCTATATGCCAAGGCTAGAGAAATCCTCCATTTAAGGATAGGGACCTCACTAATTTCATGGTTCTAAATAACTAAAATATTTGAGTCACCATGTCATTTTTATTATCTTTCTTTCTGATCTTGCTATTTCAACAGTGTCTTCTTAGAGTTAGAAAAAAAGGTCACCAGGCCTGCAAAATTCCTCTAATTCCCAACTTTCCTCTCCTTTTTCTTTCACTTTGGAACAATGTCTTTTAAACAATAAAATCAAAAGCAAATGATCAAATCAAATTATCTTTTGCAGCTGCCTTTGAGACTTCATGTTAGACTATGGCCTTCAAAACTGGTTTCCATTGGGATATAATGGCCTTGGTCATGGCAGAATATTTTATCCAATAATGATAGTACTAGCAGTACTTATTACCACCATGTGTTCATCATGACTTCGTTTGTTTTTTATGGCTGTTCAGAATTGTGCTACTTTTTGAGTATGTTATAATGCACCCATAACCCCAGATATTTTATCTAGCTCAGAATGTATTATGTGCTTGTATTAAATTACGTGTCGCAGGCAGCTGTCTATTCACAATAAGGCAGGCTGGGGAAGGAGTTTTTACAAGGGCGGGTAGTGATAGAACAAGGGGCAATGATTACAAACTGGACGAGAGTAGATTTAGATTAGATTTTAGGAAGACATTCTTCACTGTGAGAGTGGTGAGACACTGGAACAGGTTGCCTGAGAAGCTGTGGCTGCCCCCTCCCTGGAAGTGTTCAAGGCCAGATTGGATGAGGCTTTGAGTAACCTGGTCTAGTGGAAGGTGTTCCTGCTGACGGGAAGGGGGTTTGAACTAGGTGATCTTTAAGGTCCCTTCCAACCTAACCATTCTGTGAATGTAAATCAGTAACTGATAGGCTTTACTGTTCTTCAGGCTATTGTTCCTTTCAATGACCTGTCTGGGCAAAATAGTCAGAAAACTAACTAATTAAGAATTCTCTCAATAAAAGTGTTTGTAGTGGTGGAAGCAGGCAGTGAAAGAATTTTATGAGAACATCTGATTCACCATTGACCTCTCTTTGGGACTATTGCACTGGAGAGACTGCTAACTATCTGTATAATTTAAATTAACTTCAGAAACAAGGGAACACAGAGGCAAAAGAAAACCCTCCTTCCATATCCCTTCGTAATAAATATGTTGTAGGGAAACCTAAGCCTGTGGTATATAAAATGACCTTGTATTCATCTTTATTTCCTTTGGGAAGGATCAACATACATAATAGTTAGTATCTAGAGGGTGCTTATTGGGTCAGAAATGCCCATGGAGCTGTTCAGATTCATGAAAGTTCAAGATACAATCCCGTATAATGTTAATTTATGAAGCACTTAAATTTTATACAAATGTATTCTCCTGATATTTCCTTTATAGCAGAACAAATCAGAATACAAAGAAATTATGCAGTCAGAGTGGTGTTGGATATACTTGCTGAAAAACAAAACATGCACATGTACAAACACAAAAGTTTTTAACAAGGATGTAAAAATGAGCCAGAAATCAAAGCTTTACATGAGGAGGCCAGGAATTAGTAAGAATCAGAATGTACTGCCTGCTTCCAATCAAACAGACACAACTGGCAAGAAGTGGTAGAAGCTGATGTCACTGCAAAAAGTCAAGAAGCATCATCTATGTACTCAGTGTTACTTTGGGGCTGTAATTTACTGTTTCTCCCTGCCTGTCTTTTTTTTCTCTTTTGAAGAGTTACATGTAGTATTGATGAAAGATGAGAAAAAGTAATTTTTTTTTTTCTTCATTTCATCCCACTAATTCAGTTTCAGATATGAGATATGGGGTGAAAAAACATCCTCTCATGAAAAGTATATGGTGGTATTTCATGGTAATTCGGGCAGAGGCAATGAAATCCAGCTGAAATGATATAACCAATAGTAGGTAGAAACACAAGAAAAATATCTTCTCAGAAAAAGTAGAAAAAGAACCCATTGGGGCAGATCTAAAATTCATAATAATCCTTTCCATTTACAGTTTTGTTTCCATGGGTTCTTAAAAAGAAACAGTTTGCATTATGCAAGTACAGTGATGGGATCTTTTTATGCCACTGAAAACAATGATGCCCATATAATCAAGGCTATTATAAGCCAAACGATGAGTAATAGTGTCTCTGTACCTCACTGGAATGCATGCTCAGCTGGTTTCTTTGCAGAAAAAAAAAAAGAAAAAAGAAAAAAGAAAAAAGAAGGAAAAAAGTTCTAAAGGGAGGAATCCACAGTAAGTGGGCAGATTTAAACTACAGTTTAGTCTTCAAAAAAATCTAACGACCTTCGGGAAATGTTGCAAGACTGATCTCTTTCTGCAGGCATTTCCTTATTCATTTATCTGTTTTAATTATGATCCATGGCAAAAGTGCAAAATTGGCCTTGATCCACAGCAGTGCTCACTGCTGTCACTTTGGGAGGTTCACAGAAAGATCAGGAATAGTAACTGTAGCAACTAAATATTTAGTCATTATTATTTCTTCAGTACCCTATGGTTACGCTCAGCATCATTAATAAGTGAATATGCTCATTGTTAGCTTACTATTTCTATTCCTTATTATCTCAATCTCTCTTTTTCTTGCTTGTTTGTAAATTTTGCCTCTTTTTCTTTAAGAAACTGCCCTTTTCCATCCCATATTAGACTCTAACACCATTGGTGAAAACCTTATTGCTAAACTGATCTGCAGAAAAGTTAGTGCAATTAATTAATACTTATAATGAAATTAACTGCTCTATTCCCTTCTTGGAATAAACAGGACATAACAATAATTCACCATTTCATGGATGTACCATTTTGTAAATCTTTCTACAGACCAAAGTAAACACTGCCATTTTGTCATATTCCACATATCCTTTATATGGAATGAGTTACCTATTGGTCCCTACAGATAGAAACATAGTATTTATTTTAAATAAATGACAAATCTGAATATATGCAGTGAGTCACATAATTATGCCGCATATTATTTTGCCTGATGAAAACAATGAGTGTAACAATCCTTCTTATAAAACTTACTTAAAAGATTTTGTGAATAAGCAATGTTGATCTTTTTCATCAGTAATGGTTAAGTCCACCTGGCTTCTCAGACAATGAGACTAAAATCTGTTATTTTAGAGACTAAGGATTTGCCATGCCCGATCAAGTTGAGGAGGAGATAAGAGCTAGCCAATGAGATATCTATTATATTTAAGCCCTTCAGAAACTCTTGAGAGCTAGTTAGTAATTTGTTTGAAGCTGCATTCCTGCATCTAATTTCACCCTTTGTCCTAAATCCCTTTTGCAGTACAGCCTTACTGCTTTTCAAGGTTGTGATCATATTTCTTGACCAAAGTCTTGGCTTACTACATTTTCTTCTTTGGAGCTCAGGTTGCAAACTACTTTAACCTCCAGTAACTACTTATGGATTTTATTCTGATAGTGATCATTTAAATCATCCTCAAAGTCCTTATCAGCATCTTTTTAATGCAATCTTTGCAATTTTTATTCTAGGAAAAAACAAAAACAAACCAAAAAAGAAAAAAAAAAAAGAAAAAAGAAAAAAACCCAGATATGCCAAAAGGTGAATTCTAAGTGTGAGTAACAATAAACTATAAATAATCTAATGAATTTTAAAAAAATACCTGAGTATTCTTATTTCTATCTGAGTGGGTAATTTTTCCTGGGAGTTGATGATATATAAGAACAGAGATTTATCACTGGAAACACTACTGTGAAAGTAACTAATTTTGGATGGGTAGCAAAATGAACTTCTCGCATTGAAATCTTGAGGATGCCTATTTGCTCAGGGTGGTCTAGAAAAAATCTTTCTTTATGAAGAATTCTGAGTTTGTATAGCTAAATCTACTTTCAAGTCATTTTAGAACAAAATGAGTGGAAGGTTTTCCTTGTGTATCATATTTTTGTAAATCTCAAAGCAGGCTTTCCTCATTTTTTTTTTTCCAAGCAAAGCAGGATAAAATCCAGCGGGAGCAGCCTGAAACCTTTCAGTTTGTTTGTTTTGCATGAAAACTGTTTCCCTTAGACACAAGAATCAAGAAATATAGGCATATGCCAGCAGTAGAATGCTTTTCAACTTCCAATTTTCATAAAGTTGTTCCATGTGCATATTTTTTTACAAATGTTTATCAGCCATTTTCCAAAATGAATTATTTTGGTAAGACTGAAGAGGAAAGGAAAAAAAAATGCTACTAAAATTCAGGAACTTGCAACTTTTCAAACTAAAAACTTCCAATTCTGTTGTAGTGGTAGTTATAAGGTAGAAAAAATTAATGCATTTGAATAAATATTAATGTATACTATAACAGATTTCTGACTTGTATTTCTTAATATATCTTGCAGGCAAGTTAAGAAAACATTAAAAATAATGAATAAAACATTAAATTAACTCTATGACAATCTTCTTACTCTGTTACCTTGCTCAAGCCTGGTAATAATTTCTTTTCGTGGTTTGATAGTTCTCCCCCCGGCTTCCATAAACAATCTGAAATAAAAAGGCAATAGTGAACATGAATTGAGCTTAAGGTATGTGAAAGTAGGATCACAAAATTATATGCACTGGAGGTAAAATTAATTTCTATTCCTTTCTACCAAGGCAGGAGTGTATCAAAATAATTGTTCAGTCCTATTGGGGTAGTCAGGAAAAGATATTTCAAATTGATTTCAAGACTTCTGTATAGATTAAAGTAAATTAAGTTTTAGGACTTGAAATCTTCTTTAGTTTCCTTTCTGTTTGATGTCTTTATTTTACCTTAGATTAAGATCTAAGTAGAAATGTAATTCCTTTATAACTTCATTTTAGATCCTGTGAAGAGCTATAATATTACTGCTCTAGCTTTTGTATCATACATTTACCATAGTTTCATGAATTCCACAGAAATGGTCATTCTTTGAGCATCTTTTCTGCCTTTCCAAGTAATATGCCTTGTCCAGAAAAAAAGTAAATTGTTTTTTAACGTGACATTGCTTAAAGGTTTTGTGTGTTCTATCTATTTCTATGGGGAGCACGGCTCAGCTACTAGTTTCCGTTTGACAGTACCTTGCATGAGCAGAAGTTTTTTAACTCATGCATTTTTATAATTAAGTTCATGATTTCAGCGATAACATTTCAATATCATCTACGGAGTAAAAGACTGTTCTCCAGTACCTTTTAAATCACTGGTCTTCTGATACTATCACTCAGTCTGAAATGTACCTTATTCTTTGAAGAATATGGAAACTACTAGTGACATGCACAATTACTGAATTTTAATTAAGATACCACAAAATCACAATATCATGAGTTAAAGGGACCAGTCTTCCAGCCTTTCTTATGCTGAAAGGAACATTCAATTTATCATTAGTAAGAATGAAAACATTGCCTTCCTGATTTTTTGGTGTTTGCTCTTGCAAACATACAGTAAGGTTATCTTATAAATTCCCAGTTCCTTTTCATGTTAGAGATTGCTGAAAATAGGGATATTGATAAGGTTCTGTTGGCCCTGAGCACTCACATATCCCTTCCCGATGAATGTGTGAAAACACTCATAATGCAGATGTCAGCAAGAGCAATAGTCCCTGTGGGAGACATCTATTTAAATCCATTATCCTACATTGCAACTCCCAGACCATACATGCTTCCTAATATTTTTTACTCTATTTTTGGATTATTTAAAAAAATGCCAAAATTATGTAACAGCTCATGAAAATTACTTTCTATCCCATAAGGAAGACTGAAACAAGAAATCAAATGTCCTCAAATTTCTTCCCATTAACTATAAGGAATGTCTATTACATTACTTTTATTAATTTTCTTAAGTTTTTCTAGTAGCATTCCATCATACAAAATGCAAGCAGTTTACTGTACTTACATTTTGTTTATGAGTTTTTATATTCAGATCTTGCTAATGCTCTCATTTTAATAATAACCAGATTTTGATGCTTGCTCAGTTAATTCATCCTTTCCTTTGCCTAATCTGCATGAGAGATGAAAGACATTTCTTTGAAATGACAAGAAAGAGAACATAATATTCCATACATAATGATTAAAGAAATGTGCTATTTCCATTTGGAGAAAAATGGAAGTAATTGTACTGCTCTAGTATGTATATGTCTCAGCATAATTATTTAAAATCAGTGACTCAGTGTGATATCTGTATTTGGCCAAATAATTATTTTTTACTGGGAAACTGATTTCCCATTAAGAAAAAAGGGTTTTAATATAAACTACTGCTTTAGAACATAGCAAATTAGAGTGTTGCTAGACTGAACAAAATTTAATAAACCTATCTAATTTTCTGTGTCCTTGGAAGATTCAACCTCTGTTGGAGGCAGAACCTATCAAACCTCTAAATTCGTAGAGTTCTCACCATTTTTCATCAAAAGCCGACCAATACACAATGCAGAAGGCTACTGCTACAAACGCTCATTGAACACTGCTAATTGCTCTAAGTTAGTCCATCAACATTGCTATGTGTCTTCAAAAACATGATGATTTTGAAAACACTTAGATCTCACTTTAGAGCAAATACTCATTTTTCATCTTTTGGAAATTATCTACAGTTTACGTAAAGAAGTTTTTTCAAAGTTTTCTTCTTCCTCAAGTTGTTTTCCAAAAAGGAATTTTTTTTTAAAGACACATTTGATATAAGTATTATACTCAATTTTGATGTTATTTTTCATGAGCAAGTGGCTTTCCTTAGGAACAAGAAATAACTTACCTTGTTTCAAATAAACTTTCAAATTCTTGGTTATGACTTATGGTTAATGCCATAAATTTAATTTTACTTTTTGTGTCACCTAACAGTGAAAATGTAGTAGTACAGAGTAAGACTAAGTACCAAGAACTGAAGAAGCAAACAATAAACTGGGAACGTGCTGAACATATGTAGTAGTCACACATGAAATATCACTAGACAGCCAGTTGGACAGTTTCTTTTCATATTGAAGACTCGCACATTTTGTCAAATGCAGTCCAGTTTCTAGAAATGGTTCTGTTCATTCAACAGAAGGTAGCTTCTGAGTGACAGTTTCTGGGGCCTCCCAAGTCAAAGGTTCTGTTCATTCATCTGTTTAAGAAAAAAAGAAAGTGAGACTAGTCACCACCTAGGTGAACCTCACCAGGATGCATGAGTCCTACCAGCCCATGTCGTCTGCAGCAGCAAAACCAGCAAAACTAAACCTCCAGGGCTCTCCGCATAGCTCCCATTCTTTCCTTTTATCTTTCCTTATCTTATGGCAAAAAAAAAAAAAAAAAAAAAAATTCTTCCAGTGCAGAAGTATCTTCAATCTAAAAAATCAGGTTTGTATGTGCTTTGAAAATACTCCAAACTATTTTTCCTCTTAGATTAAAAAGTTACTGCAAATAGAATTTTTTTTACATCATAGTATTTTCTATTACCACCTGAAAATTTTGGAGTCTGCATACTCAAAAATATTCTGCATAGTCCAAAGTGGAATCTGCAAACTCCAAATATTCACATTCAAATTGTGGAGTCTGCATACTCCGAAGTATTCACGTCATTCTCCAGGTGGCCCATAAACATGCTGTGCAGTGCCTGCTTTATTTTCTGGTCCAAAAGGGCACATTTTCTCTCTTGTAATGAAACATTTCATAGTTACTCTCTTGATCCATAAAACAGATACACAGGTACTTATGGGCTTCTCTTGAAAGTCACTTTAAATTACTGAGATTAGCACAAGCACTTTCAATAGTTAGTACATAGATCAACCTCAGGCTTTCTCAATCTGTTATGATGTTGTATTTTTAAACATTCTGAAACATATTACTCTTTAAATGTTTCATTAAGATGACTTTATTTCTATCAGCATGCAGAAAAGTACAATTATAAAAAACATACATTGGTGTCCAAATAAAAATGTGTAAAATTAATAAGGCTTATTTTCTGGCAGTGAGTGCAAACTGTACTTGATAGTTTGTCAGAGAGTTATCAGCAGTACTTATGTAACTACTGGTGTCACATTCTTTGAGGTACAGCATCCAAAACTTCACAATGTAATATTGCTTATTTTAAAAATAAACACGTAGAATTCTAAATTTTTATTTTGTGGCATAAAGAGAACTTCTAAATTCAAGCAGAGTAAACACAATTTTTATTCCTTTGAGTTTTATTTAAGAAAAGAATGGGGATGTTTTATTTAACTCCTTTTTTTTTTGAAATTAAAACTATGAATAGTTGTATGTAAATTTATTGGGGTAAACTGTGATACATATTTTCACACATTATTTCTACTCCCTGAGAAATAAAACAAATTCAAAAGATAATAATGTTCATGTGGCAAAGTTCATCCAGTAGATTGAATTTCAAATGCTACGGGTAATGCCCAAGAAGAGGTGAGTAGAAGAGCTACCAGAAGTAAAGGAAAATGTCCTATAGCATCGAGCCCAGTTAATAAATTTTCTGTCATATTGCTGCATTTCTGAAACAAATGGAATGGCCTATGTACAAAAGTCAGCTTAAAGACCTTTCAGGAAGGTTGCATATTAAGCTGTTGGTGCGCATAACACAGTGGTTCAGAAAAATGGGAAAAAAAGGAACAGATGAGAAGCAAGGATTATAAAAGCCAAACAGCCTATTCTCAGACTTAGAGACTCAGTACTTGTTCATTTCAACTGTTCTGCATTTTTTTTGTCTTTTCATAGAATCAAATAATGGTTTGAGTTGGAAGGGCCTTTAAAGATCATGTAGGTCCAACACCAATGCCATGAGCAGGGATACCAGGTTACTAGACCAGATTCCTCAAAGCCCCATCCAGTCTGGCCTTGAACACGAACGGGCATCCACAGCTCCTCTGGGCAACCTGTTCCAGTGTCTCACCACCCCTACAGTGAAGAATTTCTTCCTAATATCTAATCTAAATCAATTTTTTTTTATGATCAAAGAATTTGCTAAGCATTTGCTTCCTGCTGTTGCAAGTTGCTTCAGTGGAGTTCAGCCAATTGATCTCAAACACAAATACAGGCTGGGTGGAGGATGGATTGAGAGTCGCCCTCATTGAGAGTCGCTGGGTGGAGGATGGATTGAGAAGAACTTGTGTGTTGGATGATGAGAACCTCAACATGACACGACAATGTATGCTTGCAGCCCAGAAACCCAACTTTATCCTGGGCTCCATCAAAATAATTGTGATCAACAGGTCAAGGGAGTTGATTCTTCTCTTCTACTTGGCTCTCATGAGACTCCACCTGGAGTACTTTTTTCAGCTCTGGGGTCCCTAACATAAGAATGACATGGACCTGTTGGATCGAGTCCAGAGGAGGGCTACGAAGGTGACCAGAGGGCTGGAGCACCTCTCCTATGAGGACAGGCTGAGAGAGTAGGGGTTGTTCAACCTGGAGAACAGAAGGCTCTGGGGACACCTTACAGAAGCCTACCAGTACTTAAAGGAGGCCTACAGGAAAGATGAGGAGGGACTTTTTCTCAGGGAGTGTAACAACAGGATGAGAGGTAACAGTTTTAAACTGGAAGAGGATAGATTTTGATTAAATATTAGGAAGTAATTATTTACTGTGAGGGTGGTCAGACACTGGAATAGGTTGTCCAGAGAGGTTGTGGATTTGTCCTCCCTGGAAGTGTTCAAGTCCAGGTTGGATGAGGCTTTGAGCAACCTGATCCAGTGGAAGGTGTCCCTGCCTATGACAGGGAGGTTGGAACTAGATGATCTTTAAGGTCAGTTCCAATCCCAACCATTCTACAATTCTATGTTTAAATTTAGGATTAGAAAACTAAGAGTTGAATTTACAGCTATATGATTTTATAGAGTTTCTTAAGAAACTGCATTGCAGATGGTCAAAGTCAGGAAAATCCTTATATTGATTTGCTTCCTGAGATTTTAGTGGGAACTAAACACATTAAAATATTTTTATATTAATTCTTACCTTATGTCAGGAAGCACAGTTAGAGAACAATACAATGACAAATTCTGCAGTAGGATTACAAATCATGCCACTACATTGGTAATTAAATGTTTTGATTAATGAATTATTATAGAGCTTAGTCTATATAGTAAGACTTATTTAAAAGTATGGGAACAATTCATGATACTCTAGAGTCTGGACTGGCCACTTAAAAATACATTTAATTTCATACTTATGACCTGACTTTTCAAAAAAGAGTAAAGAGTTATACCTCTAACTCTAATTGCATTTAAACATATGTCAAGCATTTATGGTTCGGAACCCCAAACTCATGACAAAAACACAGAAAATATACTCACTACTATATGCTCGTGAAGTAAAGAAATATTTTGACTCTTGTATGGATGTCTCTATTTCAGTATCAACATATTCCAAATAAAATGTTCAGCCTTTTACAAGAATTCAGGATTTAGATATTGCAGGAGTGAGTATGAAGGGGAATAGGTATTTTTAGAAATGAGTTACAGGTTTCTTTGAGGCCTATGACAATTTTACTTGTGGTTTGGGGAAAGATCTCGGGAGAAGCACGAGGCATTGCTATGTGTCAGTCGTAAGTGATATGGACTCCATACATTGCTAAACAAGGCACAAAAGAGGCATAAATACAACTATGTGTTTAATCCTTGTAGGTGGTTAGTCAGACCTGATAATGACTATCTATTCTGTCCTTATATTGAAATATTTTTATGTATGACAAGATTTGTATGCAGTGTCTTATTTAAAATCACAAGAGACAACAGAATAAACAATAACTATTGCTTTGTGATGGTGTCAGCTGGATTAAGGAAAACAGAGTCCATCTGCTAAGGCTACCTGCATAGGTCAGGGAAAAAGAGATATATGTTTGGGCTAAGGAAAATACCAGTCTTGGTTACTCTTCCAGTTACTGTTCAGCTCATGTCCTTATCTTTGCTCCACATGTAGTTTGTAAATAGTTTGTTAATATACCCTGTTTTTTTCTTTTAATTGAAATTTGCTGTGACCTTGAAGTAAGTAATGATTTTATTCATAATCATTGTTCTGAGCAACTGCAATTCACTCTTCACATATATTGTGTAGAGTGCTTGTCAGAGTCTTGTTGTATATGTTGTTTCGTATTTCTTCCATCTCATTTGGAAATATAACAAAGAAACATGAAAAAAATAGAGGTCAACTTTTCACTGAAGCAAGCCTGAGGCTTCTTAACTTAAAAGGCTGTATTTGGCTTTCTACCATGTTTCCATTGTCTAACTTGCCATGGTAGTCAGAGATAAATTAGTGGCTTTCTGAGCAAAAGAAGCTTCCCTCATATTAGCCTCAACATCTCCTCTCTTGGACATATGTGGAAGACTGAAGGGTGGATGGTAAAAGCACTACTCCAAACGACTGAGTTATTCATGTGCAAAATGAAAAATTCTCCCTACTTTACACAAACAGTTATCTTCTCCTCTCCTCTCCTCTCCTCTCCTCTCCTCTCCTCTCCTCTCCTCTCCTCTCCTCTCCTCTCCTCTCCTCTCCTCTCCTCTCCTCTCCTCTCCTCTCCTCTCCTCTCCTCTCCTCTCCTCTCCTCTCCTCTCCTCTCCTCTCCTCTCCTCTCCCCTCCTCTCCCCTCCTCTCCTCTCCTCTCCTTTCCTTCCCCACTGTTGTGGTTTAACCCCAGCCAGCAACTAAGCCTCACACAACCTCTTGCTCACTCCCCTCACCTAGTGGGGTAGGGGAGAGAATCAGAAGAGTAAAAATGAGAAAACTTGGGGGTTGAGATAAAGACAGTTTAACAGGTAAAGCAAAAGCTGCGCACACAAGCAAAACAAAACAAGGAATTTATTCACTACTCCCCATGAGCAGGCAGGTGTTCAGCCATCTGCAGGAAAGCAGGACTCCATCATGTGTAACAGTTACTTGGGGAGACAAATACCATCACTCTGGATGTGCCCGTCTTCCTTCTTTTTCCTTCAGCTTTAAATGCTGAGCACGACGTCATATGGTGTGGAATATCCTTTTGGTCAGAGGGGATCAGCTATCCTGGCTGTAGCCTCTTGAGCCACTTGTGCACCCCTAGCCTACTCGTTCATGGAATGGAGTGAGAGGCAGAAAAGTCCTTCACTCTGTGTTAGCACTGCTCAGCAGTAACTAAAGCATCCTTCTATTACCAACACTGTTTTCAGCCCAAATCCAAGACGTAGCCCCACACTGTGAAGAACATCAACTCCATCCCGGCCAAAACCAACACAACCCCCAACCCACAACACCCACTAAATGGGTGGGTGGGATTGAAGCTCTCTCCTAAGAACTGGAAGTTGAGTTCAAGTTCAAATTCCTTTAACATTTGGACTAATATATCAAATGAGGCTTAAACATGGAGCCCTGTCATAATAATGCGAAGCAGAAAATGTACTATGTATTTTGCTATGTATCTAGCAGTAATTTATATCTATATTCATAAGAAATATGATAGCATTGAATATTACAGCAGCAATAGTATGGTCCATGGAACAGATTGAAAATAAATAGATGGATGATATCTGTTTTGCAGCTTAGTTTCTGGTATTGATACAAAGCTGCTTGAAGATAAAAGACTGAACTGATAATATGGCTTTTAGTTTTTATGACTGTCCTCTACATTAAAAATTATGCTACTGAAACTTTATTATACATATAGGAAAATCTATGGGACTTAGCAATGTATGTTTGAAAAAGTACAATCTATCCCAACTTGCTTCATACTATGTTATGAATAATATATACTATTAGAATAATAGTCACTACCTGTATCCTCTGGTATTGGCTATGATGTTCAAAAGGTCTTTATCAGAAAAGTCATAAAATTATAAAATGGATATAAAGTATCCTTCACCTTGCATTTCCCATAAGTGAAAGAAAAAAAAAAACCAAAAACCACTTTGTTTGGAAAGGAAACTTTATGCTGACCTCAGTGGGATTGACCTCAGCAGGGTGGTTGCACTTCTCCGCTGCCTTACATAATGGATATTTATTGTCATTTTTAGTCTAATGAATTTGCCAAATTCAGGTGCATAAATTAATTTATTATTAAAGTTTTTCTTTTCAATAGATAGAAGTTGAGTTTCCTGTGTCCTTAATGACAGAAAAAAACAATTCTGATCAATCATTTCAGAATTCAAGGCTTGAAGAAAAACTCACATAAGCCATGAACAGCAATGAACACTTAATGCTCTACTGCTATGTCAATTTGTTAGTTTTTAATTTTTCATTTTGTCACTTACATACTGACAAGCCAGTTTAAATAGACACAAGTGTACACTGATTCTTGGCTTGGATAAGTAGTCTGCATAATCCATCAATCATCATTTTGACACAAGTTTTCTTAGGACCATAAGACTACCTTGGAAAACAAACAAAAAAAGAGCTAGAAATAGTAGAACTTCTGGTTCAGCACATAATAGTTCTCTACAGAACTATCTTTTTATGCTGATTTTCTACTGGACTTTCTCCTTAGGAGTGAGGGACTTTGTATCTTTTTATTCTAGAAAGGAAAAAAATGCTTTAAAATATCTCACTTCTTTCTTCAGGTATTTACTAAAGCTGAAGATACACAACCTTTCTTTTTTCTTTTCCTTTCCCCTTGTTCCATGCCCCCTTTTATTTTTATTGTGAAAACAGCAGAATAGAAAGTGAATTTCCAGAATCCAGCAGAGTTGTTTTAGGGAGCACAGTTAGTATCTGCAGGTGACCAGCTGAGAGATTGATAAATCCATCTAAAATATGAAATTAAAAACCATAGGGACAAGACTGTATGGATCTCTTTTCTACATAAAAAGCAACAGGCACATCCAGTGGGCTTTCCCTGTAGGAGAGACAAGGCAAATGCTTTAACAGCATAAAGTGGCTTGGTTTCTATGCAGCTGCTGAAGTTTTGCAGGGCTGCCATTCTCTGATCACTTATATGTCTCATCTTCTCTCTCCTTTCTCTATGCTTCTTCACAATGACAGGGTATTGTTATTGCTGTGAGGACCAAGCAAATATTTTTAGCTTTAAGTTCTGATTTTCTGCTATAGTTATACATAGTAAGAAAAGAGGAATCGGATAGAAACAAATGTTTCCCACAGGATTTTCCAGAAGTGCAATCCCTTGTTAATAGGGTCAGTCACTGTTACTACACTACTTTCTCATCTTTCCTTCCTTTTCCTCACACAGTTGGACTCTGCAGAGTCAGGAAGGAACTTCTCAAATTCCCTTTACTTCTACTAAAATTCCCTGTGATAATATGTGCTATACTGAAAACATACCACAGTATCTCCCAAATACAAATGATTTATTGATTTTTAAAATTTGAACTTAGCTATGTAAAAAATGAATTGTGAAGATTCGTTAACTGCTCTTTGCGCAGCATTATGCATATATAACATAAAGCAATGAACATGTACTAAGTATAAATTATTACAATTAGAATGAGATAGAGACAGAGAAGAATTACAGAAAAATATTCAAAAGCTAGCAATGCCCTGCCCCAAGCTTTCAGTATCATTACCAAGCTTTAATGTTGTGTAAAAAATCCTTGGAATTTAATGCAAAAATTGTACATTCTTATTTCTAATAATCCTACAAAATTTAACATCAAAATAAAAGATAAATTGTTAGTCATTAATTCAATCCCTGCTGAGTTCTAGTGGATCTTTTTCCACTAATACCTTGTCTCACACCTTAAGTGGACTCAGATAAGCAACATTCTTCAATTAAGAAAAGTGGGATGTTCTTTAGAGCCTGTATTTCACTATAGTATTTTACTCTAACTGATTGTTGCCCACATAGCAGTGCAAAAGACTTTGCCCTGATCCCCAGAACAGTGTTTGTTTAGGGAATTCCACACATCAACACCAGCTCTTCTCTGATGTGAACTGTACCTCTAGTTGAATCCTTAGTACCTTGTGTGGGTAAGTTTCAGGAACTCATTCACAAAGTGTGGTGTAAGGATCCTCAGAAATATGAACGCAATACATACCTGCATTGTAGGAAGGAACCTGAAACTAGTTGGACATGCTAAATAACACAAAATACTGTATCTCTAAGGCTGAAATTATTGTTATTCTGTATATTATTGATGATTTAGTCATATGTTTTTCTGGGGACTTCTGTATGCCCCTGTCCCAATCCGATGTTGGGATCATTTAAATGTCCCGATCCGATGTCAGGGAAGGTTTCGATCTGATCCCAAGAGTGAGATTAAGACACAAATGAGGTCAAATGCCGTACACGCAGAACACCTTTTATTACAAAAAGAAAAAGTAATGAATAGATTAGCAATAGGACAGGATGGAACAAAAGATGGAAATCAAGCAAGGAATCGGGATAGGGCAGCAAGAATAGTCACCACCACAGGTCCAGCGGTGAGGCGACGGTGAGGGAAGACGAGGTCTCATTTGCTTGTTCCAGCAGTGGTGCAGCGTGGTGTGGTGCAGTCAGGCGGTCAGGTGGTCGTCCTCTTTGTCTCTCTCCTTCTCTCCCTCCTGCCCTTACCCGTGCAGGTCCTCCTTAAATACCCCTTCGAGGGCTGTGGTTTCCATAGCAATGGAACGTCTCTTTGTGCCCCCCAGCACTTGGGGCAGGGACATGTCCAGGCAGAACACCCCAGGGGCAGGGAGCCTTCACAAATCAGGGTTTCCAGAACCCGGTGGTCTTGTGACCGTCCTTGCAAGCAGTCTTTGAGACAAGCCTATAGTGCAGTTCCTCGCAGCCCCAAAACTTTGAAGTCTGATGTTCTTGGAATATATCTTCTGCTTTGAATATAGCTAAACTAGTACATGCTTATATAAGTGGCTGCCAAATCACAGGATTCTAAAGAAAGCTTGTAAAGACGTGGAAAAGAAAAAACCTGTATGGGCATTGGTTTCTATATAGCTTTGTTTTTCAGAAAAAAAAACCCTCAAAAAACCCCCAAAAAACAAGCAACTATTATCTACACTTTAAAAATGACTACATTTATGCTAAATATGAGTGATGTAGATTATTGCAAGTGGCAATGCAGCGAGACAGCAAAATAAAGGGCTTTAATTATATTTATAATTATGTATAATGATGTGCAGACTACTACCTTAATACTTAGCTCCCTCACTGTGCAAATGGGGCACAAAACACCTTTGTCT
This sequence comes from Caprimulgus europaeus, assembly GCA_907165065.1. Next base: position 32,153,868 of record OU015532.1, on the reverse strand, counting down.
CCTTTGGGACAGACAGAATTTCATCTTTAATGGGTCCTTTCAGAAACACTTGGGAGATATGGAAATAAATACTAGACCATTTATTTGCCAGTGTGGACATTACATTCTTTTTTTCTTACTACAATTAATGCCATAGCATAGTCTCCTTGAGAACATGACATAAGAAGGATAATTTGACTAGTCCCAAAGGTGACTTTTCAAACACTATTAAAAAAAACCCTGCTGTAGGGATAAGGAAGCGTAATGAGGCAGGGAAGCCAAATTAAGCTCAGCCCACACACTACAGCATGTTTGATTTAGAAATTGAGTTTTTCACCTTTCCTGTCAAAAATTCTGTTCACATGAAAACAATGTGTTAGATTTCTGGATTTCTTCTCTCTCTTGGCTGAATGCAAGAAGATTCACAACTTTTTAATCATAAAACAATTTCCTTTGGGAAAGATGAAATATATTGACCACCGATATTACAGTGGTTCTAGCGGCTGCTTGGGACTCAGACCCATTTGATAGCTCATTGGGTCTGCAAAAAATCAGAAGAAGATGGTGTGACCTCCTAAAGAGCTCACTATCTCATGTTATTTTGGTAGTAAAAAGTAAATTGTGACTTTAGCTGATAGGGACTACACGATGTCACTACCCAGGGAACTGTGGCTGCTTAAAATCAAGGAAATTCCAGGAAATTCTGCTCAAGGTCATTTTTCTATACAGTTAGTTTGCTCAAGACCTTATTTCTCATTAAGCTAGGAAAGGAAATAGTGCCTTGATGTACCTAGTGTAAATACAATATGGAGAACCTGGGACATCTTTATAACAGCTGTAACTGACACTGATAGCAGACTTCCTGAAATATTCCAGTCTCACAGGTAACAAGTGAAATGTCCACCTACACTTCACTGGAGGTGGTGAACCTCATAAACTTTAATCAAGGTCCATTGGAACTAAGAGACTTTTCACTGTGCAGAATGTACCTCACAAAGGTATATATACGTGCTATATATGATTGCATATGACATATGATCAGCAGTACCTAGGATAAGATTTTACCTATAAAGGGTAACAGTGAGCTCAGACAAAATGTAAAGCAAAATTTACTTCAGGAAAAAAATCTTGTAGAGTCCCTGAGAAACTATCTGGAAAATTTCATCTTTTAGCTTTCAGATTTTTCAGACAGAGTAACATCTTCAAATGAAGATTCAACTGCCATGAAGTTTAATAAAACATAACTGTTAAAGGACACATACCGAGGAGGTTGAAATATAAGGACATTGCACTCATTATTAAGGAGAAAAATAAAAGTATTTTAGTCAGCAGAGACAGAGAGAAACCTTTCTTATGTTCAAAGAACTGTACACAATGTCATAATGGCAAATTAAAAAAGAAAATCTCAGGTAGAATTTTATATGATTTATTTTAATTTCATGATTGCTAATGTATTTTATTCTTGCTCCACCTTTCCCATATATTTTCACCTATGTGATCTGCAAGGTAACCACTGCAAGATTGCTCATTTTCTCTTTTTTAAAAAATAAAGGAAACTATCCTGGAAACTTGATCTTCCAGCTGTTATATAGTAAAGAGATCTCCATCTGCTGAGATGACTCTGTGGAACAATCTCTATTTAGTTTGTCCTTCCAAAGTCAAGAGTGTGATTATTCTATAATTCTTTCACCTGATTAATTCTTAACTATGAACATAATTACACTCTCCAGAAGGTAAATCACTCTTATAAATCAGTTGCTGCTGACAGTTCACTCTTCTGCACTCTAGCACACTGCAGCAAAGTCAGTCTGAAATTATAGAAACAGATGATTGTTAAAATACAGATTTTGCAGAAGGTCTATTCATTAATGAATTGCAGGCAACATGATACGGGGAAAAAAAAAAAAAAGAAAATAAAAAAGGACAGAGCAAGGGACTTACAAATCTTTCAGCTACTGCAGGAAACCTTTTTTTTATCACCAAAATGAAAAAAAGAAAGCAGTCCCTGAGCATACACTTGTCCTGCTGCAAGCTGAGGTGGAAAGACCACTTGACATTTATGAACTCTAATCTACTATTACCTTGCCAAAGGTGAGCTTGGAACTGGGACTAGCTTCAAACAACAAATTGAATGAAAATATATCAAGTGAAAAAACTGCACAATACATATTTCTTATATTCCATCTCATCACCCCAGATTTAGCAAAGACATTTTTTTCTTGTTCTAGCTAGTGATCAATTTATGCCCTAACACATAAGTTTTAATAACACCAAGTGACTGCAGCCCTCAGTTGTATGAAAGGCACTCCAAGGGGCTTCTCTTCACATGCAGGAAAGGTCAACTTTAATAAGATTTTTCCCAATATTTCTCAATTTTTTTTTTCACAAGTAGCTGTAAATCAGAGCCCAAGCTTCCATTTAAGAAAGCATAAACTTGTTAATCAGGTTTTCTGAAACATCCAAGACAAAAAGAAAACCTACACTGTCCTACTATACATGGAGCAACAGCTCCCACTGCCTAATCTTGGGTGGTGGAAGACCTTGATACATTTGAATCCTGAGGAATGTCTTTGCAAGTCACAGAGGGACAAAACATCTTGACATAATGATAAATACTGAATAGGTTCTGGCCTTGATTTTTTTTTTTTTTTTTCTCCATAGGAGAATATGTACTGACCTTTTCTGAATAACCTTACATATTTGTTTCCACAGTATCTGTGAGTTCCATTGGAGTGATTCTGATAAATGCAATAAACTTAGCCTTTGCCAAATAAGTACTCTAATCTACTGGTGACTCAACTTCATTATTTTAGAAAGAATAGAAAAATTATTATGAAAAATCTTTTGCATCTTAGCATTTAGTATATTATTCACTTTGTTCCATCTTCTTTCTGTCTCTTTTGCAGGCTTTAAATTCTCTTGGGGTGCAGAAGAAATGACTATCACAAGTGCTTTTAATTGTTCCTGATTCCTTTTCCTGATCCTTTTTCATGTCTTTGGTTTCCCTAGTGAAATAAAAAAAAATACTATGAGATAATGAAACCTTTGAAAAGTATATTTCCAAATAACTGGGACAGAATTACTCCTGAAATCACTGACACTACATAAGGGATGAATTCATTATCTTACATTTATTCTTTCTGTGCAAGTCCACTATCTGAAAACCATACTTTGAAAAGGAAATGTAAAATAAATGTGCCATGTTTTTATTTAAATCCAGGCATCTATAACATACATGGCTTAGAGACAGACTTCAAATGAGGCTTGATATATGAGCAATAGGTTAAAGGAGATTTTTTTAAAGGATTAAATTCTATGCAAAACGTATTTTAAAATTTAAACTTCCCAGGCTTTATTTTCTATCTTGTTATATTGCTTTTACATAGTTCTATTTGAACTCCTTTAATTGGCTAAGGGATGAAAGTCTAAGTGAAAAATCTTCCATTATCTGTATAGGATTAGCTCCCATCAACTTTATCATGTGCTGGAGGATACCTTCTTTAAATCCTTTCTGTACCCTCTTGCCATACTTGGCTCTGAGCTCTACACCCCGGAAAGCAAAGTGGTATTGTCATAGCTGGCTTTGTTCAGAATTACCTTGTATGTGGTGTTAGAGCTATTTCTTCACTTAAGAGTAGATACATCTTTAGTTTATATATGTACTTACTTCACTAGACATTTAGTCATAACTTGTTCTTAAGATCACTCTTTGTCGTACAAAGCAGCTCTGCACAGGACATGTTGAAGAAAATGTGAATGTGTAATCCTCCAAATCTTTATATGATAATGCCTTTCAGCTTTGTTCTTGATCCTGTGTAATTCCTGAAATCTCCCATTATAGCCAAAAGCAGAAAGGAAATAAATCTCCTATGAAATTTCTAAATCAGGTATTGAATGTCCAGTTCTCTTATTATGTTAAAAATACAGTTCTTCTTATTTTTTTCTCTTAGAAAATAAAAAGACATTTTGTAAAGCAGTTGCTCACTTTTATTTGCACAGCTTTATTTACAGCTAAGGCTTTGTCTGTACACTGAACTCAAATATTTTATGTGGGTGGGTGGTTTCCATTCAAAAAACATACTCACTTTTCAATATGTTTAATATTGTAAAAGAAAAGAAAACAAAACAAACAAAAAAAAACAACAACAAAAAAATCACTATTTTTCTTTTATTTGAGTGATATGTTACGAAAGAAAAGGACAGGCATGAAAATTCTTTACAAAAGCAAAGGTATAAACTACTTCAGAACTGAAACAGAAAACAGACCATTAGTCATACACAGTTTTTCTTACTTTAACTTTTGTTTTCCAAGTTACACTATATGTGTTTTTCATACAGTACAATACACTATTCAATTTGATCAATATTCTGTGAAATAAGATGTCAACAGAAATCCATTTCTTCTTTCTTAGCATGTCAATCTTTTCCAATTTTCAAAATATATACCTAAAAACAAGACCTTTAATCTTTCTATGTCACAGATTTATATGAGTTTGGGTTTATTTTCTTTTTCATTACGTTAATTTAGAAAATAAAAACCTGATATGTACCCTAGGTTCTTTCAAATATTTTCCTTCCTCTTTTCACAATCTTTCCCTGTTTCTACTAAAAAGAATATAACTGCAACATAAAAAAGAGGTTGTGGTAAAAAGATAGATAGTAAGTATTTTTTTGTCTCAACTGCTATCTTGTGATTTCAAATGAAAACTACTGAAGTTAAGACTCATATGGGACTCTTCCATCTGTTCTCAGCAAAGGAATTAAGCTTTTTTTAGTTCTTAAAGCTAGCTTTTAGAAGGCAGTAGCACAGCTATAAAAATATAGTAATTTGTGTATTTTTAGTCTTATATATATACATACTTAGGTTTGCATAGTTGTGCTGTGATTGTGTCTATAAACCACTAGTTTCATCTAATTACCTGTAGACACAATGCAAAGCAAAATATACATAGAAATAATGCAGCCAAATTCTCACAACCTTTGAAATTATTCAGATTTAGGATTAATACAGATAGGTGCAGTCCTGAGAAGCTCAAAATTACATTCACACATTTTTGCAAAAGGAGGTATCCAGTTCAAGGGTTTTCATGCAGGCCTGTCTTTAATTTGAAGGCAAATCAAGGTGAGCATTCCTTTAGCCTGACTATGTTATTGCACACTATAGTGTACTGGTTTGGATCATATTTTATAAACCATACCTGACTTATTTTAAGGTTCTACGATACCATATGTGCTGCACTCACTTGACAGATGGATGTTGATATTGTTCTCATCTTCATGAACACTAGCTGAAGCATATGCAAAACTTAATAATATTAAAGCTGTGCCAATTAAGATCATATTCAAGCCTCTGATGAAACCTGATAGCATGTTCCACAAACTTAACTTCTGAATTTTTCATCGCAATTTTGATATATCGTTTGTTGATACTGTGTAGCTAAAATTAAAGTAAATACAATAGACATATGTTAAAGGTATATCCAAATACATTATTTCTCAAAGAAGTTAATTCTAAAGAATAGTCAAAGACACAAAAGGAAAATATAAAGGAGAACTATAATGCAAATATGTATAAAAAGTTAGAACTGAATTTGAGTTTCATCCACTTCCTGATGCTAAGGAAATTGTTATATTCAGAACTTACATTGAAAGAGTACCTTTCAGGGTAAATATTAGAACAAACCTGAGACTCAGAGGTGTCTTCCCCACAGAAGAAGTTTTGTGACAGAGAGGAACTTAAAAAATAGGCCAAATTCTGCCCGAGAATACCTAAAGTATTTTTCTAATATGGAATACCAGTTTAATGTTTTATTGTATTGTATTTAAATTTCAGTAACTGAGGAAATCCGTTATACTGGATAATGTAGTAGGGGACTGTAAGGAGCGGCACCATTATCTTGTCTCAAAGATTGTCTGCAAGATTGTTTTCATGAGACCACTGAGTTTTGGATACCCTGCCCACTTGTGAAATGCCCTGCCCGCAGGAGGTCTTCTTCCCGGACATGTCCCTGCCCTAGTGCTGGGGGGCACAAAGATGGTAACCACAGCCCTCGAAGGGGTACTTAAGGAAGACCTGCATGGGCAACAGCAAGCAGGGGAGAAAGAGAAAAGAAGAGGGAAACGACTTGTGAAATGCCCTGCCCGCAGGAGGTCTTCTGCCCGGACATGTCCCTGCCCTAGGGCTGGGGGGGCACAAAGAGACGTGCCATTGCTATGGTAACCACAGCCCTCGAAGCGGTACTTAAGGAAGACCTGCATGGGCAACAGCAGTGCGGGAAGAAAGAGAGAGAAGAAGAGGGACAGAGAGGACGACCACCTTACTGCCTGACTGCACCATGCCATGCTGCACCACTGCTGGAACAAGCTACTGAGACCTCCTCACCCACCCCTTCACCGTCGCCTCGCCGCTGGACCCGTGGTGGTGACTATTCTTGCTGCCCTATCCCGACTACTTGCTTCATTTCCATCTTTCTTTCCATTCTGTCCTATCGCTACCCTCCTTATTATTTTTGGTAATAAATGGTGTTTCGGGAATGCGGCATTTGACCTCGTTTGCTTCTTAATCTCGCTCTTGGGAACATATCGAAACCTTTCCCCGACATCAGATCGGGATATTTGAATGATCCCGACATCGGATCGGGACAGGGACTCACATCCTATTCCTGATTCAGTAACCAGGCAATGTAGCACATTGACGGGCAATTTTAAAAAAATTGTAAGTATCACTCTGCAGACAAAGCAGATGCTTCCTTTTATTGTCTACTTTTCTTTTCACTATAAGTTATTTCTCTTCAGCAAAGCAGGTGATATACCCATACATTAGTAAAAACAGTCTAGCAACTTCATTAATTAATAGCTTAGGGTAAAGTCCACTGGCTTAATATAGTGCAACTCAAGTATGAGCACCCTTTCCCTTCTGATGACTGCTGGAGAGATAGTAATCTATAGAGAAGAACAAAGTAGACAGCAATGAGTAATACCTTTTTTCATATACTGCAGCAAGAGTTATCAGACCTCAACTGTCAATACCCTCAAACAAGACACTTTTCCCCAATCTGTGTCCTAGTTTTAAATGAGGATAACGAAACCTTTTTTTTAAAAAAAAAAACAAAAAAACAACTCTCAGAATGATTGTCAAAAATTACTATAAAAGAAAAATATATTAATATTTCATTTAGCCATACTTTTTTTCAGTTAATGGTAGTTACTAAATCAGGTTCTGAGAATCTGATGACATTCTTGTTATCAGATTTACACAAGAATTAACAAGGACACTAGATCCCAGTATCTACATGTATTTTGTTCAGTTGATATGTTTATGCTACAGCTGTACCATGCATTATAGAGCAGGGAAGAAAACCCACATTAACTACAAATTTCTTCTGCTTTGCTTCTGGCATCCACATTCATATACACATTGAAACAGTGGCTCAACTGTAAACATAGACAGAAAAAAACCCAGAGATTTTCTGATACAGAAAATACACTTCGTTGCAGAGAGAGAGACTCTAGAGATGAAAACAAACAAACAAACTAACAAAAAACTATAGCAAAGCCTGCACTCTCAGATTCTGGTCAAACTAATCAGCTAATTGCATAAACATTGCTGAGTTTAATTCCAGTAGTTGTTGTCCCTCTTCTCGTTTCTGTTCTCCATTCTCTCTCCAACTACTCAAACCACTAAAATGGATCATTCTCCTATTTCCAACAGGAAATCTTTTTCAGACAGGTAGTTTAGCCTTTCCAAAACATGAATCAATTCATGCAAAAAATGACATTTTAGGAAGACCTGGTAACTTTTCCAAGTGTCATCAAAATTGAACTTCATATCTTAACAGGCTCAGAAACTTACAGGTACCTAGCTATTATGATATATCTGTCTATCTTTTAAATAAATTATTCTAAAGCGTTCAAAAAGCCCGTAGCTGAAGTTTTTGTAAACATTAATGAACAAGTTTGCACAACATTGATCTGGGAAAGGTAAATAATATTTCCAGTGTAGGTTGCAAACAGAGATACTGAGAAGCTAATAAAATAAATTTATAGAATTAAAATAAATTAGTTTCTCATAACAATACGTTAGGCTTGTGGAATAAGAAAAGGTACCTGAAGCTTCCTTAATCCCAATATATGACTTTAGTCATAAGGGTATTCCATAGGATCACCAAACAGACACTGGAAATAGGACTTGAAGAAAATTTTGTCTCTTTTCACACTGAATGTTTGGTTATGTGATTACATTTTCTCTAAAATATGCTGGGGAGGGAAGAGGGAGTTCAAAGCAAAATTATCCATATTCAGAGACTTCAGCTAGAGGGAGGGAGGGAGTGGAAGGGGGGAAGAGAGACAAAGAGGGAGAGGCTTTTTAGGTCTAGAAATGTTTTTACTTCCATAGTTTCTGACAGGAATGTAAGAATCACATTGGCACTTCAGTTTACCATCCAGGAGCAAAATGAAAATATGAACCTCTAATCTGAACTTTTATCATCTCAACAAAGCATTAATCTTTTTGATTCAATTTGTGGTCAAAAGTTGAGGAAGGAAAGGTAGTGAGCTACACAGTTGTCAGTTTATTGAATTTCTACTGGCAAAGATTTACATCTTTATAAATGTTCAGAAATACCTCTTAAATTCAACTCCTAAATTTCCTCAGTCTGTTTGCAGAAGACATCCACATATTCTATGCTAGCCTTCATTGCTTTCCCACAGCTGTGTAGCCTCCTGGTGAGTATCTCTTACCACCATGCTTTGTACTATATCAACAGAATATGAGAGATGTTACAGTCATGCACATGATAATTCACATATAGAATAGAAATCAGGTGGCAAAATGCTGGGCTGAGATAGAGAGATTCTGAGTAGAGTTCTACACAGCTACATTTTCAGCTTCATTGCCTGCTTAACTACTGACTGCTCATTGGAGCATTTTTTAATATAATAATTGGATACAACATAAAATTGTCATTCTGACAACAAAATGTGAAATATAGATTTCATTAGTGACAACACAGGTGAGACTGTTCAGCACAAATGAAGTTTAGAGACAGATAAAGATACATAATCATGCACTTTGTCATATATTGCATATATTAAATACTTTAAAATAACTATATTTCACAGTCAAGCATTATCTGAGCTTATTTAACAGAAACAAGAATGTAAAAAAAAAATAATAAAACACAACAATTTTGACCTTGATTTATCCATATACCTAAAAGGCAACAACTGTAAATTTGAATATTTTTTTTTTTAATATCATGATGTTTCCAAAACTAAATCCCTTTATTATTATTATTGATTTCCAGTGCCACATTTTTAATTTAAATGCAAATCTTTTCAACTTTACCCTTTGTATTTAGAGCTGCATCTCTTTATATCTATTCTCAGCACCTTCAGAAACTGTTTCTTTAAAGAAGAATCAATAACAATTTACCTTCTAGTATTGTGCTAGCACACAGCTTTAATGCATGGATTATGTTCTTTGACTCACACCTTGTTATAATAAAAATGTTTTTGGAATGGATGAAGATCAGATTGGATAGTGCTAGTAGTCTGGGTGTAAGAGTTTGTATCTATAAAATGAGAAAAAATGATAAAGCAAAGCCTCTTCCAAGGAATGTTAATTTAAGCAGATATAACTGCAGGAATATAGACACAGAAACTAGAAATTCTAAGCAGCTAGTATAAGCAGAAATGCAGTTCTTTGTTCTGTTCTTATATGCATTCATTTAAAATGAGAAGCTAATTTTACTAGGAATTCTGACAACTGTTAATGTTTCACTTAAAAGATTCACTAGCAGATGGAATTATAAAATCAAATCCATTTGATCATATATTTTTATACTTCTCTAAAGGCTTAAAATGTTATTCAGTGTTTGATATCAGCTTTCTGTTTTTCTTCCAGGTCCTAAAGACCTCAGAAAAGTTGCAAACAGTTATGATTATCTTGTTGTGGAAATGTTCCTAACCTTTTTGGAAATTTCTATTTTTTGTTTGCAAAAAAAATAGTAGGATGTTAAAGAACGAGTCATGGAATAATTAGCAGATCTGAGTAATTTTCCACAGTATCATCTTCTCTGTATAAAAAATATGAAACTTTAGAAACCTATTGAGCTCCTAGAGGATGAAACTCAATTACGCAGCAGTGTTGATTTAGTTCTCACCAGTTTAAAGCCAAAAATGTAGCAACAAGTAAGCTAACTGCATGAGGAATAACAGCACTCTTAACTGGAGTAATTTCTAATTTTCCATTGGTTTTTAACACTTTGAAATATTCAATTTATTATTTTTATGTTAAGGATTTTTTTTTTTTTTTTAATGAAACTGAATATAGCAGCAAGGTAATTTCAGGATTCTAATCTGGTATATGTTTCTCTCACAAAATTTACTATATTTTCCAAGTCTGGAGGAATGCGGCAAATGCTGCTGCTTTATGAGAACTCCTGTTGAAAAATTGCAGTTTTCCTCAACATCTGGGATGTGTTTGTAGTAATAAACATAATGTGAGTGCAGTGATGGGGTTTTTTTAGTGGTTAACATTCTTAGGAGAAAAAAAATCCAGGCAGGTTAGCCATAGACATAATTTGAAGTTCCTCTTGTTTTCAATATGGTAGCAGGACTGCCACCATATATTATGTTGTGACAATTTTTCACTTGTGATCCATTTCATAAAAAGACAAAAATGATCAGCAAAAGCATCTGGGAACAATCTACACCAAAGTACTGTGGAACAAACTTTTCCGATTGTTGTTACTGTTTTGAGAAGATGACCAAATTTGAGTGGAAAAAAACAAAGCAAGTAAAAACCACAAAAACAAAATAAGTGAAAGAGTGACCTTTCTTTTTTTCTGTCTTTTGACACTTTTTAAATTACATATTTAACCCGATGCTACTGATGTATTAGAACCTTAAAGTCCCACTGAGAGCAAGCACAGGTTTCCACAGGAACAGTATGAAGGCTCACGCAGATAATATCTTTATTAGCTCGGCTGTTCTGGAAACCGACAAAGCTTACATAATTACATGCACATTTATAACAAATTCTGTACCCCTTTGTTCTGGGTCTGACCAGGAAGGAATTAAGTATCTTCATAGCAGCTCATATGTTGCCGTGTTTGAGATTTGTGGCTAAAGCACTGTTGATAACACACCGATGTTTTGGGCTTGCCAAACAGTGCCTGCAAAACCTCAAGGTTTTATCATTTTTTTTTTTTAATATTCTGCTTTCCCCTCCGTGTACTCCCCATCAAGTAGGCTGGGGTGGACAAGAACTCGGGAGGGGATACAGCCAGAACACCTAACTCATAGTGGCCAAAGGGATATTCTGTACCATATAAAATCATGCTCAGCATGAGCTTTCTCATTCTGCTCTTTCTATTCCCTTCCCCAACTCACTGAGGGCAGAGGAGTGACCAAACAGCTGTGTGAGTGCTTAGCTACTGGCTGGGGTCAACCCACTACAGCACTGAATAATTTAAAGCAAATTTGATACATCCTACATCCCCTAGAATTCATATGGTTTCTGTACAAAGACCTTGCTAATACCTCTGTTGACAGGAAATGCAAAAAGAACTCCTTTCTCTTGAGCTGTCAAAGGATCTACATAGCACCACAAATGTTAAGACCCAGACTACAGAAAACCAATCTTCCTTTATCTATTTTCTGACACTATAATCTGTGTATTTGCAGTAATTTCTCACATTTACTTACACCATTTTTGCTCTAGAAGAGTTTCTGTTAATTTCTACACTGTAGACTGCAGGAGAGACCAAGGGAGCTTTAGAAGAATTGTTTTAGGTTCAACAGGAGCCATAGTATGAAGTCCATTACTTTGCATGTTCAACTTACTATACTATGCTCAGAACAGGAAGCAACTTGACTGCCATTTGATACCAAAGATTTATCTCACTCATAGATCCCTATTTCTCCACTGTGTTCAAGCTGCAGGGACAGGTTTATGTAATAACTCAGTGTATTGCAGAACCAAGTTGAAAAGATATTTCAAGCTTCTTTGTACTACTGCAATATTACTTACAATTGCAAATGTAACCTGAGTAAACTAAAACATATCTAGATTTATTTGTTCTCATCTGTGACATACTATGCTTTCTGATCAAAATATATTGTCACTTGAAATAGAGGTGTCAAGCTTATTCACGTATGAGGATACAAGTAATTAAATCATCTAAAGAGATCAGAAGAGGAGAGGGAGAAAGAGCTGATCAAGAAATACAGTCTGTGAAAGGTAACAGTGCCAGAAGGAAGAACAAAGAAATCACCAAAACGTGATGGACTATGGGTCCATCTCTTCATTTTGTATCACAGAAGGTGAAGGCATGCAGGCAGTGGGTGGTTCTACAGTGAAAAGCCAAAGTGGTTTCTTTCCTGTCATTCCACAGTTAACAGCTGGCTTACCCTTAGGTGCTACTGTATGCATCCATTCTGAGGGTAATAAATATCAAATACATTTATTTAACATAAACAAAACAAAACAAACAAAAGCTTTAAAGGAAGAGATAATTCCTAATTTTATAAGGAATTATCCTTCACTGTTATGCATAATACCAGACATCTTGTTATTATTTACTAGATAGGTGTGCATGACTGAATAGTTCAAGAAGTTACACAGCATGTACTAGAGGAAAGGCCAAGACTGAATACATTATGAAAATTATGTTGTAAGTGTCTAACAAGAATAGGTTCAAAGCTCAGTCAAGTCACTTGGAAGGCTTTGGTTTCAGGGCAGAGTGCTTCGCCAGTAAAAGAAGGAACAATATAGATATCAGAGGCAAAGCTGATGCTGTGAAAGACAGTATAAAGATTTTGAACATTATATGAAGTTATACTGTAACAGCAAAGAATTCTTCTATTTATAAACTTCAGTATTCCTTATCTTCTCCACATCAAATACTTCATAATTAGAAGAGGAAGAATCTATGGGGATTAAAAAATATTTTTATATGATCACTGTTATTTTCTCCTAATCCTTACTGAGAAAATGGCAGGAAGATGTGCCAGGGGAGGTTTCGGTTGGACATTAGGAAAAGGTTCTTCACCCAGAGGGTGGTGGAGCACTGGAACAGGCTCCCCAGGGGCGTGATCATGGCACCAACCCTGACAATGTTCAAGAAGCATTTGGACAATGCCCTCAGACACATGGTCTGAATCTTGGGATTGTCCTATGCTAGGACAGGAATTGGACTCAATGATCCTTGTGGGTCCCTTCCAACTCTAAACTGTTATAGTTTCAGTGTGTTAGCCCTTGGTTAGCAGCCAACACAGCCGTTCACCCACTTCCACCACACCCCCAGGGAATAGGGGAGAGGACTGGGGGGCAAGGATAAAGAGGCTTGTAGGTTGAGATAAGAACAGTTTAGTAAGAAAACTTAAAATAATACTAATAGTAAAATAGTAGTCATAATGATAACAGTAACAAAATATGCAAGTGAATGACACCCAATGTTATAGCTCACCCCCCTGCTGACCAAGCCCCACCCATTCCCAGATAACAATCCCAGAGGAACAACAATCCCGAACCTAAACCGCAATCCCGGAAGAACAAGAACCTGAGTGAAAAGCCAGAGAGAGCTAAAAGAAGAACAGAGCCTCACAAATATACTGGACATGACGTGATATGATATGGAATATCCCATTGGCATATCCAAATGCCGACTTAGCTTATTAATTTAAATATTCCTCACTCCCTTAAATTTTGTGCTTGTAGACTAACAGAACATGAAGTCTTTCACTTCCAGTGACAAAAATACGAACACTGGTGTGTTATCAGTGTCTCTCTCATAACAAGTCCCAGGCTGAAAAACAAAAGGCAACACTATTCTAACTACTGAAAAAGAAACCGAGCTCTGTTTCAGCTAAAAGCCAGGACAAAAACATTCTATGATTAAAATGTCATTTTGACAGTAGTAAATTGTCCTGGAATATGCAGAAGCCGCTAGCGGTTCATCTCTGAGAGATCTTATCACCTTTATCAAATTATAAATATATATGTGTACTGTGATTTTAATAAAATAAGCTATAGTATTTCCCAATTTTATCAATAGAAATGAAATACCTAGGGCCCTCAGAAAGAATATTATAAAATAAAAAGCAATAGTATGGGAAACAAAGGAAAGGTCCCAAAACCATTGAATGAATAGATGGTAGAATGCTTTATAGCCTCTTGAACTTAAACAGATATTTTTCATGGTTTATTGCCAGGGCAGAGGAGGGATATAACCCTTTGTTTAAGAGTAGATCTGAACAAAGCACTATACACTACCAATATCCAGCTTTAAATCTGAAGTATTGACAGTGAAAACTGTGCAGGCATGTAATGGAGCTACCTTTTATTTACCACACAGAGTAGACTCTAGGACACTAGTAAATCGTATCAGATGATAGGAAGAAAAATTGCAAAGATAAACAGATCAGCAAACTAAAAAAATTAAATTGAAAGGAAAACATATACAAAGGAACTAATAAAACAAAAATTTCCTCACATATCTTTGCACTAAACATTACATTAGCTGTTACAAGTTTTCTACTTTTCATTATAAAAATAATACTTTACAATTTGTGGAAAAAATATTCTTTTTTTAAAGTAGAATGTCCAATGTATGAAGAGAGGTCACAATGCACCTGTGGCAGATTATATAGGAAAAAAGATATATTCTTGTCACTGCATCAGATTTTGCTGGGGAATAGAGGCTGCTAACAATGTGAAACAGTGTTTTATATCTTTGAAATAAAATCAGTGAAATGGAAGGAGAACATGGTAAAAGTCTGATTTGCTTCAGTATGTCTTTGCTGGATGGGACAAGATGCATGCTGCTTTAGATATTCCATTCAATATACTGAAATCATCAATATCTCGTACAATGGCATGCAGAAAGGTAATTAACTTATTGTATAACCTGTTCTTTAATTTGTAAATGCATGTAGTGTACAAGAGATCTAGAAAGACAGCAGGTATGAAAGTTGTCTAGGGCATGTCTAAGAGGTTCAATCATTTCTTATATATCTCAGAATGATACTGATTTAAAATAAAATAAAATAAAATGGAAACAATATCAATCTTAACATTTCTGTATGAACATGGGATATATTGTAATATCACCAAGATTTAGCAGAAGAAAAATACCACCCATTCCCATCATTCCAAGTATTAAATGCTCAAGCATCCCTAAAGAGAACAAAATTGAAATAAGTATAGAACGTAGGAGCAATTTATAAAAGATTATTCTGATCAGTAGAAGCAACTCTTTTAAAATTACTAATAGCAAAATCTAGCAAAGAACTTGGACATACATTGAAAATTGCAATCTAGAAATTCTCACTCAGCTGCCATAGAACCTTTAATGGTGCATGGTCTACATACTTGTTTCACTTTTTGAGTGTTCAATATATTTGGGACTGGAGTTGCACTTCCACCCATGTCCAGCCGCCCTAGTTTGGAAAGTTAAATACCTAGTCTGGCAGAGTGTCAGGTTTGGCTTTCTCACAAAGCAGAAGCTGAGTATTTACTCATTTACCAGTGTTCAAGGGAAGGTGATGTTGCTGTTGCTTTCTCCACATCTGTTTAATTTTGTCCAAACTTCAAGCAAAGAAAATTTGAAAACAAAGAAAATGTAAAAACTGACTGAATAAAATACTTTAATGGTATAACATCTTGACAGTTTGGAGAAGAAGTATCCAGATCCCACTATTTAGAATTGGGTTTTGATCTATGGACAGAAAGTCAGATCTGACCACCTGAATTATTTGAAAAAAAAAAATACAGTGTGTTTCCAACTCTAAATACCTCTTGTGTTCACAGATTTTCAAAATTATTTTGCTATAAAGCTGTGAATAATAAGTTAAATCAAATTATAGTACTATTATAATACTTTTCTGATTCCTTGAGACCCCTTATAGTTAGAGATAATGCAGATTGCTTCACCCCAGAAACTGATTAAGTCTTCCTTAGATTAATTTTACTTTCTAGCAGTCTCTAGCAATAAATAAATTAATCTTTTTTTTTTTTTTTTAATCGCAGCAAGAATAAGTAGTTTCTAGATAAATATTAATCAGCTGGTGAACCCCAGTATTATTCACTAAACCATGCCATATCCAACCTTTCAAACATCAAATGCTACAGAATTATTATTTTGTTACTTGATATTCTCAAAAGTTACATTTTTATTTGTGTTTTCATTACATGAATGCAATACAGACCTGGGAGACAAATAGGGTCTTAAAACCTTGCACCTGCAAGTACCTTCTCTTAATGTGGGCAAATAAATTGAGATTCAGTCACCCTGTAGCCCAGTACTGTCAGAAGATTATAGAAGAACCACCTCTCTCAAAAAGCCTTAATTAATGTAGACAACCATTATGCTTTGTGTAGCTACAGGATTTGGAAAAAGGAGAGAGTGTTAGAGGGTGAGAGAAAAAATAAGTGTTCCTATAGTATAGTATATGTATAGAAACGAAAAACAAACCAAGTTTGCCAACATTTAGAAATAATGCAATTTGAATAAGAGTTAAATATTCTCATGTAACTGTGTGCAGAGCCAGGGAAATGTTGTGATATAACTGAATTATAAAGTGTTTGTTCTAAACTTACCCTAGCACAGAAAAAAGTACATTCTGAACACTAAGTGCTTAACAACTAATGCTGACTAAGATGATTGGTAAGGGTGTCAGGAAAAATATAACTACTGAGTTATATTTTCAATATATGTCAGAAGTCCTTGATAAAGGAACATGAATCCTCTTAAGTGAGGAGCTTACTTCACACATACACACATATACAGAGAAAAAAGGGCAAACAAAAATCTATTCTTCTTTCAAGGCAGGAAGCTGTGTCCAAAGGATAGTTCCAAGAATGCAGACATGCATGAGAAAGAACCATAAATTAGCAGGTGGAAAGAATGACACACAAAGGGCTATTAAATGATTTTGTAATAGCCAACTTCTCAATAGAGTTGAGTGAAACCAAAAGCCCTTGAAAGCATTCATGCATGGAGAAGATGTATTTTTGAGAGAGTTGTAGGTTGGGGGTGAGGGGTGAAGGGGACATTAATTAGAGACTGTTGCCAGGCGAAGTACATGAGGCAAATTCCCTTCTGATGTGGTGTTTCAATGTGCAGACAAAAAGTCCCCTCACCTCAAAGACACTGCTATAGTCCCTTCATTACCTTATAACCATGTATTAGTAATGCCACTGAAGCTGTTATACATCCTGTACCTCTTAATAGGGAAATGAATAAATAAATAAAAATCATTACAGGAACAAGGAGAAAGAGAAGGTGAAAGAAGATGGAAACACATTAAGATGCCAGAATGTAAATACTTTTCTCTCTCCTGAGCCTCTTATACATATATCTAAAAGTAAATGTAGTCTCTTGGTGAAGCCAGTGATCTTATCTGTTTTCAGCAGTCCAATGCATCCCCAGAGGCACACGAAAAATTAATGCTCATTGCTATTATCTCTTCTTACCTAAAAAAATGTAACATTGATGAATTTTTTAAAAAAATAAAAAGTACCTGTCTGATAAAACAGCATCCCTCCCAGTGTTCTGTCTCTGTAAAGTGCAAATGGACACACTGGAGAAGGAAGAACTTAAAGTTTCAGTTTTGGGGTAAATTATTTGAAATTCTGAATATAAAGAATTTGAGGTAGGATCAGTAAAAGCCTAAAGCTACAAACCTTTATAAAATCATATCCAAGGTGTCCAAAAGAAGAATCGACTTAACATCAGTAGTACATTCTGGAAATTCTTAGTGACTTCGTTTGATTTTCTCAAAGGAAAAGTAAAGACAAACATAGACTGGACCAGCTGTAGATTTGAAATTATAACTTGTGTTTACTGACAAGAGCTCTGTGGTTTAATCTTTCAAACTGAACCTCTACCTTTAGATAGAAAGGATTAGAGAGCAGTAGCAAGAATGATTTGCAAACATGCAGCTGCGTTTGTTAACATGACATGACTCATTAAAGTCAGTTGTATTACTTGTAGTTTTATTTTCTGTAAATATGAGTTTTCATGGAGTTCAAAAGAAAATATAAATAAAGAAGTTGTTTTATAGCATGTGAGAAAAAAGAGTAGTCTTGCTGAAGGAAAACAGAAGCATTTATTTCTCTGATACTCACTTTTGCTGTTTTCATATTTCTGTCAGCTGCTTGCTGAAATCCCTGAATTGTTGAGATGTAAAGAAATACTGGGTTGTGAAGTATCTAATTCTAGATATCAGGCAATATATCATCTTCTTAGGTACATACAAAGTAGTCATCATTAAACAATAATGGTCTAAGTGTATTTGAATGATGAACTATAAAGATACTTGCAAAACTCACAAAAGGGCCAATAACAACTTGATTTTCTGAAGCATTGGAGGGAGTAAAAACACCTGTTTAAATTCTCCATGCTATGTACTTTGGATGAAGGTGGCACAGTGGGTGACTTTGCTGTCATTGTAGTTTGTGATGAGTTAGTGAAATGAATTCAGTGATCCATAAGGTCATGCTGAACTCTCAAAGCACAACCAAAATGATGATTACACTCCACATTCTGCACTGGCATATTAGAATAAAAATCATTGCAACTCTGTAACCTACATGCTTTCCTGCAGAAAATTAATGTAATAAAATTATTACCTCTACAGTAAGTTTTTTTTAAAGTTCAGTTTTAAAAACTTCCTTATAAATTAATAATGAAAACAATATTTACATCTTTGTCTAGACATGCATTTAAATGCCAAGACCTAAAGGAAGTCAGTGACAGATTTTGGTACATGTATTAATTTACTATAATCTGTGTGGGGTTAGAAAAACAAGATTGCTAGGATCTGGATTGAGGAAAAGCTGTAGTTTAAGACTTTTGCTTGGGACTGCAACTCAGTTCTTATTTACTTTATTTACACATTATTTATCTATTCATTTATTTATTTGTTTGGAGGCATTTTAGAGCCTTCGGCACCTCAGTATTACATTGTGCAACACTGACACATTGTTGTCAGTGCAATGTACAACGTGGTAAGGACACAAAGTGCCTCTAAACGTTGGTTCAAGAACAGAAGCAAACAATTAGATTAGATCATCCTATACCACATGGTAGCTGTCATGATGTATTACTATGAACAGAGAAAACTCTACAAGGTGTGAGTCTGTATTTCAGTTATAAAACAATATAAAAGCTCACAGAAAACTTAAATGTAAAATGATGAAACTTTCAACTGATACATGATCTTTTGTCTTCATTTTGATAGTTTTAGCTATATTCAATCTGGTACATCACGTTATATCAGCAAAATACGCCTTTTTCTCCCTCCAGCTACTATTAAAATAACTTGACAAAGGATTCTATTATTATTAATAATATTTCTGTAGAATGATTTTGGGTCTTCACTCCACATTTTTTAGCAGAATGGACGTTAAGTTTTTCAAAAACAAATTAGGCAGCACATTTTAAAACATATTTTTCTGCAAATATACTGATTTATAACAATAGATCAAACAATGCAACAATGAGGAAATGTGTATTTATTTCCCTTTGCTCTTTGGGGGTTAGCAGGTTTAGGAACACTACAGAATTTATCTTGAGCTTTTTCCTTGTCTGTTAAGAATGAGACAGATGCTACCTACCCTGCTTCTGTCATACAACATTTGAGATGTTACTTAGAAGGGACAGTGTTAAGAGATTCATCATTTTGAATTTTACCTGAAGTATTCTTAGCTACTCCTGTTCTAATTTCTGATAGTTTCAAATCTATGGTCCTTTTGTTTTCTTTTTGGTTTGGCCAACTCAGCTTACTCTCACACTTGTTGCAGTGGTTACTGTACTTCACACAGCCTTTATACATGAGTGTCTCATTACTAGCCAAGACCCAAGCTGCTGTCTGGCATCTTTTGAGACAGATCAGTCAGCTGTCCAAAGCCCTCAAGGCTTCTGAAAGCTGTGGAAAACCCAGATAATGGGATGCCCGAGTGACAGTTCCTTCTGTTTCAGAGCAAAAACCAAGCACTTTGTGTCAAGGATTAGAAATAAACAGTCTCTGTGGGTAGCCTGCTTTAACATCTCCTCAGAAACATCTGGTGCTTGCTACCGAGGCAGAAAGAATTACAGATCAGATGGAATATAGGGTCTGAAATATGTTAGTTCCTACAGTGACATGCCCTGAGCCATCAGCAGAAAAGGGATCAGACACACACAAGTAGAACTAATATTCAGAGAAGTCGTTTTCATCCATTGTTTTTTAATCTATCTGCATTCATCATTTTCCAGCAGGATGTATTTACCTGTGGATGACAATGTGCTGATCCTTCGCTTCTATATTTTATACAGCTATATTTAATTACAAACAGGGTGGCTAAATCAAACACTGTGAATGTAGATAGTGACAATCTAATGGAGAAGCAGTGATAACAAAATTCTTTATTCTCCCCAAAATCACATGACATGTTAAAGTTATCAGACTATATCAGGCCTGAGAGACATTAAACGTCAAGAGAGCAGGCACACCATAGAAGGCTGATGAGAGCTCTGGGAGCCTTCAATATCAAATGTCCTTTTCTATAATAATGGCCAGTGACATCAATCTCAGGACTGATGCTACAAATGTGAAAGAAACTCTTACAGTGTACACAGATTAAAGTTGTAGAGAAAAGCAAGGGTCCAAATCAAAGACTTACTGTTCTGTCATTGAAACCTCGCTGCCAAAAATGCAGTGTCTTACTTATCAAAAAATAGAATCTGTAGCATGACAATCAAACTTTCACATTTTGGTGTTATCAAGAAGGTATATACTTTTAAAAAGCCTTTTTTTTTTTTTTTCCTTCCCATTCTTTTCTAAAGGACAATGTTTACTTCAGAGCAATTGGCTTCCAGACAGAGTAACTTGCTCTGCAAATATAGTGATGCAGTAGCATTTCAATGCTTGTTTGCAGCTCCTAGAGGAGGCACTCACGTTTAAAGAAAAATAAACCAAAGCACATTTATGTTTCCATGTTGCGTCCTTAAGTTGTTCATGGATAAAAACGTGCTGTAGAACGGCACCAGAATTTGTAAACAATGTGATGGCAATAGCATCAGATAAGGAGCCACCACAGAGGTGGATAAATTAAATACAAACCTGCTTTTAATGTGAAAGCTGCTAGGATTTTATTAGACACACAGCTCTGAATGAAAGAAGATCTCTGCCAAAATATTTTAAGGTACTTTGGTGATCTAGACAGAATTATGTTATTGGAAGTGAGTCATACCTCTAGAGACAGATTTCTGAAGGTATCTTCAAGCATAAAGTTTTTGATCAGTGTAGTAGGATTTGCAAAAGAAATAATGTAAAGTAGAATTCAAAAAAGCACTTGGAATACCTGCAAGTTTGTGAACATTGAAATACATATCTGGAACCATGAAAACAATCTAAAGAAAGTAAATGAAGTATATACATTGCTTATACAGCCACTGGAAAAAATTAGTGTCCCTAGGAAAACTTTAGTTTATTCACTCTTGGCACTGAATAAACTTACATTTCTGGTGAGTTTTCCTGCAGCAAGGTATTTTTTTATTACTTTTAAGGATCTTGGTGCCTATATTCAGTTTAATTTTTTTTTTCAGTCACCCACAGTACTTGTCTGGAAATCATACTTAACAGTCACGGATTTTGGTGATTACTACATAGGCAAATCATTTAGGAAGTATTCTTTCTATGTGCAAGTGAGCATGTGACTGCTAGTGAAGATCAAGTCAAACTCACTGGTGAGTGGGTGAAGCGGCTGAGGAGCCAGGGAGGGTGGAGGTGTGTGTCGCTAAGGGTGAGACTATGGGGGAATGGACTAATGGGAAGTCTTGGACAGCTTTGGGACTCACCATGTGTGAGTGTGAATGTGACTGTGAGTGAGGGGACTCTACCAGCCACTGGAGTAGGGCTGTGGCCTTGAGGCTTGTATGTCAATTTGACATCAGCTGTAAAGACTGAGATCCAGAGGCAGGTGATGGGCAGATCAAGTGTCTGAGCCTGGCTGTTGAAAGGATCCATACCATATGTGCATCCGACTATGCACCTCCACCTTGCTCAGACAGATAGGGGAGCAGGATGGGGTCATTGGTGCTGTGTTCATGTGAGTGATCTGTGTGCCTGTCTGTTTCCAGTGATCTGTAGAGACGGCCACATTTATTTGTGTGGATGTGTGCTCTGTGTGCATGTGCCTACTGGGAAATATATGCTCAGCATCACTGCTGGTAGGACCCGGGGCATGGAGCTGCAGCAGTCTCACCACACTCAGCCTGTCAGAGTTGGCAGCCTGGAGAATATATAAGAAAATCCATGGACAATACACAGATGACACCAGTGTTTGAGAGGGCTGAGATTCTGGAGAGTGTAGGTACAAAGAATAAATGATACACTGTTGATTTAGCTTGTTCCACTTCACAGAAATATTTGAAACTGAGTACAACTTTTCTGTTTGCCATCAATATACAGAATATGGAACTCGAGCTGCAAGTCAGAACTTCATTGATAGTTTTTCCTTAAGCCCTACATTGATTTTTGCATCAAGATTAGGGAGAGAGGGAACAGGCTGAAAAGCAGTTTCAATTGGCTGAACTCCACTGAAACATCTTGCAACAGCAGGAAGCAAATGCTTAGCAAATTCTTTGATCATAAAAAACTGGATTTAGATTAGATATTAGGAAGAAATTCTTTACTGTGGGGGTGGTGAGACACTGGAACAGGTTGCCCAGAGGAGTTGTGGATGCCCGCTCCCTGGAAGTGTTCAAGGCCAGGCTGGAATGGACTCTGAGGAACCTGGTCTAGTAAAAGGTGTCCCTGCTCATGGCGCTGGAGTTGGACCTACATGATCTTTAAAGTCCCTTCCAACCCAAACCATTCTATGATTTTATGACTCTGTGATGAGAGACAATCCTTTTAATAATGTATGAACCATGAATAAACTAAGCATGAAGAACAACACAGCACCCAGACAGGTTGCAAGGGAGGATTCAAGATTAACTTTTGCTTTCTCCTTCTCACCTCATAATGCCATCCATGGAAGCTCAGTGCAGGATGAACTGAAAGGTCTCCTGACATGACTGTACTGTTTTCTGACTCTTTCAGCCTGTGCAGCTTATTTTGCTAACCTTACCTGAGTTTTCTTTTTGCCTTGAGCCTTCTTCCAGGAAACCCTTATTGACCAAGGGCTGTTGCTATCTTGAATTTTAGATTCTTGAACTAAATCATCAGAGTGAAAATCCCACACCCATTACATTTCTGAAAGTATTTACAGCTACATTGACTACACGTGGGAATTTTTTTTTAAAAAAAAAAAACAAAACTGTGAATTTCAAGGGATGGAGTGTTTTAAGCACTGAGTCAGGTAAGAGGAACACTAGGCTTTTTAGTGATAGTGACCATTTGCCTATCAGACTGCCCATCTCTTATGGCAGCTCATAGCTATGATAGCTGTGATCTTAGCTATGTCAGGCTGTCTGGGAAGGACTTAGAATGTCCTGTCTTTATTTTTTAAAAAAGATCTTGAAACAAATGTGAATGGTGTAGAGATTGCTAATGTCACTATGAGCTATTCCTATTCTTCAGAAGAACCCAAGAAATATTGGAGACAAATGTGTTTTCAGTATTCTTAGAAGAAAGGACAAACAGAAGAGTCCTTATAAAAACAGTCAGATGTATTCTCTTCCCAGACAAGGACTCCTCTGTGGTACTAGTAAGCCAAATGGACTGAAGACAGATTGGTAAGCACATAGGATGACAGTCACTTTATTCAGTAACTTGGCTTGCTGGCAGAACTTAATCCCGATATTTCAAAGTGGCTGGAAAAATTATAAATTCAGGAGAGAGGTTTTCTAAGAAGATGTCATAGAAACACTGGCTCCTCAAATTGCATCTGTAATTCTGAAAAACAAAAAACAAAAAAACCAAACACTTTCCAGAAGTTACAGTCAACTGGATAAAAAACTTCAAAACCCACAGTAACCATATTTTATGTCTGTGGTAAGTGAATGATGATGCAGAACTTGGTGAAGAGCTCAAGAGGAGTGTACAAATAGCCAGTGGTACTAGAAGTAATAATTAAAAGTCTAGTAAGAGATCTAGAGCTGTGAATCAACAGCACACATAAAAAAAAAAAAAAGAAAATTTCACTAGCAGGGTAGGGGTATAACTAACTGAATGCAGTCAGATACATTACAGTTTAATATACACATTATTATGTTGCTACTTTAGAGGTAATACCTTTCTAAAGGACACTTAATTATTAATAAAATAAAAATTAAGATGAAAATTCCTATGATATTCCAAGATACAAAGAATGTAAGTAGTTAGTTAACAAGCACCAGTATCTTGTCTCCAACTAGTTAACTTTTTTGTTCAAGACTTCTTTCTGTTCCAGAGAATTATCTTGCAAAGAGGACAATAAACATTTGTTGTAACAGCAAAAGACTGAAATGGTCCCTTTAATAGATGACATGGCAGTTCAAATGGAATAGTTCAACTTTTTGAATTATTTATACAGCAATTTTTCAAGGGCAAGTTTCATCAACGGTAGTCCAGTCTTTTATGAAAATGCTGCTTCATTCAATCTATCAATCAGATGAAAGCTTGTACCCGCTCTGTGAAAAAATCCACCTAAGAGGCTAAAAGTTGAAAATAGATAAAATATTAGGGCTTCCAAAAATAAAAAACAACTTAATATTGCAAAGAGAACCAGGCGATAACACTAATTCAAGCCATTCTAGTTCAGTAAAGGAATCCATGATATACACCTATTTCAAAATTATTGATTTTACAGTGCCCAATATTCAATCCAGGTCTTGAAAGAAAAGCTGCAATTTGATTGAAAATATTGAGAAACATCCATAACACCACCAAACATAACAGAAATGTATGTTTATGACATGTTTTGGTCTATAGTTCCAATTTCAGCCACAATCGACTGATTACTTAGCTTCATCTGCTTCAAGCTAACTGTCATATTACAGAAAGAGGACTGAAGTCCATTCAGAAATATCTCTGTTTATTCAGCCAAACTGAATATCAGTTCTTTTCTGAAGTGATGAAGTTGATAGAATTTTTTTTTAGAGATACTGTCCCAGTCATTAAACATGTAGAAGGCATCACTTTTGAGAAAACAGAAGTGAAAATTGTTGTTTGGAACTTTACTGGAGTTGTAAAACATTTGTTGTATTTGTTTTAAGGACTCACAATGTCACTACACCTTATTCACAGAATCATAGAATTGCTTTGGTTGGAAAAGACCTTTAAAATCATTGAGTCCAAACATAAACCTAACACTACTAAGTCTACCATTAAACCATGTCACTAAGCACCACATCTATACATCTTTTAAATACTTCCACACATGGTATCTCAAATGCTTCACTGGGTAGCTTAGGCCAATGCCTGAGAACCCTTTTGGTGAAGAATGTTTTTTTTTTGTAATATCCAATCTAAACCTCCCCTGGCACAACTTGAGGCCATTTCCTCTTGTTCTATCACTTGTTACTTGGGAGAAGAGACCAATATTCATCTCACTACTACCTCCTTTCAAGTAGTTATAGAGTTATGGTCTCCCCTCAGCCTCCTTTTCTCCAGACTAAACAACCCCAGTTCCCTCAGCAGCTCCTCATGAGACTTGTTCTCCAGGCCTTTCACCAGCTTCATTGCCCTTCTTTGGACACTCTCCAGCACCTGAATGTCTGTCTTGTAGTGAGGGGCCCAAAACTTAACACAATATTCGGGGTGCGGCCTCATCAGTGCTGAGTACAAAGGGACAATTACTTCCCTACTCCTGCTGGCCACATTATTGTTGATACAAGCCAGGATGCTATTTGACTTCTTGGACACCTAGGGCACACTGTTGGTTCATATTCAGCCAGTTGCTGACCAACAGCCCCAAGTTCTTTTCCACCAGGCAGCTTTCCAGCCACTCTTCCCCAAACCTGTAGCGTTGCATGGAGTTGCTGTGATCCAAGTGCAGGACCCAGCACTGAGCCTTGTTGAACTTCATACAGTTGTCCTCAGCCTATCAATCCAGCCTGTCCAGATCCCTCTGTAGAGCCTTGTCTTTGTTTTGGTTTGTAAAGTGACTATATTTTGAAGTGAAATAAACAATCTTTTACCTTAGGTTTTTAATTTATTAGTTCAGCCACTACTGTGGGTCATGGGAAGGCAAAAAGATAGAAAACTGCAGTAGAAAAGTCAATGAAAAGTCTTTTGAGGTTGCAGTCATCTCTATTTGAACATTATGTTTTGCATCCACAGAACACACTGGTCCCTGGTGGAATTCACATATTTTAATTAGTAATCTCTTTTCATAATCTAGCCTGAATCTGCATTGACCTGAATTTAAGGGACACATCTCACACAATACCTTTGAGAGAAAGGACAACAAATACTATTGCAAACAATATTTTTCCAAGCATTTACAATAACTGTATATTAAAAAAAATCTATAGAGAAAAAAGCTTCGTTAGTCATCTACGTATTATTTGTCTCTTAAGACCAGACAGAGTAATGTGGACAAGATCAAGATACTGTACAAGCTGTAGAAACAAGTGATAGGGCAGTCTTACCTCCAGGTAAACAGACCATGTCAGAAGAAGAGAAAAGAAAGGGGAAGGGGAAGGGGAAGGGGAAGGGGAAGGGGAAGGGGAAGGGGAAGGGGAAGGGGAAGGGGAAGGGGAAGGGGAAGGGGAAGGGGAAGGGGAAGGGGAAGGGGAAGGGGAAGGGGAAGGGGAAGGGGAAGGGGAAGGGGAAGGGGAAGGGGAAGGGAAGGGAAGGGAAGGGAAGGGAAGGGAAGGGAAGGGAAGGGAAGGGAAGGGAAGGGAAGGGAAGGGAAGGGAAGGGAAGGGAAGGGAAGGGAAGGGAAGGGAAGGGAAGGGAAGGGAAGGGAAGGGAAGGGAAGGGAAGGGAAGGGAAGGGAAGGGGAGTGATGACATTGCTGAGGGAGTTTCTCTACTACTCTTTCCTTTATGGCCCCCAAATCATGATCTTGTTGTTCCAATGCCAAAAATACCCTAATGCAGATAGAAACCTTTCCAATAAGCAAGTAATAGTAACAGGGGATTTTGTTATCAAGGATGCAGATACACAGAAGCTTTATAATTGTGGTGAAGACAGTGTATTAGCTTGCCCACTGGGTAAAAAGGCGGTAGTGCTCACCTGAGCTCTGGGAAGAAGTCACCAGATACAGATGGTGAGGGGCAGTGAAGCCTATCAAAACTGTGGAGTGGCTTCTGAGCAAGAAGAAACTTAAAGTATTTGATGCTCTTTAATTTTGCAAAAGAATAAATAAAAGTGTGAATACAATAGAGGTCTCTGGAATCATAAATGTTATGGATAAAATTAACAGGAATGGTTATTCCCTATTTCCCATAGCATAAAAACTATGAAATGCCAAACTTATTACATTATCATTGAAATGAAGTGTTATGGTATTGAAAGGGGAATTCAGTGGGGGCAGAATTAATTTTACATATACATGAAAAAGGTAGAAAACTATGAACAATTTTTTTCCCAATAAATATTTGGATTGTTTCTTATTTGGAATAAAAATTTTTCAAAACATTCCACCAGCTTTTAAATATTAGTTTAAATAGAATATTACATACATAAAGCAGTTTTCCTGCAGCTGTGACACTTTTCTATGTGGAGGTGTTGACTCTGCTATCAAAGTCTCAGACAATCACAAAAAAACACACACAAATCAAAAAAGATTTATGCAATTCAGTCAATTCACCTTCATTAAGGATCACACTGAAGGTACAATACTTGGATTGAAATCCACAGTGTTCAACCCCCCTGAATGTTAGAGTGTTTGGTGTCTTTTTTATCTATTTATATAGGTGAAAGTCTATTTAAACAACAGAATTATGAACCGTGTGAGACTGTTTACATCTGAGGTTGTGTTTTGGAATCATTTCTACTCAAGAGCTGAATAAAGTAGAACAGCAATATATTATGAATCTTTTGTAAGCGGTTAATGCAGATGCTTATTTCATAATGAGAAAGTAAAGTGCCAGATAAGCTGTATTTAAAGTTTTTTACATGAGGAGGTCAATATATTATTCTGTACTTTCAGAGAGTGATGATCTGATAAAATTTCAGCAATCTTGGCAAAAATTATATTATACATTATTCACGTAAATGACTATTAATATATTTGCTGAGTTACTTGCAATTTGTCAAAAGCTATTTCCACTTATATTTTAAATACTGTGCAAAAAAGGTATGACAAAAGTAGTCATTTTGTCTCTGTATGAGAATAAGTAAATGTCAGCTACCTTTTCTTTCTATGGCTGTATAATCAGAGAAAATTTTGCTGTTATAAGAATGTTCCCTTTTGAACTTCTGGCTACCTCATATGAACGAAACAGATATTTTTTTCATTCTGCATCAAAAAAGTAAACTACTATAAATCATTTTTATGAATTTTATGTTAAAAACAATACAGTAGATTTATCTGAAAATTTTTTAATTGAATACAAAATTATGCAATAATTTTGGAAGCAGGAAGGGAAATCCACATCTGTAATTGAGTCATGATAAGTACATGAGAAAGAACTATTAACAGTACTAGATATATAAAAGGGAAGAGGACACAAGTAAGAAAAGGAATATGAAAGTAGAAGAGAAGAAATGATGGTAAAAGTATTCATACATATCTTACAGAAAACAGTAAGATATGCTGTTTAGTAATTCTAGAGAAGTATTTGAGATGTTACAGAACAGAATTAATCACCCTTGCTTCCATGAATACAGAAAACCTGTGTAGTAGTTCTCATGAAACAGAGTTCAGAACAATAATATGAAAGTTTTCTTTGTAAACATGAGCACCTTACATTAACAGAAAGAAAATATTTTACAATGGTTCATACAAAGGTGCAAGAATATTATTTTTCTCTAGCTACTTGTTCTTCCTGTTGGACTCTTGGTCTGATAGTCTGAACAAAAGTGGCTAGAAATCACATTCTGCTAAATCAGTGCCACCAATCACACCAGCCTCATGGCCATATCTCAGGGTAACTGAATTTTAAAAAATATGCCAGACGGCATAAAAAACACTGTTGGAACGTTGGAAACAAAAGCCACTGGGCTTCAGTTTTTTCATTACCTTTTGAAGAAGGGCTGTAAACATCCTAAGAATAAAACTATGTATGTGTGCAAGATTAGATACAAAATATTATGATTCTTACCAAAATATATGTATATCACTGTTGATTTATATGTGTGTTTGTGTTGGTGTGTTGGGTTTGGGGGGAATTTTTTTGGTAATGGGGAAAAGGCCACCTTGTGAGAGCGAAAAGCTCCAAAGAACTGTGGTGGTTTAACCCACAGGTAGACCATGCAGTCCTGCATTCACTCCCCCAACCCGGTGAGATGGGATTGGAGTCACAACAAAGGGGGCATGGGATTAGGAATGAAGGACAGGGATGGCTCACTCACGTTATGGTCACGGGCAAAACAGACTCAATTTGGGGAAGAAAAATCAATTTAATTCGTTATCATTTCATCTAAGTAATGCAATGAGACATAACAACCACATCTTACAACACTTTCCCCCACCCCTCCCTTCTTTCTGGGCTCAAATCACTTCACTCCCAATGTCTCCCCTCCAGTGGCACAGGGGGCAGGGAATGGGGGTTCAGTCAGTTCACCTCTTCCCAACATGAAAGTCCAGGAACAACATGTTCCATCATGAGCTTCCCATCGAGTCACGGACCTCTTTGGGCTAATCTCCAGGGTCCGGCATGGGGACATCCACAGGCTTCAGACTCACGCCCCATTCTGGGAGTCCACCCCTGCTCTGGCAGTGAACAACTCTTGGGGACACAATTCCAGTCTCACTCACGCTTAGGCTCAAATTTTCTGCTCCAATGTGGAGTCCTCTGTGGCCTACACATGGGTCTCTGCTCTGCTGTTGAATCTCCATTGTCTGCAGGGGACTTTGTCTTCTCCTACTCCATATGGTAGAACTGGGTTTGGGTCTCTGTTTTTTCCTCCTCCTCTTCCTCTGGCAACGAAGCTCTCTCTGTCTGTCCTTTGTTTTGGCCAATGGCTGTCTTTTGTTATGTCAATGGCCTCTCCTCCAGGTTCACCCCCACCTACTTCTTCTCAAGACAGTCCTTCCCCTCACAAATATGGATTCTCAGGGGCATTTCTCTAGTGCTCATTGTCCCATCCTGGGCTAGGGGATCTCCACCTTGGAGCCAGGGGAGCTGTTGCTCTCACAATGTGGCCCTTACTCCACTACCAAAAGAATGCACCCCTCCTCACACACACAAACCCAACACATTTCTGGTAGTGGGGGAAGGGGCTACCCTGTAAGAAGCTGTGTGAAGCTCCCCTGGCTCCAAGGTGTACCCACCCAGCCCATTTTAATCCCGTGCCCCCTTTGTTGTGACTCCCATCCCATCACACCTGCTGGGGGGAGTGAATGCAGGACCGCATGGTCTACTTGGGGGTGAAACCACCACAGTGTTCTATCTCTGCAATCATGTGCATGACATTGTCTGAATCATGTGATGAATACCCTGCTATGCTGAGAATTGTTTCTTTTTTCCTCTATAGTATTTTTTTTTTCTTTCTAGATCTGTATAATGTAGGTGAAAAGATGAGCTGCACGTGATTTCATTCTGAGAAGTACTCCTCTCACAGTAGCTTGTGTTATCCTCTTGTTCTTTTTCCTTGTCCAATATAAACAAGAATATTGGCATGCATTAAATGGATGTTTTCACCATTTCTTTTGACTAATGTTGACCATCAAGTATTATGCATAAAATCTAATTAGTGTGTTGAATTAATTCACTATCTTTGGAAAAAATGCTTCATTACTATGCTAATATGCTCTTGTTTCCACACTGTCCTGATAGACTATGATATGAAGCTACTAGAAGCCAGATTCCTTACTAATTTATAGCTTGTGCAGTCCTATCCAAGTCTCTGAAGCTATACCACAGAATTTGGCTATTAGTGACTTTATAATAGTTTAAAACTCAGTTTCTACATGAACATAAAATAGTGTACAATGTGTGCAACAAGTTTTGTATGTTAGATTCTGGAAAACACATTGTGCTTTGCAATCATTTGTTACAGGTGGCTGGAAAACATGATAAAGAATTATTTTTTATCTTAACAGTGATTAAGAACTAGTGCAGATTAGCCAACACATTTTAATAAAATCATGCCATTGTTCCATTTGGGTCAAACCTTGTATCAAGCAACAAGTAAACAGACAAAAACAACACCTGAGAATTCTATGGTGTGGTGCAGGGAAAGCAAAGTACCATTTGTCTTTTATATGCACAAAGAGGTAAAACATGTAATAAATAACAACCATCAGGTTGTATATGCAGTTTTAACAGTCATGCAGATTATAATGCCAACAGCTAAAGGCACAATCTGTATTTGATTTTGCTATCTCACCACTATGAGACCTTCAATAATAATCTTTCCAGCTAGCACAACTTGTTTTTCCTCAGCTGTCATCAACCAGCCCAGCTGTCACCTATAATCTTTCTGATGATGTATGCTACTTTAATAACCTATGACTGTTTTGGGGTTTTTTTTGTTGAAATTTAGCTAAAACAACCAGCAAATATATCTATATTATCAGGTGAAATAAAAACTTTAATTAGCCTACAGTTCAAATATCTTTCTGCTATCAGTCCATTTAAAAAATATTTTTTACTTTTAGATACACTTAAAGTATGATTATTTAGTATAGGTAAATTAGAACCGCTACTCAAGAAACAAATAAAACAAAACCAGCATATTTAACTGTGATCATCCTAATCCTGTGACCAACTCATTGTTATATTTAAACTGAGCTATTTCATTTCCTGAGGCCTTCTCCCCAGGGATCGTACTTCCCAAGCCATTTTCTCAGAGTCATGCCTGTATTTCGAAAATAAATCTGCTGGGATAAGAACTGAGAAAATGAAATACAAGGCAGGGGATCAGAAAGTGTGAGTATGCATAAGAGAATAAGAGATGGGAGCAAGAGGGGATAAATAAAACAGTTGGATGAAAGAAAACAGGAAAGCACATGGCTACAGACTGAAAAAAAAAAAATTATTTGCCAACTCCAACATCTGAGGCTGATTCTATGATACAAATATATGAAGTATGGCTCTTGGAATGGAAAAAAATAATTAACTAAAATATGAATATTCCAACACATCATTTATATTTATTCTTCAGTATTTCAATTTTAGCACCAAGATGAATCAAGTTTTACCTGTTACTTGCATCTAAGGTTTACAGCATTTTATTTCTTCTGAAATGATAGATGTTGTTTTTTGAAAGGAAAATACTTTAAAACCAGATGTTCATTGAAACACTTAAACATCCCATTTTTGAGAGCCTTGATGACAATGAATTATTTTTCTTATTTTGTAAAATTGATAAATTATATATACCAAATATCAAACCTACTGGAAATTGAAACAGAAGTGCCAGGCAATTTATTTTTTGGTATACAAGCCTTCAAGACTTCAGCTAGCATGCTCTGTTTTGGGCTTATAGTGACACACTGATCTAATTTAAAAATCTCTTGTGCATGTTTTGGATGATCAGTTATAAAAGATTCCTTATCACTTCATAAGGAAGGACTAACACTAGACTGATTTTATCCCATGTTCTGATAAAAAGGAATCTAACTTAAAGTTAAAATGTTAGTGTATGATTGAATTCTAATAGGCAGACACCATTTCACCTACAGGTACCACTTACTGTCACCTGCAACAGATTATTGTTGCTAAGAATGGAAAAAAACAGTTTAAGATGCTTAGACCATTCCACCAAAGGCAAAAAGAGATCATGCAGATATATACACACTGTGCCATGTCTCCTGTAAAGGATGATTATTTGCCCCTACAGTGCTCTAACTAAAAGATTTTTAAGAAGATTGTTCCTGGGCTTGCACCAGAAGAAAAACAACTTTCATCCCAATCTCCCCAGGAAATTTTAATACTGTGTGTACTGGTTAATCACATTTAGACCATATTTGGAGACAGTCTTGGAAGGTTTTGGGATGGAAATCTTTAGCATTATACAGAATCAGAAAATATCAGAGCAAGCAATGCTAACCTCATAACCTTACACCTGCAGCATAGCCTTGGGTAACTGAATAAATCTATCTTTATTTCAGAATCCCCATATGTTGTCTAGGAATATTAATGCTTGTTACCTGCTGAAGAGAATCATAATGAAGGCTAAATGACTAAAGCTGCTGGATGCATATACAAGCAACTATTGATTTTAAAGGAACTTCATGTACATAACTATAAATTTAGGTGAAAATTCTAAAATCAATTTATTACCAAATAGCATAAGGTGACAAAGTGGGTTCATGTAAGCTGAAATGGTTCACAGTCATTGAGTAGGACAATCTGACTGTCCCTATCCCTGCCATTCAGCAACAATTAGGCTTCCTAGAATGTTACTGAAGAAATTCAGTTAAATTTTTAATTGTGTCTTGACAAATCCCAGTGTTAGAGAAAATCCTTCTGTGACAAATGGATCAAATCATTAGTCCATAAAGGGTCCAAGAGATCACAGAGTCACAGAATCACAGAATGATAAGGGTTGGAAGGGACCACAGATCATGCAGTCCAACCCCCCTGGCTACGCAGGTTCCTTACACCACATTGCACAGGAAAGCGTCCAGGCAGGTTTTGAACATCTCCAGAGGTGTTCTCTTTGGACTACAGCTGCCACTGCAGAAGTGCAAGGACCTCTAACAATCTATGTGTCCTATCTGCTAGTCCTCTATAGTTGCCTCTGATATCCTAGATAATACCAAATGGCACTAGACACCTATCTTCAGGCAACTGTATCATGCCACATTCTGCTTTGTCTATCACAAGGAAGAAATAGAACATGAAACCCAAACACCAGATTGTGGGTGAAATGGGGATGTGACAGAGTGAACTTTGTTTGGACTGCACTAAAGAGAAAGCTGCTACCAAAAGTTTCCTAGACTAGGGAGTGGCCTTAACATTAGAGGACCCAAATTCTCTTAAAGCTACTTTTATTCCTATCATAGAAAGACAATGGAAACCCTTGGACCCAGTGGATAGATACAAAAATAAATGGCACAAAAATATAGGGTTGTATGGAAAATGCTGAGTGGATAACTCTCCCTCCATCCTGAGATGGTGTGCATGCAGGCCCTACTCCCAGGAGCATTCCCAGGTCTCTCTCAGCATACATAAGGAGGATGAGTTAACACCTTTGCCAATCATCTCACCTCAGATAAAGCAGTCTAGTACAGATCCAGCATTTACAGAGCAATAAACCTCTCAAAGGAAAATGTCATAGAGGAAACAATGGAGAGTTGTCAGCATCCATTAAGAAGTTCTTCCAAGAGAAGTTCTGTACAGCGCTGGGCAACTGAATCCATATTTTGAAATTTCTTCTTTTTTGAAAATTCATTTGCTGCTGATATTTAATATAAAGAAAGACAAAAAGAGTAAACATTTAATTTTTCCTGAGTACATTTTCACTTCCTCTTTTGATTGGTACAGAAAGTAGAAAACTTCAAAGACATTTTTTAAATATTTATAAATTGACCAG
This sequence comes from Caprimulgus europaeus, assembly GCA_907165065.1. Next base: position 32,119,317 of record OU015532.1, on the reverse strand, counting down.
GACTAGAAACATTGAAAGTATTGAGTGAATATCTTTCCTGAAAGAATTTCTAACCCAGTTTTCTGGTTTACATATACCATTTCAGGAAGAAAAGAACAATTCAATTTTTATTTTTTTTTATTGTCTGCCTTAGGAATAGCATCATAAACTATGTATATATATAATTCTCAAACAATATTTCTTTCAGTTAAAAGCTTTCTTTAATAGTCTATAGAATCCAGTCCTAGTCTTGAAACAAATATGGCCTTCCAGAATAAAGCTTTACTGAATTACTGCCCTTATCAAATATTTTTTTTTTAATCTTGCAATCTCCCAGTTATATTGAGAAATGTAGAGTTAATACCAAAACGTCACAAAAAATAATATTCTGACATGTCCACTCTGATAAACCTATCAAATATGGAAGTATTTTAAGAAATATTAACAAGATTTATAGACCAGAGAGAGGTCTAGTTAAGTGCCTGAATTTTGGATGCTCATCAGAGCCAAATTGTCCTATCTAGAGAGGTTTATGCTTCTCTAATCTCCCCTTGAAACTAGGGGACCACATGACCCAGATTAGGTTTAAACCTAGATGCTTCAGAGATGACAGTCACCTTGTAAACAAGAGGAATCAAAAGCCAAGATTTAGCCACTATGAGCAAGTTGTATCTTGCACTGAGCCTGCCCTAGAGATAGATATATTGACACAACACCTACACAAGGTAACTGCCAAAGTCTAAAATGCTAAGCTGTCATTGTGTAATATATATGTTTATTGATAAAAGTAATTCTTAAATGAGGAGTTTCTAGGTTTTTATGAAAATGATAAATCAGCTAAGAGAGTTTGAATATGAAATAGCTATTTACCACCCTTATAGGCTTGACTCTTTGAAAAAGCCTATCTTGCTGTAAAGAGTAAGTAAAGTTGATGATATCTTGCGAGTCTCTGCCCAAAATGAAAGGGTGTAAAGACACTCATTTTTATTAAAAAGGGTATAGAGATCCTTTTTCATAAAAAGACTTAATTTTTCAGATTTTGCTATCCAAAGTAATGTCTAAGACACCTTTATGTGTTTTAAGCATGTTACTAATTAAATTCAACAGAGGTCTAAATATAGAGTATTGCCAACACTGCAACATTTGGGAGCTGAGAGAGGTACAAGGTTTTAGTGTAAAAGGCCTTCTGGGTCTTGGTCTTCCCTAATTTCACTGATTTTACTGAATAGATTGAATATATTAATTTCCCCTGAATTTCTCTTTGTCTTTAAAACTCAGAAGAGGAAAGAGTGAAGACAAACCTGAAAGCTCACTCTTCGTGTTATTGCAACAGTCCAGCAACCCAGCCCTAAATGTGCATAAGAATTGACTGAAAGTTCAAAGACAGAAGGTGATTTTCTGCAGCTTTTGTTCACAAAATTAATCACATTTTCACTCAAAATATTTTTCTCACTTTATGCTAATCAAATTGTGTTTTAACTAATACAAAAATTGGCATCATGGGTTGTTTCAGATCCATACATCCATTTCAGCTTTGTGACTGTGCAGGGTGAATACTTGTAACCCATTCAAACAAACTAACATTTCTATATTATATACTGTAATCTTCTACAGAACATAAATGTCTTTCTCACTTGCTTTTGTTTTAGCTATAATGCATATAAGTAGAGAATGACTCATTTTCTTTTTGTAACAAAAAAATAACACTTAAACAGGTACTGGAGATGTCAAATCAGCATTGCAAAGGTTGGAAAAATAAAACGACTAGTCTGTGGAACTTCATTAAAAAGTAAAAAGATTTTTGACTATCAATTTCCTCTTTAAAATTTTATCACAACTGTCTAAAATTCAATTTTAAGTTTAATTTCATTTTAATATTGTGTATTAATTTGGGGATAATTGAGCCTATTGAGAATGTGTGTTTGGGGCAGTACAAGTTTCCTTCAGTAACTGTGTATCTCACATTTCTACTGATTTTTAGTGAAGTGCAAAGGGAAGGAGTAAAGATAAATCACCACTGGAACTCTATCTGATGACAGGTGATATTATAAATGTTATTAAGGATTTAGCTGTAGAAAGGTGATAATGGAATACTGTCAGAAGGCTTTTTTAGCTGTCAGATAATATACTGGAATATTGCTATTGTTGTAATTAGAACAGAAATTAATTGATTGGTAGAAAAGCAAACAAGTTTCCCACATCCATAGAGAAATGCACCTAGTTTGTCTGTTTCAGGGCATGCCTGGAACACCTCACTATATAAGAAACAGTGACACACATGAACATAGACTACCTAAAAGGAAAAAAAGGCACCACAATTGCATTCAAATGTCCAGGAATGAACGTCAGCAACACTGTGAAATCTTGAATAGTGCAGTTCACAATGTGTCTAAAAAGTGGTAAATCTGAAAGAAAGACTCATAAGGTATAAGTTTTTGTAAGGTTAAAATAAACAACAAAACAAATTTTAAAATTCTCTCACAATCCTACTCTTTTCTTCTGTGAAAAACTCAGCATTCTTACCAAACATTCCAAGGAGTTATTTGGGTAAGCCTAGACCATTTACTTTTTATTTATTTGTGTACATTTTTTCTCTACCATCTGAACTCATCTACAACAAAAGAATACTCTTCATTAAGTGTGGCTCCAGAGTATGTTGACTTCATTAAGACTGATGTGATCTCTGAGGCAGATTAGGGCATATAAAACTGAAAGAAGTTGAGTAGGGTGACATACTCAGTAATAGTACTAAAACAATACGGGAAAAGACAAGGAAACTCATCCAGGAATGCAAAGCTCTCAGGTAAAAGATCAGTGAATCATTTATTTCTACTCAGGATATAGACAACATAGTAAAACTTCTGTACTGACTTTTCCTCAAATGTTTCATTACTGCTTACATAGAGACACACATGATCAGAATAGACCAGATTTTTATCTGTCTCATCAGTGTTGCTTTGCAAAAATCTGATTATTTCATGAGAATCAAGATTTTTTTATTTCAAGGATTTATTTTGAGTCACGTCAGTATGCAGGACGAGCCATGTGCTGTTATTCATGGAAAATATAGCTTAGTGCTACTTTCTCTCTTTTTAAAAACAATTTTAGGAATTATAAATAAGAAACTTAGATATTATATATAAAGAAAAACTGGAGATTATTTTATTTTAACATCTGAAACCAAATACATTTTAAAAAGAAAAAGAAGGAACTGTTTTATTGCTGTTTTCTTAATCACTTACATGGCTTTATTAAATCTGGAACCAGTGAAGAAGAATGAAGCAGCTGTTACAAGCCTGAACAGAAAACAGCCTCTTAAGAGCTTTATTGGGTTTGGTTTGAGGTTTTTTTTTGTTCTTCGAGATTTATTTTATTTCATCCCATGGCAGTTTAGGAAAGAACAAGAGGAAAACATTTGCTTATGAGAATGAGAACAAGCTTTAAAACTGAAACAACTAAATTGAAAACACTGTTATTGTTTCATCTCTCTAGAATACGTCTTCATGCAGAACATTGGACACCTGTCAAAGAGTAAGGAGATACTGATAAGATTCAGAGACACATTTTCAAAGAAATACTTCCATGAGCCAATAGGGCTTGATTTTCAACATTTCTGTTGTGCAAGAACTCTCCCTTAGTAAAGGTATTAATAAAGTCTCTCTCCCACATCTGCCTGACTATTTTCATTAAAGTCATAGAAAATTTTACAGTGTTTGAGACTTTAACCTCCTTGTCAAATTAGTGGATAGATTCAAAAGTTACTGATATGAGAGAAGCTCTTGCTCTCACATACAGAATTCATCCACATATGCCTTGTTATCTGAGCTAAAAAACCACAATCACAACCATAAGTCTGTCTGTCTCCTTATCTGTTATGAGACATGCAGACTAACTCCTGAGCACACAGTACCAAGTCCAGTAGCAGTTTCATTAAAATATTCATATTAGTTAAAGGAAGGTTGGTACTTTGGAACAATTGCAGCTTGCACGATTGCATTCTGTGTCACTAACCTTAGAAAAGATTGGATTCTTCCTGCTGGCTGATGTGTGGTAGGTGGCTTTCATAGTGTTTGTGATTTGCAGATCAGTGGAGTGGCTGCTTGGAAGCAAACTGTTCTGTTAAGCTGCAATTTTTTCATCATGTTTATGAATGCTGTTCAAAACACAGTGTACATAGTAATACTAATCATTTTTTAACTAATATGCTAAGAAATACAGTGATGTGACTCATGAATATGAATGGCAGAGGAAGTATCAACACAGGCAGAAGGTCTTGTAATGCAAAAAAGACAACCTGCTTAAAATAACCTTCCTTATATAAAAGTATACACAGTAAATCTATCATGTTTTCTGGAAAGGGCTACAATATATTTACCAAATAAGCCTTGGGGGCCTTGAGCACAAGTGATTTTTTTCTAGTTCTGCCACATTTGTGCTATATGTAGAGGCAGGAAAAGTAATACCAAGCAAGGAGAAAGAAATATGCTAGAGCAACAGAGCAAAGTCAATACTCTGCTGGTAAAAGCAGGCTAAGTTTTAACAGAGGGGAAGGGCTGGATTTTGCTGTTCTATTTTGTGCTATTTCCATGTAAATACCAGTCAAAGATCTTAGCTCCTGATGGCTGTCATTGACTGTGGGCTGACTCAGCCTACACAGTACAAAAAGGGCCAGAAAGCAATAGCAGATGCCATCGTGCACTGTAATCCTTCCTAACTAACAAATGTAATCAATACTAAATGGACTAAAGGCATTTTAGAAACCGATATAAATTTAGAGAAGTTAGGAAAAATAGGATTAGTAGTGGAGTGTAGAACTGAGAAGTGTTTCTTGTTTGCAGCAGCAAAGTGTATTGGCTGCAAAACCTATTCACAGTACAAGAATGAAAGAGGTGATAAAAAAATAAAGGTTACTGTCCCAACATTTTCATCAGGTTGACATCACCTTAATATAGTGGGATATTCTTTCTCCAGCAGAATGGCTGATGTTGGCACTACTATAGCGAGGCTGGCAACTTAGATTAGTTTGTTTTGCTTGTATTCCTTTTGGGAATATGCAAGCTGTATCTTGCCTAATTTGCTTTGCATTGATATGGCACAGAGATACAAAGCACAAAAATGAATCCAAGCAACAACCAGATACAGCATATAATAATGGGTTCAGCCTGGAGGGAGACCAGACCAGAGATGATGCTGTACTGAAAACTGATATGGACAAACTGACTAAATAAGCATATCAAGCTATTCATATAAGATTAATCCATTGACTTGAGAAGCTGAAGGTTCCTGGGAGACCCATGTTTGTTCGAGTAAGTTTTATTCCAGCTGCTGGGTTAGTACGAAGTAGAAAGTTATGATGAGGGAATATAAGCATGTGGAAATACCAGCTTCTGCCTCAAGTAATTTAAAGCTTATTTACACCCTCTTTACTCTTGTTTATAGAAAAAGGATAATCCACCTAATGAATCAGCCCCAGTGTTTTGAAGGCTGTTATTCTTCCTGTAATTTAAAGGACAAATTAAGATATGAGGTGTGTGAGACCACATTTAACGCATTCCTAAGTGAATCCAAGCTGTTACAAGTGACTTACAGAGCAAAGCAGGGAGCACAATTTACACCAGGTAGTGATACTTCAATGTCTTCTAACATTGGTTTTCCTTTTCTAAAGTAGAATCTTGTTGCAAACTGAAATCTGATAACCATGAATACAGTTCCAGCCTTTTGAACTATATGAACACCACTGAAAGGAACTAAAATCAGAATCATATTGCCTTCTAAGAAGGTAAGTCGACTGCCTAGTCACAGAAAGGCAATGGTAACTTTCAAATTATAAATGATTCACAAGATTTAGAATATTTAGACTGTTTTAATTGTTAAAAAAGAAGTAGTTTGGAAGATGCATATTAGGAAGCCTCACAACCAATATATAATTTCCATAGAAAATGGGAGTATTTTGGAATCAATCCTGAAAAGGAAAGAAGCAGTATCAGAGTGAGAATAAAATTAAGATTATTATCTGAAAACTAGAGCAACTCAAGAGCTATTGAAATAATGATGCATCCAGGTGCTTTCCAATGTGCTCTGGACCTAAACCTGATGTTTCTTCTAAAAGATGCCCTGGATAGAAGTGCATGTATGGCAGGGGAAAGGAAGAAAATTATTTTATTTTTTTTACCCAAAGTAGATAAATAAGTGAAACACTGAAGTCTGTTCTACTCACAACAGAGGTTTGATTTTTTTAAGTTTTCATTTGAAAAGCCTACCTCCTCTGTGGGATCTCTTGAAGCCATGGATTTATGCCATGACTGAAAAAACACCTCAGTCTTGGATGACACTCTTTCGCTGAAAAATCTACAGTGGATAGTCTTGAATAGAAAAAATTCCAATCATCATAGAACTGTTATTTTCCTAAGTCATTTTGTCCTGCAGTAAAGCTGACCACTAACTCTCAGACTTGCTGCTGCTCAGTGAAAAATATGAGTGCTAGCCTGCACTTACACTTGAAGCTTTCTCTAATACAGCTATTCTACCTTGATGAACTTGTTGTTCACATGAGGGACACATAGTAGTCTTAAATGCAAGCCTCTGACAGAAAGGAGAATTCCTCTATTGAGAAAAAGAGGTAGATTTGACTTGACAGCTTTGCACTGCAAATATAAGCCACCCCAAATGCAAAGAACACTAATAAATTCCACAGAACTCCTATTAAAAAAAAAACCTACTTTTTTTTTGCAGTTTCAGTTCATAGGCAGCTACACTGAAGTTGTCTTCATGATAGAAATCACCAACACATCACTTCCTTTTGACAGACTTGGCTGAGAACTTGATCTGAAATTTCTTCTGTTTTCAATCATTTATTGTCTATAGGTAAAAAAAAAAGAATTATTTAACTTCTTTCCAAGCAAAGGGCAGAAACCCACAACTGGCATGTCTCTTTTATAATTTATAATAAAGAAGTCAGATTTTCAGTGATAGGCACCAGTTACACTCAAAATTAGGTTTGCCAATAGATACCATGCATGGTTGTAACAAATCAGATTTCCCACCTGAATGCTGACTAGCATTTATTTATAGCATGTCTTTCATTTTCTCCTCAACATTTTAGTGCACAGTGTTGGTCTCTGAATGCCTAATAGAAATCCAACCAGATGGCAATCAGAATAGTATTCTGATTAAGGTTGATTTTAAGAGTGCTGGAATTTGGTTTAGCAAAATACTATGATTGAAGCTATAAAGACTTTGGATTTTCTTATTCTGATAGGCATACTAGTCTCACATATCTGTGGTACTTTTGTCACCTTATTCTTACTTTATTTTAATGCTACACACTTTACTCTTTTCATAATGGCCTAAAAGGGAAAGGAAATGTCATTATTCTCACTTCACAAGTGTGGGGAGAAGCATAGGAAGATTAAAAGTGGGGTAAGTCTCACCTCACCTTAAGTATCTAGTCCAAACTACTTGTAGGAGAGAAAGATTATCTCCAAAGGTGACTCATCCTATCCTAAAATAGGTGGAAGAAGTCACCTGCTTGCATTGTCCTCTAGTGATTAAATACAGCTACATTAATCTAGGTAACCTGCTTGGTCTGCCTGCCTGGTTTTTAGACCACTATAGGTAGGCAAGAAAAATTTCACTAGGCAATTTGTTCAAGGTCACAGAGAAAGTCTACAGCACATTGAGGCACTCAACCTAGAGATCACATTTCTCAGATTAGCACCTTAATTGCCAGACCAGACTTCTTTAAACTTCTGTTAACTTCTTTTGTGAGACAATTTACCATCACTGCTCAAATCTTTGACAGAGAAAAAAGATTGGCATAAAATCTTATTTCTCTTTCATTATATGCTGCAGTGCAGCCTGTGATTAATTGGCTTCACTTTCACAGTTTTAAAACACATACTCCATGAACTTTGGAAATAAAATACTGAAGAAGTTCCAAAAATACCCCAAAATACCCTGTATAAAAGAAAATGCCTTAGAATTCCTGTATACATTTTCTGTCAGCATTGGCATTGAGTTGCACAATACCTATTAATGTTGACACTTTCATTTTGCATGCTGGTGAGCTGACTCAGAAAACCAAGGCTCAAAGATTAGAACACAGAAGATGTTTTCTTCACAGAGTAATATCTCTAAGAACAAATCTACATAGAAGACCTGACTCCCTGCCAAAGTCTTGCTCCCTTATCTCCTCTCTAGCTCTGTGATGTTAAGTATCAAACTCTACTCTGCAATCTCCAATTTATCATTTTCCCTCTATTAAAACCTCTGCAATAGGAAGTAGGCAATGGAGATTAACTCTGTCAGCCACTACTTTGATTGTGCCTTCAAAACTATACATTCAACATTTTCAAGTGAACATGAAATCTGAGGTTTCTTTCTATATTATACTAATTATTTTCTTTTTCATATTTTTTAACTCTCTTGTATAGCTTCAGTTGATGGATGCAGGAAGCTACTGATGATACTTACAGCTCAAAATTCCCAAGAAAGTGTCCAGCATGTTCTTCAGATATAGCTCTTGCTTCCTTTGAACGGCATTTGAGTGGGTATCATTTACATTTATACTTCAGTCTAGAATACAGATTTTTATGTTGCTTACAAATGTTTTAATAATTATATTGTACTTCAGTTAAAATGAATGGCAAAAATCTCATGTTTGTGTTAAAGTGAAACTGATAATATGGGAGGGATTCATGGCACATAACATTAAACACCATTCACCTCAAATGCCTATTTTTTTTCCTCCAGCCTTTTAAAAGGAGGTCTGAACAAATACTCTGATGTAGGTCTTTTAACTACAGATGCCCACATTAAAAAAAAAAAAATCTAAACAAAACCAGAACAAAAAACTCTTTAATAGCTGGTTTCAACTCAAACAAAAACAACAATAGTTTTGTCCTTGGCTTCATTTGATCAGCTTCTCAGAGTTAATGGCATGCCTTTAAAAGAACAGAAAGTGGGATTAAATGCTAAAAAGGGTTAAGATCCATTTCTCAGAAATCTGAAAAAATTTAGACCTCAGTAAAGATATTATTAACTCTTATAAGAAAGACCTACAGAGTATTAGACACATAATCAGAAGTTCTTTGATTCACTAGAAATTCATTTTACCCTGAAAAACCATACCAGAGAAATCAATAACAAAAAAATTCCTCTGAATACAAGGATGCGTAGCATGTTTATAGATTTTCTAACGTATGTTAATATTTTCTCTTCTTTCCAAAACTCCTGAAAAAATGTAAATCCCAGTTGCTATTTTTAAGCAAAGCTAAGCTGCAAGGAATACTATAAACAGCAAGTGGAGCTAGCAATCCCTCTGAAAATTGGGTACGCTAATTGTCCAAGTTCAGTGCTTTGAATATTGAACTACATGCTGTAATGTTTAAAGTGTTGACCCATTCAAACCAACTTCTTAAATGGCAGGGTCACCGCCACAGTGAGTTGATAGGGAAAAAAAGAAGAAAACGCTAAATTGTTATAGAATTCTAGTATTATGCACAGTTTTATTATGGCAAGATGCCCAGGGCTCATAAAAGATAAATGAGGTTTGAAGTGGGGGCTGAAGAGGAGAGTGTTGTTAAATTTAATGGAAGTTCTTTTTTTTTCTTCTTCTTCTTCTTCTTCTTTTCTTTTTTTTTTATTTTTTTTTTTTTTTACTGGCAAGGGAATATGAAGGACATCAAAGCAGTTTTCAGTTTTCCTATAAATCCATAACAAAATTAATTTTAGCAGCAACTTTTCTGCTTTTATTACTAAAATTCTTTCTGAAACGGAAAGGGAATATAATTCAGTGCTTTTCAAATTGCTTTGGAGAAATATAATAAATGGGCTATATATAGGAAAAGTTTATGAGCTTTTTTGTGTAGATAAAACATATACTGGATCCTTTTTCTGATTTATTAAAATGGTTTCAAAAAATAGCTTAGCCGATCGTTCCGTGAGCATTTAACTTTGAGAAGTACTCATTAATTTCCAGACTAGAAGCCCAACATGACATAGCAAGCTAAATAACACTGTCATTGCTTTACCTAAAACCATAGGTAGAAGTATGAATCTGTGATCAAAGATCAGTGAAAGAACATACCAAACCAGAGTGCTGTGCTTGATCATCACAAACATGGAATAAACACATTATTGCCCAACTGCCCATAAATTCATTAGTTTGAATACGTTCTTTTCGCTTGCAGGAAGAAAAACTGTTCCTGTCAAATTTCGCCATGATGTATGTGGACCGAATTAACTTCCTGTGTCCACATGTTCTATTTTAAGTCTTTTCTTGCAAGACCTTTCATAAATACTTTCATGTTTGCATTGTGGTCTGGGTTTTGAAGGCTTTGCACTTCCACCTGTGTAATATGAGTAAATGCAACAAGGTAATTCATATCTGCACTGAATAATGAAATATACATCTTCCTCTGAATGACCTATTTGGTCAGTGTTTGGGTCCCAGACAAAATATGGATATGATAGCATGGTCCTTCTAAGGACAGGTTATCCTCTGCATAGCTAATTGGTCTAAGTCTAGCGTTGTGCTAAGATGACACCGCAATTTCTTTGATGTGGCTTAATAGCCTGCATTAGTATTACCTGTTCCTTGGGATGAAACACAAGAAATGCTGTACAGTGCAAATACAATTTATGTGGTAAGTGTTTTCCATGAGGGAACTCATACGAATAAGGGCTGCCAAGCATCATTGCTCCATACATTTCTTTCCAACAAAAATTCAATGTTGTTTTCCATTTGCATGTGATATTTGCCTACCTAGTCCCAGTTAAGCTTTTGTCTTTTGTTTCATATAAACTCTGCTTAAAAGATCCAACATAATGAATTAATTGTGTTAAAATTAGTATACTGATAATGTTAACCCAGAAGTAGCTAAGAGTGACAGACAAAACAACCACCTTCCCTGTCCCATTTCTCCTGCAGGGATTATCCATATTGCACTAGATCTATTAATAGCTTAATCTGTAGATTAAAGAAAAAAATGCAAGAATCCAGCTATGCTCTCCATTACTTATTTTCTGGCAAAAAAACCTCATCCTAATTCTTCTACTGTTGGAAGAACTATGGCACAATGACATGAAGGATACGCTACAAATCTGGCCTAAAAGGCAATGTAAAAAAGAAACTCATCCCAATTATCTATTTCTTCCTGTGTAGTGATTATCTCAGTACAATCTAATGCTCAGAGTTTGTCCCTTGGACTGAGAGCTCTCCAAAGAATCATAATTTTGAGAACATCTACAAAATGTAAGATATATTACTTGGTTGTTATGAGTCTGACATGGAGTTCACATGAGCTGAGGAACTATCCTTACAAGTTTGTGGCAATATCAGGCAAACTGAAATTCTGGCAATTGCCAAATTCTCAGAATTTTACCCACTTCAAATTCATAGATCAAGCATCAATGTGACATCATTCACTTATGTATCTGGCCATTTCTTTTTAGAAATGCAGGATATTTCTTTCTTGAGACACAGATTTCCTTTCCTATGTGGTTTTCCTTTCCCATATTCCTTATTTTTAACATTATTGTGCCATCAAAGGGTAGAATTCTCCACTGCATCACTTTAATTAGTTTTATGTTACTAATACTGCATAAATTGAACATGGACACAAAGAGGGCAGTATCTAAGTCCTTGTTCTTAAACATGAGATAGTTGCATTTCATTGTGATAATAACTTCTGTGTTATCTTAGTGTTGTCTAATTATCTATACAATAATTTTTCACTGAAATTTACTTTCCCACTTACCTTAAACTTACTTTATAACTTGATTTTTAATATTGCTAGTAAAATATTAACAAATATATTAGCTACATTCAAATACATTGAGTATAATAAATGAGTAAATATGCCAAAGAATTTAATTTTAAAAGAATGTTAGTAATATTCTGTTACGATATTCTCTTAGATCTTCCTATTTGTGTTTTTCGAAGTATCTGCAGTTACTGAAAATTTCGAAAAACAAATAAACTGCTTTAACACAGCTGGCAGTTATGTCTTATAGAATATAACGTATGATTTTCTGAATTGAACCAAGGTTACTATTACTAATTATGTGACAAACTGCATTAAAGGTAATTTTTATTCTTTGAAAGACAGCCTGCTTTTTGTTGCTAACTCTGTCCAATGGAGAGTGCTTTAAGTATTATGCAATCTAAGAGTGCTAAGAAGTTAATTTTCAATTTCAAAATAGATAGGTCACCAACTTTTTCTAAACACCTAAGCTATTCTCTTCCAGTATGGTGGAGAGCTTATCTATAATTCAGTTTTCAACAAGCGTGGGTTAGATCAGTGTCCAACCCTAAGGGCCTAAATCAATGTTTAAAGAACCAACTGATTTGGCACCAAGAGAAAAAAAACACATCTAAGTAACAACTGCAGGACGATGGAACATTTCTGATTTAACAGGCATTCTAGAAAGCTGTGAGGTAGATTTGACAACAGTTCAAATGCATTGTGTACACAGATAGCATCATAATTTCAAAGGATATTTGTAACAGTGCAATAGCTATTGCTGCATCACTTCAGGGACTTGTACATCTGAAAGGTCACAGCAATATTTTACAGTGTTCCAGTTACCAAAAAAAAAGTTATTTAAAACGCAGAGTACCTATGAAAATATGTTTAGAAAAGAATATTGCTAAACCTTCCAAATATATCTTGATTACAAGAATGTGTTGATCTTTTGCTGACACCATGCTGGGTATCATTTCTGTTGTAAATCAAATTTAAACCTGTAAGGTTGTAATTATGCATGCAGTGAAAGGGTAAACACAAAATTGTATTTCCTATGTTTTTTTACGAATCGAGTCAATTAATGTTTACTACTAAGTTGTGTTTTTATTGAATAGGGCTAGAAATAACTTTAGAAACTGACAGACAGGCATATTTTAAACAAAGAAAAATCCTTGCACTATTTTAATTGTTAATTTTGGCCAGCCTCAAGAGGAAGTGTACTCTTTTGATGACAAACCTTTTATCTGGGCCCAGGCAAGAATGGCTTTACTTCAAACTAGGAAATTTTACCTTCAGAATAGGGCTTTAAGAAAGTAAAATAAATAAACAGATTGGCAGTGAATGATCCTATTTGACTAAATTAAGGATACTAATACAGTATCAGTATTCAGTTAGGAAGAAGACGTTGACATGTCTTTCAATGAGCCATATAAATAGCAGCATAAAATATATGTAAAAATTGAAATATCAGTGCAGTGAGGCGTACTTAAAAGGATGCATCCACTGTTCCACAGTGTGTCACAAGCATTTGACGCTAGACTAAAACAGAAAGACCTCTGAGAAACATCACTGTCAGGGCCCATGATGAGTGGTCTGTCTAGCGTAGACCTCTAGTTAGAATAAGAATGGTGCTGTAATTTGTAATCCTAGACAGCCAGCTGTCCCTCTACAGTAACATTCTTTAAAGCTAAGAAATACCCACAGGAGTAAGGGCATTGATGGATTTGGTAAGGAGAAGCTGCATGAAAGAAGAAATGAGGGCAGAATTCCTTGAAAGAAGAGCAGACTGTTCTGAAAAAACTCTCACTCTTTTCCTGATAAACAGAGTTATAATCTAAGACCTCTTGAGAAATAAATTACTTGCATCTGTAAACCTTGTCACTACTATTCCATAGATAGTCTGACTAGCACCCTGGCCAGCGTCCTCATCCTAGTCCTTTGCCTCTTGAACTCTGCAGCAACAAGAAATTTAACTTTAACTTCAATGAGATAATTAGTTACTGAAGGTGTGGGGATATAGAGTTAACTATCCTGGGTTACAATATTCTCTACTAATATAGGTAAAACTTGGTATTATGCAAATCATATCAAACAAATCAATGTTCACTGGTTATGGAGGAAAAAGCTATAGCAAAAAAAGAGCTGTATTATCTGAAATGAAGAAGAGGATAACCATTTGGCAGAAGGTACAGAGAGGAGTTGAATCTGACTTTTCTTTTTTTCTGGTTGATTGTTTTAACCAGAGAACTGTAAGCATTTTCTACTATAGGTGATCTAGGTGATAATCTATACATCTAAACTTGTTTTCAGGAAAACAAAGAAATAAACTAATCTCTTAGAAACCAAAATTATAAGGATTAATATAAGGAGATCAGATTGCTGGTGTCTTCTCAGATTCACACATACAGCGCCTGGTTGTCAAGATTTGAATGATTTTATACGATCATTGACTAACTCTAGGAAGTTGTATGTGGAGTATTATCATCATTAGACTTTTTGTTAGCTGTTTATTCAGCTACTCTTTCTTTAGTGACTAATTGTTCTGTGGCACCCTGTTGATACCTGGATTTAGGCTAAGCTATGTAGTTAAGCCATGAAGTTTCTGAGTCCTTAGCTATAACTGACAGTAGGAATGAGACTTATCACTGGTCTTTAGGTGTTGAAAAGTTAGTTGTCTATTCAGTGCAAGTCACCTCTCTTCATTCTATAATAAACAGAACTGGTATCTGTCTTCTGATAGCATTTGTGCCAGTCTGTGAACTCTATTTATGTATGAGAGGAGTTTCCTTTAGAAGACACCAGTCTTTGTTGATTAACTGTGCACAACCTGCTGAGATTAGACACCTTTATCAAATTAAACCTGACGTTAGAATAAATAAATCCCTTACTGCAGGATTACTGAAGAATTATTCTGCTTCTTAGTATAGCTTACTTCTTACATGGTACTTTGACTTAAAATATAAACATAGTTCAGACTAAATCCATTAATAACCAGTTAATTTGCTGTCTGAAAAATTATTTGTAAGTGAAGAACTCACGTTACTACAGAGGTGTAATAAAATCTGGTCTTTAGACTTAGGTTAATCAACATTTTGTCAATAGGTATGACTTATGTGTAATATTGTATACAACATTTCTAGATGGTAAAAATACTATAAGGATGATACAATCATAGACAGAGCATAATCAGTAAAGCTTTAAAGATATATGTCTAGGAGATAATAACTCAGACTTTCTATTTAAAAATTAAATGAAGGAGGACTGTCCTAGAAAGCTTTAATTATGAGAAAAATGTAAAATCTGACAGGTCATTTTATAAAACAGAAAAGGTCCATCTAGGTGTACTAACTACAGAGACAGGGACTTGAGTCCCTGATTCACAGTAGCTGATGTTGGGGGCAACAATATATACCAGCCTTGTTCTTACAGTATTCCCTAGGTGTCTGGCATTTTGGACAATCAAAAAAAAAAGGTTACTAAAGTAGATGGAACCATGATCTGTCAAGCACAGACAGCATACATGCTTATGTCCTTTACCTTTGCTCAGGTGTGGTGTAACTTAATTCATCTATTGGATTCAAGTATGCAACTCTCTCCATAGCAACAAGCGTTGAGAAAAAATCACACACAAACACACACCCTCCCCAGATAAGAATCATATAAAAAGGAAATAATCCCTTCATTCTTTCAGTAATGAGTCACTTTTTGCTTGTTTGAAACAACCTTCAAAGGAAGAACGACAAAAAAGCATACACTTCACCTTCTGCAAAGCGACAAGACAGGCTACATATGTTTTGAGATCTACAGAAGTCTCTGTCTTCTGGACCTAGTTTGTGAACAGTAACAGATATAAAAATTAAAGTGGAGGAAGTCCACTGACTTCTTCCATTTGATCTGAAGAACAAATACTTATAAACCATAGTAAATGATTTATTGGAAGAAACCACTGACCTCAGAGCATATCAGTCAGTAACCTCTCCTTGTTTATTAAATGGTAACTTTCAAATACTGCAACTATGAGTGATTAAGCCAGTACTTCAGAATTAAGGCTGAAGGACTTATTAAAAAAAAAATAAAATCATGGAAATAATAAAGGAATATTGATAACATTAAATAGCAAGATTTAAGGAGAAAATATATAGCTGTTATACATTTTAAGAGAAGCCAAGGTGTTTTACCATAGCACATGAAGAATTCAAGATGCATGAACCTTCAGGAAAAACTAAAATCATAAGCTATCTAAGATCACATACAACTTTTCTGAGATAGTTGGATATCCCCCAAACCTAATGGAAATAAATAGTCTCTTCTCCAAATTCTCCCAAAACCTGAAGCAAAGCAATTCCTTTACTTATCATATTATAATTTGATATGTTTACCAATTTTAATAATTTTGGGCTTTGATCTTTGCACCTATTGCTTTGTAGATGCAATGACTGACTTGATTATTGCATTTTTTCTATCATCAGTTAGTTTAGTGAAATCTTAGTAAATTTACATTAATATAGAGAAGTTTACATTTCCTTGTTATTCTTTCAATAAAATACATAAATTACACAGCACAGGTTTACATTGATTTTCAATGTGCGTCAAAAAATGTGAGAGCACAGATCACCTCAAGAAATCCACTGAGCTTCCAAATTCACACCTAAGTCATTGCAACTGTTCAGTTCAGTGTACACCTCTCAGGAGATAAGAGTCATCTACTAAATTACTAAAATCACCTTGTGTCAGAAGAAGAACCTATAGATTGAAATCCCTTTTTTTTTTCAGAAGCGTGCAATGAGGTAAAAAAAAAAAAGTACTAAAGAATAAGTAGTAATATTTTCATGACAGTAAAACAAGACAGTTTACAAAGTGTCCGCTTGTTACCGTGCTCTTACTTCACCTTTTCTCCCAGTAAAGAAGCTATTTTCCACTTAATACACAAGTTAATTTCTGGTACTTATGACAAATGGCAAACATATGTTCACAAGCAGAGAAACTTCATATGTAAGGACAGTAATCTATAGAGCAGTAAAAGCAGTTTTAGCAACTTAATTCTGCAAAAGTCACTCATGTAGAGTTTTTTAAAAGTTGAACTAATATGTTTTAAAATTATTCCAAGGCTTTAGAAATTAGTCACAAATTAACAAATATTGTATATGACTTTCTAAACAAATTAAAATGTCAGCTCTATTCACTGTTACACAAACATTTTGAACATATTTACAGAATGGACTGCATGGGAATTTATCCTTAGCAAACAATTTGTAGACGTGAGCAAATTAATTTTCTCACTGTATCAGAGGGCCTAGTCCAAAAAAAAGAGCTACCATTTCTGGTGCTTTTAGAAGACTGGGGACCAAATTTGTACCCATTAAATGAAGAATGATATTTTCCTACAATTCTTTAGTAATGAAATTTCTGGTTTACAAAGCTACCTTGCTTCTCTGAAGGCAAGGAACAGATCTCTGTGAAGTCACTTGATCAGCTCATAATATTTGTTCCTTCTTTTACAAGATTTCTAAGTTTCACTGGTCTGAGGAGAGCTGATACTAAAGAGTCTTTGAGAAGGAAAGGGATATAAATAACAATTAGAACAGTGAACAGATGTGCTTTCACTGTAAGCAAACTGATGGCATAAGTGCAGAAGGAAAGACTTCAAGGATTCACGCAAACGTTAAGCTCAGAAATTCTTGTCAGTAAGAGAAAATGAATTTTACAGGAAAAGGATCCTGGAGATAGATAAAGTTATAAGGAGGCTAGGGAGATCAGAAAGGGCTGATCAAAATGCAAGCCAGAGATCTCTGGACACTTTAATAAATGGGAGAACTCAGTAGTAGTTTTGTGGATTGTGGATCTAACGATTAGCTGATGCAGATTGCAGGGGATGAAGACGAAAATGAAATTAGATTATATATAAGGCAAATTATCTCTATTTACATACAGAAACTTAGGAAAATTACCCTTCCCTAGGATAAAAATAAACTTTGTGAGCTCCCAAATAGCAAGATTTTATTGTCCACATATTTCACATGTCTCCTTTCCAGGGACATACAGAGAGAAACCTGAGATTCTTGTCGAATAATGCCCTAAAGTTTTGAAAAGTCCTCCTTGCTATGCAGGAATTTGAACTTCATAGTTTAAAATGTAGTAGAGCTTCAAAAATCAGAGGCTAACACACTTGGGAAAACAGCACTTTGAGAGAGATAAAAAGACTATAATCAGCATTAAACCTTGTAGTGTTTTTTGAAGTAAGCTTCATGAAAATAAATAAAATAGAAGAAATAAACATTTTTAAAAGACATGGAGATGAGCTGGAAGACTCAGTCATGCATTTCAGAAGACTACATGTTTTCCCACTCACAAAACATTTCCAAAATGTCTTTCTGTTTCAAGAACTTTGATCCTGTCTTCAGTCAGCTAAGTGTTGCTTTTCTATCAAGAGGCTTAGTTTAGATACCATGACTGCTGGAAGCGTATATTTTTTATTGTGAAAATTGAACCTCGTGTGTTAGACATGATTCAAGTCAGCTTGAAGGTGCTGTAGTCCCCTTTCAAGTCAGAGGAACCAAGGAGATTATCCTAACCTAGATGTAAGGGCTGGCAGGGAAAGGGATCTCAGGAAAACCTTTCTAAAGATCAAGGAAGATGCAAAACTCCTTTAAGGTAAAAATAAAATAACCTCAGTCCAAACAATAACACTAAAACTTCTAGCAAAAGTCTTACTGCTGGTATTCTTCAGTTTGTAATAGTATTTATGCTTTGAAACTTATTTTTCTAAGAAAAGAAGGAAGAAATGAGGCTTTCTACATTTAACAGTAAAATAAAATACTTTAAGTTGAGTCAGAGAATGGTTTGGGTTGGAAGGGACTTTAAGGATCATCCAGTTCCAACCCCTCTGCCATGAGCAGGGACACCTTCCACTAGACCAGGTTGCTCAAAGCCTCATCCAGCCTGGCCTTAAACACTTCCATGGAGGGGGCATCCACAACTTCCTTGGGCAACCTGTGCCAGTGTCTCACCACCCTCACATTAAACAATTTCTTCCTAATATCTCATCTAAACCTCCCCTCTTTCAGTTTAAAGCCATTTCCCCTTGTTCAATCACTACCTGCCCTTATGAAAAGTCCCTCTCCTGCTTTCTTGTAGGCCCCCTTCAGATATTGGAAGGCTGCTATAAGGTCTCCCCAGAGCCTTCTCTTCTCCAGGCTGAACAGCCCCAACTCTCTCAGTCTGTCCTCACAGCAGAGGTGCTCCAGCCCTCGGATCATCCTCGTGGCCCTCTTCTGGACCCACTCCAACAGGTCCATGTTTCTCTTGTATTGGAGGCTCCAGAACTGGACGCAGTACTCCAGGTGGGGCCTTATGAGAGCGGAGTACAGACGGAGAATCCCCTCCCTCGACCTGCTGGTCACGCTTCTCTTGATGCAGCCCAGGATAAGGTTGACCTTCTGGGCTGCAAGCACACATTGCCAGCTCATGTTCAGCTTCTCGTCTATCACTACTCCCAAGTCCTTTTCTTCAGAGCTGGCCTCAAGCCACTCATCACCCAGCCTGTACTTGTGCTTGGGGTTGCCCCTACCCAGGTGCAGGACCTTGCATTTGGCCTTGTTGAACTTCATGAGGTTAGCACAGGCCCACCTCTCAAGCCTGTCAAGGTCCCTCTGGATGCCATCCCATCCCTCCAGCGTGTCAACCCCACTACTCAGCTTGGTATCGTCGGTAAACTTGCTGAGGGTGCACTCAATCCCACTGTCCATGTCTCTGACAAAGATGTTGAAGAGCACCAGTCCCAATACCGAACCTTGAGGGACACCACTCATCACCAGTTTCCACTCAGACTTTGAGCTGTTGTCCACAACCCTTTGAGTGTGACCATCTAGCCAGTTCCTTATCCACTGGGTGGTCCATCCATCAAACCAGCATGTTTCCAATTTGGAGATAAGGATGCCATGTGGGACGGTGTCAAACATCTTGCACAAGTCCAGGTAAATGACATCAGTTGCTTCAGCCTTATCCACCATCGCTGTAACCCCATCATAAAAGGCCACCAGATTGGTTAAGCATGATTTGCGCTTGGTGAAGCCATGCTGGTTGTCACCAATCATCTTCTCATTCTCCGTGTGCCTTCACAAATCCTAGGAGGATTTGTTCCATGATCTTGCCTGGCACTGAGGTGAGACTGACCAGCCTGTAGTTCCCTGGGTCTTCCTTGTTACACTTTTTAAAAATAGGGATTATGTTTCCCTTTTTCCAGTCTGTGGGAACTTCACCAGACTTTCAGGACTTCTCAAATATGATGGATAGTGGCTTTGCAACTTCATCTGCCAGTTCCCTCAGGACCCGAGGATATTTGCCATCAGGTCCTATGGACTTGTGCACCTTCAGGTTCCTTAGGTGCTCCCAAACCTGATCTTCTACAGTGAGTGGCTTTTCGTTCTCCTGGACCCTTCCTTTGCTTTCTAGGACTTGGGCAGTGTGGCATGAGTCCTTGCCGGTGAAGACTGAGGCAAAAAAGTCATTGAGCACCTCAGCCTTCTCAAAAGACTTTTTTTTTTTCAAATATTCTTGCCTTGTTCACAAACCCAAATTTATAAAATTCTGTAATGACTGCCTGTGCAAAAGACTACTGTATTTTTCAGAGAGTTTCTAGGGCAGTAAAAAGACATTTTTAATCATATTTTCTATTTATTTCCTATTTAAAAAGAGGAAAAAAATAGTTGCATTTATTTAATAATTATTTTAAACATTGAGTTCTCCATTTAGTCATAAATCATATAATTCATAATCAAAGGCTGAAAAAAAGGTTTTCATCATTAAATATTCTACCAGACATATTTATCCCAGATATTGAGTATTTATTGGTTCAAATAGGGAAGATCAAAATGTTGCCCAAGAAAGACAAGAATTTCAATAAATATTTTAATTTTACTATTTAGGCTAGAGGATTTTTATCTCAATTTTAAATTTATTAGATAACTAAGTGTCAGACCTGTGAAGCCAAAGAATTTTCTTGTTCTGTGTTATGAAAGCATAAGATTTGCCATAAAATTAAGGGGGTATTTAATATGGTAATTATTCCTTACTTTCTTACTGTGCTATTTTAATATTACTGTGAAATAACTGTGAATTCAATGAAAAATGAATTCTTTTTCTAGAGCTGCTAAGAGCAATTCAAGATAATTTCAACACACAGTATTCCTTGCTCATAGTGCAAAGCCAAGAGGAAAGTATGGTTTACTTGGCAGAGTGGAAATTCAATATTTCATTCTGCTAATTTACAGATGATGATTGTCTTTGTAGAAATCACCTTTTTGCCTTCTTACTCTGCATAGCTCCTGAAAGTTTACTCTGCTCCAGGCAGCCCAGAGATGAAACTTAAGAGATATCTTCATAAATTGTTCCCTCTGGCTGTACAGGAGGTTCTTTCCTCATCCCATCCAGACCTGCACTTAGAGCCAGAGTTCCTGACTCCCATAAACACTCACTGCCTGCCTTCAGATCCTACAGGAAACCAGGGAATATTTTTCTTCACCAAAAACTTAAATGGGAAGATGTGGAGTGAAGAGACAGATTTTAGGCACTGTAGCAATGGTGAGAACACAAGATAATGATTGAACTAAATGTAAATAAGAAAAGAAAATATTTCAACATGTTTATAAAGTACTATAAGCATAAAATGGGTTCAGGTCTTGATACTATTGACCACTGTGTATATAGCCAATGGTGCCTTATGATATCATGTTTTTTCAATAATGAATGAGTGGGATTTTCTTCCAAAAGTAGTGGTTTTTGTCATAGGCAGTAACCACCTATCTAACAAAGATACTATTTTTTATGGAACTGTGACTAAAAACTGCAAAAAGGCAAAGATAAGAATTCTTGTCATGAATAGCTTTTTTAAGATTTCCTGAAGGGACTAGTGGATGTTTGTATAAGGTCATTTCAAAGTTACATCTCTGTTTTACTCTCTGCTGGCACTATGTACATTTCCTCCTCTTCTGCAATTTCTCTCAAGGGAGCAACCCTACCCACACTACTTTTTCTCTTATTTAATTTATGTTCTGGAAAAATAAATCTTTCTCCTCAAATGTTTGACATGTATAATATAGTGCATTGAGATTCAACAACATTTTATTTTTTTACATTTTTCTTTTATTATTTTTTTTCCCAAATCAAGCATACAATCTGTAAGTGAAAACATATATATAAAAAACTTGTGCGCTTGGGGATGCCTTGATTTCAAGATTTCTTAAATTTCTTGATTTCAGTCTTCCAGAGGGGAAGAGTGTTTGGCATACAGAAGAAACAAACAGAAAAGTTGGATCTTTGACATGTTTATTTAGGCAACTATCAGAATCTGAAAATGCTTATATTTTTTTAATAAAAAATATAGACTTGTTTGTTTACTGTTTTAGCTTTTATGTGTTTAGATCTGCCTACAACAATCATGCTGGAAAAACTTGATGCTCATGTATGAGCGAAGATGGTCACTTCACCTCAGTATTCACTTTTATTTTCCTTTCTTAATTTTAGCAAATATTTAGCCAAATAAAAAATCAATGTTAGTAATTTTAACTCACTGAGCATCTAGGTTAAAGTGTGGAGTTAATCATAGAAATCATTCTGTAGACTTAAAAATTCTAGAATTTCACTCTTGTTTTTTCTGATAGTAAGCAAAATTGCTTACTTCCCAAGGTCTGCATTTTCTCAGCTTGCTATCCAGAAGTGACTTGGGATATGATTCTACGGCCTTCTATAAAGTCCCTGTACTAATTGTCAATAACGATAAATATATTTTCCTATAGCTTTCTTTATATGTTCCCAGAACACAGAATTATTCGGAAAAAGTACTCATATGTTCATAAAATACAACATAAGATGTAATACTTTCTTTGTAAATAGCTCCAATAATCTCACAATGGACAGGAAGACTGTCAGCCTCATCATCATCTTCTGATGTGATATTCAGATGATGGTGTGTCCTGTGCAATTTAAAAATCACAAAATCTCTCACTCACATAGTCTCTTTCTCTTTCATATCTCGCAAGAGGGACATAAGATTTTCACTGTTTTGTCTCCATTTGACGCTCTGCTGCAGCTGGAACAGCACTTTCCACTAGAATCTCAGTGCACCATGAGTCACCATAGCAGGGGACATACTCAGACAGTTTTAAGTACATTGGCACCTTTGTTAAAAGGTCATCATTCTGTCTTTCTGTGACAGTCTCTAGACATTTGGTTTTGCTATCAGGGATTATTATTTTTGTACACAGAAACAGCACCCTGTGTTTCACTGTTATGTATAGAAGCAATTTGATCAACACATTAGTCTGTGAAGAAGTGAAGAATGCATGGACCAAATGGCAAAACCCCAGAAAACAAGATGAGTTTATTTAATGAAAGGTACCATTATTTTGAGGCAGTTTAGTCATGGAAGAGCTTGTGCTGTGTTTACTGTGTCACTAGTGACTTTGATTGTAAGCACTATTTCTTTTTTCTGTACAGCAGCTTCAAAAAGGTAAGTAAATTCCTGTTTATTTTTCACCCAATCCTACCAATATATGTGAAGAAAACTTGACAAACACCCGTGGAAGAAAGAAACATACAAAATTTACCACACTGGTAATTTTGTTAAACAGTAATTTCTGGACAACAGTAAGAATTAATCTGTGTAATGAAACCTTGTATTCTAAAGTGGAATGCTTAATATTCTGCATATTTGCTTTTAAGACATTGAATTTTCAGAATACAAGTCAGAATATTTTGATTTATCACATGTTATAGCAAGAAGGAAGAAAGTGCCAACCCAGCCTCAATATCTTCAGAAGGCAGAATGCTCAAAACACACAGCAAAAAATCTCCAAATATTAAAAGTTTCTCAACATTCTCAGCATGTCTGTGCTCTGAATGAACATTATTTTCTTGTCAGTGATTCAGAGTATCCACAGCTACTCTTTAGTGACTGGGAAAAAATAATGCCAGCTGGGATAGAACTTTATTTTAAAGTTGAAGGCATGAAATAAATGCTAAGACAATAGTACACCTGTTTTCAAAAGTAAAAAGGCATCTCAGATATACTTTGTTTCTGAAAATTTGGCTGATGATTTTAGAGACCAAATAGCTCATAATATTATTCCCTATATTCTATGCTGTACACCTAAGTGGACTGCTATATATTTGCATAAGCATAATGCTTCATGATTCATATATAAGTCACAGCATGGAGCCCTGAAAAAATTCATCCAGAGATCCTTCTCCCCATCCCTATTGGAAATAACCAGTGTGCATAAACTGTAATCTATCATACCTGTAGATGTGAATATGTATCAAAAATCAAACTATATAAACCTCATCATAAAGCCATACTGAGTTGTAAACATCTTTTATCTAGAAATGATAAAAATAATCAAATGTTGGCTCATATAAAGCCACTAGCATTTATAATTCCTGTGATTTATAACAAATTTTTTTAATGTTAAAATTAAGTGTCAAGTCTATAACTTTATTCTCAAAATGGAAGCAGATTACATTTAAAATGAAGACTTTGTTAAATGAATAACCTAATAATTACTTTTGCACTATTACTCTTGAGGTAATGTTAACCTAGAATGAACAAGAACTTGCTGTTCAAAAAGAGCAACAAGTTAATAATCCAATAACACGTCCACTCACAGTCAAATTAAATAGGAAAACTCCTGAAAATTTTAACAAAGATCTGATGAATAAAAGCCAGAGGATGCCACAGTAAGGGTGCCAGGAAAATGTAAGTCTGATCTTTGATGGTTAAGCAGTGCAGACATCTTGAGAGACTACAAGCTGATGCATGTTCTTTTTACTGCAATTCTTTGTAATAACATGATGACTGATCTTAAGGGATCTTCCACTCAAGCTTAATTGGTTTCAGTCATAAAGGCAAAAAATTCCACTATTATTCTTTAAAGACTTTTTTCCTATGCCACAAGAGCATACAGACTGTGATTTTTTTTTTTTTCATATAATAACATTACCATGATCTTTGCCTAGCAGAGAAGGTTATCAAATACAATATTATTGACAGCATCTCAAAGCAGAGTATAGAGTAGATCATATTTGTGTAACTGGGAAAAGACAGAAACAAAATAGATTGAAGCGCCAAGGAGTAAAACTTTCATGAGCTGCACCAATTTTCTTTTAAATTTAGAATTGTATAATTTTACAAGAAAAAAAAATCAACTTTTTTTTTTAATTTTGTTTTCATGTAGCATCTGACATCTAAATACTACCATCTCACCGGTGAGCAGTCGTTGGTGTCAATGATTCAAATCAGTGGGCTTCAAAATAGTTTTGAACATTATTTACCTGCCATTCAAGAATAAAAATATGGACATTTTAAACATTCTGTTTATAAAGAAATAATGTGAAATCCCATTAAACATTATGTCTACATTATTCTGAATTTAAGAACAACATACAGTATTATATATATGTATAATCTTTTCTACAAAAACAGGCTTACTTTTTGAACTAAACACAGTGTTCCATGAGGAAGTGACCTACATCCTAATCAGACGAGTGCTGGTCAAACAGTCTATTTTTGCAAGGGACATAAATTACAAGCTCAAAACAAGCATCCAATGCCAAGATGTATAGCTCTAGAGGAATCTATTCCCCGTCCTAAGTAATAAAGCCTGCACAAAACTTTTCTATTCTTTGATCTTGAGCAACCTAAAGGATCACCTGTGCTGTGTGAATCCATTTTGTCAGAACTGTCCAAGTGTAGTTTTCATCTCTTCTAACTTTGCACCGTAAACTGTTTATCTAGGGTTCTTTGGGGACAAAGTGGTGTGTTAAAATGGAAAGTCATCCCATTTACACTACATTTTCTGACAGACTCTCTCTCTCTCTAGGCTTAAATCTTAGTCAACCAAAAAAAGCTGAAATTAATACACTCTCCTAATGCTGATTCCTGAAAAAAATCCACTTCCTGCTATCAAACTCCCTGCCCTCTATATAGCCATATATAATAAAAGATATTCAAAACTGCAGAAACATTTTGCCAAAAGCTATTACATTTTTATTTAAAAGCAAGGTAACTTCTCTTTCCACCAATTTTCTCTTTTTCATTTGAAATTGAAATCTTTCTCTGGGTTGAATGTGCTTGTGGAAACAATCAAAGCAAAGCAATCTGAGGAAATGAAGTTGTCCCTCTGAGTACATGATACCACTGCTTCAGGGCTTAAAAACTTTCGAAGTAGGTCTACAGTAGCTCCTGTGAGATCATTCCCACACTATTGTCTCTCTCTTTATACCAGTTCTTATGGGGTTAAATAGTCTTCACCAATGGCACACAGACTTCCTACACTATGTCCTCTTAAAAGAAAAGTATTTTAAAGTACGCATTATCTGAAGATTCTATAGATAACATATGGAAATAAGGAATTTTTTATTATTTTCTTATTAGTAAGACATAAAAACACATGACAGGGGTTACAGTATAATACACTTGGGATTACAATAATGTAGAATTTATTTTTATAACATTAATATCTTGAAAATATAGATTTGACTGTATTTATTTTCTTAATTTAAGAATATGCTTTGTATAACAGTAATAGAAGAGGCAGCCCCTATTTTTCTGGTCTGAATTTTGTGATCAAATTTCTCACAACAAATATGTTAAAGTAATGGCAAAACTGACAGGGTTGTGACTTCATGCAAATGTAAGAAATTAATTAAGTAACATCTATTATGTTTTAGTTTTCATATATTCACCGACAGTTCTTTGGTTTAATATCTACATGAAATTGAAATTAAAATTACACCATTTTAAGGGTTATATAAGAGAATTCATATTTTTAACAAACTTCTAAGAAAGTAATTGGGAAATTCAATCCCAACAATGTACTTAAAAGTTGTCATTTTTCTACAAGATCTCTGAAATGGAAGCCTAGCAAATATTTTTACATCCATTTTAGAGGAATCTATTTTTTTCTCAAAGACATATATAGCATGCACAGTCATAAACGTGATATATTTACAGAAATTATTGTTATGTGATACATATAAACAAAATTAAATAGTAAAGATAATAAAATAAATATTAAGAAAATTTTAGATAATTTAAAAAATATTTTGATACATATCAACCAATATAAATACATTCAGTACCTATTTGAGGCTTTAGTATTGAAAACATAAACATTTGATAAATACTTCAGGCTGTATTTGTATAAAATACATATTTGGTTCATGGTACACCTCTGTTTCAAAAAGTCTTACTGTTTACATATTATTACTTAAAAAACAAAAATAACATTAAAAAAGAAGATAAAATAAAGGAGAAGAAGAAAAGAAAAGAAAAGAAAAGAAAAGAAAAGAAAAGAAAAGAAAAGAAAAGAAAAGAAAAGAAAAGAAAAGAAAAGAAAAGAAAAGAAAAGAAAAGAAAAGAAAAGAAAAGAAAAGAAAAGAAAAGAAAAGAAAAGAAAAGAAAAGAAAAGAAAAGAAAAGAAAAAAGAAAAGAAAAAAAGAAAAGAAAAGAAAAGAAAAGAAAAGAAAAGAAAAGAAAAGAAAAGAAAAGAAAAGAAAAGAAAAGAAAAGAAAAGAAAAGAAAAGAAAAGAAAAGAGAAGAGAAGAGAAGAGAAAAGAAAGAAAAGAAAAGAAAAGAAAAGAAAAGAAAAGAAAAGAAAAGAAAAGAAAAGAAAAGAAAAGAAAAGAAAAGAAAAGAAAGAAAAGAAAAGAAAAGAAAAGAAAAGAAAAGAAAAGAAAAGAAAAGAAAAGAAAAGAAAAGAAAAGAAAAGAAAAGAAAAGAAAAGAAAAGAAAAGAAAAGAAAAGAAAAGAAAAGAAAAGAAAAGAAAAGAAAAAGAAAAGCTCAAACCTCCCAAAACATTGAGTAGAAGTTGAAGTATGGGTTTCTTATCTGTGGATTTATTCTCCTAGTTTCACTAATATTCTAGCCAGAAATGCTTGGAACTGCTGATATCTTTCCAAAATTGTATACACCTGTAACAGTCTGGAACGCTGTGTGTAAGAAAAAAGGAGCAAAGAAACTGAAGTTTCATATTTTAATGTGTTCTAACTTGATTTTGAAATTATTTTCTCAGAGGAAAAAGTTGGTATTGCACCCTAGAAGTCAGGTTAAAAGAATATTCAGCTATGCTGATTTTGAGAACATAGGTACTTTGTAGCATATTATATCACAACACTGGCTTACCTCAAGTCCTCAGTCACTTCTCTTGCTGCCTCAATTGCAAGTTTACCGCTACTGCTTGACCAGCTATGCAGCCAAGGTCTAAGAATCTCTTATATGTACCAGTTTCATCAGTTTAGTATGGTATTGGGACTTAACCATCCACACATCAGTGACTCTGCTATATGTTATGTCTGAAATATAATATGGACAAATAAAATATTTCCCTGTAGACAAAGGAGGAGGGAGTTGTTCATAAATCTGAATCTTGGGAATTAGTCATAGAGGCACTGAGTTTCAGCCACATGCTCACAGTTCACCTCTAAGAAGTAGTAAGGGGTTGCTTCTTTAACCACATCCTTGCTCTAGATAAGTGAGGGGGCATTTGAATGGCATTCAGTACTGCTTAGTTAAATATCCATCAGGGAATCACTTTAATTTTAGCTAACATGTTCCTAAAAAAAAAAAAAATAAAAAAATCCAAAACCAACAGTGAGTGAAATGCCACCTTTTTTTTCTAAGCAACCTAATTGAGGGATTGACATCTAGCTAGAGAGTTTTTCCTAAAGTTTCTCATACATCTCTCACACGAGATAGTTGGTGCATAAGTATGTATCTGTTCCTCACAGTGGTTAAAGGAAATAAGTCAAAGAAAGAGTTGATTTTATCTACAACAAGTAGATACATCGTACAGAATTATTTTTTGGCTGTGGACAACTATGCCTTAAATTTATAATTGGGCAAGTTTAGACTCATGATCAATCTTCAGTCCAGTTCTCCACTGTTGGAACCCAGATGCCCTCACTCAAATTAGATTCAAGTCGATGTTATCTTCATGTAACCTTCTTTTCTTCTTGGATGGTAAAACGTACCGGGTCAACCTGGTTGTATTCCACTGGCTATGTCCATGAACCATTAGAGATGTCAAACAACTGCAATCCAGCTATTTTAAAGGCAAAATGTTGCCATACATGAGAAGTTTTATTTCATGATTTTTACTATTTTTCATATTTTTATTTTTCTAGTAGATAAATCTAAGCAAAATGAAATTATTATTTTTAATCCTCCAATATTTTGACTCTATTTTCTATGATTCTATTAAATGTAGTATCACTGCACTCATGCACTCATGCACATATACACATTTTATGTTTCTGAGATAGAAATGCCAGGCTCTTCCAGAAGGAAAAAAAAAAAAAAAAAAAAAAGGAATTTGTGATCTGCTCTGTCTTGTCTGATAGCCCAGAACAACATGTAATTTTTCATTAGAAGCAGAAATATTCTGATGATCTTTTGGCCTTCTGTCTTCTTTTCCAGAACAGTCTGTAAGCCACAGAAACAAAATGTTGTCCTAGAATATGAAGCAAACAGAAGTATCAGTAAAAAAACATATAGTGCAAGAAAGGTTTTTTAGGTTATTGTTATTTTTTCTGAAACTGATGTTCCTAGGAACTCTTGGTGATCCCATTCTTCCTCTTAGCCTCTTGAAGAACCACCTCCCTCCTCCCCCATGAAATCTCAGAAAACTGAGGCAGGAAAAAAGGCTTTAAATAAAGGTGCACTGGCTGTCTGCAACTCTTTGCTTTAGTATCTATTGAGTCCAACATGAGAGAAAGCAACACATAGTTTGTTGCTTTCCCACCATTCCTCTGCTTTTCCAGGTGCTTCCAAAAGACATAGGTAGATGTTATACCTAAGTGTCACTATAAAACTACACAATATGTAGTTCAATTTCCTTTCTGGGAAGGACTCTGGTTACAAGTGTTTAAATCAAACTGAAAAACTTTTTTGAGTTATTTCATTACATAGTGAATATTCATCTTCAGTATTTTCAGCACAGAGCAAGTCATCATGTTTACTCAGTGATGTCTGAATTCTCTCCTACATGGCTTGTTGATTGATAGGTTCAGAGAAACCTGTATTTTTAATACACATGGGATTTATTTTGAAGCAGATTATATTTCTTTTCCACTTGAACGTACCTGTTGTCAGCAGTCAGGATTTCACAAGAAGCGGTAATCCCGAAGACACTTTAAACCAGACCACAGAGAGGTCTGAAGGTTCAATTTTAATTCCTGAAAAATCTCACAATAAGACTTCAAAAGTAAAAAAAAAAAAATGTGATGGCAAGCATTATTTGCTAAGACAGACAGCTATGCTTGGAACAAATTTTATTGCTTTACAAACACTACCTTCACGCCTACACGGAGATAACTATAGCAAGCTGCCTAACAATCAGCAATAAAATATCACAACACCTAAACCCAAATTCAGGGAAAGAGGTCCAGCCTTCTCACCTAATAATAGTGGAGAAGATTTCCATGTACAGCCATGTCTCATAGTATCCAGAACAACAAGGACTGCAAGGCAACCTGATGCTGAGATTTTGGGGACAAAACTCTCAAGGAAAGTGTCCAGTTACAAAGAAGGAAAATGCTTCAACATCCTTCCCAGGAGGTTCAGTCTTTTAAAAGGACTACACGGGAATAAAAAGAACAATGAATAAAACTATGGAGTTTTTTATATCATTTTATACCAGTAAATTCATATTAATCTATGAGCACCATGGAGTCAGTTGTATTAAGGAGCAAAATTACTAAAAATTGCATTTGGTATTAATGTTATTATCCTCTGCTTTATACCATTATAATATTAGAGGCCTAAGAAATCTCTATTTCTTTCCATTTGATGTGTGACTGACATTTTTCAGTGGTAGAAGATTCCTTGGATGGAGACAATTCCTTGATTTTGTTTTTATAAAGGCAAATTTTGAGGATTTTTTTAAGATGGTAGCAAACCTTTTTAAAACCTCTGAGTTCTTGGTCACATCTTTTCAAGTTTTCTTGGCACTAGAATGGGTTCTTCTTTGCTGCACTCAAACTTAAGCACCTCTGCATGGGAAAGGAATGAAAAAACAGGTTAACAACTGTTTTGAACCAAAGAGGTTCATGGGTGAAGATAACATACTTCTAGGTAAAAAAATGGTGCTTTAGCAACATCAGGAAAAATCAGGTATGAGCCTTATCTGATTACTGTGAAGGTAGCTGGAATTTTATAAGTTGAAGATGGTACAATGAATGTTGCCTTGTAACACTTTGACATGCACATACACTAATGCTCACAACATGATGAATGAAAGTGAATTAGAGATCTCTGTCCAGCTGCAGGGTTACAATGCTGTTGGGATCACAAAGAGATGGTGGCATGGCTCCCTTGACTAGAGTGTTGCAATGGAGAGATACAGGTTCTTTAGGAAAGATGAGCTGGGATGACAAGGAGGTGGAGTACGTCTTTATGTGAGAGAATAGCTGGAATATATGGGACTTTGCCTAGTGATGGATGAGAAGTCAGCTGAGAGCACATGGGTAAGGATTAAAGAGAAGGCATATAGGAGTGACATTATAGTGGTAGTCTTCTACAGGCTGCTTGACTAAGAAAAACAAGTGGATAAGGCCCTATACACCACAAATGTTCACATTTGCAGGCTCTTGTTCTCATGGCAGACTTCAACCAATCTGATGCCTGCTAGAGGGACAACAAAGCAGGGCATAAGCAAACCAGGTGATAGATGAGCAAGCGAGGACAGGCGCTCTACTAGGCCTCAAATTCACCAACAATGAAGGGCTCACTGGGGATATGAAGGTCAAAGGCAGTCTTGGTTGCTATGACCATGAGACAGTGGAGGGAAAAGCAAGATCATAACCCTGGACTTTAGGAAAGCAGACTTCGGCCTTTTCAAAGTTCTGATTGGTAGAATGCCATGGAAGAAGGCTCTGGAAGGAAGAAGGGCCCAAGAAAGTAGGTTAATATTCAATGATCACTTCCTCCAAGCTCAAAAGAGTTCCATTTCAGTGAATAGGACGTCAGGCAAAAATGCCAGGAGGCCTGCATGGATGAACAAACTCCAAACTCAAACACAGAAAAGAAGCATACAGATGGTAGAAGCAAGGACAGGTAACTTGGGAGCAATACAGAGACATTGTCCAAGTATCCAGAGGTTAAGTTAGGAAAGCCAAATCCCAGCTGGAATTTAATCTGTCTAGGGATGTCAAAGACAACAAGAAGGGCTTCTTTAAGTGCATAGCTGACAACAAGAAGAACAACTGCTATGAACATGTATGAAGGAGGCAGGGGACTCAGTTACACAGGATGTGGAAAAAGTTGATGTACTGAGCACCTTCTTTGACTCAGTCTTTACTAGCAAGACAAGCTTTCAGGAATCCCAGAGACTAGAGGGAAAGGCAGGGACAAGGAAGACACAACATTGGTGGAAGTCATTAGTGGACATACTGTTCCCTTGTCAGGGAATACTTAAGCAAGCTGGACATACTTAAGTCTTTGGGCTCTAAAGGAATACATCCACAATTGCTGAGATTGTTGGCAGATATCATTGTAAGGCCACTCTTGAAAATGTTTGACCAACCATAGCAACTGGGAGAAATGCTCAAAGACTGAAGGAAAGGAAATGTCAAATGACAGAAGGTGTATAAGGAGGACAGGATGGTCAGACTCACCTCGATCCTTGGGAAGGTGATGGAACAGCTAATGCTGGAAAGCATTTCCAGGCACATGAATGACAAAAAAATTATTGGGAGTCATCAGCATTGATTCATCAAGGGAAAGTCATGCTTGACCAATTTGATAACCTGGACTTGTCTACTTAGACTTCAGTAAGGCTTTCAACACTGTTGCCCCTAAGATCCTCATAGAGAAGGTAATGAAGTTCAGGTTGGATGAACAGACAGTGAGGAGGATTGAAAACTGGCTGAATGGTCAGGCACAGAGGGTGTTGATCAGTGGCTTGGAGCATCATTGGAGGCCAGTCACTTGCAGTTTACCGCAGGGATCAGTACTGAATCTAATGCTGTTTAACTTCTTGATCTATATAATGGGGTATAAGGTACCCCATTATGATTATAATCTGTATAATGATCTGTATAATGGGGTATCAGGTACCCTCAGCAAGTTTGCCAATGACACAAAATTGGGAGGAGTGTCTGAGATACCAGAGGCTTGTGCTGCCATCCAAAAGGACCTCCTCAGGCTGGAGAAATGGGCTGAGATGACCTCATGAAGTTCAACAAGGGTCAAGTGCAAGTCCTGCACCTAGGGAGGAAAAGCCCCATGCAACAATATATGCTGGGGATCACATGGCTGGAAAGCAGCTTTGCCATAAAAGACCTGGGGGTCCTGATGGACAAGCAGAACATGGGCCAGCAATGTGCCTTCTCAGGCCAATGGTGTCCTGGGCTGCATAAGGAGAAGTGTTGCCAGCAAGTTAAGGCTGGTGATCCTTCTGCTCTACTCAGCACTGGAGCTACTGGAGAGAACTCTGGGGAAAGGTTACAAAGGTAATTAGGGGGCTGGAGCATCTTCCATATGAAGACAGGCTGAGAGCATTGGGACTGTTTAGCCTGGATAAGAGAAGGCTTGGAGGAGGGATCTCATCAATGTCTGTAAATACCTGAAGTGACGGCTTAAAGAAGCCAGAGCCAGGCTATTTTCAGTGGTGCCCAGTGTCAGGATAAGAGAAATGGGCACAAACTGCAACATAGGATGTTCTGTCAGAACATCAGGAAACACTTTTTTACTGTGAGGGTGACTGAGCACGGGTACAAGTTGCCTAGTGAGTTCGTGGAGATATCCTTGGAGATAATCAAAGCCATGTGGACATGGTCCTGGGCAAATGGCTCTAAGTGACCCTTCTTGATCAGGGGAATGAATAAGATGACCTCCAAAGGTCCCTTCCAACCTCAATCATTCTATGATTCTGTGAACACAGGAAATATGACACACTTTTTTTTCTCTGTCTTAAAAGCATGTACAGACCAGTGATAGACCTGACATAAGAATGTGCAATTTAATTGAAATGAAAGGATTGCATCAGGTTTCCCTGGATATGAATCACCAAAGAGTTAAATTATGTGCACTTTGCTTCTGAAGTCTTAAATTTCTTTGAGTTAGATAGAAAGAATGTACATGTGAAAAACACTTGTATTAAATTATGTATTTGAAATAAGGTTAAGATTTAATGATTTAAATGTTAAGTGCAAAATTATGCATGGTAAGAGAAAGCTGTGTCAAGGTACTGAAATTATCATTTATTACAGCATAACAACAAACAGTGCTTTCAATCCTTCAAAGTCCTATAATATTATTGTTATATTTAAAGGAGTCATCTGAAGCTGAGAGAACAGCTGGCTTTTCGAAGGACAAAAGGTAAAATGCTCCTTATGAAAAATAACTGTCCATGAAACTTTAGTACAATTAATAATATTTGGGGTGAATGAGTCAATAGTGTTTTTAATCCTTGAGAAAGTTAGGGTTACTCAAATTATTTATAAGCTACACTAAACAACGTTAGGTTTGGTATGATCATCAAGATATCATGCATGTCAGAAACTGTAAGAACTTACTCTGCACACTAGTGCATGAGCATGGAACATATTATAGGAATGACCATGTTGACATGAAAAATGCAATTATCCCTCTCTCCTGCCTCCAAAATGGCCAAAAGTAGAGGCCATTTTGCAGAGGAATATTATCCAGGGCAAGACTGTTTTCATAGTGTACTCAGAACTTTGTGTAAAACAGTTTCTACTGGAACATCTAGAACTTTTGAATCCTTATGAAATACTGTCATTCACAAAATTCTGTACTAATAATTTCTACAGTTTAGGTAAGCATTATGTGCAACTTACTTTTTGTTTATCCCAGGACAGTGCCTGATAATTTTATCCACTGTCCTTAGCTCTTGCTCAGTGAGAAACACTGAGTAATCATATGCAGCTCCAGTCTCTGGCTAAAGATCAAAGAGTCATTCTATCATGGAGTAACTCAGGGAGAAACAAAATACTTCTCTATTGCTTATTTCGCTGATAAACTTATAAAAAGCTTGAAGAC
This sequence comes from Caprimulgus europaeus, assembly GCA_907165065.1. Next base: position 32,084,534 of record OU015532.1, on the reverse strand, counting down.
CATTCAGTCTATGTTAGAAATCAAAGAACCATCATGTTTGTCAGTTCAGTTACTTGGGAAGGAAAGCTAAGGAGAGAGATAACTGCACATCTGTATGCACGTGTTTTCATGTTCTTTCTTAAAAGCAGAGGAAAAAACAAGTTCCAAAACTGAAGAACTCCTGACTTTATTAGTTGAGCTTCTGACTTTAAAAGAAAAGAGGTAATACTTGGAATCACTCTCCTACAAAAGATTCCTCCTACCTTTTTAATAAGAGGGCTTTAAAGAGTTCCAGAATCTGTTTTCCACTGAGACTACTTCTGAAAAAGCCTGCTACATCTGTTAAAGTTGAGAAAAAAATTCCTTTTTTAATAGGATCAATTAACTGATAGTATGGAGGCCACTAACAGGAAATAGCTATACATGTCAGTATACATATTCATGAAACCAGCTCTCTCTCTTGCAAAAGAATGGGCTAAATATAACTACTATTTGCAAATAGGCAATGTTACTATGTGATATTTGGTAAAGAACAAAAGGTGATGTGCAGATAGCACTCTAGGCCAGATGGTATAATGTATAAGAGTTTGAAAGAATTATGCATAGAAAATTATTTCTGTAGTGTGTACCTCAAATTGACAAAGAGACACAGAAAGTAGTTCATTATCCTGCTGAGTCTGCATCCTCATCTGTTTCCCTTAGTGTTCTCTAGCTGTCTTTGGGGTAAAAAATAAAAAAAATATTTTTACATAAATTAAGTCAGCCGATTACCATAATCCTGACATAATGGTAATTTATGTACTATCCACCTAACAGTAGGGTCTGCTGCTCTTTTAAAGGATAAAAAGGCTTGTTATTTAGAATATGAATAGCAATGTGGAAGGAATTGAAAGCATTTAAAAAATCAGGAAGACAGTAAAGATTGGAACGTTAAATAGTCCTGAATTGACAAGAACTAAACTATTCTGGCCTCTACAACTGTCTCCTCTTCATTAACTAATTCTTCCTCAATGCCTAGACTACTGTTTGCTTTCTTCTTCTACCACAGATCTCACCTATTTCATTTGTCATACTTCCTTCTTCTTTTAACCTTTAACTTCTGACTCAATTTATTTTTTAAATCAGGAGTTGGACTCAATGATCCTTGTGAATCCCTTCCAACTCACAACATTTGATGATTCTATGAATTTCTTTCTTCCTCCTGTGTAGCCCGATTCCAAATGTGTGGAGCCATTCCAAATGTGGGAGACTTGCTGGAATAGACCTCTATGTTGCTGCATAAACAGATTCCATTTTCACTCTCTCCATTAACCTTTGGTTCTCTGCACCACCATCTTCATCTGTAGTCCCTTTCAATTTATACTCGTAAACTCATACTCTTCTTAAATTTCAAGCACAATCTACCTTACTTTTTTATAATTACTACTTTTACTCTATAATACTGTGATATGGCAGTTGCAGCATGGCAATTTTAATAGAGACAGTATGGATATAATTTCAGAGGAATAATAGGAATGGTTCCTTACTCACAGTATCCACATGCAAATAGCTCACAACAACACAGTACAATAGAATTCTGAAGACAAGTGATTTAGTGATATTCATGTCACCTCTGATTAATTTGTATCCAAAGATTTGGGTATTTGTCAGTAACACGTTTAAGTCATGTTGCTATTTCTTCTGCCAGTTTACATCACCAGGGAGGCACAAGATGAGAAATGTCTCACTTTTTCTGAGCAGAGCCAATCTGAGGTACAGTGTTAATTGTAAAGACTTGAGAAAATAATTAATAACACTTCATTAATTTTATGGTGAATGAAGGATGTTAAAAGGGACAGAACGAGATCCAGGAGTAGTTAATCTGTTAATATTATCTTGTTAATATTGCTACTACCAGAGCAGTTCACTAAAGACATTGATAGCTTATAGTGATTTGAAAGGTTATCAGAACAAGCTTTTTGAACTTTTGGAACGTTTCTGCTCAAACTTTTTCATAAAGAAAAAATTTCCATATTAAAATTTCAATTTTACCACAAAACTTCAAATTTATTTTGGGGAATTCTGAACATAATGTTTTATCTTGGGGCAAGTGGATCTGATTCTTGACATTCTGATTTGTAAAAATGAAATTTAAAAATGTTTCATATATTTTCAGTATTTGTTTGTCCCTGTGTTAGTCACTACAAAAGCACGTAGCAGTTTAAGTTAGGATGACTCACAGCCTTTTTCTACAGGTAGGAATCACTGATTCAGTTGTATCTCCCATTAAATACAGTGGTTTCCCCTCTGGTTGAATGCATGACTAAAGCTCCTACAGCAGACTATACTAGGAGAGTTTTAGCTTACCCAGCATTTGGAGTTCACAGTGCATATGGAATTACAATAAATCTCCGTGATATTCAGGTTTGCACCAAACTGAGAAGAAAGCAAGCATCCAACAGTAGCTTGATGAATAAAAAGAAAACATTGTAATTGCAATAGTCGTATCCACAAACTCTCCCAATTTGAGACTTGTTTAATGTTTTTCAACATCTTCTCTCTCTATTGGATTCCCCCTCCACCCCCCAGTCACATCCCTGATGGAACTGTGGCAGTGACTAAGACCGAGCTTCAGGACAGCTGGAAATCCCAGACAAGTAGCTATTACTCCTCTGCATTTCAGTTTACACGTATGCATCAACCTTCTGCCTAGGATGTCCTAGACAGTTGGCCCACAATTTATTTATTTGCAATATGTTAGCAAGTACGATTATAAAAACTAAGATTAGCATATTGTTAAGAGGAAAGTTTTGTAAGTGTCCTTTGCAGAGAGAAATTTTGATACTTTGCCATTTCATTCTAATTTGGGATGAAAATATGAGCTGAAATAATTAATTTCCTTTGGGAAAAGAAAAAAAAAAACAAAAACCAAAAACAACTCTGTCCCCTACTACCTGTGTTATGCTTATTTTATTTAAGGGTGATGAAAAACTTCGTAGATCAAATGTCCTTAATTATGAAAAATCCCCTAAAGCCTCTGTTTCTGGGAAGGTGGAATTTTTGCAGTTATTGCAATTTTGCAGTAGGGTAGAAGACTTCAAGTTTTATATGACATTAAATACAGTGAAAATAAGAAAAAGAGGGGACATACAGGAAAATTGCTCCAGTTGATCTACTTCAGGCTGACCAGGGTTTTAAAAGCAGATTTCTGACATCACAGAGTAAAATGGACAGGCTAGAATGAAGATTAAAACTTGGCTTCTCCTCTGCCATATGTTTTGCCTCTGCCTCACAGTGTTTCCTTCAGGATCAGGATCAGGTTGTTCTGGTGTGGTAGCTCCAAGAACACCACTTCTGAGGATCCTACTTTGGCATGTGGCAGGTCTCACAGCCAAGCTGAAGTTATGAACCCTAGTACCCAGGTAGGTTTGCACAGCCAGCAGACTCAGGCATTTCTTTACACATACCTAAATATCACTTGATAGTAACTAAAGGATGAGCATCAAAAGGATGGGGCCAGACTCTTTTCAGTGGTGCTCAGTGACAGGGCAAGGGACAACAGGCACAAACTGGAACACAGGAAGTTCCATCTGAAGATAAGCAAAAACTTCTTTCCTGTGAAGGTGACAGAGCACTGGAACAGGCTGCCCAGAGATGATGTGGAGTCTCCTTTTTGGGACATATTCAAAACCCACCTTGATGAAATCCTGTGCAACTTGCTCTAGGTGAAACTGCTTAGGCAGGGGGGTTGGACTAAATGATCTCCTGAGGTCCCCTGCAACCCCTACCATTCTGTGATTCCGTGATTCTGTGAAGATGCCAGGACCACCTTAGTAATGGAGGTGCTCAGATGAGGTCATATAACAAGTATATAACAAATAGTTAATGGAATCCAGCTTTTCCTGAAGAACAATAAAAAGAACAACAATGTGAAATGATACATGTATTTGATCAAAGAGAAGGTGAAAGACCACAAATCACACAGATCTAGAAAATAATAAGCAGAGTAGAGAGAAGGGATGTTAAAATAAAGAGCATTATTATATTGTGTAAAACCCTGTCAAGACACATCACTGAAAAACTGGATTATTTGAGTTACCCCAAAAGAGCAAAATCTGAAAAATTACCAGAAAAGTGCTTAAGAGTTGACATGGGAATGTTTAGCAGAAAAAATATAGTTATGAACCCTATGAACCTTGTAGAAGTTCACACAGCCAAAAAAAAAGTAGCTATGGTAACATTACAGTAAATAACCTAGTTTGAACTTTCTTACCCTTCATTCAGGCTTAGCAAGTAGCTCTCCTAACAAAGGAGAAAGAAGAAGACCTGAAAAAGGCAAACATGTAAAGTCAGCATAACTTTGAAGTGTGTTTCCGAAGGCTAGCAGGAAGTGGTAGGAAGGACTATGATTTTTTATAAGTTTTGCCTGTTTTGAACCCTTTTTTCAGTACCAGTGCTTAGAAAAAATTCAGTCACCATCAACAACGGGGATTTCATTGAGTGTGTTAACTGGCTATTTGTATACATTTTGAATGCCATCCCAAGGCCAGCTTTGCAATCTTCATTCAGTGAGCTTCCACATACAGTCCAGGTCCCATGCTTGTGAACTCTATGTGCCTTTATTGTACCTGACACTTTAATCTGCAAGGTGCCTCAGATGCATCCATGTGGTCATTTGGCAGCTGGATCATGAAGTATATTGTGAACAGCTATTTTCAATGTTTGTATCAACTGCAAAGCAGAAATAAACATAGTGATTACAAAAGGCACATAATACTTGTTTTATTGCCTTGTCAAGGCAAAGTTGGGACAATAGCAGACCAGCTGTTTGGCATCATTTCTGGGATTTAGAATCTCTAACAGAGACCTAAGTACTTGTGTGTCCATTTGTGAAAATCAGCTTGGCTGTTTGTGCCACAGCCCTCTAGCTGCCAGTGTTTGTATGCTCTTGATGCTGGGAAGATTGCCAATTTGCCTATACGTGCTGGATAAACAAAGGCAGCGAGTACATTTAGGGGAATGACAAGGGAAAAGGCATTTTCATTTATTTACCGTTAGCACTGAGAAGCAACAAGGAGTGAAATATATCCACTGCCACAAGCATGAGAGGCATGGTACCCTGGGAATGGCACTAGGCAGCGAGTGAAAAACTAGTTTCGGGTCTGATGCCTCTCACATTATGTGCTGCTTTTCAAAGTAAACCCACAAAAAAAGAAAAAAAAAAATTATATGTCATTCTTTAGGTACTTGTAACATAGCTCCTAATATTAAAATTTCTTCCTCCAACAAACTAAAATTAATATATTTACTAAAGAAGCAAAAAATATACCATAGATATTAGTTGTAGACTTAGCCTGACAACTCTTTTTAAAAGAGGTTAAATTTGATTTCAGATGGGTGAAGTTTATGTTAAAATTCTTGCAAAACTTCCGCAATTAAAGGGATTTATTTTCAGAATGAAGTCCCTGATATGACCCCTACAGTTCTGTTTTCATTATGGCATGCAAAAGAACTAGAAATTAGTCTAACATTCACTTAAAGTAGCTCCTTCTATGTGTCTGCATTTTGATTCCTTCTCATCTGATAGTATTGATTGATAGATGTATTAATAACAGTTGTTTCTCTTATGATGTATTTCAGTCTGTGTCTGGCCTATATGCATTATTCTTTTATGACTCCACTTGTGGAGAGGTGCCATGACTTTAGACCAGCAGATAAAAACCTTTGAATTTCATATTTGATTTGAATGTATGTAGTACCATAGTACATAGTTGAACTTGGCAGACAACTGTATAGATATTTGAGTCAAGAGATTAAAAAATCCCAAAACCCAAGAGTTCAACTGGAGTAGATCCACTGCAAGTAGAGGATATATTAAGAATGTCAAAATAATACATTGTACCACAAGAGTTAGGGAGAAGCTAATATAACTTTTAAGTATAAAAATATTAATTAATTAACATTTTCAACTACTGGTATTCCAGCTTTAAGAGAATTTCAGACAAAAATGTCAATATATTTAACAAGTTAAGTAACACTGGTTTCTGGCAATCTGGTGCAGTACACCATCCAGACTGAGAAGTAAACAGCTCATACATGTAATGACTAGTCAGTTTCTTTATTGTTTGAGGGATTTAAAATTCTTTTTGATAGGAACTGAAAACTGTCATCATTGGCTGAATATTAAGTGGATTAATTGCAGAAGCAATTAAATAGTATTTACTCTATTGTGTGGTTTTTAAGTGGTGAGTAGCACCACTGATCTAAATCTTAAACTTAAGCCAGCAAGACAGTTTCAATTGTATTATAAATTAATTATGATCTGCATAATCTCCATCACAAAGAACCTTCTGACCTAATGAAAGGAAGAGCCTAGAGCATACTTTGAGTGCCTTCCATTTCTTAGCTGCTTGGCTAAAGAAAAATGCCAGCCAATGAGCAAAAATGGGAAAGACACAGCTGTATTTTAACCTAAATGTTTGAACACTTTCTTTCTCTATTGGTCTTCTTTCTTTCTTTCTTTCTTTCTTTCTTTCTTTCTTTCTTTCTTTCTTTCTTTCTTTCTTTCTTTCTTTCTTTCTTTCTTTCTTTCTCACTTTATCTGCTTACTCTCCCTTTCTCTTCCCTGCTGCTGACAGAGGGCTTTCTTTCCTTTCTAGTTAATTCACATATTTGTCTCCTATCTGGTCTGCTACTTTTACCAAAGACTTGGAAAGACATTTGCTGACAGCATACAGTTCAGTTTCCATGTTTGTCTCTTTTCTTACATCCACCTCGTCTGTTTAGACTGCAGGTTTCTCAGGGCACTGCTTCTCCATGTTTGATCTGGTAAATCTGGAGTTTGCTCTTACTTCCTAGTCATGACAATAATCAACATAATTAATAATAACAGGTGTCATATGTATTTAAGCAACTTCATTACCATTTCTTGACTTCTCAGCATGTTTTACTTATACATTAAAACATTATTTTCCTGTTAAAATAACTTGAATGTACATTAAATAAGTTTGCCAATGATACTAAATTAGGAGGAATTGTGAACTCCCTTGACAGTAGAGAGGTCTGACAGAGAGATCTGGATATCATCAAACATATGAAATTTAACAAGAGCAAGTGCCAAATTCTGCATTGGGGATAAGGCAACACATATAAAATGGGGGAAGAAAGGCTGGAGAGTAGCCCCACAGAAAGAGATCTAGGATTTGGGTTAATGTCAAGCTGACTATGGGTCAACAGTGTGCCCTGGCAGCCAAAATGGTCAACTGTGTCCCAGGATGCACCAAGCATAGCATAGTTATCCAGGTGAGGGGTGTGATTGTCCCACTCTCCACTGTGCTGGTGTGGCACCCCCTCAAGCATTATGTGCAGGTTTGAGCACTTCAGTATAAGAACACCAAACTATTAGAGTCTGTACAGAGGAGGGTGACCAAGATGGTGAAAGGCCTCAAGGGCAAGACTTACAAAGAGTGGCTGAGGTCACTTGGTTTGTTTCGGCTTGGAGAAGAAAAGGCTGAGGTAGGTAGTAAAGTTTTCTTAAGGTATTTGCTTATTAGATTGAATAAATAATTTTGAGTCCAAAGGCCTTCATAGAACATGTGTTTGGACTATTTGTTTTTTGACTGGTCATAGAAGTCAAAGTTTTAAAACTACAGAAAAATAATATTGTGAAAAATTATTAAGTATTGGAGATTTTCTCAGATAGTTGTTTTATTTCACTGTACATTTTTAGGAATTTGTAAACTTTATTAGGAGACATGTCTTTTAAAAATATGATTAGATAGGTATCCCAAGCTAAGACTATGTTTTACATCACCCTCAACAACAGACACACAAACCAACTTGCCTTAAAAACTCCTTTGCCAGTTTCTGGCAGCTATTCAGCCCAAAGTTAAAAGGTCTGCTCAGCATCTGCATTAGTGGTTGACCCTATTCTGTGTCTTCTTGCAGTGCCTTTAGAAGTCATTCAGCCACTGTTGGAAGTCCCCCAGTTCACCACTTTCACCGCATCCTCCTGTTTTGATTTCCAATATTCTCATGGTCTATTTCATCTCTCTACTGTGTGTAAGTGGAAAAAAGGCAGATTCCCTGAAGGTTGCACTGGATATTAAGGAAACACAATATGAACAAAGTTATAGGGATTCGGGAGCTATGACATAGACGCAAAGTAGTTTACAACGTTAGAGCTCTTGAAGCCTAGTTCTCATCTCTATCTTAGTGGACCATGCCCTGCCTCTGGGTCTAAAGGACAAACTTGGTGCATGCTCTAGCATGTGATTTTGAAGAGAAATGCAGTCATACTTTCCCTTGCTCACAGCATAGAAATCTAAACTTCTTGGACAGATGTAAACTACAGCATGATCTATATGGGTGACTACTATGGATGGGAATCCTAGACTATGTGGCTAATGTGAGTTAATGACCACAGGACCCATTCTGTTGACTTTCACGAAAGCTGCATTGGACTACATGAAAAATCCAATATAAGAACCCAATATTAGATGACATAACACTAAACATCCTAGTCCTATGCACACCAAAATGTAGACTTGCAGTAAAGAATTCAGTCAGTCACTTGAGAAACTAATGACTCCCCTGTTTATAACCGTGAATAAGCACTCACAAAACTAAATCTTCTAGGGATCTAGCCCAGAGTTTATTTATATGAGATGCCAGGTATGAAGATGTTTTGATTAAAGGTGAACATAAACAAACAGCATTGTATTGTTAGTTTGTGTAGTAATATAATAAGATACTGGTTACTTTCAGAGATCTATGGCTAGCTTTTAAATACTGCATAATAATTTCAAGATTTTTTTTTTTTTTCTCTTAAAACCCACTGAATGCTTGTTTCAATCACTTCACAATACTACATAGTCCCTGCCCCTAAGAGTTTCCAAGTAAATATATATCAGGTATATATATTTTAAAAATATATAATGATAAAGCAGTGATGAGGAAATATGTGAGAAACAAAATTAATATAACGCAAAATTTATTGCCAGCTCTCTGTTCATTTTCTTTTCTGTAACAAATTTGCATACATGAGGGAAACAAGAGGAGGAAGAGAAAAAGCATGAGTAAGCTGGAGTAGGGGGAGACCTAGGAATAATATAGGTCAAGAAAAATGACAAAGATTCCAATTACTGTTATTAGTAATGTCACTAATAATGCACTACAGCCATGGAATCTTAATATGTTCCCATGTCCCATGACAAGAAACAGTGTCCATCTGGAAAAGCTGCTCTTGTTTTCAAAATCATATGACCAAAAGCTGTCATCTATTGTTTTCTTTGTACAAATACATTGTGTTATTTTAAGGAACTTCAAAGTACGTGATTAAAGGACAAGCTATGCTATAACACTTGGTAGCAATTTAGCACTTATTCTGATGGGTATGTTCAGAAGTTCTCTCTGCTCCATGATCAGTAATACGGGATGGTGCAGAGTTTCTACAACAGCAGCAAAATAAAAGGGACATAAAAGAAAATATATCCATAAGGAATCACTTGTATCCAAAAAGTGACATCTCTTAATTTTAAAAAGCTTCATGAGCTAAGCAGAGCTTTGGAGTATTTTGTGGGTTTTTTTGGGTTTTTTTTCATGTTACAATGAGAGAAGAGAAAGATCTGAGACATTAGAGTGTAATTTTCATTTTAAGCCTTTAAGAATTTTAACATCTGTACTGATATATGCATCAGCTATCCCTTTCAACAACTACAAGCATTATGCTTCTGAAAAACGCCATAGCCTTAACAAAGAAAATAAACAAGAACAGAGGTGACATTTTGTACCATATTCTCTCATTGAGTTGTTATGTGACCATTGGAGAGGAGGGTACCCAACATTCTTGAATGTCTGCTTTGTTTCCTTTGCACTGAAAAATATAATAATTCCAGTTATATTAAAATCTTTGCAACAACTGGACATGATTCCTTTAAATTAATTTAATGAAATTATTCTCCTGCTTAAAGGTAAAATGCATTAAAAGCATAAAAGGATTGAGACTTATGAAGGTTGTAGGGTCAAGCCATAAGGGTTTTCCATGGAAAATTTTTACTAATAGATGGTATTAGTAGTGAGTCTGAAGTAGAAACAAATGCATCATCCCCAATACACGATGTTGCACAAAAGCACTTGTGAAACAAATGTTTCAGAGGGAACAGCTCTGAGCAGATTCTGTTTACTCAGCCTTGCTCAATTTTGGTAGGCAAAGTACCTTGAGCATTTAGGTATCACCAAACTTTCATACACGACATCCATAACCTTAGGCTTCCCTAGAAATTGTTACTTAAATATATATCCTTGAATATTTTACACCATAAAATATTCACATAGCTATCTATGCACAGCTATGTCTCTTAATTGTAATTTATCATTGGTATTATTTTCAAGCTTTGAAATCAGAGAAGTGCACACATTGCCAATGGACAGGGTGGGGCTGAGAAATCTTGGTTAATTCAACACTTACCCATGTTTTGACAATTTTTCACGATTGCACTTTAGTCACATTTTGCCAAAACAAACTAACCATTCAAAAGTTTTGTAAGTCACTATCATTTTTTTTTCCTAGATAATGTGTTAAAATAACTGTACCAAAGTTTAAAACTTTGATAAGTTTCAACTTAATCCTATTTGGTGAATCAGGTTACAAATGAGGGATTTTAAAAAATATTTGTTTGCACTCCTGCACAAGCCTCAATTTGTAATGCTTCTGAGATTTTCAAACCTCTGGGGTCTCAGGGAAAAAAAAAAAAAAAAAAAAAAAAAAGGAAAAAAAAAAGAAAGAATCACTTGCAAAATCCTTTTCACATGTGAACATCTATTAGAAATTTGACATAAGTAGTTGTTTGCAAAGATATGGAAAGATAGAGATTTATCACTAACAGGATGCCATGATTACTACTAACATACTTTTTATTCTGATCCTGTAAATTCTCCATCATTAATTCAAAAAAACCTGACAAAATAGTCTGCTCTAGTATCAGGTCCATTATTTTCCCACCAAATAATTAGCTTGGTCTTTTCTTTCTTTTTTTTTTTTTTTTTTTTTTTTTTTCTGGCTGGACTTTGATTCTCATTTTGGAAAATTTTGTCATTTTGAAAATGGAGCACACAAGTGAAAAATGAAGCCTTTATTTGCTTGAATGAGCAGACAGGCAAATATGAACAGTTTAGGGTCTTTTACTGACGTGTTAAGTTAATTTAACTAACTTAGCTAACTTTATTACTAACTTAATGCCTCCCTTTGTAAATCAGAACTTTCTTCTACTTGGCAAGGAAAATACATAGTTAAAACGCAGTTCTGAGACAAGGAGTTTAACTACATTTAAATAGGATTATTTAATACTACTTGCTAACATTAGAAAGATTTTTCACAATCTTATCTGATGGAAATGAAATGTAGTTGGGAACTAAGTAGAAAAAAGTGTTCATAGACAATCTCATCAATCATATGCACATCAAGGGAAATAACATAACATTAGTGGTATTTTTGGTTTGGAGTTTTTTGTTTGTTTGTTTGTTTGGGGGGGTGGTTTTTTGTTTTTTTGGTTTTTTTTTTTAATTTTGGGGGGTGTTTTTATGAGTATGCAATGATTCACTAGATAGCAAAAGCCACTAGGTGGCATTTGTGATTTATTAGGCTGGAAGCAATGGTTTATAAAGGTTTCATCTAATCCTTGGTTCCACGAAAACAAGACATTTAAAATTCCAACACATTTAATTGAAGAAAACACTTCCATAATTAGATAAATGCATAGGATTTTTATTTCTGCTATATCATTTGGAAATCCAGTTTCTGAAGCTTCCATTCAAAACCTAGACATCCCCAGGCATGTATTCCCTGACCCCACAGCACCAGCTTACATAAGTAATTACTTGTCTACAATTAAGCTGTAAATAATGCAATCACTCCATTCTTGTCCTGTCACTCTAGTCCCAACCACAACAAATAGGGCTAATCACATCCTTATTCAAGTGTGTAATTATTCACAGTTAAACTTCTGTCACTTTCACCCTGTTTGGAAACAGTAGAACACAACCTGTAATTAGCAAACGTTGCCGCAGGCACTTTCACTTGGAAATACGCCCTGGATTCAGCACCTATGTGAGCGAAGAGCTAAACCCTTTGATCTAGGATCCTAGCATGGTTTCTTCCCCTTGGGCTATTTTATTATCAGCCCTCAATAAGGCAGAGAGATCAATGAATTATTATTATGTCAAATAAGCCTATTGAAAATCACTCGTGTTCCCTTTGTCAGAGACATTGTATGCATTTATACCATGCTTATATGTATGTGTAGACATGCATACATATATATACCAATGTATATGTATCAGTGTGTGTCTGAAGATGTATGAATCAATCATGTGTACACCTGATCTGGATTTTCACTGAAATGTCAGTAAAAATCTTGATATTCACTAACTAGATAGATGGACATAGGTCTGGAGCTGTCATTTATTTCATGTGATATTTTCTTGGTTAGAATCTGAGACTGTGAAAAAAAGATCCTTTTTGCCTGAAATGCAATCTTCCAAAGCATTATATTCAGCAAAACACTATTATTCTAGCAGGTACAGAAACAACTGTATGTAGACATGCCACTAAAAAGACTAGTCATAAAGCAAATGCCTTTAAGTCATGCACCAGTTTATTGTACTGAAATCTTCCAACTAAAATCTTTGTCTCATGACAAATTGAGCGCATCACACATGTATCAGTAAACCATGCATGCCCTCTTTTCATACTGAGTCAGGTTCTGTCACATGTACTCAGCTTGAGCTATTCCTTATTCTATCCCAAGGGCTGGTAAAGAACTACTCAGCCTGAACAAGGAGGCAGAATTTGTCCCATGGAGGAAATTGGAAAATTAGAAAGAACTCATTTGCCACCTGCCCTTAGCAGTAATTCCAGAAGCAGATGGAATATGAGGCTACAGCCAGGATCTGTTTTTTGCTTTCTGGCGTATAAACAGATCAGTTAGAAGAAAGGCTGAGTAAGAACAGGCACAGAAAGTATCTGTTGTAACACTTGTTTTCAGTTTATCAAATAAAGTGGACAGTTAATTCCTTCCTCCCCTTGTTTTGTTCCTTGCTTTGTACTCAACATTGCTATGGCTCATTTTGTAACTGTTCCCATGAACCAAGGTTATTTTACACCCAGAAATAAGAGTGGGTTGACAAAAGATAGCACAGATTGTAAATAAGTGTTCTTTGTGGGAAGACATTGGTTTTTAAATTCTTCATTAAATCCTTCAACAGACGCATTGGCCTGTATCAAAGGAGAAATAGCTCTCTGTATGAGATCCTGTATGTTTTGACTAAAGCAGGTATTTTTTACTGATGTATGTTAGTGTAAGGAAGGGAGGAGATTAACTAGAATATGTTTCAGTAGACATTGAATGCAAGGAAGAAAGAGAGTCAGGAAAACAAGCTATCAACCTACTTTTGTGATATGAATTGTATAATATGAATCTGTAAATCATGAAAGTTAATTATTCAGTGTGCCTACTGGTCAATTTGTAGAAAGGAAAAGGCTGAGAACGACTACCTAGTCCATAACAGTGTCTGGCAAACAGGTTTTAACTCGTGGATTTCAATAAAATGCCTGAGTATCCAATTGCCATGGAAACAGTCATACTGAATGGAGTCTGTGGCACTTAGCTAGTTAGGTAGTTAGTTAGTTGCTGTTGAATTACAGTGTTATGAAATTGCCATAGTCTCCAGATACTTTTTGAAATGGCATGAGCTGCCTCCCATTATAATGACTCACTTGAACAGTCTGTATCAGTCAGAACAAAATGCTCAGTAAATGTTTCCAAGTTGACAGATATTCTGTTAGGGACCTATTATTTGCTGTCAATATGATGCAGGGAGAATGCAGACATGCTGGCCTTTGTTTACTTTTTTAGCTGCCTGCTAAGACCATGACCTTTTGCTGCTGATGATATACATATGTTGAGCATTTGTTTAAACTGTCTTCCCACCACTGATAAACACAACCCTCCAGATTACATTATGCAAATGAGTTGCAAGGGAAATAAAATAGAAGTTCATATTTTCCTACCTAACAATGCTTCCCACAGCTTTGTATTTATGACACTTTAAAAAATACGTAATCCTTGGAGGAAAGTGAGTGATTCATATAGTTATTGCATATAATTCTTCCACAACACCAGAAAATCTGTCAAACTGTCATTGCAAGCTGCCATCTGAGAAGCTGCCCTTCAGAGTCTTAATTTCCCTTTCCTTCCTCCTCACACCCCACTAAGATTATTTACAAGACTCTGGCAACGACATCTGAAATGAGCCCTTGTCAGATTACCCAAGATTTGTAAACTGCATGAGAGGAGTAAGCTCCAAAATATGCTGATAAGGACTTGGGTATATCTGTAACGAACCTGCCCAGCTCTTGTTATCGTTTGAGGGTAGTATATGCTTCATCTCTCCTCTTTGATTGGGCTATCGAGGATTTGCCTGCATGTTAAGTTTGTTTCCCAGGTACGGCAGCTGCTGATTGCACTCTTTTTCCACAGTATATTAAACACATCCTTGTGTCATCAGCAAGAACAGGAAGTAAAGGGTGTTAGGATTTTTTTCTTTATTATTCACTATTCTGAATACAAAAGAGAAATATGTCTGAGCTGCAATAAGTTATCAGCACTGCAAAATATATGTTGTAAAACCACATTGTATTAACTAGCTTTTCACTCTCCTTAGCTATGTGTTTCATGGAGAACATAGCAACAAGCCTTTGTTCGCATTTCATTAAAAAAATTTGCTTTCTTTCTGTTCAAAGAAATGTGAGGGTTTGGACCCCTGAAGCTTAAAGTGATAGTCAGTTTGCTTACAAATTTACATCATGTTTCTGTCTAAAAGCATATGAAACTGAACTAATGACATCATTACAATTGCAATCCATCACACTGGAAACCAAGCCTAAGAAAATCAGCACTGTAGGCTACAAGCAATATGCTGAATGGCTCAACAGTGTAAATGTTACACTTTTTCCAAATCCACAGAGATTTGTAGTGACTTGTTAGAAGCTGTCATGAATTACAGAACTTCTTTCTAAATCCAGAAGGATGTCATAATATTTAAGTTTTTCTGCTATAAAGTTTCTCATCTTAAAAACTACAGAAACGTGAATATAATATAAGTCAAAAGATGTCTTAATCTGACTGTTGTTTTCTTAGGCCTGAATTTATTGAAAGAATTTACATCCAGAATATGGATGGCATGTATGGTCTTCCATAGTTGAAGCCAAAAATATTGGATACAGTTTCAGGATTAAGGAAATAAATCATACAATGCAATTAAACTGAAAATTTGGAAGTCTTTAACAAAGCTACACTTGTTGAATAATGTTTCAAGTTGTAGTTAAAATGTTAACTCACTTTAACCACCTGACCACTTTTTGCCTTTTTGTCAGTAGAGGGAAGAACATATTCTACATCTTATCTGTTGCTCTTCGTTTCTAGGAAAGATGAGACACTCAGTTATTAGTTAGAGCTGGGTAAGATAAATCCACCCAAATTATACTTTTTTGCAGTATAAGAAATTCCATAGCAAAATAATTTTTATCCCTTGACGTTAGTTTTAGGAACCAGATTTGCTAGTCCCATGTTTATTTTACCTAGGTGAGTCTGCTTCTATGCAATTAAGTTGACCTCATAGATTAACCTGCAAATGCTTGGTTTTCGGCATAAAGTTCCTGAAGTTGTAGCTTGAAACTTTAGGAAGTTAGTTTATCTCTGACTAAGTCAGTCATTGAACACCAGGTAATATAAAACATCCACACAGGGATGTGGTTTACAAGGATTTGGGTCTCATATCTTTGCAGTTCTGTCTAACTATTCGTTTGAAAAATAGTCCAAATTACTTCAGTGGGTCTACTTAAAAAACAAGATGCTTTTGCATGGAAGTAAGGATTTTAGAAACAAATGTTGCTCAGCCTAAGGTGATCACTAGAAGACAGGGGTTGGGGGAAAAAAAAAATACAGGTAAAGGGAAGAAGGTGGTGATTCGTAAATGAATGGATAGTTATAAGAAT
Source organism: Caprimulgus europaeus (assembly GCA_907165065.1). The sequence goes on along the minus strand of OU015532.1, from coordinate 32,068,522 downwards.
ATTCTCTGAAGAACTCTGTCAGGGTAGGCTCTGAGGTATTAAGATTTTCTTATGTAACTCTTGCTACATAATTCTAGAAAAAGGAGAAATGGTGACTCATCAATTTTAAACAAAAATGGCAGATTTCTTAGAGTTTTTAAATTATGTTTCTCTGAAGTGCTTATTGATTGTCACTGCTGAAATAATAGAACAGCATGTGTGAGGACATAAACCAACTTCATAGTTGTATTTTTCCCGTGGCACAGGACTATATATTTCCTGTACCATATATGCATAAAGCAAATGTGTCACTTATTAAAGTTGAACTTGATAAAGTACTCATAGATTTATGTTATTTATGGCTAGCATGCAAACTTTCAGTTCCTTTATTTCTGCTATTCATTTTTGTACAATTATTCAATTAAATAGGCTCTCCTGAAATGCAGAATAAATTAAACGTTCCATCCACATTCACACTAAATGAATTCATTCTGATTAATGTTACTCAAATGAATACAAAAGGAATTAATCATCATTAGAAAGATACTGAAATGTTTTGCCTTGACTTTTTAAGCTTTAATATACTGCTAGGTTGCATAACATTAGATATGAATCCACAGCTAAACCCCTAGATGCAAAGATTTGGGGAGTATTGGGAGGAGTCTACATCTGAAACTAGACTGGGAATTTTGCTCCCACCTCTCTTTGAAAGTGATACTTATTATGCATGCTCTTTTGAGTTCTTAATTTGTTTTTAATTGGTTTATGGTTTCTAGTAGCTTTTAGACACTCCCTGGAGTCAGAGGGCAGAAAGGAGCTATATATCTACATAAGCTTGTTTGGATATACACAAGCTGGTATGAATAAAATACTAAAATTCAGAGTTTACATAGTGGAGAAGAGAAGAGGATGGTTAGGGGATATGTAGATAGTGTGTGCTGCTTTGACTCATTCTTCCTTCCATAAGCAAAATACTGAAACTGATCACCAATATTTCATAAAGTGTCGCCACAAGTTTTCTTTCCAATGCAAGTAACTGTTATTTCCTAAGTTCTTAGATGATGTATCATTGCTATCATAGGATAGTCAGAGATAAGTTTCTAACAATTTAAATGTTTGTAGAATTGGTTTCATAATAAACTGCACATAGCTCTGCATTTATTCCTCTAATATTTTATCGCTGCTACCTTCCTGCTACTCTCCAGCATCTCAGTACTAGATAACGTTGTGGCATGCCGAAAGTGTAGAATCACAGTACCACAGAATAAGGCAGGCTGGGAGGGACCTTAGTAGGTCCTGACAAAGCTAGGCCAGTCGTGAGGTCAGATCAAGTAGCTCAACGCTTTATCCTGTCTGATCTTGAAAACTTTCAAAGCTGGACATTTCACAACCTCTATGGGAAATCTGCTACACTGCTTAACTGTCCTGATGAAGAAAAAGGTTTTCCTTATATCCACTTGTGCCCCCCACCATAAGCCACTGTGAAGAAACTGAATCAGACTTCTTGATAAGTTCCTCCTAGATATAGTCAGGCTGCTGTTAGGTGCCACCTGACACTTTCCCTTCTCTGGGGTGAACACACCTAATTCTTCCACCTCTACTTTTTATTTATCATCATACTTTCACCAGTTTACCCTTCCTTAGTTACCATTGTTAGCCATTAAACTTGCTGGCTTCAGGAAAGTTGGATGAATGTCTCCAAGCATGGGTTCCATGAATAAAGAGAATTTGTGGCTGGGTTCAAACCTCTGCAGTAGTTTGCCTAGTCCTGCTCTGTTGATATTCTCAGCTAGACTGAGTTGCGTCTAAACAACAAAGCACAGACTATATAAACAACTAATAGGGAAGTCAGTGCCTATGCACTACCATATTTCTGAACACACAAAAATATTGTTCCTTCTTTCAGAGACACTATTGGAAGAAAAAAGAATAGCCACTGATAGATATGTATGGGAAGAAGCTTCAGTGACTATTGCAACAAGTGCATGAGAGCGAAAGGCCATGTCAGAGGTTTTAATGGATGTTTTAATGGACTGTTTGGCTGCCCGTCTGTGAAGATAATCTTTCCATCTGTTCTCGTCCAGTTCAAGTTTCCTGGAAGGAAATGTGTAAATCTGTCCTACCAGAAAAGATCAGTCTTTGGATTCCAAACTCTAATGAAAGAGTTAATGTTTTGACCCCTTATTCAAAGTTTTATTCAAGCTCTTCTCAATACTTCTGTTCATGAACTAGAATCCTATTGTTAATTAGAATTCTCTGATAGAATTACAGAATTAAATTATAATGTAAAGTTGAATAGATGAGGTAAAGTTGTCATTTCAGAATGATGAAAAGTGAATAACTGAAAAGAATAACTGTTATAATGATCATAAGAAAATTAAGGAAGATTCTCCAACATTTTCAGTAAACTGTTGCTTATTTTGGAAGCAAGATGAAGAGGAGAGCAGTAATACCAGCCAAACTGAAATTTCTCTCTATGATCTCATCTGTGGTAATTGTTTTGCATGCGAATAGTTACAATAGTGACATCATACTGGGTTTGTACCTTGCATACATAGTTTGGATAAGGACCCCTGGGCTGCTAGGCCTTGCTCATTCCCCACAAATTAAAAAGTGAGAGTACTGCTTTGAACTTCAGTTCTAGTATCTACTTAAATATCTACTTAAGTGTCTACTTAAAAGTATCTATATTTTGGCATATAAGAATGTCCTAACAATCAGATGATGCCTTCAACATGCCTTCAACTTCTCTGTGTAACACCATCATCATGAGAAACAGTTGAGTACTGATTTGTCTGCAGCTTTGCTGAAAGGTTTATAGCACAGTGAGTGGTAATCACATTAGCTGCCTTTATCACTTGGACTGTACATTACATTAACATAATACAATTTTATAGCTTTAAGAAATATGAAATAGAAATGAAGGCAAGCAGCGCTTCACTAATGGATTTACAACATCTCTTATCCTTGCTCAGCTACAATGTCTATAATCAGAGAGAATATTATTTGCGCTTCTTTGGAAAGAGCTGTTAATTTCAAACATTGTGTTATTCTGCTAAATATTTATAATCTAATCGGTTTGTTGAAAGATGTAGAAACTGCTTTTGTCCTTAATCCTGATTTTTTTTTTTTTTTTCCCCATATACATCCATAGCAGATACACATGTATACACACACAATTCTTCTGGAAGAGATTAAGAGATTAAAAAATGTTTTTACTATGAGCATAGCACTGAAATTAAGTATAAAATGAATAATTTGCCTAGATTCTTTCAAAAATCTCTGATTTTCCTCTATCTTTTTTATGTCAAGCTAGGAAAAGCAATAAATTAAATAAATAGCAAAAGGAATCTAATTCATCTTCTTCTCACTCAAATAATTTCTCTGAAATAAAGGAAAAGAATACTGCAAACAAAAACAAGTGTTCCTATTCTAAAGGGAGTTCAAAAAGTAATATTAAAAGTGTATTTTTCTTGTTTCCATACTCTGACAGAAGCACAAAACTTTAAAACAAGAACTAAAGTAATATTTGGGACAATCTTCATATACTTGATCCCTTATTCAACATAAATTTTTTGCCCATCCAAGTAGAAATAATTACTGATACTAGTCAGACTCTGAAATTGTTCTGTGTAAATAGTTCATAAAAAGACATATCTCATGTCATCATTCTTGAGTCATGTCATCATTCTTGAATCAAATACTGTTTGATTGAGGACTATCAGCATTTCTAAGCCTTCATTTACAGTTATATTCAAGCAACTTGTTCAGTAAAGATCTGAATCACCACTCACTAACACTGGTGAAAACAGAGGAGGAATCTAGAGTTTTCTCTAAGTCTCTTACCTCCTTTTATCATCCTCAGCATTATGTCTTTTTCTTTTGGAACACTGGATACAGTTGCAGCCACAAGCTCTGATTATTCAGGCTAAACATTTCCGGATTCACTTAAGACCTGGGGCCACGGTCTGACACTAAAGAAGTTGCCCACACTGGTTTTTCATTCTAGATAACCTTAGATATCACAATTATTTGAATGTGAGATATGGGTGTAGGAATGGCCTCAACCTCAAAGCCTTTGCATAATAAAGGTGATGTTTTTTTTTTTTTTTTCTTCATTATCAAGTGTTTTACTGTAACCCTCTTTCAGGAAACAGATGAGGATTACACTTTTTAAGCATTATATATATTCTTTTGTGTGGTCCTTTTTTTATAGACAATTTGCATTTATAACTGATTTTTACTTTCCCAAGTTAAAAAAGAAATGCAGTGAAGTTATGCTAAGGAAGGAAGAAAGGATGTGAAATTCAGCCAGACAGGAGTATACTTACTTAGAGGCTCATTCTCTGCCAAGATACTCTGCCAACCTTGTAGCTGTCCCAAAGGGTGCATCTTTATTTCCAAAAAGTTAAAGACTAATGCAAGGAGAGTCAGAGATTAATTGGCAACCCTGCTGGAAAGAACAAATATGCTTCTTGTTCAGGGCTTAATATTTATTCTCTTTTAACAAAAACATGGGACCTTCATGTCTTTGCACCACAGGATTTATGTCTTGCTTGCCTGTGTGTTTGTTTGATGCTATTAAATGGTGTCAAATATTTTAAGGTCTCTTGCATTGAACCTTTTCCTACTGAAGCAAATATTATTAAAAATCTGACAAGCATGGGCCTTTGTTTATTATTTTATCCCATTACAGTTAGTTGGAGTTTTTCAGTCAGCTACTGTCTTATAGTAATTTTCTTGTACCTTTGAAGTTTATTTATTACAGTGAGAGAAAAATAACTGTTTTGAAAAAGCCTTCTAAGAGTGGTGGGTGGTTATACATAATTATCCTCATCTTCCCTGTAGAAGAACCAGTAGAGCTCATATATTCAGATGCATTTCCACTCTTTGTGTATACACACACACACACACATATATATATATATATATATATATATATATACACATACACTGCATTTCCTGTATTTAACATTATGGTGTGTTTCTATTCTTTTGGTGCTTAAAGAAAATACAAGGTCCCTAGGCTTCACCTAAGAATCAGAATCAATTTATTGCTGGTTGCAGTTCAGATACTGACTGCAGCAAAACTGTGTTGCAGTTTTCCTGTACCTCAGGAAAAGATTATCTAAGTAGAAAATAGAGATGAAAGGTCAATAAACTTGCCTCTTGGGGGTGTACCAAAACTTGTTCTCTTCAGCACATAGGCAACAGATACCTGCATTATTACCAACATTGGAATAAATTCACTAACTACTTAGATGCAAAGTATATTGGGAAATCTCTAATCCAGTGAATCTGGAGAACAAGGGGGATGCATACCGTGAAGCATCTCTGCCTGCACTTTGTCAGGAAAATATGTGCTTAAGTGTTGCAACATCTATAACTTCCTACTTTCTAGTGCCAGAAGTCAGCAGCTGAAAGCTGTGATGCACAGAAGACAGGGACTCTGACCTGCTATAATGGACTGCCTACTCCCTTTTGGTCTTTGAATGGGAGACATGTGATGCAGCACTGAAGAGTTTGAGGGTTAATATATTTGCTACTTAAAAACCAATTTGGACATTAAAAGGAACTATCATGTAACAGATTTCATTCATCTGTGAAGCACAGTAAGCTTTGATTTAAGCAATCAAGATTTTCTTTATATTTAATTGTGTACACTGTTTTTCATTCAGTCAATGAGTTGTCAGCTTTTCATGTATTTTTAAAGTCTCACGAGTAGACGATCTGAAGTGCTGTTAATTATCAATTAAATTTTCTCAAAGTAGATTGTAAAAAGTTCAGATGAACCCAATTAGGAAGAATGCATCTTCCTTCTGCACCTCTAGGCTCAATTATTTTAAAGTATGTGATAGCACAGGAAAATAATCAAATTTTTCCTATCAATTATAAATGTGGTTCTAAAATGAGATGCTAAAAAAAGACAGAAATGCATAATTCAAAAGTGAAATTAATAGAAATACATTATTCTTTGTTTGGCTTTTTACTCCCTGCATGGTCAAACACTATTTTCACAAAAGAGATGACCTTGTAGATTTGTGAACTTTTTTTATCTGGGATATTTTTGGGTTAGAAATCCTTTACTACTGGAGGCTTGCTATAAGTGCTACATTTCTGTGAGCCTGTTATAATCACTGTATAAATTTGGATGTTTATTTTGCTAGTTAAATACCCAGGTCTTCAGTTTCCACTGTCCCATCATGTCTTCTAATTTACCTCACTTGGTCAATATCTTTCCACAACTTTATAACTGTACTTGACATTTCAGAAAACCCTACTGACATGAGTTCATTATCTCAACACATTATGCTGCTGAAATAAGACAGTGGAAGGTATTTCAAGAGAAGCTTAACAAGGAGTTTGTAAACATTCTGGTCTAAAAAACTAAAATATTTCTTGAAGAAAGGTGTTCAAAGCAGTGAAGGATGTGCAGTGATCAGGAAAGCTACCTTGCCTTTGCCAGGACACGGGAGAGAGAAATCTATTGAAGATTGGATTAGATCTGTATTTTGTCTTATGGCCCAAGAAATGGACAACTACGGACAAGAGTGAATCTCCTCAGCCACAACTCCACTGAGTTTATTTTCTTGTTTGGAAATCACTGAATGTTGCTTTCAATGGTCTTGATTGAAATAGCAGCTCTCTTGTAGGTGGGTTTTGTCCCTGCTAGATCTAATGAATGGTTGTTCAAGTATAACTTTGACAGGTGAAAGCATTTCAGTGTTCAGACCCAGCGTACTCATGAGCAGTTTGCAATCATTTATTCTTTAGCTTAAATAACTCTTCCCCCTTCTGTTCAACTCACTTTTGTATTTACAAATAACATTCTTCTTCTAAGACTTTCTCTTCATTTGGTTATCCCAGTAGCACTTACCTTTACTCATGTAGGTTGAATATCTTTTTTTTTTCTTTTTCTTTTTTTTTTTTGTGTGATCAGAGTAGTACAACATATTCCAGAGAAGTGTTCTGCACAGTGATACTAACATTTCAGGTTTTCTATTGGAAATATTTTTCCCTGCGTATTCTAGACACACTTACCTTTCTCTCAGCTGTTTTCTCTCAGTGACTTAGTATTGTCTTCTGATCCCCTAAGAAAGTAATCTTCTTTTTCATTCACTTCCAGCTGATGATCTTCCAGTTTATGACAAATTCTTGTTGTAACTCTTACTGTGCACCAATGGGGATAATGTACTGTTATATTTCATCTTATTTCCATTACTCCACTCCTCATAGTCACCCATTTCTTGCATGTTTGAAGTTCTGATGACTTTTGGTTGTTTATAAACCTGCAGCAGATTTGTCTTTTAATGAAAATTATAAGTTTTTACCATCTACCTTGAATTTTGTTCCCAAGGGCTTACTTCTGACAATCTTCCTGCTCTCCCTCTTTATTTTCTTAAATTTATATTCTTTAGCATAAAACATAAGAGTTTTATTGCTAGAGAAATTTTACATTTGCTGATTGTAACTGTTTGGATCAGCTTTCAGCTTGATGTTTGTACTCTATTGTGCACAATATATTTTGGCTTATGATAAGAGTATACATGACAATGGAAATAATTTACAAAAATGTGGTGCACACACATGCAACAAACCTTCAGCATAACAACAGGGTATTAAGCCTAAGCTATGCATAGTACATCTGTCTCATTCTAAATAAACACATTTACACAAATTGATTCAGTACAAGATGATGTCTTGGCAGATGCTGGATATTTTAACGCTCACTGCCTATAGTCACAATATAAAGAGAAAGTGGCTTTAGTGGAGTGGTGGCTGATCTCAGCTTTGAATTCCTGTTTATGATGAGAAAAATATTAACATTTTCATGTATTTTAAAACCTTTTGAGTGGTGGCAATTTAGATAGATCACTTTTCTGTGAGTATGGTTATTTGCATCACTTTTCAGTGTGGTACTGAAACATACCTGCTTCTCTTTGATAATGTATTTTTACAGGGGAGTATTGCCATATATATCCCTGAGTCAGATTCTAATGCACTTTAAACTGTGAAAATATATCTGAGAGCTTTCTAAGATGTAATTCCTGAGACAACAACTAAACCCTTGCAAACTCAGTCTTGTTAGTCCCAAAAAATGACTATAACACTAAAAATATTAGTCATCTACAATGTTTCCTTCATTTCAGATAATATAAGAAAAAGAAAAAAAGCATGAGTGACTTGGTTTGAAAGTTGCCAATCTTTCTTTTGCCTTCATAAGTCTGGGTAAAATGTCTGGTTTTTCATTCCTTCTAGAGGTCAATTTCTCTGACCCCAACTCCTCTCCAGCTTCTTACTATCCAACCAAGAAACAGCTGCATATTAATGTATGAAGATATGTTTTCCAAAACAGATGGTTATCTTGGAGGTCTGGTTTGTGTGGTTGACCTAAGACAACTTTAGGTTTTAAGAAAGTTAATATTTTCACACCAGCTGTTTTTGAAAGTCTATCTCTTACATGCCATCATAAAAAATGTATACAAAAATATATTTGCTGCTTAATCTATTTATTCATTTACTTTATTAAGGTACCTCCAGTTTATTTCTGATCTTTGAAGTCTGAAGTTTCCAGAATCATGTTACTGCTGAAAAGCTCAACTTTCATCTCTAGTCCTCACATTCATGGTGAAAAAGTGTATCAAATCATCAAAAATAGAGAATAAACTCCTCCCAAAATTAGGGTTTAAAACTTCCTCCCATTCAATTTATGCTTGATTTATAAGATTTAAATACTAAAGGTTCGAGGTCATTTGGAACAAATTGTTCAGTACAGCTAACAATGGTAAGTATCCTGTCTAAATGTACTATTTCAATATATTCCCTGTTTAGTTTATAATTTCAGTTAACATTTGGAACAGAAGGATAATCCAAACATCTGTGGTTTTACCTATAAATTATATAACTGTATTTTTCTAAAATGAAATTAAAAATTCTATAGTATGAAACCACAAACACCCAAATTTTTTTTATTGACCCCAAACCTGCCCCCCTAAAGGAGTTGTTTTCATTCTGCTGTTGCTTCTTTAAGCTATGCAAGTTCAAGTGCAGGCTGAGCAAATTGTCTCTACGGTCATATTTTTTCTACCCACGGATAATGCATCATCACAGCAGTTCTCTTTTTGTGCTGGCCTGAGTTACTCAGCTCCCAAGATTCCTCCTGAATGAGATATGTTTCAAATCTAGTGAGGTTATATAATTTTCACAGTGGCAACTCAGCCTTTTACTGCATTTGTACCACTGCTTAGAAAGAACATCTAATCTCAGTGTGGAAAACCATTTTACAACCAAAGGATAAATTAAATCATACTGCTGTGCAACTGTAGATCAGAATTAGGACTACTGCTTACAGAAAAGTGAATATTAATATATGTGGTCTAGAGCCTTGTATGTCTCTACTTTAAACACTCCTTTACATGTCTTTCAGTAATCAGCTTAAATCCATATGTATATTTAACCACTTAAATATACACTTTACAGACATTTATTATGGAACCTAAAGTTTCAATTCTCAAAACACTTATTTAGTAACTTATGAGACCAAAACTTTGGTAATCCCTGGAGATGCCTACGTTTTTTTATTTTTATTTTTTAGGATCTGAAGACATCTAGATTTTTTATTTTGGACAAGAGGATTTCACGTGCCCTTATTTTTGCATATAGGTGTATACCCCATATGCTTGCTCTCTCTCTCCAGTGTGTAGCTCATATCAGCTGAGTTGTATCATCCTTTATCTCACATACAGAAGTCATCTGAAAACTGCATTGTGAAAACACAACTATTTCTGCACAAAAAGAGAGCAAGAAGTAAGACTAAATTTATTCCTTATTTTATCAAGTAACTCAACAGTTAATGGACTCAGCCCAGCTGTAGAACATCTAGATTCTGTTTCATATTCTGCCTCCACTGTAATAGCTCTCTGCACTTTTTTTTAAGTTATTTGGTTAGTCATCAAGCTACAGCAAAAGCTACTGGTGAAAGGTATTCTACATTTCTTTTGAAGGTGCTCTACTTTGCACAGTCCAATTAAATGCTTACTGGGTAAAGCAACCACTAGGGAGAGAGGTAAAAACTGAATTTTAGTGTCATTGAGCATCTTACATAATAACTTTAAACACTAAATACAGCAGGGAAGTTCCTATCCTAGAATATTCACTCTCCTGGTATTCAATAATATTTGCTTAGAAAGCAGAAGCTGTTTCAAATCCCAGCAGGCACTGAAACAAGCATTGTAACCCCTGTGTTACTGTGTAAGAAAGTAGGAGTATAAGAAAGTAGGTGATTTACTTCTTGAGAGCTCTATGGGACAAGATCATGACAAGTGAATAGGTTTTGGAAGAAGTTGAAATTGTGGTACATGCCCATTCAGGGCCTAAAGGTAGGCAACTAAACACTGTGAGATTGAAAATACACTCTTCCATTCAGGCTCTCTTTCTGGCTAGCCTAAACATGTCCCTGATACTTATGATGGTTTCTGCAGATTTCTTTCTGTAATAGCTACATTTGTACTGTAAATAGAAACTAGATATTTAACTTCAGGCTGTCAAAGTTGACAAAACAGCTATACTGTAGTGTAGAAGACAGCTAAAGTATTAGAGGACTGCTTGTTCCTTTGTATCATCTAGCTTGAATTATGATGGTAATTTGTATAGCACACAGCCAAAAATCTTTAAAGAACAGTTACTAATGTGAGCTTCTAAAGATATTTGGGTTGTATTTAGTTAGTAGTTCTTTTTTCCACCCCCTTCACCAGAAAGTGCTGGCCACCCATCTACTGGAAAGCTGCCTTTAAAATGGTTAAGATTCAATGAAGCATATGTTTCCTTTTCAAAGGGAAAAACAAACTAACAAACACACAAAAACCAAACAGACAAAACAAAAACCCAGCATGGACTATGATATGTACTGCCTTTCTGGGTTCTCAGCAAAACTGCTAAACACCTCTATACTCATTATTACTAAGGTAAAGAACATTTAATCTCAGAAGATACTAATTTCTTATTATTACTACAATTTCTTACTGTTATTGCAATTTTTTATCTTTACTACAATTTCTTATCAAGAATGTTTTAATTTTGTTGTAAATCTGAGCTTCTGCCATACACTTTCAAAGTTAATCTTTTGAAATTTTGCTTATAACACAACAGTAGGGAACAAGTAACTCTGATATTAAATATTATGTTACATAAAATTGATTTTTTTTTTTACTTTACATTTAAAATTCAATTTTTGCTACAGAATTTCAATAATTACTCCTAGCAAAATGATTAGAATGCCTATAACCAAAGTTAGATATTGCAAAATGTATACCAAAAAAGAGTATAGCTGCAGAGGTAATGAATTACAATACTAGGACATGAAATCATCCCCCTGCATCAAGTTTTCTATCTCAACATGTTACTGAAGAAAAGGCTACAGTGGTATTTAGCAGGAGTTTAACTAAAGAAATAAAGAAGAATGAAAGCTTATACTTCCTTAATGGAAAAGTACATTGATCAGGTTTGCCCCAAAAAAATGTCAGAATCCAATGCAAGACTGAAAATGTACAGGTGAGTCAAATACTGCATTATTTTGAAGCAAAGTGCCCCTTTAGACACACAATACAAACCCAGATCTAAACAAAATCATGGTTTTCCTAAAAGGATTATTTTAGAACAATCAAGGATTAGTAACTTATCTAATACTTAACAGTTCAAGCCCTTGAATCTTTCAGACAATGAAGAGCAGTTAAGTAATGTTTTAAGTGTGACAAATTTATAAAAATAAACAAAATTCTTTCTTAGAAACTAAATTTTCTGATTATTTTCTTATTTTGCAAGAGGTTGGAATCAAACAACACTCTGTGCCTGTCATTTATGTTTTGTATAACAGCTTCTTATCTTCTTCCTGTCTTAGAGATGTGATACTGTCCAGTATTGAGAGTTGCATGAGAATGGATTTCAGCTTAAACCCTCAAAAGCTGGTTTCAAAGAATCACAGCTAGACAAGGCTTAAAGGAGTTATGCCTTTCTTAAAAGGGGAAAGTGTTAAAGGGGTAGTTCCATATGCAATATGCATTTTAAAACAATGGAGAGTGAAAAAGGACTGACAAGAAAGCTAACCAGTATGTACATGCAATTAAAATTAAGAGATAAAAGTGAAAAGGAACTAAAATCAGCCCCAAAATGTGGGTATTCTAAAGCCAACTGGCTCAAACTATGCTGCTTCTCTGGGAAGCAGTGGAGCAGTCAGCCGTATCTTTAAAAGAGAACAATATATACAGGGGGGAGGACTAAACTACGAACAGTTGTCCCACAAAATACTGTAAAATGAAGTCTGTTCCAGTGACAGGTGCCCAGGTCCTTCTGCCTTTCAGACTGCTTTTCCAGAGGCAGAGGTTTTAATCCTCCATATTATGTCAAATTTTACTGGAATTATATCTTATTGCTGTCATTAAATTGTAATTTACATTCTCATGATAGGCAAAAGATAAGTAATACAAAAAAAACCTGAAAAGGACTATGAATTTAAAAAGGTGAATCATGATTGTTTCCTGGAACCTGTGAAGTTATTTACATCAGTGAATAACACAGCTGACCTGTTGACCACTTGGCTGGTATGGTTTGGAGCCATTTAGTGTTTTCCAGCAAGTACTGTCAATTAGCACACCAGAAAGCCTTAGCTAAGGAAGCCTTAGCCTTTAGCTAAGCCTTTAGCCTGACTGGTTTCCAAATTTATTTTCTCAGTCTTGGCCTTCAGACCTGCATCTGGTGATGGTGCGTCAAGAGAGAGGAAAGCAGCTCAAGTTATTGATGGTGGGAAGACAGTATTATTCCTTTTAGCATCTGAGAATATGGGTAATTGTGTAACTGGGGCATATCTAGATCTTTCAGGCTGTTCCACATATAATTCAGGTAAACTAGTCAAAATTTGTCTGCAAGTGGGCAAGCCAAATTTTTGCTGATTCTTTCCTCCATGATACCAAGTGGTGGACAGGATAGGCAGGCAAAAAATCTGAGGAAATGTGAAGAGAAGGCATATAGCAATCAACAAAACAAGGGTGAAGTGGGAGCACCAGAAGCATAGGCATGTAAATAAGGAAGTGTTTGTGCAACAGCCTTGCGAGGAAAGCTCTGGTGCCCTTTCTGGGGAATCAGCACACTTACACACAGCCTGGAAAACAAACAGGAGGAATTAGAAGTCTGTGTTTACTTACAGGATTATGACCTCACTGGAATAATGGACACATGGTGGGATAACACCCACACGACTGGAGTGCTGCAGTGGAGAAACACAGTCTCCTTAGGAAGGACTGGTTGGGAATGTAAGAAGAGGGAGTTGCCCTATATGCAACAAACCAGCTGGAATGCACAGAACTCTGTCTTCTTATGGATGATGAGCCAGCTGAGAGCTGATGGGTTGGGAATTAGTGGGCAGATCAACATGGATCATTCCTAAGAGGGAAGGAGTAGTTGAGGGCTTCTTCAGACAATGGGAAGAAGTATGACATTCCCAGACCCTTGTTCTTATGGGGGATTTTTATCACCCTGATATCTGCTGGAGAAACAACATAGCAAGAAAAAAGCAAATCAGGAGTTTTCTGGAGTGCATTGACAACAGCTTCCTGACACAGGTGATCCAGGAATCAATAAGGAGGAGTGCTCAGCTGGACCTGATACTTACAAACAAGGAAGAATGGGTCAGGGACGTGGAAGTTAGAGGCAGCCTTAGGATGCAGTAACCATGGGATGGTGTAGTTCAGGATCCTAGGAAGCTAGAGCAGGGCAAAAAGCAGGATCACCACACTGGACTTTAGGAGAACACACTTTGGACTATTCTCTTTGTTCAACAGAGACAAATGTAAAGTCTGGCACCTAGGGAGGAATAACCTCATGCAACACTGCCTGATGGGGCAAAACAGCTGGAAAGCAGCTTTGCAGAAAACGACCTGGGAGTCCTGGTGGAAAACAAGTTGAGCATGAGCCAGCAATATGCCCCCACAGCAATAAAGGCCAACAATATCCTGGGCTATGTTAGGAGGAGTGTTGCCAACAGGTTGAGGTAGGTGATCCTTCCCCTCAGCACTGGAGCTACTAGAAAGAGTCCAGGGAAGGACCATGAGGGTGATTAAGGGACTAGAGCATCTTTCATATGAAGACAAGCTGAGAGAGGTGGGACTGTTTTAGCCTGGAGAAGAAGAGGCTTGCAGGAGGGATCTCATCAATCTCTGTAAATACCTGAAGGGAGGGTGTAAAGACAGAGTCAGGCTCTCTTCAGTGGTGTCCAATAACAGGGCAAAAGATAATGGGCATAAACTGCAACATAGGAGGTTCTGTCTGAACATCTGGAAACACCTTTTTACTGTGAGAGTGACTGAGGATGGGTACAAGTTGTCTAGTGAGTTTGTGGAGCCTTCAACCCTGGAGATATTCAAAAGCCATGTGGATATGGTCCTGGGCAACTGGCTCTAGGAGGTCCTGCTTGAGCAGGGGTTAGGGACAAGATGATCTCCAGAGTTTCCTTCTTGCCTCAGTCATTCTGTGATCCTATGAGAGAGGTTCTTAAAAGAATCCCATAGGACAGGATTCTGGAGTGAAGTTCATGAGAGCTGATTGAATTCATGGATCACCTAGGAAATATATAGAGATGTTGTCCAATTGTGCAGGGATAGGATTAGGAAAGCCAAAGCCCACCTGGACTTGAAGCTGGCAAGGGATGTGAAGGGCAAGGCAGACTTTCCCTCAGTGGAGGAGGATTAGGTTAGGTAGACTATAACAAACTGGAGATACACAAGTCCATGGGGTCAGATGTGACGCACTCACAAGTGATAAGGAAGCTGGCCAGTGTCATTGCAGGGCCACTTTCAGTTATCTTTGAAACAACATGGGTACTGGGAAATGTTCCTAAAAGACTGAAGGAGAGCAAATGTCACTCTAGTCTTCAAGCAGAAGGATCTAGGGAACTACAGTCAGGTCATATTCACCTCAGTCCCTGGGAAGGTGATGAAGTAAATAATCCTAGAATCCATTTCCAGACACATGAAGGAAAACAAAGTGATTGGGGTAGTCAGTACAGCTTTATGAAGGGGAAAACAGGGTCGTCTAATCTGATAGCCCTCTGCTATGATGTGACTAGTTTGATACATCAGGGGAGAGTAGTAGATGTTGTTTACCTTGACTTTAGTAAGGCTTTTGAGACTGTTTCCCATTTTAACCTCATAGACAAACTAATGAAGTATGGATTAGATAAGTAGACAGTGAAAACTGAACAGCTGGGCCCAAAAGGTTGTGATCAGTGGTATGAAGTCCAGTTGGAGGCCAGTCACTAGCAGCATATCCTAGAGGTCAAATACTGGCACCATTACTATTTAACATCTTCATTAATGATCTGGGTGATGGGGAAGGGCTCATCCTGATCAAGTTTGATACAAAACCGGAGGGAATTGTTATAATACACTAGATGAGTGTGCTGTCATTCAATGGGACATCAACAGGCTGAAGAATTGAGCAGACAGGAATCTCATAAAGTTCAACAAAGGCAACCTGCTTTCATTGACCCTGCTAGAGCAGTGGAGTTGCACCAGGTGTTCTCAAGAGATCCCCTCCAACCTCAACAATTCTGTGATTCCGTGATCCAGTACTTGAGGTACATTGTGCATTTATTCTGACAGATGTTAATAAGAATATCATTGAGTGTCTGACCCCTCAGAGTCGTGCAATGAGCAAATGTCTCTGAAGGCTAGGTGCCATTTAGAAGAGATCATGCCATAGGCTGATAATGATAGAAAAGGGCTGTAAAAAAAAGTCATCTGTAAAAGTCTTTGAAAGAGCTCACTAGAAAGGAAGACTGACTAATCACAGCTCAAGAAAATGGTGTTACTTAACTTCTAAGGCAATATTCCAAAGTTCATCAGCATAACTTCCTTCACATCTATTGGCTTAGATCAGGCCCCTTTTGAATAAACAACAGACAGTGAATAAAATGTGCAAATAAAGTAATATTTGGAAAATACCATGGACAGAGAAGGTGTACTTCATATAATGTGGGGGCTTTTGTCAAAACAAAGAAAGGAATCACATTATCAGTTATGGAAATTCTATTGGATGTGACGAAGGAAATTTTACTTCTTTCACAGACAGAAACCTAACAAACAATCTGGCCCTAAGAAATATTCCTTCCATGTGTAGTGTAGCTTGTTACCTTACTTGTGGTGATAAAGCTGTCTGAGGGTAAACTGTGTACTGAAGCAACTCCTGCCAAAATATTGTCCTTCTTACCTACTGTGTTTGGATATTTCAGGTTTTTTAAACTTCCCAGCCATTTTGGAAATGGTGCCTCTAAATAACTGTACTATAAGATGTGGGGGGCTGTAAACAGGATAAGAAAAGGAAGGAATAGGTGCCAGGGGAAGAAGGACTCCAGCTTTGTCATCAAAACCAGAGTCGTGAAACACCAGCCTAAAGGCTGGATTTGTGAAGACTGTTTAGGTGTCTGAAGATGTAGATGGATGTCTAGTGTGATCTCAAAGATAGTAAGTATAATGATTTTAGTGGGTGTTTCCAAAAAATGAAGAGCATACTTCAACCTGTTATTGCCGAGGTACCTTCCAAACTAGACTCTAAGACTGTGAAAATTGGCTCGCAAAACAAGCAGCATTCCTCATTCCTAAATCAGATTATTGCTAAGCCTTGCACTTGCTTATACTACGTCTGGAATCTCCTGTCCCTTGAGATGACTTGTAGACCTTGGATGGAAAAATAAATATTATTTTTACATTGGCTAAAGTCAAATTAGTATAAAATATATTTATCTGTTGTCTCTTATGTGGATGGTCTTAAATCCTGCTAAGAATCAGGACAGAATCAGCAAAAATTTGGCATGTCATCTCCCAGATATTTTTTTACTAGTTTAACTCAATTGGCTTGTAAAACACATCATTTGATTAAGCAGATGCAATACTGATTGTAAATATGAGCCAGCAGAGATGTTTTCCTTGTGTTAACTCTGAAACTAGTGACTTGTATCTATCCTAGCTGATCCTTTACATGTGGGAGAGGCATAAGGCTACATGTGGTTAAGGGGATATTTAAACTATTTTAATCATAAGCAAATCTCAGGGAACTGCGTGCACAATGGAAAACATTCTGAGAGGACGGGCTATATACTTTTTGGATTACATTTGCATTCCTATTTTCCCAAACACATGCATGTACCTCTGAGGGACAGAACTTTCTGCTATTCTCCTGAGACTGAATTGTAATCAGTTCACATACATGACTTAATGGAAGTTTGCTCTGTTTGTTGTGTGGCTTCTTGAAGTTCTCTTTAACGACCAAGGGGAATTTTTCATGCATATGAATAAGGAAACAAATAATTTCTTAATTTTTTTCCATCATTGAACCTGCATTCACTTCTAATTGTTTAGTAAGTGCAGACTGAGAGCATCTGTTCACTTTCTTTCCTATTTTCAAGTAGCCAATGAAAGAACAAGCTATAAAATTTGGAGGAATTAAATGAAATCAACCAAGAAAATTTAGATCAAGTATCATGAAAAATGACTGACTGGAAGACTCACGGGAAGGCCTCTCAGAGGAAGTCATAAGGGTTCTTAATCTAGAAATGTGCAAAAATCAATTGAAAAAATTAGCTATCAGCAGGGCTGCATTAGGGAATGAGGCAGAGAACCTAGGCAGGCTACCAGGTTTTACGGCAAGGCACTACTGTAGCATTGAAATATACTCCTGACCATAGACCCTCAGGGTTAGCAAGCTCACCCATTAGAAGTCTTAATCAGAGAATGTGGTAGGGTAGTAATGTTGATAGTCATAATTTATATAAAAGATTATATAACGCATTTGTCCGTGAGGTCAGTAAAACTAAGAGTTTAAGCCCATGTTTTCTGGAATATTGTAATCACCAGCAGGCTGCCTCTGGGTGGGAAAATCTTTTTCAAAAGTACAAATGAAAAATGCAAAATTAATGACCAAGGAAAGGAAGACGGAGACAAAAGAATTCTGCTGTCTAGTGGTTTGGAAGATGGAGGCTGGCAGAGTCTTAGATTCTGGTCTCCTCAAGGAATGGTATTTCTTGAATGACAGCACTGTACAATCCCCTAGTAACAGTCTGATGATTCTTGTAGGATGTTGTACATTCAGTCTCCTCATGGACGAGGGGGAAAACAGTGAATCCAACCCTCCTGCACAAGTTGGTATCCAGGGTTTACAATAGGATCTTCTTGTCTCCTCTTCAGACAGTAAAAGTGGCTATATCAGGACTTTCTACAGTCTTCGCACTGGGAAGTCTTAACAGCCACTGTGGGCTGATATGGCTTAAAATGAAACAAGGCAGCACCCAAAGAGAACTGGATTTCTAGGGCTGGACAAAACTCTAGGGATCTTGTTTGTTTGTTTTGTTATTTTTGCTTAAGTAGCTCTGTTTTTTCTTTAGAATTGCACCTAAACCCAAACCCCATGTAACGTCCCACTCTCCAGCTTGACTAAGGTCTTTTGTGACAACCTATTCCAAAACTTGCCTCTGGTATCACACGAGTTGTGGGAGAAAGATATAGGTAGGCTCCACAACTTTTTTGACCCTTGGTGCCCTATGGCTAAGTTTGATTAAACTTCTGTATATCCTGCATATATCATATTTTGTATACAGCCTGAGAAAAAGCTCAATTTGTTCTATCATTAAAAGAGTTGGTGGCAAGTCCAAAAGACCTCAAAGACTGGGTCATTTTCTACCGTCAGGATTCAGAAAGGAGAAAAAACTTAGACATGTTTGGTAATTCCTAAGGTCCAGGAACAAAGAAAAGAAACAGAAATCTCCATTCCATGCTCTGAAACGCAAGCTTCCTGTTAGCCTAATAAAGCAAAATCTTCAAAAGGCTGTTACTGAATAGAATCCCACTTATATGACTGATAAAAAATAATCAGCCCAAAAGGTGCAGGGAAGAAGATCTTTATCTTGGCAACTATGCCACGTTGCATGTAATACTACTGAATGTAAAATGGAAGTGAATACTGACTCAATTCTTCTAAAATAAGACAAGTTATTTTTTCACATTACTGCTCTCCACTATGCTTCATACCTCTTTTCCAAGAAATTATCTACCATCAAGCACTTAAAATTTTATGATTGTGTTATAGTTCAAAAGTTCTTAATGCTTTTTAGAAATGCTGGTTGGAAGCAAAAGTAATGTGATTGTGCTTCCTCTTCCTTTTTTTTAATAGATTTCACATAATTCTGCTAGAACTATAAACAGCTGTGTTTTACTCATTACTCAGACCACATCAATGCCATTATGTGTATTATCATCCTTTCAGATTTTACTGCTAGCAGTACTGTAAACCACAGCTTTTTTTACTCTGCTTTTTTACTTGCTCCTTGATTTCTCTGGATCTTTTCCCACCTGGTATATGACTTTCCAGTAGCTAGATAAACAATGGAAATGTTCTAACTGCCTCTCTAGCAGTTCTGGATAAGACCATCTTAGGAGTGGGGTTTTGGGGGGATTTTTTGTTGTTTTTTTTTTTTTTTTCCTTTGGTGGAAAGGAGTACAAGGAGAATTTAAGCAACACGACTATGAATCCATCTGAAGTAGTGAAGTGCTCATACTTCACCACTTCACCATCCTTCAC
This sequence comes from Caprimulgus europaeus, assembly GCA_907165065.1. Next base: position 32,048,923 of record OU015532.1, on the reverse strand, counting down.
CACCACAGTGGTAATGGTGATTCATGTAAACCTCTCAAGTAGAATGCAGAATTACATAAATGCCTATTAAAATAATTTTCAATGTGTAGTCTTACTGGAGGTGCTCAAAACTAGGAGTTTTTTTTAAACAACATGATTTGATAGTCTTGTATCACACCAGTGACATTTGTTCAGAAATTTTTGAGCACATAATCATTAAAAATTTGTAACATTTTGGTTACATAGATCTATTGTAAAAATATGGTGAGTAGGAAAGAACATAACAGTCCTGATGACAAGGGTGAGAACTACCATGTTATCAAAGAATTATTTGTACTGCTACATAGTGAAAATGGAAAAGTCAGTAGCTTTAAGATTAATGATGCATAGAAATATAATGAGACATCTCCAAACAGTGATAGATTGCCATACAGAACTATCTGATGGTGCCTAAATACAAGGGCTACACTTCATTTTAAGTTAGACACACTTGATATAGACATCCTATATACCCAAGCCCTGCTGGGGGTGGGTACGAGGGTTGGGTTCTAGACTTGTCTTCAGCATGAGAAAGCATACAGGCAGGAATAACAATAATTCCTGTACAAGGCATGAGAGTATTGCCTTTAGAAAGGTTACTTGTACAATTTGAAATATCAGACACTTGAGGTTTTGATAAATGAGCCTTATAAGCAGGAGCTAGAAACAATTTCCACAACCAAGAACATCAGATCTTTCTTCCAAGTGCACCTCCAGTTGCAGCCTATTTCCTAGTAGTGTGACCATTTTTCCTCACTAAGATTATAATCTCTATCAGGCTGAACTGTATCTACATCAATTAACTTATTGAAATTGATTATGGAATATGGCCTAGAAGGACTAGTGTGGTACTCAAGTGATATTTTCTTTCTTATGTCTTTGTCCTTTGCTTTGACCTCTAAAGGGTCTCACTGAATGGCAAACTCCACTCACCTCATTGAGACAAGTTCCAGACTGCAAGGCCTTATCCGTGTGTAGAAAACATTACACAATATGGGCAGTAACGCAAAACCAATACTCACAGTGATAACAATTCCAATTTTATAATGTTTTCCCTATGTAGGGTCAAATTATGCTGATGCCAACACAGAGGCCTTTTTAACCTCAGTAGAACTAAATTTGTAAGGAGAACAGTGTTTGTTAAGACAATATTGGTGTAAACAAAGAAATAGCTTTTTTGCACTGAATCAAGGTAAGTCTTCCAATCCCTTCGTATTAATTTAATCAGAATCTATGCAATAACACTACATGATAAGAAAAACTCATTACCTTGAACAGTGAGAAAAGTTTCATATTCTTTGGTGAGGGACTTAAACATGGAGATTCTTAATTTTCTCCAGATCTTACCTGCAGAAATTTTGTTTCCTCCTAAGCCACACCATTTTCAAAGAGGGTAGTGACTGATAGCTTCATTGCTACAAACACTCCTTTATAGTGAAGAGCTGCTATATAACTATGATGTTCTCTAACATTGTATTAGCAATGTAATAAAGGTTGACTTATACATTCTAGAATACACACTTTCCATACAGCGCTTGCAGTTTCAAATTTCCTCATCTTTCTTATCCTTTCCAAAACTATTTTCATTTCAAGCCTAATGTTTGATATTACTAATAGGTATGTGTAGGCTGTGACATAATAAACATCGTAGTCTATACAGTTTGAGTTTTGCAACAATGAATGCCAGAGTTCAGACTAATCTCTAGTGAATATGGGAGAAAGATTTTCATCCATGTGCTCTCCTTTCTTGCACCAGGTCAAGAAAAAAACAACTGTAGAACCTAAACTGCTGGTATTCTAACCCTGTGATTTTGTGGGGGTTTTACCTTCTTAAAATCATTACATGCATTTTAAATCTGACTGGAGAAGAGGAACTACAGAGGTAAAATTTGGAATGGGAGAGGTTGGACAGGAATGTGGCTGCAATTATTTGTGACAAAGCATGTGGACTGTACACGTAAGGCAGGAAAGGATACGTGACAGCTCGTGTAGACTTCCCTGTAAGTCCGTCATGCATAACGTGAGTGCTCACAAAAGGAAGGAGTAGAAAAAACCAGTAGATGATAATATGCAATATTAGCCCTTACTGTCATATCAGATATATAACCCTACAGAACATGGGTTGTAGGGAACAAATAGTGTCATGTCAGAATTTTCCAATTCCTATTTAGATGACTGAAATTATTAAAAAAAAACCCAAAACAACAAAAACAGCAGAAGATCAACAGCGAGGATCAAGCCAAACCATGCCTGAAAAAGTATGACCTCTCAATATGAAAGGATTTCCGGTTTTGTATTTTATTATCCTGAAAAAAAAAAAAAAATGACACTAGGTAAAGCCCTATAGACATAAGAATCTGGTAACTAGAGATGGCCTTGCAGGTAGGTGCAAGCCTAGGTGGAATAAACTTTGTACTCCTTGGAAGACTCATAGAGGACAGGGAGAGACGTGTTGTGTGTAGGCAGGTAGATTGCTGGTTTTTAACCATAAAATCAGTGAACCTGAAAAAAAGCCATGCTTGCTTAGACACACATGTCTAAGTGGGCATTAGTTTCAATTCTTGTAAAATATACTTTCAAAATAGATATGTCCTACACTCTGTAACCATAGCCTCATGCCTGGACTTTGTGCTGATGAAACTTGTCTGGTGCTTTATCCAAATGGAGAAAATGATGAATGAGGAAGACTTCAAGGAGGAATAAATTACTGGGCTTGTCTCCTTGAAGTTAATTTCTAGTTCCTTTTAAATCAGTGCCAGCTACATGAGTGTTTTTTTTCCTACAGATAGAATGAATCCTCAGACATGAAGGGTTTATGTTAACTTGCTTGACTTTGTCTGCCTGACTCTACACCAGATAGCACAAAGGCATTGACACCACAATACACTGCACCAAGTGATTCAGTAATCAGGATCATTTGTAAAAATTGTTGATTACAACATGTTGCAACTTTTTTAAAATCAGACTTTTCAGGTAGTAGTGCACCTTGCAATTGAACTATTATTCAATTATGTTCAGAAACACTGAAATGAAAATAATTTACAATTGGTTTTATAATATAGTTCTATACAAAGACCAGATTATGTATAGCCAAAATGATCTCTTTGCTGCTTCTCTGAAGTAGGATATGGGAGATGTTTACTTATCCTAAGTCAGTTCCAGTTTCCTTGACATGTCTGTAGAAAGTGTATAATTCTTTCAAGTGAACTGTACAGAAAAATTGTGATAAAACAAAGCTATGACAAATCTACAGTTCATTAAGTTTGAAATTTTTTTTTTGGGGGGGGGAACATTTTGGCTTTGATAAAATGGAGTCCAGGGAAGTGTTCTCTGCTAAAACCATAGGCATATACATACACATATACACACAATAGAAACAACTGCTACCTGGGTTTTTTTGTGTGCTCTACAGCTCCCAAATCTATGTGGTATTTTACTGAGCTAAATGTGCTTGTATCTATCAGACAAGATTGATAACCCTGTCTATCAAAATTTAGCAGAACGGGACTTATTTGATTTTTTCTTTCCTTTCTGTTACCTTTTGTATCCACTTTTATATTAAGCAAATATATTTTGAGAATGGGCAGAAATAGATGTGTAACATAACTGTTATTTCTTAAAATAGTAAGGTAAATATTAGCCAACCAGGTCATTTCATTTCCTACAAAACATTCTTAAAAATGATGCAACCTTGCAAACTCACCTTCATCATAAATAACTTCTTTTCTGTCACAGACGTTGAAAGCAGAAAACACAAATCAGATCGATCAGTTTTTCTCACATTGTAGGCAAAAAAACCTGGGATGACGTCATTCCAGAATAATGCTGTATTAAGACTACATATACTGTATGCATTCAATGCTTTAAGAATTTTATAGAAGTGTTCTTAGGGCACAGTCATATTAATTTTTCTTTATTTTGAAGGAATAAAATATGAAATGTAGTAAAAGAAAACTGCTTAATAGGAGAATGCATATTAAAAACAAGACTGTAAATGTCCTTTATTGCTGCTGACAACTTAATAATTATCTTTGGAAGAGCTGGAAGTGAAGTTTTATAGAAGAAAAATTATCATATGTCACTTGGTGATTTTTATATGCACAGTATTTAGGATATACACATCTAAATGTATAGATTACAAGGAAATGGCAACTGTGTTTTAATTGCTTTTAACAAGAAGACTAGTAATCATATTATTAATTTATTTCTGTAGTTTTTGATTCTGAAAAATGTTTCTTTTCTGGACCATGCCCTCCTATACAAACAAAGTAAACTCTTTTGAAGACTTATCCTTGGCATCAGCTCAGGTTAGCCTTAGTGATGAATGTCCATCTATTAATGTTGAACTTTGAACAGAATTGGTTGACACAGTGAATAATTCCAAAGTATGCATTCTAAATTAGTACCCCTCATTTTAAGTATTGCTGAAAGTAGACTGCAACTTCAACCGTACCAGTTCAATTTAAAAAAAACAAAGCCTCGCTGTTGTTAAAAGTCATTGTTTTCTTGCCAATGCTTTCACTAGAGCAAAAATTAAGTCAAAGCCAGGCACTTTAAAGACCCTTAGCTCCCTTGGACAATTTTTTTGTAATACCTTTTTTTTTTCCTCTAAGTCTGGGAAAACAATACCAACATAAATATTTCTGTTAGCTTTTGAGTCAATCACTTAGACTGGAAGCAATCACTTCAACTGGTTTCTTCATTATTTTTGGTCACCACTACTAAGTAGTTTAGCTCCTTCAAAACTGAGATTCCCCACCAAACCACAACAAGCTTGTGAACTTTATGGTTAGCCTGTGAATAATATTGTTAACTGACACACAAATCTGTAGATAGAAGTGATATACCTGCCTATATGTGGGCAAATTTGGACTGCTGATTCACTGTCAAGTCCTTCTTTATACCCATTTGTGCTCTGTTTAAACATATGAATCAAAGATTTAAATTTTTATATTTATATACAGAAATATGCAAGTACAGATAAAATTGGAGTTAGTGTTTTTCATCAGGAGTTCTGCTTGATTATTATGTAGACAAATGCTTATAACAAAAGAGCAGACACCTGAACCCATGGATATCATGAACCCTACTAGTCCCACTGATGCTGGGAGCAAAAAATAATCCAATTTCTGTCTTAAAATTATTCTCAGTGATGATACTCCACTGCTTGTCTTGATGACCTACAATAATGATCAAAATTAATGCATTAGTCACATGCAATCAAATTAGCTCCCAGTAAGTAATGTAGTCTGATTGGAAACATCCTTCTTTTTAAAATTTCCCCTTCTTTTCACTGTACAGCAAGTGATGTCCGTTGATTGGGAAAAAAAATAAATATATTGTGGAGGGGAAATTAATTATAACAAGACACCTCAAAAACCGTTGTTTTTTAAAAACAGAAAAAATTTCTCTGAGGCTTGAGTTTACTGACAAAGCATGAATAAGAATTCATTGAAAATATACTTGTTCTTTGAAGCATGATAATCAAAGGTAAAATGTTTTCTTCTTTTTCTAAACCCAACTGTATGACATACTTTTGCAGTCTTGTGCCTTTTATGAAATCACAGTGCTACTGCTTCTTCATTCTTATTCTCCACATCTCACAGTCTGCAACTGCTCATGTTCAGATGTGCCTGTGTAGTTTTATTAAGTTTGAAGAGAATATATCAGGACACTGACTATTTTAGCTCAAATGAAGGAAAACTGCAAATTAGATCAGTTTATACAAATTGGATGCAAATTATTTAGTACTTCTAGCTATACTGGCTTACAGACATGTGTACAATTAAAACATTCACATAAACAGACACAGAGGCTAGCAAACAATATTGCTGATGTTTCCATCAACTGTCAAGTAAAAAGAGGTTCTTAAATATGGCCTTTTTTACTTACACTTTCTGTTTTCAAGCTAAATAATACTCAAAGCTCCAATTCAAATTTAAAATTAGCATGCACAGTAGAAATTAAAATGTCTCACTGATGTGTGTTATGTCCTCTAGGTGCTGAAAGAGGAATAATACATTGTGCCAGGAATAGCTGATGCCAGTTAAGACCATTACAAAATTTCACTGGGCTTCAAAAATTCTGGAATCTGATACATTGCCAAGTGAGCTTTTAGAAGACAAAGCAAGCACTTAATTTTAGAGTGATGTTTACTTTGTATCGATACATTAGATTAAAATATTAGTGTTAATTTTCCCCCCACTTACTAACAGCTCAGATTAAGTTACAAAGAAATTCCACTTATTGAGGGAAATGTATTTAAAAACTGAGATACAACTTGATATTGTTTCAAAGATACTAATATTAAACCTGATTATCCTGATATACTTGCTTAATTGTCATCACAGCATCATTAGTAACAGCAAGGCTTCTTGAGATACATTGCAGCATTGAATGCAGCATGGAATGCAACATCAGCAAGGATAATACTATCATTTTACTTATGCATCTAGATTACAAGCTAACTAACTAGGTTGCAAAATAGTTCTGTTTTTAGAGCAGCCCATTAAAAATAAAGACAAAAGTTCAAGTTAATACATAAATGCAAAAGAAATTTTCCTCTAAAAAGAATTTTTGTGGTCAGGTCAACAATCAAACAGATCTGGAGGCTTAAATATAGTTACTGGCATTTTTTTCAACATCAAAATTACTACAACAGGAAGGTGTCCTCCAATTTATAGTGGGATTTTTTTAAAACATCTTGCATACTTTTTGTTTGTTTGTTTTTTGTTTTGTTTTGTTTTTAATGACATTGCAATTTATATAGCTTCAAGTTCAGTTTAGTCTGGAGACTGGAGGAGGCTGAGGCAAGACCTTATCGCTCTCTATAACTACCTGAAGGGAGGTTGTAGTAAGGTGGGTGTTGGTCTCAAATAACAAGTGATAGGACAAGACAAGTGATAGACAAGACAAATAAAAAGTGACAAGAGGGAACGGCCTTAAACTGTGCCAGGGGAGGTTTTGGTTGGATATTAGGAAAAAAATTCTTCACTGAAAGGGTTGCCAAGTATTGGAACAGGCTGCCCAGGGAAGTGGGGGAGTCACTGTCCCTGGAGGTATTTAAAGGATGTGTAGATGTGGCACCTGGGGACATGCTTTAGTGGTGAACTAGGCCTAGGTGATCATAATGGTCTTTTCCAACCAAGCTATTCTAAGTTATAAATTTATTAAAATGATTATAAAAATAACAAGGACTAAATAAAATCCAAATTTTTCTTGAGTAGTTGCATGCTGTAGTTGTTCTTTGCAACACCAGAAACATTATTTTATACTGACTTTTAGTTGAATTCCAATGACAACAAAACAAATTCAGTAATCTCACAGTACCTTTCCTGGAGTATATTTACTGGTTATTTAACAATAATGAAATGGTGCAAACAAAGGGTCTAAAAAAAGAGGCCAATATGCAAAAATTTGAGTCTAAGTGTTTTAAATTAACTGCGCTGAGAAGGGACTCCAGCTAATACAAAATAATCACAGGAGCATTTTAAGAGAAAATGCACTCTGAAATATAATGAAATGCTTTAGAAAACATTTTCTGTAATTTGCATTTTTTTTAAAAAGGCAGCTCTGAAACCCCGGGCTATGTTATTGATATGTAGGGCACAATATTAACTGTGATGGTTGCATAATCATATCCTTGGAGTGTCATAAGTTCTCATGATAAGCCTGCCTGCAGGCTTATATTTTGCACGAAGGAAGAGAGACACCTCCAGACGGGACAATAAAGATGATTGATCTGGCAGACAAACTACTGAGCAGTAGGTTTCAACAGCTTCATGTGACTCTAAAATTGCCTTGTTGATTTAGAACAGTAACTATCTGCTTAGCACATTTCCTTTACCAAGAAAGGATAAGAGTTAATACACCAAAACCAGAATCAATATTAAAGTATGGTTTAATATACAGAAAATCATACAAATTATCACTGTGTGAAGTGCCATATGAGGCCACCACCACCAACCACAACTGGATTACATGTTTAATTTCCCTCCTCAACCAAGTGATAAATGAATTCAGGGCAGTGTGATAAGATATCCAGAATTTTAAATAGCACATATTTTAAAACAAAATGCAGCATGAAACAGAAACAACAAATATGCTTATACTGTTCTGTGGAGAAAGCAAATAAATCTCCATTTTCAGAGTAGCTACCAGTTGGGTTTTATACCACATTATATCCTTCTGACACTTAAGGTACTCTTCCTGTATGGTCAGGCAGATCTCCTGAAATGAAGTTACTGAAACAAATACAAAGCAGGGAAACTCAGATTTGTTTTTCCCTTTGCCTGAGAGGTTTGTTTCACATATACTGGTGACTGTCACGGCCGCTTGTGGTGCCTTGATTAAGCATCTTGAAAGCTACACCACTCATTGCTTTGTAATGTTATCACTGTATTCAGAAGATAAATTGCTATACTGTAAATCACTGTCACCAGTTCTCAGAGATGAGCACAGGACAAGTGAGTTGCTTTGACCTAGTGTATGTGAGACATCCTCCTGTGTTGCTGTTTTCTGTTGTGTCCTTGCAATAGCAATGAGATGGACTGCTTCTTCCTCCTGCTAGATAGTAATCAACTCACACTTGCATTTGTTTGATTTTAATAGCATTGTAATAAATACCATAAGACCTACCTTCGTTATTCCCCACTAGCATCTTCTATTAGTTTTCACAAAATATTTTTTTCATAAAATGAAAAGGCAAAACAGGTGTTAGATTATTTATGTTTGACAAATTCATATCATTTAAATAATTAAAACTAATTTGTGTTGAGAGCTACAGTTGCATTTTTATTAGAGAAACAAGTACAAATAGGCATCACTACAGAGCTGTTTATTCAATAATGAGATTAAATGAAATGGATTTCATAGTCTCAGTTCTTTCTGATTAATGTGGTAATCAGAACTCTAACTTCTGTGCCCTAAAAATGTGCAAACAGTTGCTCATCTGCTATAATTCCATAAAACTTTTTTCTTTAAAGCTCCACATTTTAAATTATCCCTAAAAAATATTGTAAGCAAAATACCAAATGCTTTCAGTTTAAACAATATTTGCATTATAAACCTGAAATTATACTACTTTTAAATTTAATGACAAAAGAGAAAGTTTCATTTACAAATAGCAGTATGTATGTTTATGCGGAACATAAACCTTTCTGCTTATATAATATAGAGGTTATTGTATTAATCTGCATAGAAAAAATACTGTACTTTTAAAATAATAGTAAACTCTAAATGAATTAGCCTACAGTATTTAAGTACAATTTTAAGAAAAAAAGATATGAATACAGCTACAAGCAGAATGTGCTGTGTGTAACATTGTCTGCTAAGAACCAGTTAAAGCAGCACAGTACTTACCCTTTGAACAAAAGGCATCAACATATAATTGCAGGTAACAATTCTATACTATTAAATGTTCAAGAAAAAAACTAAGAAGCTAACTTTTAGAAGCAACAAATTTCTATTAATAGAGTATATTGTTCTCTTGTTCACTAAAGATTTTTTTAAGCACTTTTAGTAAAGATGCAGCATATTGTATGTACAGGGACTGCATTGCACCAGATA